>PUFA01000339.1:0-600000 GCA_003508835.1 Eonycteris spelaea
CGTGCAGTAGGAGCCAGAACAAGGACTGGGATTCATTGTCATCTGGGCAATGACAATTCTCTGTGTAAATAGACAGATGAGGCCCTGTCACTGCTGACTCTTAGTTAGGCATGAGCAAGCCCTCACTGTAGTATATGCACAGATCTGTGCAATGGTTTTAGCGGGAGGGACTTACCTGGAGGAGATGGATTCCGTCTTTGTGTTTTGATTTCATAACTTCCCAAAGAAGACCTGCCATCAACCCCAAACCTTTCTAATCCACTGGCACCCAAACTCAAATTTCCCCCAATCAAGATTTATTTCTTGACTATGAAATCTGTCATCCTTAATGCATACAAGCTCTTGGTAAGGGGTGTAGCGTGCAAGTTGCCACACAAAACTTTATTAGTAGTTATTGAATAAAATACCTTCCTGAGAACCGTTTTGACAATGTGTGCAGTTTACAGAAGCCAGGACTGGTATCTGGAGAAAAAATTGGGTGATGTCAGTAATATTAAGTACCTGTAAAGTTTGGAGTTGGACGAACCAGAATTTGACTCAAGTTTCCAGAACCTATAAGCTGTGTGTGCTCCTCACTTTTAAAGTGGAGATTAACAGGTCTAACCTACCAGGTTGTAGAAATAAATGTAAAATATTCGTGCATTCACTTTGTATCCTTCAGACGACGGTGACGAATCAGACACAGAGTTTGGTATACAGTAAGTGCTCAATATAAGATAGCAAAAAGTATTTTCCCCACAGTACTTTGTTCTTAATTGTGTTTAAAATGATGTAACCTGAATGAAAAGAGGGCATTAAAGCCCTCTCAAGTACTATCAAGGGCATAAACAAACACTTCTTCCTTAGGGAAGGGTCTCTGGAGCAGTGATCCTAAGGGAACCTTTGTAACTAGGTTACTCAGGTCTCCAATCCAGAAAAAACTTTCCAGTCTCCGGTTATCCATGAGTGTTATAAAGATACTATCTCATCCGTGGGAACTGGACAGGAGGCTCATGACAAAGCCATTGTCAGAAATCATTTTCTTCAGCTCAGCAGGAGAACCAAGGCAACCTAGAGGTTTTGATTTTTAAAGGAGGAAAGCAGAAGCAGAGGGGTCTGAGCTCTGAGTCTTCACCTTCTTTTTACCAGGACTTGAGTCCCCATGAGAGAGATGGATGGGAGCCAGTAGAGTATGTAACTGTGACTCCAAGCAGGAGGGTGAGTGCTTGCCTGGCCTGGTTTGTCCTGTAGCAGAGTGGTTAAAAACTCAACCCCGAGAGCCAGACTGCCCGAGTTCACCTTCTACTGCAACTTAGAAGCACTGGGTCTGGTGCAAGTCCTTAGATCCGTTGTCCTCATCTGTAAAATGCGTTTAATCATAATGCCCCAGAGTGTTTAGAACAGTGCTTATTGCATAGTTAGTGCTCAGTAACTGTTCCTTTTGTTTTCTTTTTTTTCCATGTGTTTAATAAGTTTACAATTTAATAATTATTGTTTTCTTTTTTTCTTAGGTTTAATAAGTTTATATTATTACTCCAGTATTATTGTTTTTATTTTATTTTTTGATTATAGTTGCCATACAATATTATATTAATTTCAGGTATACAACATAGTGATTAGACATTCATACAACTTTTGAAGTGAGCACTTCCAAGAAATATAGTACCCATCTGACACCATACATAGTTATTGCAATAATATTGCAATATTATATTCCCTATTTGTACTGTACATCCCCGTGGCTATTTTGTAACTACCAATTGGTACTTCTTAATCTCTTGCCCTTTTTCACCCTGCCCACAACCCACCTCCATCTGGCAACCATCAAAATGTTTATTACTCCAGTATTATTTTCACATAATAATTCTACAGCCATTCCAGCTAAAGATTCTGGGCAACACGATATTTTTTGCTCTGACTAGCACTGACCAAGGTGGAAGGTATGCAGGGTTAAATGGCTTCCACCTCTCAAGAACGCTCAGAGAGGGGCCCTAGGCCTTACAAACTTGATCAGGGTTGTAGAGGGAAAGGAACTTACTAGAAGAGGGCCACAGTGAGGTGGCAGGGTCATCCCAGCTGAACTTTCTGAACATCCTCCTCAGGTGGACCAGCCCTTACACTGGAGGAAATTGAACTCTCTTCCCAACAGACAGTTACTAGGATGGATGGTTCAAGGCCCTTGGGACTGTAAAAGCCGATGCAGGTATGTGCAAATGCCATCTTCTTTAAGTTCAAACTTCTCTGTTTAAATGCCATTCTCAGGAATGGGTTTCCCCCCCTCTTCCTCTGAGCAGTTCTTCTCTTTTTCCCTCACAGATCCTCCCAGAGGAGAATGGCTGCAGAAAATGATTCCTCTGTGACAGAGTTTATCCTCGCAGGCTTAACGGACCAGCCAGGACTCCAGATCCCCCTCTTCTTCCTGTTTCTAGGTTTCTACTTGCTCACCGCAGTGGGGAACCTGGGCTTGATGACCCTGGTTGGGCTGAACTCTCGCCTTCATATTCCCATGTACTTTTTTCTCTAACTTGTCCTTCATAGATTTTAGTTTCACTACTGCCATCGTCCCCAAAATGCTCATGAGTTTTGTCTCAAAGAAGAATATCATCTCCTATGCAGGGTGTATGACTCAGCTCTTTTTCTTCTGTTTCTTTGTCTTTCTGAATCCTTCATTCTGTCAGCGATGGCGTATGACCGCTATGTTGCCATCTGTAAACCATTGTTGTACATGGTCGCCATGTCTCCTCGGGTGTGTTTATTCCTTTTGTTGGGTGTCTATGGGATGGGGGTTTTGGGGGCTAGCTCATATAGGAAATATAGGGTTTCTGACCTTTCGTGCTGACAACCTTGTCAATCATTATATGTGTGACGTCCTTCCCCTCCTTGAACTCTCCTGCAATAGCTCTTACATCAATTTAATGGTTGTCTTCATTTTGTGACTATTGCATTGGGGTGCCTATTGTTGCCATTTTCATCTCTTATGGTTTCATTATTTCCAGCGTTTTTTACATTAGCTCCACTGAAGGCAGGTCCAAAGCCTTCAGTACCTGCAGTTCCCACGTAATTGCAGTTTCACTCTTCTTTGGGTCAGGAGCTTTTATGTACCTCAAACCACCTTCTATTTTACCCCTTGACCAGGGAAAAGTGTCTTCTCTGTTCTATACCATTGTTGTGCCCATGTTCAACCCATTAATCTATAGCCTGAGGAATAAGGATGTCAAATGTGCCCTGAAGAAAACCTTGGGCAGAATAAGTTTCTCTTGAAAAAATATTAGAAACTGAGAGAACGGATGAGAATTTTTCAATTATAGTGTTATTATTGTTATTACTATTTTAAATTAGGGATCCAAACTTCTTGCTTTTCTACACTGTGCATAGAGGAAATTTGAACTCTCTTCCCCAAATCGATTTACTCTCTCACCCTCATCCCTCAACTGTTCCTTCTTTAATTTATGAAAATATTTTCTATAACTATAGAGTATCCAATATTGAATATGGCTTAGGTATTATGTAACATAGTGCTTTTATATAATACATCACTCCTTGAAGACTGAGAAATATTTGCATGTTGTTCGAGAATATAAAACTACCTGGTGACAGATCCGGGACTGAAATCCCAGCTTGAATCCCAATCCAGTTTGTCTTCTTTTATGTCATGGTTTCTTGCCTCATCTGTTTTTGTGGGAGGAGAGATTTCATTTCACACATTAATTGATATAGCACATCTAAATTATGAATATAGTCACGGTAATTTCATGCTACTTTTCACAGGATAATTTTAATATATCACATCTTGCAAGAGAGTAGGAGGTGAAAGTTTTGTGAAGTTGGTCTTGGCAAAATGACAAGATCAGTGTTGCATGAATTTTGTAGTGTGCAAGTGAGAAGTTTATTAGATTTCACATAGAGGCAAGTATGGTGACCACTGATTTGTTGAGTGGAGCACTAGGGACAGAGGTTAGTGAATTAGGACTTCTGGGGTAGAGAAATGTAATTTTATGGGGGTATAAAGATGCTGGGTGGAGGTATCCTATGTTATTTCAAGGCTGAGATAGGATTTAAAATCTTATTTCAAGGGTTATCTTGGTTGTGGTAGGAAATAATTGAGAGCTGCACTATCCAATATGGTGGCCACTAGCCATGTATGGTACTGAGCATGGAAAATGTGCTCATCCAAGTGGAACCATCCCGTGAGTTGCAAAGTTAGTGTAATATACACACTGAATCTCCGAAGAACATGGAAAATAATGTAAAATATCTCATCGATGCTTTTTTACTTGATTCTATGCTGAAATGATAACATTTTGGATCTATTATGTTAAATAAAATATATTAAAATAAATTTATCGGTTTAGTTTTTTTAAATGTATCTATTAGAAAGTTTAGAATTATGTATGTGGTTTGCATTATATTTCTGTTGGATGACACTTGATCTGGAGGATGTAACAAGAGCACCAGATGGTTGTGGGTACATAATTATCAGGGCAGCCCCAAGTCATTGCTTATTAGGAGGCAATTGCAATAGAATTTTTCAGCACTGCAGATAGCCTTGATATTTTAATAATGAGGTTTATGGTAAGAGATGATGATCTCAGGATCAGTTCATAAATCTGCCATATGAGGTAATGGGAAGTATAGCTTTATCGTCAAAAATGAAAAGAACAATTTTTTGTCTAAACTCAGTATTATTGGTAAAATTTATTTGAGAAGCAATGATGTGTGAAGTGCTGAGGAAATATTCTGATTTACAGACTTGTCCTTAGGAAAGTTTACATCCACTGGGAATTAGGGGAAGTTTGAGTATATGTTTAGTTTTGACCTTTGATTCTGGTCAATGTTGACAAAAAGAAAAGAATAAGCATAAAGGGGGAGGATTGGGATGAGGTTGAATAGATTCCTGATTTCAAGGAACGTAGAATTTAGGAGTGGGGTTGGTGTGTTGGATATGCGGTACAATGTAGGTACGAAAGAAAATTCTTTTTGAAAATTTTTAAGTCTAACTTTCACATAGCAAAGTGAACAAATCTTAAGTGTATAGCTCATTAAACTTTTGCACACATGTGTAACTGCAACCTAGACCCAGATGTAAAACACTTCCATTTACTTTAGAAGTTTTCCCCTTGCTCCTTTCCAGGAAATACTACCGGCCCTCAATCCCTCCCCACAGAACTATCCACTATTCTGACTTATATTATCATAGACTAGTTTTGTCTGTATTTGAACTTCATATAAATTTTACTCTATTGTTCCTGGCTTCTCTTCCTCAGCATAAAGTCTATTAGATTCATCTACATGGCTGTATATATGGATAGATTATTATTTTACATTTCCGTGGAATATTCCATTATATAAATGTATAATTATTTAGCCTGTGAATGAACAGTTAGATGGTTTCAAGTTTTTATCTATTATTAATAAAGCTTTTAGAAATACTTTTGAACATATATTTTGGTTGAAGTAAGCAAACGTTTCTTTCAGATTATATTAGATGTGGATCTGTTGGATAATAGAGTATCCTTCTCTTTATCTTTTATAAATATAGCCAAACTGTTTCAAAATAGTTTGATTAATTTGCATTGCTACCAACAATGTCCAAGATTTCTAGTTGCTCTATATCCTTGTTTACACTTGGTATTTTTATCCCTGTTTTGTCCCATACCAAGAAAATCTATTTTTTCATTCTGATATGTGTAGTGGAATGTCTTTTTGTTTTATTTTCCTCATGAGCAATGATGTTGAACAACTTCTGATATATTTATGTATTTTATATATGTTATATACATATATTTTCAATATATATTTATATATTATATATTTTAGATCTCTTCTCCTGCGAGGTTAGTATTTAAATCCATTTTAAAAATTGGGTTGTTAGTTGTTTTCCTATTGATTTGATGAAATTAAAAATACATATATACATCCATATATGTGTGTTGCGTATGTATATGTGCATTTATATACAACATATGTGTATCTATTGATAATATATACATACACACATATATCTTTATTCCATTTCCATCTCCCTCTCCATCTCCATCTCCATCCACATCTCCATCTCTATCTCTCTATATCTACCTTCTCCCAGACTATGCTTTGCTTATTCTTAATGGTATTTTTAATAGCCAATGTTCTTAATTTTTATGATGTTTGATTTATCAACTTTGTCTTTTATAGTTCGTGTTATGTCCTATTTAAGAGATCATTTATTATTCTTCCTGAGGCCAGAAGAAGAAAAAGATGACATAGCGAACCCATGACAGTTGGCTTTGCAAACATTTTGGGTCTCCTGATCTTCCGGCTTCACCTTATGGGTGAATTACCTCTACCTCTATTTGGCTGATGCTTTGTAGGGGCAGAACACTTGTGGTTGAAGTTTCTAGGATTACAAGTATTTTTAATTCAATAAACATGTATTTGTTTATTTATCTATTTTATGTTTTTGGAAGAGTTTTAAGAAGAGATCATTAACTTACAATTAATACAAATATTCAAAGTATTAATATTGGTATATTTTGACGTATGTACACTCATGAAACTATCACCAAAATTTTGTCCCTACTGCCTCCTTCCACCACCAGCCCTTCTACTTTTCTAGGCAACAACTAATCTGCTTTCTGTTACTCCTTTGTTTTCATTCTCAAGATTTTTATGTAAATAGACTCATACAGTATGTACTCATTTTTGTCTTGTTGCTCCCATTTAGTATAAGTATTTTCAGTTTCTTCCATGCTGTAACATCTATTAGTAATTATTTTTTATTGCTGAGTAATATTCCATTATATGAATATACTACCATTGTTTATCCACTACTTGTTGATGGATATTTGGGTTGTTTTGGGGTTGTTTTTGTCCATCACAAACACAACTTTTATGAAATTCATGTACAAGTCTTTGTATGGACATATCTTTTCATTTCTCCTGGATGATACATAAGAGTTTATAGGTATATTGATTACATCTGTGTCCTTTTCTGTTCTCTATATTCTGTTCCTTTCATCTATTTGTCTATCTTGACAACAATACCACACAGTTTGATTATTATAGCTTTATAATAATTTTTAAAATCAGTTAGTATAAGTCCTCTACCTTCATTCTCCTCTCTCAAAATTGTTTTGGCTATTTAGCCCTTTAAATTTTTATATGAATTTTAGAATCAGCTTATAATTTTCTACAAAAGAACCTGCTGAGATGTTGACTGGGATTGTATTGAATCTGTGGATCTTTGGGGAAGAATGGACATTTATTTTCCTTTCGGAAAAAGAGTGGGAGTGCCTACTTTCTTCCAGTCTCTTGAACATGGTATATGCTCAATTTTTTCAAATTTTCCAACCAGGTGGAAGGAGTCACTCTGTCTGACCCAAATTTGAAAAATAGTTTTTAAGGATTGTAGTAATTCACATTTATTTATTTTTGAGAAATGTGGGGTATGTTTTCGTGTATTCAATGATTGCTGGTATTACTACTACTCCTTATATGTACTGTGTCTCTTCACACCTTTTCCACTTTTCTGTTGGACTTTGATCTCAATTTTTAGGAGGACTGTATATTAAGTATATTAGTTTTTTTGTCTGAGGTATAAGTTGCATATTTTTTTCTAATTTGTAATTTTGCTTTTAACTTTCTTATAATAAAAAATTTTAATTGAATTTATTAATATTTTATTGCTTCTGGTATTTAACTTATAGTTAGAAATGTTATTTTCTCCTCTCAGGTTAAAAAGAAAGTCATTCACTTTTTTCATAATGAATGTATGATTTTATTTTTTTACATTTAGATAGCTGATCTTTTTAGACATTTTACCAGTGTATGGTGTGAGAAATGAATCTAATTTATCTTTTTCTATATGGCTATCCAATTGTTCTATCACCAATATAAAGGAGTCTATCTTTTCCCTACTGATTTGACCTGCCACCTTCATTACATACTAAGTTTCACAAGTACTTGGGCTATTTCCTGTTTTGCCCTTCTGTTCTATTGGTCTGTCGGTCTATTCATAAGCCAATACCAGAGTGCCTGAATTATAGAAGCTTTATAATGTTTCATATCTTGAAAGCAACTTCTCACACACAGTGTCATTTTAGGGTCTTCATGACTTTTCATGTTTAAACATAACCTTTATAATTAATCTGTCTAGCTCCAGAAAAAAACTTGAAGGCATATTTATTGATTGCATATTAAATTTATAAGTAAACTTAGGGAGAATTAATGTCTTTGGATCTTGAGATTTATAATCATAAGGTGTGGTGTGTCTTTCTATTTTTTTCATGTCAACCTCAGTATTTTTTAGTATTTCATAATTTTCTTCATTTATGCTTTGCACATTTTTGTTAGATTTATGTTTGGGGATTTTATTTTAGTTTTGCTACTGTAATAAGGGTTCTACCTTTCATTGTATCTTGATTGTTGTTTGTATATATAAATTTTATGCTAATTTTATACATTGTAATGCAATTATTATTCATAGAAGTTTTTTCATGGATTCTTTCAGGTTTTCCAAAAATATAATAAAATATTCTATAATTAAAGATAATTTCACCTTTTTCCCTCTGTTTCTTACATCTCATATTCCTTTCCCATCTATAATTGCATTTTCTAGTACCTTTAATACAATGTTAAATAATACTAGAGACTGTAGGCATCTTAGTTTTACTCCAAGTTCTAATTAGGAATGCCTCTACAGTTTCCAAATTAAGTAGATGACTTTTAGACTGAGTTATATATATTTTGTATTATCTTGAAGCATCCATCATTTCCTGATTCAAATAAATATTTTAAAAACATGAATGGATATTGAACGCTGTCCATTTCTTTTCAGCTTCCTTGGGATTTATTCCCTCAAACTTTCCTTATCTTTCTTAGATCTTTAGTCTCTATCTTTAAAGATTTTTCTACTTCTAAACATATGGAAGGCTGCTTTACACTTAAAAATACCCCTTGATATTCCTTTTCTTTTCCTCCTTTTCTATACAAAATTAAGATGAGTTACCAATATTTCTTCTCTACATTCACAGTATTTCTTTCTTCTCCACATTCTCATGGCTATATTTTTGTATGTTTATATGTAATTCTTGTCCATGTCTCCCTTTATATTCCAGTGTAAAAGTGTAACACCCCTGTTCAGATGCACTTGTATTTTAAAATCTGATTCTTCCATACCAATGATAACTTCATGTCTGATTTTCAGATATCCTTGAACTCTAGGTTCAGCTCCTGTTTATTATGTGACTTGATTACTTTCCTGAAATTTAGGTATGAGGCCACCAGGTGGAAGGGGTCATTCTGTATGACACTAATTTGAAGATATTATGTCCAATTTTTCAATGTGTATGAAGTTTCGGTTACACCAAGATGAGTAAGTTCTAGAGATCTGCTGTACCAAACATTGACTCTAGTTAACGATATTGTATTAACATTGAAAAAATTTATTAAGAAGAAAACCTGTTAAGTGATCTTAACACACACACACACAAATGAAAACACCTAAAACACAAAAACAAGGAACAGAATATTAAAAATTCCACCATATTCCATGTCATTTTTATGAGAAAATATATATCATTATTTAAGAAAGTAAAGTATAGGAAAAATTGCATCATCATTCAATTAACACTATTTTAGAGAAAACTTTTCACAGCAACTGGGTACAATTTAACTCTTATGCTTTTGTTAGAATGAAGAAATTGTGGAATTATGAAATTATTATGGGATAAAATCATTCATTTAGTGAATTTCTGCCTTAGCCAAAATAATAGAGAATACGAACTCTGATTCTTGACCTCCAAAAGTGAGATGTCTTTAGAAAAATGTCACCACAGTTATGTGTGATTTTTCCCTGTTGTCCCTTCATGGCACATTACTGTTTCCTTAGAGCCAATAATAATAAAGCATCGACTCCTCTCTCTTCTTCATGCATAGGTTTTAAACTCCTTTAGGGCAGCTTCCATGTCCTTTGATAACACAGTATTTGGTAGCTTTGAACCTTTCTAGATAAGTTTGTTGAAACAGGTAATGTGATGAGGGCTTTGCCATTTTGAGTGTTAGGGCCCTAACCAACTGCCAGTTTCACAGATTATACCACTGAAACTTGTCATTGTCACAGAGAGCCAGCACAGGGACCTCATTCAGAGTCAATCCTGTACTCTGCCCAAAGCTCTGGAAAAAGAAGTTCCTGCTTCTGTTCCTAGGACAAGGAGTCTTTGTGGGATGTGAAATTCTGTGCAGAAGTCAAATGTGCTCTATTTGTGAAAACTACATTTTCTCGTTGATTAAAGAATCCCCCAGCACCCCCCTACACCCCCCCTCCTAGAAGAGCATGTGAGGGGAGTTTCGTTGGGTTCCCAGTCAGATCTTGACATATACACATGTAAAAGAAACCTTCTTTTAAATATTATCTTAGGGCCACCATTCCATAGACAGATGATTTTTCCTTTCTTCAATTGAAGAGGAGTATCTGGGCATGGCCTTGATTTGAAATCATGGTCATTAGCTCAGAATTGTTTCCAGGATAAGACAGGCTTTAATTTTTCTGCCATAATAGGAAAAAGTATATATGCTTAGGGAACCCCTCTTCCTATACCACCCAAGCCATTTTTCTTCTAGGAGACAAGAGAGCAAAAACTGTAAGACTCCGTGCTGCTGACACCAAGCTGAACAAGGAGGAGCGGCTGTGCGGCAGCATCCACTCTCCTTTTGTCCTTCTTCCTAATATGGAGGCTTGAAAACTGATGGTTTGGGGACTACTTCTTTTCTTAATTTGGTTCTGGGGTGGGGGTGATTGAAGCAATGGGGGCAGAGATCATGATGTCTCTAGGCCTCTCCCCAGTTCTCATTCCTTATTCAAAATGTGGTTTCTAAGCAACTTGGGAAATTACTGAACCTCTCTGAGCTGCCACTTCCCTGTTTTTGCTGTGAGGACCTACTGCATACTCTAGTTCAGCCCATACTAGACCAGTAGCCTTTCTGAGCTACTGACTCTGTTGTGGGGGAGGCATTTTGCAAACCTGGGAGAGTATTCGCAAGTGATAGAAAGAAACAGAAAGAGAGGCATTCCTACATTGCTCATCTTTCCCATGTTAAGACTAGTCATCCTCTTGTTACAGCAATAGAAATTTTCATTTCCGAATCACAGCATTCATTTGGCCTGTAAAGAGGTTCTTCTCTCCAACTATAGAGATGACCCCTAAAGAGAATAGCTGTGAGAAATGTCTCAACAGCAACTACTTTATTTTTGTTTGTTTCAAAAGAGGACAAGAACTCCATCCCACACTCTTATCCTTATTCTTAAAGCTTCATTATTTTAACTGGACTGATTTTTCTCCTCAACATCTTCATGAGCTTATCTTCTTAGAGCTCTCCTACTTCTTTGTCATTTCATTTAAAATGATAATGAACTCTATATCACATAGGAACATCACAAATTTGAAGTGCAAGACTCTTTTCTTCCATTTCTTTGTCATTAGTGATCACTGTTTTAATACTCGTGGCCTAGCATCACTATGTGATCTGTGTCTCTCAGGTCTGTTCTCTGTCAATGCTTGGTTTGTATTGGGATAGATATTGGTGGTGTCATGGCCCACCCAACGGCAATGGTCAATCTGTCTTGCTGTGACCACAACACCATGAACCATGGCATGTGAAACATCCCTCTTCTCATCAAACTCCCTTTTATCATCCATCACCTGTTCACAGGCTGGTAGGTTTTGTAGCCATGAGCATTATGACTTTCCATCTGTATCTCTTACATACTTATCCTTTATACCATCCTGCATTTCCTCTCTCCTGAGGCAGATGCAAAAGCTGTTTCTTTTTCTTTGGATCAAGAAAATGCTTGCACCTCAGTTTACATCCTGGAACCAGGAGCTATCCTGGTGGTTCTCAAATTTAATCATGTATCTGAATTACTCAGAGGGCTTGCTAAAATGCAGATTTTAGGCCCCATTCACAGAATTTCTGATCCAGTAGGTCTGGAGAAGGACTCGAGAATTTTCATTCCTAAGAAATACACAGGTGATGCTTCTCCTGCTGCTCTGGGGACCAATCACTGAGAACCAGTATCTTCTACAGCAAAGTAGCAGCCATGCTGAGCTATGCTCTCAATACCTCGTTTTCTGAGATGAAAACTCTGAGATTTTTCTTTTGAATTGAGAAATACTGGTATATCAAGTATATTTTATTTTATTTTTTTTCATGATACAGTCTGAATTCTAAACATTTTCTTTCTAAAGAGTGATGGTTTTTAATTTTTCCTCAAATGGTGTTTTCTCCCCCTTTCTTTTCATACAAACTTCTGTACTCTTCATTTGGTTTCCTTCTCCTCAGACTTGGATTGGGTTCTCCAGAAGACTCCGAGATGAAAATTCATGTGAAGGTGATTTGTTAGGAAGCATTCCCAGGTAAATCCAGTCGAGAATGCAGAAGTGAGACTGAAGAAGATTGAGAAAGTGTGTTTTCATGTGCCACCATATAAGGGCATTTTGGTCAATGGTGGACCACACATACGATGGTGGTTTCATAAGATTATAATGAATTATAAGTACAAAATTTGTTTGGGATATTAAAAGAGAAGGCTTGATCTGACTGCAATGTTGAATTTGCTAGCTCTGGGTGCTGTGAATAGACAAGGAGGCTCAACATGCCTCCGAAGGGCCAGGAGTCGTCAAGGGAGGGAGAGGAGCTGGCTTGGAGGAGGGAGCCCGGAAGCCTGCCTCCGAACACACATGCACACACACTTGTGTGCACACTCCCACTTCCCTTTCCTCCGTTTTTTAACCTATCTTTCTTCCCTGTACCATTCTTCTTTCCCTCTCCCTTTTCCCCTTTCCCTTCCCTTTCTTTTTTTTTTATTATTCCTCACTTCATGCTTTATCTCTCTGTACCTCTTTTGTCCTCTGCTCTCCCTTTCTCTCTTCTTTTCATCTTTTTTACTTCCTCCCTCCCTCCTCCTGATGCCTATTCTCCCTCCAACAGTGTCTCCCTCCAATGGTGCCTCCTTCCACAGCCCTCCCTGTACCCCACCAATGAGCACATGAACACACACACACACACATTTTATCTTTTATACTATGTGTTTACTATACCTTTTCTATGTTTAGGTGTGTTTAGATACACAAATACTTAACATTTTGTTGGAACTGCCTGCAGTATTCAATGCAGTAACATGTCATACAAGCTTATAGCTCAGGAGCAATGGGCTATACCATATAGCCTAGGTGTGCAGTAAGCTATACCATCTAGGTTTGTGTAACTGCACTCTATGATGTTCGCACAATGATGAAATCACCTAACAACACGTCTCAGAATGTATCCCTCTCATTAAGTGATGCATGACTATAATATCAAACAAGCCCTGATGATGAACAACTTTGGCTCCAGTTTGCATGGGGTCTTTGAAGACATTGCATGATATGCTTCAGAGTTGTCCTGAGCAGGGCCAGGCATCCAGAGTATTTATACCCTGACACATATCAATCATGGGTTTAGGGGTTCTCCAGGGATGTAATTTTCCTGGCACTCTGGGATTTCCTGTGCAGGGAAAGCAGGCTCTGGCATCCTGAGCAGAGCTCTCTGGCAAATAAAAGTAGGTGCTAGCTGTTGGAGTTTGTGAGTGCATACTTGAAGCTGGTGTGCAATCAAAAAGAATAAGATCTGAGGGAATATGGGCTGAACACTAACAAGTATTTGGCACATCTCCCAAACTGACAGAAGTGTTTCTATGTTATTGATATCACATTAAGGAGAGAAAAGCTCCATCTGAATCAGTCATTTGTCATTTGTCTCCTGAGCTTTTTTTTTCCCCTAGCCATATTTTCTGCTCTTGATACATCATCATGAACAAAATTTATAACATAATTTATCTTTATCCTTATGCTCTATGTGTTGAGTAAAATTTTGATTTTACTCATTGTGAATAAATTATTTCCTCTTATAATGGAAGGAAAGAGGTCTGTTATGCTGTTAGTGGTATCCTGGGTTCTTCTGTCTGTTTTCTTCACAGATGTGTAGAGCTGGAGCCAGTGAGTTTTTCCACTTACTCTGGTATTATTCCAATGCTAACAAAACTGGCGGTTTTTTAATAGCCCTCAACATCCTGGGGGGGGCAGTATTGGCAACTTCTTGCCAATATCCTGTCTGGTGTCCCAAAGGTGTTTTGGAAGCAGACATTCCAACAGCCTATTCTTCCTGATGATTTAGGACTCATTTGTAGGGCTGCATTTCTGTCTATGCTGGATATTTTTATTTTTTTCCCTGCAAGTCCATTCTCTACACGTATCCATCCTGCTCTCTCCCCAGGAGTCTGACTAATATGGACTACATTAGCAGACGCTTTTGCCTTCTCTTGTCAGTAAGCAATGTGGGAAAGAAGAGAGTGAGGACAGGGTATTTACTCCTCTGGCCTCCTCTCTGTGGGACAGCTGTGGGATGATACATCCATTAAGAGTTATACTCAGGTCATGTCCCTTCCTCACACAGCTCACTCTCTTTGCACTAACTCAGGCCTAGAAGTGGTAACGGTGCCTCCTTCACTAGTCCTGGGAGGCTGAGCAGTCTATTATGATTTTCCTATACCCTACTCTTACTTTGGAACTGGTTTCTTTTCTGTCTGGCTAACCAGATTATATAAGTTTGTTCTTTCCTGGGCATCTTGTGCATCCAGAGGGCCTAGCTGGTGGGCTTTCAGATCAGTTTCCTAAAACCTTCTTTGGCGTTCTTGCCTCCTCCACCTACTCATAGGACAGAGTCACAAATGTAAGCTAAATATCATGAATGACAGTTATACATCTCTCTGCCTCTCTTTTCTTACACAAATAATGGCAGAGTTGAGTGTCCTGCTCCTTCTCTGAATTCAGGAGTGTTCTTCAAACAGGGAGTGCTGATGAATTGCTCCAGAACGATGTTTACCTTTTCTCTTTTTGAAGTTGTATATGGTTTGGGAAAGCAGTCTCTTCAAATAGCTCCCTTTTTGTTTATCTAAAGTTTGCACAGAATGACTGGGTGTCCAGAAGCAGGGCTGATAACTGACCAATACAGGGAAATAGCTGGGTTGAAGGGGAAATAGTCTTTGAGAAGTTGTAGTCTTCATATTTTCTAGTTACTTTTTCAAGATGATTTGAAAAATAAATATTTTAACAGTGAAACAGTTCTGAACCATACTTGTGGAACTCTGGAAGCAAGAATTTAACATCCACTATGAGCATATGTGAGAGCTGTAATTATATGTTTACTCACTAGAGAAAACCTAGTTTGAGTAGTAATTGATTCCCTGTCTCTGGAAATGGGCCAATTTTCACTGGCCAGAAGCAGGCAATTCCTCTAAAATTCCACTTCCTTGCCTTAGAGAAATAAAGAATAGGAAGAATTCCTTTCTCTTTATCCACATCTTTGTTCTTCTCTTCCTTATGAAAGAAGAGTGACTTGTTACTGCTGAAGCTGGAAGACTAAAACAAGGAATAAATGGCCCAGTCCCCTTAGGACTCTCTTTTTAGGACTGGCCTGTCCTCTGAACCAATATTTGTTTCCTCTTTAATATGTTCCTACCCCCTTGGTAGGAAAAGCCTGATATTGTCCATTCCTCCTATGCCTGGGATCATCACATTTATCTGGGGAATGCAGTGAGCCTTTTAGAAAATCCCATTGTGGCTGCAAAGCTGCAGTTAACTTTATTATTACTAAAGCTAATCTTTTGATCTTCTTTTGTGAGGCTCCTGTGTCTCATTGCTCAATTAGTCCTCTATTGAAAGTGCAAAGATTAGGATGAGTAATTACCATCTTTAACAACCCCAACAATCTTCTTTCCTCCCTTTCATACACTGAGACTGAGTGATTCAGCCCACAGTTTCACTTGCTTTTTCCCAAATATGTAGGGCTTTACTGGGCTTCCAGGTTTTTTGTTTTTTGGGTTTTGTTTGTTTGTTTGTTTTTAGCTGGTCTACCTGCAATGCACTCTTCCCTCCTCTGTCAACCCACTTATTATTCATGACTCATAACAACATATTTCTAGTATGTCATAAAACTGATAACATATTTTCTTAGTAACAATATAATAACAATCTATAATGGGGCATGATTTCTGAGTAAAATTTTAAAGTAAAGATATGGTCATTAATCTGTTATAAAAGCAAAACCACACCATATACTAAAACATATGATTATTTTACATCAAAAACCAATTCTCTAATTTTATAAAATGTGCAATGAACCACTTCCTGAATTAATTACCCAAGGAAACTCAATAAGCAATAATGTGCAATTAGATGGCCCATAAAAAATAAACCTCCATCTATGAATAGTTATTTAAAAATAAGTCTTGTAATATTGACCACTTAAAACATAAATGTTGTGTGTGTTATATATTAAAAAGCATTTAATTAAAAATAATGTTGTTAACTTTAATAAACTTTTTTTTTTAATCTGGAGATGAATTGACAACCTTCATTATTTTATGAATTTGCCTTGAAATTTTTGATGTACTACACATGTTAAGTAGATAGCTGTGTAATATATAAGCCATGTTTATATTTATCCTGTTTTCATTAGAACAGCATAACTTGGCATATTCTTTTAAGAAATAACTATTGTCATAAGATAAAACTAATTATCATTGATTAATACACAGAAAAATCCCAAAGTACTACTCCATACAACATGGATAAATCTATTTACTGACATAATGATGACCAAAATAATCCAGAAAACAAAACATGATGTTCAAAAACAGGCAACAGCAACCTATAAAAATGGAATCCAGAATATGGTAATTCCTTGTGGATAGAGAGCTATTATTGAGTGAAGAGGTGCATGAGGTGAACTCTCTGAGATGCTGGAAGGATCTGTATCATTGTCTGCATAGTGATTACAGATTGTGCTGTACTAAAAATTTCTGCACTTCATGTATGTTATACATAGTGTAGGGTGAAGAAATGTATGTATGTCATAAATGGATTTATATAAAGGAATTCTGGATCGATGGACTATGACCCCACTAAATGACACTTCTGCATAAAAATATTAAATCTGGATACATTTAAAGAAAAGCAAAACATTTACCTGAAGGTGCTGGAAAGTGAATAGAGCAGACAGACCCTGGTAGGGAATGAACACCTACTCTGAGGAAGGAAGATAGAGAGGCATACTGTATAAGTTCCCATCTTTATAGCTTTTTCCCTAGCACTAAGTGTAGTCTTCATGGTGCCCATGTAGAAAAATTCACACTATCTCTTGTACAAGGAATCAGGTAAGTGAAGCCAAAAAATCGTGAATACTAAAGAGTGTTGGGGGGATTCTGAAAATAAATGAGACAGAGAACCCCCAAACTAGATTCATCACATCTCTGATGAATCATAAATTGCACATGTGCAGAACAGACTCAAAGCAGTTCAGATAAAGACAAAACATCTGAACTGGTATCAGAGATACTGCCCAAGAAACAGACTATAAAGCTCAAGCCCAGACAAGATAAGAACAATCCCTGATAAAAAGAGGGAAATATAACACTTTGGGGGGCAAGAGTGCCATCAGAAGCTTAGCACACTGTGGAAAAAGAACAGAAAAAGAAAAAAAAAACAGTTCCAGTATCTTCACTTAACAATCACAGTTCAAGATACAATCCAAAATTACCTGATATAGAACTAAGAAAATGGAAAAACAATTGTTTCAGACCACGAGATGAGCTCGACGTTGGAACTAACAGATGAGAATTTTAAAAGCAGTTATTATACCTATTCTCAATAAGGTAACACAAAACATGTTTTTAATAAATGAAAAATCTTAAGTGAGGAATGATAAATATCAATACATAAATAGAAACACTAAAAAAGAATGTTCTATAGTGGAAAGATACAACTTCTGAAATAATAGAATGGATGTATCTAACAGCTGAATGGACATGACAAGAAAAGTCTAAGTAATCTTGAAGCTTGTCTAATAGAAATTATGTAATATGAAATACAGAGTGAAAGATTGACGATCATGAACAAAGTATCAGAGGTCTGTTAAAGTATATCAGATGGTCAAACAAATGTTTAATTGTAATACCAAAAATATCTGAAGAAATAACCCCTCTGAATTTTCAAAATTTGATTAAAGACCAATATTTTTAGATATAAGATGCTAGGTGAAATCCAAGCAGAATTCATATAAAGAAGCTATATGAAAACAAATCATACTGAAAATCAAAGATGAAGAACTTTAAAAATAAGCAAGAGAAAATAAAATATTGCATACAAATTGATAAAAGGCTAATTTCTCCCAGAAAACATGGAAGCCCAAATAAAGCATAGCAACAAATTTAAAGTACTAAAAGAAACACATGCATACCATTAACATAGAATTTTATATTTAGTAAAAATATTCAATAATGAAAGCAAAATAAAGACATTTTTAAGAGGAAAATGAGAGAATCCATTACCAGTAGACCGGTAGTACCAGGAATTATAAAAGTAAAATAAAAAAACTCTTCAGGCTAAAGGAAAATGATATCAGATGAAAAGTTGAATCTTTAAAAAAAAGAAAAAAGGACACCAAGAATTGAAAATATCTGAATAAAATCTGGGTATATATCCAAAAGAATTGAAAATAGTATCACAAAGAAATATTCACATACCCATCTTCATTGCAGCATTATTTATGATAGCCAAGAGGTACAAGCAACATAAATGCCTACCAACAGTTGAATGGATAAAGAAATGTGATATATACACTCAATGGAATATTTTTCAGGCTTAATAAAGAAGGAAATCCTATCATAAGCTACTACATGTATGAAACTTGAGGACCTTCTGCTAAGTGAAATAAGTCAAGCATAAAAAGACAAACATTTCATGACTCCATTCATATGAGGTGCTGAGACTAGTCAAATTCATAGAGACAGAAAATAAAACGGTGGTTACCAGGGGCTGGGAAGAGAGGAAAAGGGGAATTGTTGTTCGGCAAATACAGTTTCGGTTTTGCAATATAAAAAAGTTCTAGGAGTCTATAGCACAAAAATATGCACATAGTTAACACCACTGTACTATACCCTTGATGGTTAAAATGGTAAATTTTATGTTATATGGTTTTGACCGCAAAAAAAAAATTTTCCTTTATGTCATTTTCTCTCAACTTTAGAAACTACATAACTGTTTAAACAAAATTATAACATTTTATTGTGGAATTTATGATATATGTAGATGCACTACATATGCATATATAATAAATATAACATAAATGATGGGTGATGTGCATCTAAGTGTTGCAAGATTTCTTTAATTTACATGAAACAGTACATTATTAACTATAAAAAGACTGGATGGTTAAGCTGGTATATTGTAATTAGACAACCACTAACAAATTAATCAAAGAAGTATTGTTTAGAAAGTCAACAGAAAAGTTAAAATCAAATTGTAAAAAGTCTGTAAATAAAATCAGGGAAAAAAGAAACAGAGATACAAAAAATAGAGCAGATAATTATAAAACAAAACTAAAACAGAAGAGCCAAATTAAACATATCAATAATTCCATTAAACGTTAATGAGTTAAACACTTCAATTAAGAAAAGGAGATTCGTATGTGGATTCTAAACAAATAAACAAACATAACAACAAGACCTATCTATATGCCATGTATATATGCAGGCCCGTCCCTAGACACTTTAAAATATAAATATGTTTGAAAACATTTATCCATAAAGATATATGAACCCCAATGTTTGTTGAAGCATTTTTCACAGTGGCCAAGACAGAAGAAAAATGAAGTGTCCTTCAATAGATAATTGGATCAAGATGTGGTACATATATACAATGGAATATTACTCAGCCATAAGAAAAGACAACATAATACCATTTGCAACAACATGGATGGATTTTGAGATTATCAGGCTAGGCAAAATAAGTCAAACAGAAAAAGTTGAAAACCATATAATTGCACTCATATGTGAGATATAAAACTGAAAGCAACAAATGAACAAGACAAACAAACAGAGACTCATGGATACAGACAACAGTTTAGTGGTTACCAGAGGGAAGGGAGAAGGGGAAAGGTAGAAAAGGGTAAAAGGAATCAAATGTATGGTGATGGGAGAAAATTTAACTTTGGGTGGTAAACACACGATAGAATATACATATGACATTATTGAATTGTACACTTGAAACCTATATAATTTTATGAACCAATGTCACCTCAATAAACTTAATAATTAAAAAAATAATTGGTGGACTGGTAATAATGGCATAGAAAGCAGAGGCTATACATGCCTCATCTAGTGACCGCACCAAAATTATAACAAAACTACAGAGCAACCAGTACACAGAGTTGCCTGAGGTCTGGCTGAACAGAATCCCACAAACTAAGGACAAAAATAACAGGCTACCTCAAACCAGTAGGAGAGGCAGAGGTGCAAAAGGGCCCAGTCCCACAACTGTGGGTGGTGATCGAGAATCAGGAGGGTTCTCACCCTCCTGAAGACTGAGAGTTTTCCACCACACACTTGGCTCCCCAGCCCAGGGTTCCAGAGCCAGGAAGAGAAGTCCCCACAAACTATGGCTGTGAAAACCAGCAGATTGTAGCTGAATAAGACAGAGGGCAGTGGAAGTTGCAAAAATTCCTCTTAAAGGGCCAATGCCCAGCTTTACTCATTGACAGACTCACTTGCTCTGAGCTCCAGAGCTGAAACAGCTGCTCAAGAGGCACCAGGGACATACAGGGAGGTGCTGAGTTATCAGGCTTTGGGACGAGAGCTGGAGGGGTAGCTTTCTCCCAGACAGAAGTATAGGTAGAAGCCATTGTTCCTTTGTTGAGCCCTCCCCTTCCCAGACTGCAGATATAGGCACCACTGCCTTACTGAGTCACAATCAACTTGGATAACACAGGTCACCCTGCCCAGGGGATTTACTGAGACTCTGCCCTTCCCAATTTGCAGGCCCATCCAAGCTGCTTCCAGTGATTTATTCCATACAAATGGGCTGTATTGGCTTCTGCTACAAACTTTCATAAAATCTGCTCGGCCTCTTTGGGCCTTCCCCTGTGCACCCTTTACATAAGACCCCATGCAGCTTACCAAAGCCCTACTCTTTAGGTTTGAATTGGCCAATCTGGCCTTAGTCTGGGTACCCCAAAGCACTCTACCAATACGTTGTAATAAAGCTGTGCTCCAGATCCTAAAGCTCTCTCACTGTCTGCATTCTGCCTTGACCTTCTTGTGTAGTCCCTTGAGGCATGCCTTGTACTTATTTCAGGACATAAGTAATAAACTTCTCTATTTCAATTTATCTTGTCTGTTGTTGAAGCAAGGGCTTACTTACCATCTAGCGTCCTGTGTTCCACTTAGCAAATGTTAATTTTTAAATTAAATATGTTAGGGTAACAAATATTAATTTAAAAAGGCATAACAATATGGAATATGTTCTTTGACCACAATACAATTAGATTAGAAATCAGCAACAACAAGATAAAATGGAAACCCCTCAAATTTTAAAAATTAAGCAATGTACTTCTAAATAATAATTGGATTTTTAAAAAAAGGATGTATTCTCAAAGAAGATGAAACATTTTTAGAACTTAAAGATCATGAAATTATATATATCAAAAATTTGTGAGTAGTTAAGTAACACATAGAGGAAAATTTATGGCTTAAATGCTGCTCAGAAAAGAAGGTATTAAATAAATGATCCAAGTTTCTACCTTGAAAGCTTTAAAAAAAGAGTACAAATTAAACCCAAAGTAAGCAGAAAGAAGAAAATTAAAAAGATCAACAGAAATCAATAAAACAGAAACAGAAAACCAGCAGAAAAAAAAATGAATATAACCAAAAGCTATTCTTTGAAGAGATCAATAAAATTGATAAATAGCTACCCAGACTAATCAAGAAAAATAATAGAGAAGATATAAATTACCAAAAATGGAGATCCTATAAACTCCAAAAAATCATAACGTTGTGCCATTAAATTAGACAATATAGAAAGAAGGGACAAATTTCTTGAAAGACTCAAGTTACCAAGACTGACCCAACAAAGAAACAGAAATTATGAGTAGCTCGGTAACTGCAAAAGAAATTGAATTTTAACAGAAAGTCTCCTCACAAAAAACTTGGGATCAAGCTGGTTCATAAATTAATTCTATTAAACACTCAAAGTCAAAATAATTCCAACTCTACAGACGGTCTTTCAGAAAATAGAGAAAAGACTACTTCTCAGCTTTCTTAGGATGTCTTTATTACCTTGAAACCCAAAGACATCACAAGGAAACACAAATCAATACTCCTTATAAACAAAAATATTTAAATCCTTAATAAAATATTAGCATCTTGAATCCAACAATAAGTAACAACAAAATATATTTCAAAATAGAGTTTCTTCTGAGAATGCTCTTTTGGTTTAACTTCTAAACAGCAAACATGTAATTCACCATATTTATAGAAAAAAGGAGAAAAACCATATGACATCTTCAAAAGACAGAGGAAAAAGCATCTGAAAAAAAGTCCCTTTTTTCATACCCTTGTATCATACCCTTTTATGATACAAATTTTCAGAAGAGAACATCTTCTTTGGATTCAGGACGTCTATGAGAAATGTACAGCTGACATATTTAGTATTGAAAGACTCAATATCTTCTAAGATCAGAAATAAAGCAAGCATATCTATACTTCTCATTTCTATTTAACATTGTACTGAAGTTATATAATAAGGCAAAAAACAAATACTTGACAAACATATCAAAAAGAAAGAATTAAATCTGTTCTTATTTGTGGATGACTAATCACATAAGTAGAAAACATTAAAGAATCTACAAAAAAGTAGTACAACTAATAAGGGAATGAGTTTCACAAAGTCTCAGGATTTACGGGTGATACAAAAATCACTTATATTTCTATATATTAGCAATGAATAGTTAAAAAACATAATTTTTAAATTTCCAATTACAGTAGTATCAAAAATACTAAAGAATAAATTTACCAAAGATGTTCGACAAACAAAACACTCCAAAAGGAAATTAAAGAATGATTGTAGCCTTATACCATGCTCATGGACTAGAAAACTCAATCCCAATCACTGCAAATTACCTCCTACCACCCAAATTAATCTATAGATGCAAATGCAATCCCAATCAAAATTCCAACAGGCTTAAAAAAACAACAGTTTATTTTAAAATTTATGTGAAAAGGCCTATTATAGTGAAAACAATTTTGAAGAGGAAGAACAAAGTTGGATTTTTACTACTTGATCTCAAGACTATACAGTTACAATAATCAAGTAATAGACATATAGATCAATAGAACAAGACAATGCAAAAAATAAACCCATATTTGCATAGTCATTTGATTTTGACAATGGCGTAAAGGTAATACAATGGGGAAAAAGATACCATTCTCAACAAAGGGTGCTGGAATAACTGGATATCTCAATGGAAAAAAATAACCCTCAACCGTTATCTCACTATTTGTATAAATTAACTTAAAATGAATGATTGTCTTCAATGTAAGAGTTAAAACTTTTACATTACTAGAAGAAAGTGTATAAGAAAATTCTCATAGTGAGTTAGACAAAGATTTCCTAAGCATAAACTAAAAAGAAAAACATGATTAAAAGGACTCCATTAAGATTATTATGGCCACCCTTACCTTACCTCTTAAGAAGCTGGAACATTACTTTGTGGTGAAACTGATTAGCCCAAAAAGAAAAAGCTGGATCTGAAAGATAGGAGTTGCCTAATAATACAGCCCACACAAAACACAGAAGACTAAAGTCCTCCTGTGAACCAATCTGGCCAAACCACATCAGTGTCTTGTTAGTTTAGGACACTTTTAGTTTCAAAGAAAGAGCCAAGGATCACTAAACAGTTTTTTTTTTAATTGTAACATGAAAAGAGATTTAGATGAAACAGAATGTTGAGGCAGTTGCTGTACCACACAGCTCTGTTTTTGTTGTAACTCCCTCTAACATCACAGTAGATAGACTTAATTGATATTTTTAGAGCATTTCACCCTAAAGCAGCAGAATATACATTCCTATCAAACACACATGGAACATTTTCTGGAAAGGACTACACATGAGGCCACAAAAAAAAGTCTCAATAAGTTTAAGAAGACTGGAATCACACCAAGAGTCTTCTCCAATTACAATGGTATGAAACTAGAAATCAATACAAGAAAAAAAAACAAACATGCACTGACAAATGGATGCCAAAGAAGATACTACTAAACAATGAATAGCTTAACAAGAAGATCAAGGAAGAAATCAAAAGACACTTTGAGACAAATGAAAACACAATGACCCCAGATCTATGGGACACACTGAAAGCAGTCTGAAGAGGGAAATTCATAGCAATATGGGCTTACCTGAGGAAGCAAGAAAGGTCTCAAAAGCAATGTAACCTTTTACTTAAAGGAAGAGAGAAAGAAGAACAAAGAAGAGCAGAGATACAATGAATCATTAATGAATACTTAGAATAATTATAGGCCAACACATTCAACAGTCTATAAGAAATGGATCAATTTCTAGAAGCATGTGACCTTCTAAGACTAAAACAAGACAACACAGAAAATCTAAACAGATCAATTATGACCAAGGAAATTGAAGCAGTCATCAAAATGCTCCCTACAAATAAACGTACAGAATCATATGGTTTCACAGGCAAATTCTACCACCAAGCATTTGATGAATTAATATCTGTCCTTCTTAAACCATTTTGAAAAATTGAATTCCAAATTCATTTTATAAAACGAGCATTGTCCTGATACCGACACCAAACAAACATCTTAGAAAAAAACATCTTAGAAAAAAGAAACCTACAGGCCAATGTTCTTGATGAACATGCATGCAACATATCTCAACAACATACTGGCACACTGGATTCAACAAGACATTATAGGAGTATACTCTATGACCAAGTGAGATCTCCTGGCAGGAATACAAGGACGGGTCAACATCCATAAACCAATCAATGTGATACATCAAAGAATGAAGGATAAAAATTGTATCTCTGAAAAAGCTCAACATCTATGATAGAAACTCTCAACAAAGTGGGTATAGAAGACATACCTTAATGGAATCAAGGCTATATATGACAAACCCACAGGTAACATCTTCAATCGTGCAAAGCTGACTTTCCTCTAAGATCACAAACAAGACAAGTAAGATCACGAACAAGACAAGCATGTCCACAATCACCACTTCTATTTAACATAGTACTGGGAGCCCCAGGCACAGCAAAAAACGAGAAATCGAAGGCCTCAACGTCAGAAAAGAAGAAGAACAGCTACTATGTGCAGATGACGTGACACTACATGTAGGAGACCCTGAAGACGCCACTTTCGTGTCACTTACAGGACACGAAACCGATAGACAGAGATCTGC
The DNA here is from genome assembly GCA_003508835.1 of Eonycteris spelaea. NCBI lineage: Eukaryota > Metazoa > Chordata > Mammalia > Chiroptera > Pteropodidae > Eonycteris > Eonycteris spelaea. The sequence goes on from PUFA01000339.1 coordinate 25,302, forward strand.
TGCATTTCTCTACGCCAACAAGAAACTCTCAGAAGGAGGAATGAAAACAATCCCATTTGCAGCTGCATCCAAAAGCAGAAAATACTTAAGAATAAATTTAAACCAGTGAAAGATCTGCACCCCGAATACTGTAAGACACTGACAACACTGAATAGGTTACAAATAAATGGAAAGACATACGCACGCGTCTATTGGAAGGATAAATATTGTTCAAACGTCCTTCCACCCAAAGCCATATACCGATTCAGTGCAGTTCCTCCAAAATAGCAATAGCCTTCGTCTGAGAACTAGAACAACTAATCCTAGAAGTTATATGGAACCACAAAAGGCCCTGAATAGCCAAGGAAACCTCAAGAAAGAAAGCAAGAATGAGGTATCACACGCCCTAATTTCAAACTACACCACAAAACCACAATCATCAAAATAGTCTGGTAATGGCATAAAAAAGATAGATACACATTTCTGGGCTATTTTATTACATTGAGATACTTCTGAGCTATTTTATTACATTGATATATCTATATCTATATCTCAATGTAATAAAATAGCCCACATAGCCCAGAATATCTCAATTATCTGGTCTAGAAGTAAGAGATTATTCTCTAAATGACATGTCAGGCTACTGGCCAGGACACTGCTAATTATAGGAAGGAGGCTTGATTGTGGATGGGACTCAAGTGATAATGGGCCAGGCTGCTTTTATTTAAGTAGGTGGAGCCTGGTGGCTTTATACTGCCCTCTCATTAATGAGGTGTGTGGCAGGGAGGGGTAAGGGAGAAGGAGTTGGGAGAGGGAGTGCTGTGCAACCACCCATTTAATTGGTGTTGAATGTAGTTTGAGTTTACTTAAACGCATTGAAGGCCTTCATTTTGTTGTGGTGGTGGGATTGAATATCCAAAACTTGACCAAGACATTTACTCCAGCAAGGTCTTTATCTCCATGACAGATTCGATTCTCATTCCTGATTTATTCTTCCAAACTTCTCTGCATTTGGTATTGAATATTACTCCCTGCCACATGTCTTTTACCAAAATATTTTAATCAAATTACTATTCCTTGCGAGACCCCTCGAAATCCTCTAGACATGTTAGCAGATGCATTAAATGGTAGAGTAATGGAAAGATCATGAACATTGAAATTTAAAGGTAAAAGGTTTCCATAAGATGCACTGATACATTAATTTCTTACTATGTGACTTTGGGAAAGTCATATATACTCCAACTTTATTATCTGTAAAATGGAAAAATGATACAGTCTCAAAGGTTTATGAGGACTGATTAAGATACGGTATGTGTGAAGGTGCTTCGTACACTCTAGAGTGCAGTATAAAAGTCAGTTCTTGCCTTAACTGTAGGCTCAGCCAGTGTGAGAAATGGAGAAGAAGCCACTGGGGAAACACCTGGGCAAGGCTCCCCCTGGTGTTCCAGTCTCTCAGGCCTATAGTCAGTTCAGTTCTCAGCAGCACTAATGGGTTCCCTGACTAGGGATACGTCTGGGGAGGTGATCGTTAGTGACTGAAACCTTTGCTCTCCAGCGGAAACTCTAAGAGTAAGATAAGGTCGTGTTACTTCCCATCACCTAAATCAGACAAAGACAGTGCTAGAAAAAAATATAGACCAATATCCCTCATGAATTGATAGGCCAAAAAAAAAAAAAAATCAACTGAAAACACTGGCAAATAAAATCCAACATAATACAAACATAGTTTTATACAATTTTGAAGTGGAGTTTTACTAGGAACACAAGGTTGATTTCACATATGAAAATCAATTAATGTGATTCACCAAATTAACCAAATAAAAAAGAAAATCAAAAAAATTAACCGAATAAGTGCAGTGAAAGCATTAAACAGAACCCAACATCCATTCATGATAAAAATCTAGGAATAGAAGGAAATTTACTCAATCTGATAAAGGACATATATAAAAAATCATTATTATTTAATATCAGAAATGTATCAAGGTTGACATCTCCAACTGCTCATATGCAACATTGTAGTGGAGGGCCTACTAAGTTCTATAAAGCTAGAAAAATTAAAAAGTATCAATTGGAAAGAAAAGCTAAACAGATAATGTACTACATAGAAAAGACCATGAATCTACAGAGAAACTACTAGAACTACTAGTAGAGTTTAGTAAGGTTAGAGGGGACAAGCTCAATACAAAAAAAAAAATGTGTTTCTATATACTAGTAATAAGCAATTTAAAAAATAGCACCATGAAATTCTTAGCAAAAATTTAATAAAATGTGTGTGAGCCTGGTACACTGAAAACAACAAAATATTGCAAGAGAAATGAAACGGTCCTAAATTAATAGAAAGACATGCTATAATCATAGAAAGGAAAAATAAAAAATCTCCCTAAATTTCTCTATTGAGTCAATGTACTTGCAATCAATATCCCACTATGATTTTGCAAAAATTGACAGGTTGTATCTATAATTTATATATAAACGGAAAGGATCTAACCTAAAAAAAAACACCCTGAAAAAATAAGAACAAACTTGGAGGATTTACACTATTTGATTTCCAAATTTGTTCTATAGATTCTGTAACCAAGGCACTGTAGTACTGGCATACAGGTAAAGTATATAGATCGGTGGAATAGAGCAGCAGTGGAAATAGACTTACATGCATATGGTTAATTTGTTTTCAACAAAGTTACTAAAGCAATTCAATAAAGAAAGTCTTCAATAATCGATGCTGGACAATTGGAAATCCAGATGATAACAAATGGACTAAAAAAGGGTATGCCTAAATATAATATTTAAAACTATAAAATCTTTAGAAACAGGAAAAAAATCTTTCTCATTTTGTGTTAGAGAAAGTTTTCCTTAAGATAAATAAAGCTAAAGCAAACAAAGCATGAACTCTTTATAAAATAAAATAAAAAATGTTCATAAACTGGATTTCAACAATGTTAAATACTTTTTCTCTTCAAAGACTGTTAAAAATAAAAAATGCAAATCAAAAATTAGAAAATATTTATAAAATATGCACCCAATAAAGGACTTATATTTAGACTATATAATTTATGAATCATAAATATACAAATAAATTATATATATATCTTTTACTTACAACTTTAATTTGAAAATGAAAAATAGCCCTGTTGGCTGTGGAGGCGAGGCAGGCGAGGTGTGGGGGTGGTGGTGTGGTGGTGGGGGGAGGAGGTTCAGTGTTTTCCACAGAGCCGGGAGCAAGACTTTGGATGCGTTTCTCTCAAAAAAGGAAAGGGAATGGAAAGGCCCATCTACTTCATCCAGGGTGCAGACCCACAGTTTGGACTGACGAAGGCCTGGTCCACTGGGGACTGTGACAGCAATGGAGATGAGTGAGGGCAAGAGATCCATCTAACTGAGCAAGCCGTTCAGGCCATCAACAGGCTGAATCCTGTTGTTTTGTGTGGCGACCTCATCCATTCCATGCCTGCGACACCCTGGTGAAAGGAGCAGATAGAGAACCTGCAGAGAGTGCTCAGGAAAGTGGACAGGGAGATCCTGCCAGTCCTTGTCAACTGCAACCATGATGTGGACAATATCCCCGCCCCCTGAGACCACTGTGGAGCAGACTTGGGGAGATGACTATTTTAGCTTCTGGGTGGGGGCATCCTATTCCTCATCCTCAACTCCCAGTTCCTGAACGATGCCTCCAGGTGTCCCGCCTTGAAGCTGGCCCAGGCCCAGTGGCTAGACCTCCAGTAGCTGAGCAATGTAGGGCAGCAGAAATGCCAGCACAACATCGTCTTCCAGGAAATCCCACCGTTCTTCCAAAACTTCGACGAAAATGACTACTTCAACCTCACCAAGATCGTTCAGAGGGAAATGACAGACAGGTTCACCAAAGCAGGTATCAAAGCTGTATTCCCAGGCCACTACCACAGGAATTCCCAGGGCACCTGCCAGAACCTTGACATGGTGATGTCATCTGCCATTGGATGTCAGTTGGTCAGATACCCATGGGCTCCAAGTCATGGTGGTCCCTGCTGAGAAAATCACTCAGTGGTACTACAGTTTAAATGAGTTAAGTGAGAAAGGAACAGAAGATGACCTGATGGATTTGATGAAGACAAAATGATTGTTGTTTATGATTCATTTACAGTTTCCTTCTACTGTTTCTTTGTTTTGTTTTGTTTTGTTGCGAAAAACACCAGCTGCACACAACCACTTATTGACTATAAAAGTATGCCAGGCAGATTTGTGAATTTATGTCCTTTTGCATAAATCAGAGAGCTGGGTCCTATCCTAAATTATATTCGAAATAGAACTGCTCTCCCTTTCAAAAAGAGAAGAGGGTGGGCGTTGGAGCCTGGGAATATAAAAATTAAATGATATTGGAATATCTCTACAGGGTGTTTGAGTGAAGCTTTCTAATAATGTGTTCTCTGCTTTTGAATTACATATTTTCAGGTAGCATATGTTGAAATGTCTACCTGTGGACCTTAATCCCAAATTGATATCCAATTGTAATCTTTCATTAAGTCCTTGAACAAACTGCATCTTTGTTAAATGTGGTCATGACTCCCACACTTGGCAAAACAAAGATCATCTCCTTTCCCTCCTAACAAAACAACAATGTGCCCCATGGCCAGAGCCATGTAGACTCATTTTAACGAGGAGCTGAGTAGCCAACATTTGCTGTTAAATTCTGAGACTTCTATGATTGCTGATGACGCAGTTGATACAAGTCAAAGTTTTATCTGGCCTTCTTGATGACTCGAAAAGTAACTTTGCACATAAATTAGCCATGTATAGAAATCTCATCCAAGGGACTAGAACAAGAGCCGCCTCCTCTGCAGCGCTCAGCAGCATGTTCTGAGTTTATTCACATTCATATTTGGATGCTGCAGTAATTCTGCAGGTTGGTGTCCTCATGTAATCAGAGTGACCCCTTCATTTGTGAGACTCTTTACTGTGTCTCCGTGAACAGAAAAAGTGGCATCGATGCGAAGTTCACCAAAGAAACAAAGACAAAATTCCAGTGCAGTGCAACGGAGCGTGGATGGCTAACCTCAGCATTATTTTCATGTAATCCGTGTTGCTTCATCTTCTCTGTAGCTCCTGACCACTGTCTTAGTTCATCTACATGGTCTTTTCTGGCAGTTATCTCAGTGGACAAGGAACCTACGTACTCCCAATCCTGCCAGGAACATCCCACAGCCTTACACAGTAGCACTCAGTCATTCAAAAATGCTGTTAGCAGTGACTGGTTACAAATGAACTGCAAAGTCCATTAAGATAAAAGACTTTCTTGTTAAAAAGTTCGTGCAACGTAGCAAAACCATGAGAAATTAAGTAGAAAGACAATTAGAGATGCAAATTCATGAGAAAGAAAGACAAAAAGTTAATTATACCACAGACCAGTGACACACTATAGCCCATTGTTATGTGGCAGAAAAAAATTAAAATGTTTTAAAATTAGAAAAGAAAAGAAAATGGAAGATTTTCACAAACACTTCATTTGAGAAATGCACATTAAAATTAAATGAAATACAACTACACACACATTAGATGGTTTAAAATAACAAAATTTGAAAATACAAGGGTTAGCAAGGATTTTAATGAGATGGAACACTCATGATGGAATGTTTCGAAAAACAATTTCCAGCTTCTTATAAAATTAAACTTATATTTACTATACAACCTGCTAATGTTACTCCTAGGTATTTATCTACTCCTAGATATTACCCAAGAGAAAAGGAAGCAAGTTTTTCTGGTCTTATTTTATGGCTTTTTATGTGTAATATAAAAAAATTTTAAATTTACACTTAAATATAGTCTTCTGTGCCACTTAACAAACTAGAATACAATAATCTAAAAAAAAATCATAATGTGAGAAACAACTCAAATTTTAAAGGATGATAACTCAATAATAAAAATTAAAATACATAGGGTAAAACTTAAAGGTGTTGAAATCTCTCAAAAGTATAGAAAATGGTCAAAGAGATAGAAAAGAGAAGGACAACTTGTATACTAGATTGAAGAAACACTCTGAATGAAAATGAAAATACCCAGTCTATGGCCATGCCACCCTGAACAAGCCTGACCCCGTCTGATCTCAAAAGTTAAGCAGGGTCAGGCCCGGTTAGTACTTGGATGGGAAACCACCTAGGAAGACCAGGCGCTGTAGAAATAAAAAATAAAAAATAAGGCATTGTAAACTGACAAGGTCCTTGCAATCTGTGAGGTCAACCAAGAGTTGCCTCACCAAAAATTAAAAATAAATTTAAAAAAATAAAAGAAAATGAAACTACCCACAATATTGTGAAATTTAAGGACACTGTGGATAAAGACCTTAAAAGCTTTGAGGGAGGAAGGGGAGAGAGAGAAAGAGAGAGAGAGAGAGAGAGAGAGAGAGAGAGAGAGAGAGAGAGAGAGAGAGAGAGAGGGAGGGAGTAGTAGGGTGAGGCGGGGAGGTAGAGAAGAGAGGCAGATACATTCACATCATATATAAAGGAAAAAAATAAGAATGCTACTGGAATTCTCAGTAACAATACTGAGATCTGGAAAAGAGGGTATCCAGCACAGAGTAGAAAGGTAGTTTCAGGCTCGTGGCCAAGCCTCAAGTCTAAAGAGCAATCAGTCCAGATACACACAGAAGGACGAAAGCCTCCAGGAGAAAAGAAAAATGGATGGATTGTCAATTTCCATATGTTTGGACATTTGGAAATTAATATTGATGAGTAATTGATTGGTAGTGCATAGTATATGAAAATATGAAGGAAAGATAGATGGCTTTGGGCAATTACCCAATTTCAGGAAAAATTTCAGATAGTACAAATAAAAAATATAGTTTGAATACATTATTTGGTTCTGTCATCATGGTTATCTTTATAGTTCTAATAGTATAACATTAAGTACTGAGAATGAAAAATTGTAGTATAACTTTTTGGAAGGATAGGAAGAGGAACTGGGGTGGGAGAGTGTTAGAGAACTAAATCCACATCTACTTTACATGTAAGTAATACATTCAAGAAATATGTAGTAATAACTATTATGAGTTAGCTCCATTATATACTGACCAGTGAATAATAGTTTAAAACAGAGGAATCCTTTCATTATGGAAGAGTTTGAGTCTTTGGCAATAATTCCCTTTATATCTAAGATTTGCTGTCTGTATTCATTCACAGTTACAATGAGGCAAGGAGTACCAGGAAGATCCAAGTGACGTTTCTGGGTTTCACATATAGTCCATTCTACCCCCATGAGTAAAGGCAGCTCTTGCTGATTAGGATTATTTCTGCCACAATGGAGAATCTACTTCTTGTCTGCTGATCCCAGGCATGAGGTGTTTGAAGTACCTTAGTGGCAGCCAAAACTTACAGTTTAGTGGACACTTGCCATGTCCTTTGAGAGCTCGCACCTCCAACCCTCTAGAACCCAGAATTGCTGAGATGCAAAACACAAAATCCCCTAGTGGACCATTGGAGGCAATGATAAATGGAACCATTCCTACTTCTACCTCTTGGTTCCAGGACCTGAAGAATGCCATTCCATCCATCCGAGTTTTACCTCTGAGATGGCACTTTACCTGTGCTTTAAGACTGTTCTGATGCTATGATGCTGGCTGCTGCTGGATGGTGTGCTGTATGTTATAACCAGGGGGATCCACGATCATGAACATATATTCCTGCTTCTTTCAATATGCAGTGGGTTTCCCATTCGGATGCTAATCAGTCATTCCATAATAATGATGCTGAATAAGGCTCTGCAGAAAAGAAAAGCAAATCTGTACTGAGAATGCATGTTTCAGGGCCTTAGTTCTCCTCAACAAGGGCCCTGATTTGAGGATAGCAGTCTAAACATTCAAATGCCTTTGGAGTTTTGTGTCTGTCTTCTACTATTAAACTTTGGTCTTCTGCTCAGGCTGGAGGTAGGGACCTCTTTGTGTGGTTTTGTTTTGTTTTGTTTGTTTTAGGACCTCTTTGTACATTATCTATCAATGAGACACTCTGGCTCTCACACTGAGCCATTATCTGTTCCCTGGCTAATCATTAATGATCTGACATCTGTCTGCAGAGCAACTTAGCGGTAACCAGCCAACTCTCCGTCTCTGAAGAGATTGTTTACAAAGGTTTGAATCACTGAACCTACAACAGTGTTCTCCACAGGAACATATTTCTAGGTAGCCATCAATGAAATCTTTGGTAATTGAGCAGCCACTGTGTGCCAGGCACAAAGCATGCCAACCTCATGAACCAGGATAATGAACTCTTCACCCACCTGACAATGAGTTGAGTCAGACTCGAGACCCATCTTACCATATTTTAGATTGAACCAAACTTGTTACCACTTGCATTAGTCCAAGTCCACTGAGAAGCAGATGCCAAGACAAGATTAGATGTGTAACACCTATCTGGAAAAGAGGTGGGAGCTGCAGGAAGCTGGAAGAGCCATCGACCTGGTGAGGCTGATGGTAAGGCTGACAGAGAATTCATGAACCTAAACCCATGGGAGGAGTCCTACACCTGGCAAGAACAGGCCTACTTTAAAACTCCTGTTCCTTTTAGTTTTTTTCTGTCGTTTGAGCAGGAGGTAGCCTGTGGTGAGCATGACCACAGTGCTAATGTGGGAATGATTGATTTTAGAGTGAGCAGTAGGGTCAGTCACTCACGCTTTCTGAAGTAGTAAATCTGATAAGTTTCACAAGGAACTTAAATATAAAATATAATGTTCATTTCATTAAAAATTATTTTAAAAACTATTTTTAAAATGAAAAGATAAGTCACTGTTTAAAGAAAAAATTGGAGTAATGTGTTATGGGGCTTATAATAAAGTGAAATTAAATATAAGACAATAATTACAAAGAATGAAGGAAGAAATAGAAACATACTCTTTCAAGAGTTTTTTTATATTTGATTTTTTGATATATAAGTATTATTTCAAGATAGATTTTGATAAGATAAAGTTACATATTGTCAACACCATTAGAGAACACTAATAAAATGGGTTATAATTAATAAGCTAAGAGAGAAAGCACTAATCCCAAAAAAGCAGGAAAAGAGGGGTGGGGGAAGAATAAAGTCCAGATGAGATGAGTAAAAAACAAATAGCAAGATTGTAGGCTTATTTCAATAATTACAATGAATATAAAGTCTAAACATGCCAATTATAATGCAGAAAAGGTTACACTGGATAAAAATAAAATAAAAACCAAATTATAGTTGTTTAAATGAATCACACTTTAAATACATAGATTTTTTATATAGATTGGGAGAGATATACTGTACAAGAACTAATCATAAGAAGTTTAAAATAGCTATAAATTTCTTGGTACTACATCAAGCTAAAAAGGTTTTGCACAGCAAAGTAAACCATCAACAAAACAAAAAGACAAGCTACTGGCTGGGATAAGATATTTGCCATGATACATCCAAAAATGTGTTAATGTCCAAAAATTTATAAAGAGCTTGTACAACTCACCACCAAAAAAGCAAATAATATAATTTAAAAATGGGCAGAAGACTGAAGAGACATTTCTCCAAAGAGGACATAAAATGGCCAATAGACATATAAAAGGTGCTCAATGTCACTAATCATTAGAGAAATGCAAATTAAAATCACAATGAGATATCACCTCACACTTGTCAGAATGGTTATCATCAATAAAGCAACAACAAGTATTGAAGAGGATGTGGAGAAAGGGAGGAGTCGGTGGGATTGCAAATTGGTTCAGCCACTATGGAAAACAATATGGAGTTTCCTCAAGAAATTAAAAATAGAACTACCTTATAACTCCAATCCCACTTCTGGATGTTTATCCTAAGAAATGCAAAACTCTAATTCAAAAAGATTATGCACCTCTATGTTCATTGCAACATTATTTAGAATAGCCAAGGTGTGAAAGCAACCTAAGTGCCCATCAATAGGTGATCAAATAAAAAGAGGTGAGGGGAGACTGGGCAAAATGGCACAGATGATAGTGGGTTTTGTTCATCTGCTCTTAAAGCCACATCAAAGTTGTGATGGAAACACGGAGCAAACAGCAAGCAGAGTCACCTGAGGTCTAGATGAATGGAAGTCTACAATGAAGGAGAGAAATAAGAAATCACTCTGCAATGGTAGGAGGTAGGAGGAGGCAAGGGGGCGAGGGAGCAAGGGTTCAAGGCTGCCCAGTCCTGAGCAGCTGAGTGGGACAGAGGCTGTAGCAGCGACAGCTGCAGACACCTCTTAAAGAGTTGGTGTTCCCAAGAAGGCTTTTGTGGTGATGGATTCCATCTCTAGTTCTGAGGACCAGCACCCAGTTGGGGGACCAGGGACTTACAGGAGAACACTAAGTTGTCTGACCAAGGGCCAGAGGCAAGGCTTTCTCCTGGGCAGAAGTGCTGGGGGAATTCATAGTTCCTCTGTTGAGCCCTTCCACCTCCTAGTGTGCAGGCTCATCGCCGCCATAGCTGAGAGGCCATCAAACTGTATAACAGAGGTCGCTCTGCCCAGAGGATTCTCTGAAACTCTGCCTCTCCCAACTCGTAGCTCTACCCAAGCCACATCCAGTTGTGTCCTTGGTGAGTCCTGTGCAACTTGCTGAGTAAGCTCCAAGACCCACACTGGTGACAGCTGACCTTGGTTTCTAGTATGGTTTCTTGAGGCAACTATAAGCACAGCATCTGTAGATTGCTTACTGACTCTTAATAGGTGGCCCTGGAGGGGCACAGGGTGGGACTAAACTTAGCCTGCAGCTGAACTACCTCTGGACACCTACTATGCAAAGCCACACTAATAAGACTGGGAGACTTAGGAGCTTTCCTTACTACATAGAAACAGACACAGAAGTAAGCCAAAATGGGAAGACAAAGAAGCAGAAATCATATGAGAAAACAGGACAGAGATCCAGGAAAATGGAGTCAAGCAAGCTAACAGATGCAGAGTTCAAAACACTGGTTATAAAGATGTTCAATGAACTTAGGGGAATTATACATGAACTCAGTGAGAACTTTAACGAAGAGATAAAAAAACATAAAAAATGCAAATAGAAATTATAAAAGTGAACTAATCAGAAATAAAGAATACATTATCCAAGACAAAGAGTATATTAAAAGGATTTAACAGAGTAGATGAAGAGGATCGAACCACTGATACAGAGAATGAGGAAGCCAAGGTCACTGAATCAGAATAACAATCAAAAAGAAGCCAAGGCTATAATAATTTAAGGAGTCTTTGGGTCAAAATTAAGTGTAAAAACATCCATGTAATAGGAGTACCTGAAAGAGGAGAGGATGAACAAGAAGTGGAAAATCTATTCAAAGAAATAATGATGAAAAACTTCCCTAACCTGGTGAAAGAAATAGACACACAACCCCAGGAAGCTCAGAGAGTCCCAAGAAAGAGGAACCCAAAGAGGCCCACACCAAACACATTAAAATGCCAAAGGTTATATACAAAGAGAGAATCTTAAAAGCAGTAAGAGAAAAGCTGTTAGTTACCTACAAGGAGAACCCATAATACTGGCAGCTGATTTCTCAAAAGAGACTCTGCAGGACAGAAGGGCTTGGCACAAAATATTCAATGTGATGAAAACCCAGGGTCTACAACCAAGAATACGTTATGCTGCAAAGCTATCATTTGGAGTCAAAGGACAGATAAACACCTTCCCAGATAAATATAAGCTAAAGGAATTCATCAACATCAAGCCAGTATTACAGGAAATGTTGGAAGGACTTCTTTAAGAAGAAAAACATGTATCAAAAGCAGGAATAAAGAATTGATAATACATTCCTATCAACAAATACCTCAAATGGAAAAGAATTAAATTCTCCAACCAAAACACAGAGTGGCCGAATGGATAAGAAAGCAAGACCCCCACATATGCTGCCTACAAGAGACTCACTTCAGATTAAAAGACACACACAAGCTAAAAAGAAGAAGATAGAAAAAGATATTGCCTTAATGGTCCTAGAGGATATTGCGTCAAATGAAGTTAGTTAAGTAGGAAAAGACATATACCACATGATTTCACATACATGCAAATCTAAAGAACAAAATAAACAATAACAGCAATAAAGAAACAAGCTCATAGATATAGAGAATATTTTGAGGGCTACTAGGCAGGAGGAGGGGGGTTGGTGAAGGGTTTAAGAAATACAAATGGATAGTTACAAAATAGTCATGGATATATAAAATGTAGCTTAAGGAAAATAGTTAACAATGTTGTAATACATATGTAAGGGGAAGAGGAGATTTAGTGGGGCGATCACTTGAGCTCTAATCACTATGCTATACAACTGATATAGTATTGTTATCCAAATATAATATTAAAAAAACTCATTGAATTGTACAATGTAAATATGAGCAACTAATTGTCTATTTTATTTTAATAAAGCTGGGGGAGGGGAAATATGATACATATATACAATGAAATATTACTAAGCCATAAAAATGAATTAAATCTTACCATTTACAACAACATGGATGGACCTGGAGATTATTATGCTAAGTGGAATAAGTCAGACAGAGAAAGATAAATACCATACAATTTCATTTATGTGTGGATCTCAAGAACAAAATAAACAAACAAACAAAACAGAAACAAACTTATAGATACAGAGAACATCTGATGGTTGCCAGATAGAAGGTGGGTTGGTGGGCTGGGTGAAAATGGTAAAAGAATTAAGAAATACAAATTTGTAGTTACAAAATAGTCACAATATAGTCAATAATATTGTGATAACTATGTATGGTGCCAAGTGGGTACTAGTCTAATCGTGGAGATCACTTTGTAAATTATATAAATGTCTGTCCACTATGCTATACAACCAAAACTAATATAAAATAATATTAAATGTTAAAAAAAAAAATGAAAAACAGTAAATGTTCAACAATTAGAGGATTGGTTAATTAAATTATTCTATTCTCACATAAATATAATATTGTGCGGTAATTAAAAATCATGTTGTGAAAAGATATATATTTTCTTGGGAAATATTCATAATATAGTGCTAAACAAAAAAAAGACGAGAAGAGTATACACAGAAAAATAGCTTTATGTTAGTAAAATTATCGATTACTTACTAAAAATGCCAAGTGTGTGCATACCAAGTTGTGGTTGTCTTGGATGGGGAGAGTCAATCTTTTTTTTAGTTATTTTCTGTTCTTTTTCAACTTTCCTGTATTGTGTATATAGGTTATTTATATAATTTGAATTTTAAAGGAGTTTAATAAAAGAAAACCCAGCTCTGCAAAAAAAAAAAAAAAAAAAAGCTATGTTTCTGACAGGGCAAATTCCAGAATTTGAAATATTAACAAAAGTCATGAAAGGATATTTCATAGTAATTCAAGTATCAAGTAATAAAAAAACCACATAATTCTAAATGTGTTATACAGAGCTTATTTAACACATTTAACACTAATAAACTTTAAATACATAAAGCAAGTACTGATGGAACTGAAAGGAGATACAGAAACATGCACAAAGTTGGAGGTTCAATACTCCTTGCTTAGTAATTGATAAGCAAGTAGACAAAATCATTACAGACATAGAAGACTTAAATAACATTATCAATTGATGTGAACAAAGTGACATTTCTGCAGCACCTCACTCAACAATAGAACACAAATTTTTTCAAGAGCATATGGAAAATTCACTGAGATAGACCATATGCTGGGACATAATTTGTAATAAATTGAGAACTTAAAACAAAGTATATCTCTGACTATTGTGGAATTAAATTAGAAACAAAAAACAGATCACTGCAAAAACTCCAAATATTTGGATCTGAACTACACATTCCTACATAATCCAATTATTTAAAAAGAAACCAAAATGGAAATTAGAAAATATTTTTGAACTAAGTAAAAATGAAAACAATGCTCAGCATTGTGTGGTGCAGTTAAAGCTATTTCTGGGGGGAATTTATAATTTTAAATGTATATATTAGAGAAGAAAAAAAGTTTAAATCAACAACTGATGTTTCTCACCCTAGGTTTTCATGTCTAAAAACCTAGACATAAAAAAGCAAACTGAACCCAAAGTGAGGGAAAGGGAAATATTTTAAAAGATGAGAGTGTAAATTAGTAAAATAAAATATTAGTAATTAATAATGAAAATCCATTATAACAGAATGTGGACCTTTTAAGAAATTGACAACATTGATAAAATTTCTAGTTAAGTTCATCAAGAAAGAGATATAAAATAAAAATTAATAACAACAGAACAAAAGGGGGTAATCATATAGATCCCACAAATATTAAAAGAATAATAAAGAATATTATGAACAACATTATGTCAACAAAGTTGATAACTTAGAGGAAATGGAAATTTCTTTAAAAGATGCAATTTAGTAACTAACTGACAAAAGAAGAAATAGAAAATCCGAATAGTCCTAAATCGATTAAAGAAATTGACTTTATTATTGAAATCCTTCTCACAAAGGAACTTGCAGGCTAAAATGACTCTATGTTGAATTCTTCCAAAAATTTAAGGGCAAAATATAGATAAACCATGATATAAAAAAGTAAATTGAAGTGCAAGAGTGCAATTTATTTCATCATTTTTCAGGTCTTCTTCTTTAACTTGAATGTACAGAAATATTAGTTAATTGTCACACTAGACATTCTCTCTTTTTTGGCTTCTGTGAATTTCATGAATTCAAGAAATATCTTAACCTTTTACTATTCTATCTTTAAATATTTCTGCTTGGAACAATTCACCATTCCTCCAAACAGAGTATATCCTAATTTGTATTTTGACCCCTTTTTTCCCAAGCTCGGATACTCTATTGACAATTTTTTACTTATCTCTTCCTTTTGGATGTTTTTGCCAGCATTTCGTCATTTCAACTGAAATCTATCTCCTTATTTATTCATTTCTGTTCTCTTATTCATGGTTTCCCTGGCACAAAATTTTAGTCAGATTTGATTTGTGCTTCTTTCTTCTCCTTCCTTCTCTCCCAAACCATAGAGATACTAAATCTTGTTCTTTCATGATCTTGTCTATTGATATTGTTTTTACTTTACTGTTTCCACAGCTTGTGAAACTTTAGCTTATCTTCTTGCTCTGACTCCCCCCTGTTTTAGCTAATTCCATATGCCACTGCAGTCTAAAATATCTTTTTCATCCAGGGTATAGATTTGAATAATAATAATCATGATAATAATAAAAACAACATAATACTTTTATGTTTTCTGTGTTCTATGTAATAGAAACTCTACCATTTATAATTTCCATTTTAAGATAAATGATCTGATGCTCAGGAGAGGTTAAACAAATTCCCAAGGCCACACAGCTAGTAAATGGCAAAGCCAGGAATTGTAGAGGTTGGTTGGATTCCATCTACAATTTCTTATTTAACTGAGATATATTTCATAGTTAAGGAAGCCACTACTAATAAATTTTCTGAGACAACAGATATAAACTAGGACCAATCCTAATGAACCAGGACTTATAATACTTTAATAATATCCTCTACTTCCTTTCCAATACAGAAATGGGAAGATTGGGCAAATATCTGTTTGGGGGTTGAAAAATGTTTGTTGATTTTTGGACTCGCTGAATTCAGGGCGACAACAGAACAGTGTACTAGAATATTTTAATAGAGGAGTTGTGTATAGAAGACAGGCAATTAACAAAAAGCTGAGAACTAAAGATACACATTTAGGAATTAGTCACATAAACGATGTTATTGAAGTCATGAACAAGCACACCAAACATTTAAGGAAGAAGCCCAGATGGTTGAGAAATGAACACTGGAAATTTTGAAACATGAAGGGAATAAAGTGATAAAGAGATAGAACAACAGATGCCTCTAGGGCATGAGCTATTTCTTTTGAATCCCTTTACCCAGCATTTTAATATGCCAAATATACATATTAAAAACCAGTTGAACATTAAGTATATTACAGATCATATGACTTCTGATAGATGAATTTAATTTTACGCCCATCCTTAGAGCCTAACTGAAGTCATATCAAATGAAAACATTTCGACTGCCATCTTTTCTATCTGGACAGGCTCTCTGACTCTTTTGGTTGATATTGTGGCTAATTCTTGTATTTTTCTTGTGTGGAGTGAAGGGTACTGCCTTCAGTACCACTCTGGTGCTACCTGAAGATTTACCAGACATTTCAGGGTTCATGCATGTGCATGAGGCATATATATACAAAGACAATGTATATACATACATTTTCCACGAGTGTGTTATAATTCATGTCTCAAGTATATTTTAGTGTTAGCAATAAATAGAACAAGGAATCCATTATGCAGAGATTCTGGTTTTTGGAAAAAGATAGTTCAGCAATAAAAGTAACTTAATCAAGACTATTTATGTGTTTTTCTCTGCTGGTATTGAAACAAGTACACAGAGAAAATGACTTTAGAGAAGTCCTGTTCACTTGAAATAAAACCTTGATTATTTGAAATAATTTCCCACAGGAAGCATCTCTGGAGAGGCAAAGATCCCAGAAGATTTTTTTCTGTTGCATCATGCTTATGAAGAACCCTCTGAGGTTCCTAGAGGAGAGTGAACATTTAATGAATCCCCCAAGATCTTCTTTGCCCTTGGGTCATAAGGAGAGTACACTTTGGGTGCTTAGTTTAATTTCTTAATAATGGATTGTTTTTCTGTATTTCTTCAAATGTGTCATGGGGTTGAGAACAAGGGCTAGGCTTCATTAGTGTCATCTGTGCTGTGAACAATTCTCAGTAAATAAATGAGACAATGTCATGGCTGAATCTTAGCTGGGGGTGAGCAAGTCCTCACTGATGTATGTTCACATACTCAGACACATATACAGACCTGTGTGCAGTAGTTTTAATTTGACTTTTCCTGGAGAAAGATGGATTCTGCCTTCATGTTTCAATTTCATAACTTCTCCAAGAGGACTTAAGCCCTTAACTCTGACTGAAAACATATATAACTCATCTATAGCTAACTCTTGAATTTCGCCAAATAGAGATTTATTTTTTGAATAGAAAATCTGCCTTCTTAATATATAAAAGCCTCTGGCAGAGCGCGTAGAATACAAATTGCCATATAAAATTTTATTAGTCTTTATGTTAGTCTCAGTCAATAACATTGTGTGACTTGGGATTGTCTAAAGCCTCACCGAGGTCTTTCGCCCCTCTATCCTGTTGCGATGTCAGAGTTTTCTCCCTCACATCCCGTAATTTGGGTTGAAGTATTATGTTTAAAGTACAGGACAAAAAAGTAATGCCCTTGGAAAGGTGCTGCGTTAAGTCATAAGTGCCCAATGTTTTATTAGAGTAACTCATCTTACTAAGCAAAGGCCTTGCAAGTCTCTTTCAAGTCATTGCTCATATGTCAGATTACTCTATTTGAAATAGAAATCTGTTACCCTTGCCTTTTCTGTCCCTCTTGCTTGCTTTCCTGTTCTTCATAGCACTTTTTGTGTTATATGTTTACCTCTTTCTTTCACATATTTTCTCCCACTGAAATGAAAGCTCCATGAAGGCAAAAATGTTTTTTGGTTTCATTTTTGCTTTTTCACTGAAGTGTCATAGAAACTTAGAAGAGTTTCAGGGATAGGGTAGATGTTCAATAGGTATTTGCTGAAAAAATACCATTCTTGTTCAAAGTGTTTCATCAGCTCCCCATTATCTGAAAGATTGGCTGTAGAGTCTGTTCTCTGCCTTTAGCTTGAAAAAAGTTGTTATTAGTAATTTGACAAGTATTTTTTTATGAATAATCAAGCTTAATATGCATGATCAAGTAGTAGAGAAGAATCAGAGAAAGTTTCTTTATTTAAAAATAAATAAGAGGGTGCAAATAATTCTTGGTATATATTGAATATGATTGAAATAATAAAAATCTCTTCTGAAATCCAAATATCTCTAATTTTACCTTAATTGGGTCTAAGACTTTCTGCATCCATTAAAGTTATGTAAGTACTTATTTTTATCTATAAAGAAGCTCAAGAGATTCTAGTAAGTAAAAATGCTGCTTCAGAGATTTCATTGTCACTGGGAGGTAGTGTAGCCTAGTGGTTAAGACTAAGAAGTTTGGAGTTATACAGACCAGAGTTTGACCCAAGGTTCTGAACCTACAAGCTGTGTGTGCTCCTCACTTTTAAAGTGGAGACGAACAGGTCGTTGTGAAGAATAAACGTGGTAAAATTATACATGCATTACTTCATATCCTTTGTATGAGAGGTGACAGGTTAGACACAGAATTTGGCACACAGTAAGCGTGCAATACAAGATAGCAAGAAATATTTTTCCCACAGTTCTTTGCTCTTAAACTTGCTTTAAAAGATGTAAACTGAATGAAAGAATAGGCCATTAAAAACCCCTTCAAGCATTTTCAAATTCTCTTATTAGTTGGGAAATAATGAGTAAAACTTGTATCCAACATCTTAAATTTCTTTAAATCTGTATACCTCTCTGTTAGTAGAAGATCCAATAAATTAGCCTATGTCTTTAGAGCTGTACACACTATCTCAATGGGCATTTTTTTTCCTGTCTCTTTTGGCCTCCGAAGTATGTGTTTCAGACAAGTTTTTCAAACTGTGGGCCACAGTTCAAAAGTGGACCATGCCAGTAACTCACTGGAGCAGAACTCTTGGGAAAATGCCACGGACATCAACAAAAAGGAGAAGCCTGCAGTTATGAATTTAACCATCAGATTCAAGGGATGCACCAGCATAATCCCTGTGGTGAAGGAGCAGGGTACCTGTGAGCATGTGCTGTGCAGCTGTCTGTGCCATGATATTGCTGTGGGTGGACATGTAGAGCAGTCAGGATTGGGCCCAATGAGATCACGATGGTTTCAGGCAGCTAGCTGTGAGTAGAAAGTGTCTGCAATTTCATTTGGGAGTATTTGGACTAGAAACAAGAGATGATTCTCTAAATAACATGCCAGGCTAGGGGCCAGCACGCTAGTAATTACAGGGACACTTGACCTTGAATAGGTCATTGCTGGTGGAGGGTGCAGAGATTGGGACTTTGCCTGGGACTGGTACCAGGCTGTGCTCTTTGAGTAGGTGAAGCTCTATGGTTTTATTCAGCCCTCTCATTAATGAGGTGTGGGGTGGGTGGTGGGAAAAGAATGCTGTGGGGCCATGCCACTCATGTCATTGGTGTGGAATTCGGTTTGACTTTTTTAAATGCATTGAAGGCCTTCATTTTGTCCTTTGGAGTGGGATTAGACATCAAAAATGCAACTAGGATTGCTCCCCCTCATCATACACTGTGTCACAGGGACATTTGGCTCTGGTCCTGATTGACTGTCTGACACTGCCCTGCTTTTGGTACATTTTCTATCTCTCTGACCCAATTCTTTTTCCAAAATGTTTCAATCTCATTGTTAGCATTTCCTTGTGGATCCAAGGTCCTCCAGAAAAATTAAGGAATGCATGGCAGAATAGAATATTAGATAGATCATAAATTTGTAAATTTGAAGGCAAATGACTCCCATTGGGGTTATAGAGGTTATATATGCCCCATTTTTCCTTTCTGTAAAATTGAAAAGTAGTAGATTCCCCAAGAATTGCAAGAATTGACTAAGATATTATATGAGTGGTTTTAAACTACACAGCATATACAAGCTCTTGCTTTAAATGTGGGTTCTGAACTTACTGAGGCAGGTGACAGGGAAGGCAGAAGTATTAGAAATACATTCTGAGGGGCAGGAACACATTGATTATTTGGTCACACTATATTCTTTCCTCGATTATATGGAAAATGTTCCCTCTAAGGGTGGGAAGTTGTGGGCAGATAGCAAAAAGAGGGGATCCGAAGAAGTTATTTTTTAGGAGGCATTACAATTTGAAGTGTATCTTTATGACAAAACCATTAGGCCAGTGTACAGAAAGATCACAAACTCAGAGAAAATGGATTTTCAATGGCTAAGGATTTGGTTACTAGATTACTACAATTTGGATTTGTTTCCTGGGGCTATCACTTCTGTGAATGCTAGAAAATTACCAACTTTTGTAAATTTCAGTTTCTTTTATTTTTATAAAATTAACATAACAATGGAATCTATTTCACTAAGAATTAAATAAGATAAAATATATAAACAGTAGTTTATAACTAAGAACTATTAATTATTCTTATTATTGTTATTAATTTGTAACATCTCGACTCTTAAATACTTACTGTAATTAGCACATGTCAAAGTTATATTTCATTTATTAATGAGGCAACCAGAAGTAAAACAAAGAAGCTGGTTCTAAGAGCATTTGAGGTATAAGTGCACACACATATGATTATATTTATATAATGTATATGTATATATATATATATATATATATAATCAAACAGACATGTAGATAGTTAGGAAACAAAGGCTAAAATCAGATTACCATGTTAAATATATGACTGATCGATATCTTACAGGATTTCAATTAGGGTTATTTCCTCTAGGGTTAACTCCTTTATTGAACTATGCAAATTACAATAACATCATTTTACACAAAACTCTCACCTTATAAAATTGCCTGCTCTTCCATTAGTTATTGTGACTTGTTAGTCACGTACACTGTGATATTCTCTAAGTGTCAGGTTACAGTCAAGCAGGTATTTTGGAAAATACTCTCGCTTGATTTCAAGGAATTAATCATCTATCTACATTTTCCCATGTTTGAGAAAAATTTGTCTTTAACATTATTTAAGGAAGTTTTGGTCTTGGTTTTCTAATCAAGAAGGTAAGAAGAAGAAAAAAAGGCCCAACACCTGGAGCTCTTCCTGCTGACAACAGTGATTCTCAGCCTTGATTGTTCTTTGTCATCACTGGAGTTGCTTTCTCAAATACTACTGCCAGGGCCCCAATTGAACATTTCTGATCTAATTGGTTTGTAGATTGACCTGGGAATCAGCATTTATAAAGAGCTTCAGGGGATTCCACGCTACAGCCAAAGTTGAGAACTTTTGGGCTACAACTTTTTCAAATATTCTAAGATGTGAAAACCAGCCTATGTCATTAGTGTAGCTTGCCAATTTACTTCACTTCAGAAATCAGCTCTCTCTTTTCATCTGGGCAATCCCCAAAGAATAAGGCTGCACGATCCCAAATTCAGGTAATGACAATGCAGTGTGATTATCTGATAGAGTCTGGCATTTGGATTTAATGACTAGCCCTTGAATCTCAGTTTATCTTTTACAGAGTGATGATTTGATTTTTTTATATGTAAAATGAAGAGAGAATCAAATAAATTCAAGGTCGTTTTAAGAAATATAGAAGATAATATATAAGTAAATGTGTCTCATACTTTAACACGCTGTTCAAATGTGGATTGTCATTCAGGCATTTGGACTTATCTTTAATTTTATCCTTGGCTTGAAGCTCTTTGGTCCAATACAGCTTGGGCCTCTTTGAATTTGGGGGAAGATAATTAACAACTGAAATGGGAGTATAAATTGGGTTGAAAGCATGGTTTGTTGACACCTGAGCCCCATTTTAGGAAGGATCTGAAGAAATCAACTTTAATGGAGTAAAAGCAGCCATACCAAGGAGATAAGAAAGGGAAGATTGGAAATTTGAGGAATTTTAACACTTAATGATGGGCAGGGGAGAAGATAGCTGGCATGCTGTATCCAATATCATGAGTAGTTAAAGCAGGATTTGATATTTCTGTTTACAGCAAGGAAATCCCAGGCTGAAACATTTTACTTTGCCAATGCCACATAACTATATCTTTAGAATCTCAAACCTGGTTCCTTCAGCTATACCACATTGCTTCTGGATTAAAACTAGTCTTTAGAAAAGTTCCCTAGAGAAAGTTTTGAAAAGCACAAGAACATTTTACAGAGGTTTTGTGGCTTTCCTGACCAGTATCTATGTCAAAAAATAGCACAGTCTTCACTATCCTGCAATTAGGAATTCTAAGACATCTCTGTTCAACAAGGAAAGTCTCTGTGAATCTTAATTTTTAGGATTTATTTTTTAAATCAGCTGGGATATCCCCATTAATGCCTTGAATAAACTCCTCTCCATCAAACTGCCTTTAAATAAGGCCATTTCCTTGTATTTGCTCTCTTTTCAAAATCTTGGAACATGGTGTACCCTTAACACACCTTGAAATGATATATTTTATATGGCTAGTGTTAGTGCAATTTGCTTTTTATAGCACATATATTCCTGAGATAAATGTCACTTAAAAATGGATTTCTATTTTAAGAGTCCCAAACTATGGGCTATGATGAAATTAAGCTCTGGGCAGCTCCTAACGTGGGAAGGCTTTGCAGCTCTTTCTGTCACTGAGAAATTTTCTTTTGCCAGTCCTCAGAATATTGGGCAGTTCCTTCTGTTCTATAAATATCTCAATCCTGAAAGTCATGCCCAAAAGATACACATCATCTAGCATGAATGTCAGATCAGTGTCAACATTAGCATATTTAAAACTTCAAAAATACTTGTAGTAAAGCCAGTTGTATGTAGCATATTTTTTTTTATTTACCTTTTGGAAATAGGTTTACCACATAGCTATTTATAGGAAACCTCTGATGAATTTCTTCAGTATTTAAAATAATAAACATATCCTTGAATTTATTAATTTTCAAATGTGGGCTTTTACTGAACCATATTTATATTTCTTTCTATTGAACTTAGTAAATATTATGAACAGTATGTGCATTTGTCATTGTGTTTAATATGGGATATGTAAGTTAAACAGTATTTCAACATATGATCTTGCCTTGTACCCACTTATAATATAGTTAGGGCTGGGGAACTTCAATTCCAAAGAAGTAGATGAAAAGTAAAAGGCAGAATTTGACCAGGTAGATAAAAAGAGATATGGAAGAATAAGGATCCTGTGACACCACATGAATTCTAAATTACTTGTGAAACATTATGATAGTTGATCCTCACAATAATCCTATCTGTTAGGTGTTAATATCTCTGCTTACAGAAGGGTCACTGAGATGCAAACACTAAACACTTAGTCAGTGAGTGATGTGATTAGAACCTAGATCCTTTGACAATAAAGCCTACACAGGGCCACCACATTCACCTTCGCTGAGATCACTGCTATCTATGTGATTCCCCAGTACATGTCTCCTTCCAAGCTCCCTCTCTCTGAAAGTATTTTTCCTGACATCCCTTTTAGAGATACTTTCAGAACTTGACAGTCAGTTCTAAACTCTAGCTCTTCATTTGCTTCCTTTACTTTCCTTTTTCTCTGTCCTGGGATTAAAGTCTTAGTCACCTTTGACATTTGACCTTTCCTCTTTATTCTTCCTCCATGATTATTAATGTAGTAAATCCTGTTAATTCCTCCATCACTACAAATACCTGGAGACTTAAGGAGAATAGGCTATTATAACTAAGATATAAGTAAGTCCGATTCTTTTGATCCAAGCAAATGTTCCTGTACAGAGTAGAATAATAATAGCACCTACTTCATAGGATTTTTGCAAAAATTAACAGAATTTAAATGTATAAAGCACATAGCATAGTTCCTGATACATAGTAAGCATTTGAAAATGTAAAATATTGCTACTAGTATTAGTATTCTTGAATCCATTAAATGACATTTTCAAGTATGCTAAATCTTCACCTTCTGTAGATTATTAATTTTCTATAAAATACTTAAT
This sequence comes from Eonycteris spelaea, assembly GCA_003508835.1. Classification (NCBI taxonomy): domain Eukaryota; kingdom Metazoa; phylum Chordata; class Mammalia; order Chiroptera; family Pteropodidae; genus Eonycteris; species Eonycteris spelaea. The sequence goes on from PUFA01000339.1 coordinate 48,787, forward strand.
ATATATAAATCCACCAGCAAAGTGCTTGGTACACAGGTTTATTCACAAGTATTCAATACATGTTAATTACTCCCAATATAGACCTCCGAGGTACCTTCTAATTCTAAAATTCTGTGTTAAATACATTTATCATTTATGTATAAATTAGTATGTTGATGAGTTGAAAATGCTTAATAAAAGTTAATTGAGATTTAATATAATGCAGAACCATGTAATTCCTGATATTTGCTTTCTCGGGAGCTAACAGAAGTCATTTCAAATGAAGACTTCTCAGCTGCCGTCTTTTCCCTTCGGTCAGGTGTGCACCTCTTCTTATGAAACTTTATCTTCTGTGTGGCCTCCTCTGGTGTGATGGTCGGTGCACTTGGGGCCAACCTCATACCACCAGAAGTCAGGGTTAATGCTTTGCATGAGGCACTGTTTTGCATTTACATGTATCACATGTGGAATGACATAAATAGACCATAAAAAAAAAAGATGGCAAAATAGAAATAAATAAAATAAAGAAGCACTATATAGAGATTCAAGTTTTGGAAAGAGGGCAGTTCTGTAACTAAAGGAATACAGTTAAGAATAGTTCTTCCTACACTGCTTCCTGCTTGGGCTTCATCTGCTCTTCAGGGAACATGACTTTAGTGAAGCCCCCCCCAGTTGAGAAGATTTTGAAATGTAGTTCCCATGGCAACAGGCTCTGAAGTGACATAAATCCAGAAGAACTTTTCTTGGTTGTTCTATCATCCAAACAAAGATCCTCTAAAGGCTCCTAGAGAAAAGAGAAAAGTCAACTTTTAACGAAGCTTGAATCTTCTTTGCTTTCTGTGCCCCATGGAGTCCTTTTCCTGTGGGGCTTATTTCAGGTTTGTAATAACAATTTATTTTCTTTGCGGTTTGACAACAGTGGGAATGAGAGCAGGGAATGGGATATAGTGTGATCACCACGGCAGTGGCAAATTTCTAAGGGTAAGATTTATGCTTGAGGCCTCTTTTTATTGAGGAGCAACCAAACTATGTCCTATGTGGAGGACTGGCAAGCACTGAGTATGTGTAAATGTCACTCAACACTCACACACCCAGCACATACACACACATACACAGGACTGATATAGGCGTTGCAATTAGCTTGCCAAGTGGAGGGCAGGCTGCCACCAACGTGGTTCTGAGTATAAACCTACTTTAGGATGGCTCCAAGTGCCTCATCATGGCCCAAATGTACCTTTCATCAATTGAGAGCTGTGTGAAATTTCATTATTAGAGATCTATTTTTGGTTAAAGATTTTTGTCTTCATTTAAAAAAAAAAAAAAGTCTGGAAGAGGGTGTGTGGAGGATTCCCAGCAAGTCTTTACTAGACTGTGTTGATGAATTTGTGAGATGTTTCCTGAGAACGGGCTTTAATGGAGAATCAAAGAAAGAGTGAGCATTAGGACTCTGAGTATTTGAGGAAGAGGAATTTTGACTGAGACTTGAGATGGGTACAGAAAGGGAAGATCTGAGACTTTAAAGGAAATCTCACCTGACTCTGATTTTAGCCTTGGGGTGTGGTAGAGTATGGTTATTTGAAAAACAGGGCATCAGTAGAGGGACAGGAAGTAGGGACAAGGTAAACAACAAAGGACGGTGAGCCTGTCTGTGGATTAAGTTATGTTGGAGAGATGGGCCTTAGATAAAATTTTGAGAAAAAAATATTACTTCAGAGCTCTTCTCACTTCTATCAGCTCTCCTCTCCCACCTTATAGTAGCCTCTCTCTTGCTCTTTTCAGGCTCATCTGGCTTTAGCAAACTGTTTCTCCTCCCTCATTCCCTCCCTAAAATATATATATATTTCCTATAACACTATCAAGGTTATTCCATGCATCAGCTTCTTTGCTAGGCTCTTCCTATGAATTATTATCATCACCCTCACTTTGCAGATGAGATTGAGAACCTGAGATTAGTAAACATTTTGTGAGCTGCTGAAAGCCAGGTTCTACACTGAATTGTAAAATTATAAAAGTAGATAAACCTAGTTCACATTCGTCACAGTTCATGGAGGGTATGGATGTTCACAAAGACAGTAATATGTTATGAGGTACAGTAGACTTAAGGACAAGGTACTATGGGATTTTTTGGCTAATCCCCACCAGGGAATGAGCTGATAAGGATTCGAAGTCCTACTCCTTCGTCATTTGGGTAATTTGATAGGGCATAGTTAATTCTCAAGAATTCTCTGTAACATGGAATTTCAGGTACTTGATAAATTCAGTGATTCGTATCTGATTTCCTAACCTGGGATCAAACCTTTGGAGGAGGCTGCTTCCTCCAGGTGGAGTAAGACACATTTTGGTCAGACCTGCTCCAAATACTATTTTTGGTGTGCCTTAGTTGGGGATTCCACAAAAAGCTGTGCTGGAGACAAGGACTTGTGTGCAGGTGGCTTATTTTTGGAAGTGATCTCAGAGAAAAGATTGAAATACGGCAGGATAGAAAGCCATCCCAAGTGTGGGTTCTTGAGCTGATTACCTTAATGAAAATTTGGGATCGATCCCTCTGAGGCGCTGTGACACATTGTAGAGAATGAACCATGAGAAGATGTAGAAAATTGGAGCATTTACCCGTGGGCTCCCACGGGGCATTAATGCCTTCACACTCAAAGGTTTGCACCAGAGTGGTTGAGTGGACTCCCACAGACATTCTAAATGTGGCGACAGAGATGTCGTTCTAGGGCAGAAAGCGGAGCACACGTGGTACAGCTTAGGAGCCAAGTTTTGGGGCACCAACTGCATGCAGCCAGCTGCCAGAGCAAGAGTAAAAACCAAAAAGGTGAGCTGAGTAATATAAAATAAAGCAGAAAAAAATGTCCAATGCAGAGAGCTTGCTGATGGAACCTGAACTCGGAGCCTTGTAAAAATGTCCAGAGCAGAGGGTAGAGGACACCACAGCTGTAAGGCAAGGCCCACATTATGTGATTTGCAATATGCTAAAAAGCTTGGAAAGGCCTTTGTTCCATTTGTCACTTGTTCTGAAAGTCCATCCCTTGCCCCTTATCATATCACTGTGCTTTGATTTACAAGGAAAAACATAGTGCCTGAAGGGACTGTTGCTTCAAGTCATTGATTCCTAGTAGCCCGTTAGACTAGTTGGTCTTCCTTAGCATATCTGATCATGTCCTTCCCCTGATTATGTCATTTCCCTATTGAAAATGTTTCATGGCATCACATTGCACATACGCTTCCCATTGTAACATTCAAGTGTCTCCCCTATATAACTCTGGGCTGCTGTTCCAGGACTGATGTCCAATTATGTCCTTTACTTATACTCCCATTTCAGAAAAACAAAAGGCCACATGGGCTTTTTCTGGGTAGTTTGAAAAACCTCTTCAACTGGAGAGGTTAGACCAATGTTTTATTCCAGTCTCTACCACCAACTAGCTCTGTGATTGGTTGGGTCTCAGTTTTCTTGTCTGGAAGATATATGGTACCAGGATTAGATCAGTGAATCTCAAACCTAGCTAAATATTCAGAATACCAGGAGAGATTTAGAAGAGAAAACAGATTGTAAAGTCCCACCCCTGGAAGTTCTGATTTATTATGTCTGGATTGGACAGCAGGATATGTACTTTTAATGAGCACACACATACTTACCTAATTCATGACCATGAAAGAGACACTCCGAGCACAGCTAGAGTGGCTCCAACCTCTGAGAGGTCTTTCCCCAAAGAGTGGCCCTAGTTTTGGTAAACCTGAGCAGAAACCAGAGTTGGAAGGAAAAAATACATGGACCAAAGTAAAGAACTGGGAGACTGCTCAGTTCATCCTTGGGACCCTTCTTCCTGGTAGCACCTGCTCTCACCATGGAGTCAGGTCCGTCCACCAAGAGAAAGTCACTAGGGTGCTATGAAAACAGACCCACAGCATCCAGAAAACCTTTCTGCTGAAGTCCAAAATCTGTCTGTGTAGATCTAATTCTCAAGAACAGGAAGGGCAGCAGTGGTCTCTTTCTCTCCCTCTAAGTGACTCTTTTCTTTTGTCCCCATAGAATGCCTTAAATGAGAATTTCTCTGTGACAGAGTTTATCCTTGCAGGCTTAACTAACCAAATGGAACTCTAGACATTCCTCCTCTTCCTGTTTCTAGATTTCTACATGGTCACCGTGGTAGGAAACTTGGGCTTGATAACTCTGATTGGACTGAACTCTCACCTGCACACCCTCATGTACTTTTTCTTCTATAAGTGTTGATGAATTTTGTCTCAAAGAAGATCATCTCCCATTCAGGGAGTGTGACCCACTGATTTACACAGCCACTGTGTCTCCCCAGGTCTGCCTGTTCCTTTTCCTGGTTGTCTATGTGATGGGGTTTCCTGGGGCTATGGCCCACATGGTATGCATGATCAGGATGACCTTCTGTGCCAGCAATCTCGTTGACCGCTATGTGTGTGACATCCTTCCCTTTCTCATGCACTCTTGCACCATCAACCATGTAAATGATACTGGTGTGCCCACAGTTACCATCTTTGTTTCTTATGCCCTCATCCCCTCCAACAGTCTCTATATTCATTCCACTGAGGGAAATTTCAAAGACTTCAGTACCTATAGTTCCCACATAATTGCAGTTTCTCCTTTCTTTGGGTCCAGAGCATTCATGTACCTCAAGCCATACTTCTCTTTTACCTGTGAACCAGAGGAAAGTATCCTCCTCGTTCTATATTACTGTGGTGCCCATGTGCAACTCAGTCATTTATAGCCTGAGGAATAAGGATATCAACATTGCTCTGAAAAAAAACAACAACCCTTGAGCAAAAAATCATTCCCCTGAGAAAAAGGCAATACTAGGAAAGGGAGTTTTTCCTTTCATGAGTGATTCAGGTTCCATTGATTACATGGAGGAAATTTTAACTCTTATCAAACAAGTTTTTTCTTCTGATTTTAAGCATCCTTTAAACTAGGATTCTCATGTTTCATAAACCTTAAAGATAATTAAACTCAGTTCTCTCATATTTCTGACAATAAGTAAAGGCTTATGTACCTTACCCAAGGTCAGTCAGCAGCAGAACTGTGACTAAAATCGGGGCTCTTGATTTCTAATACTGATTGCTTCATATTATGGCTCACTTTCTTTCTCCCTCAGCCATGGAAGATTTTATTTCAAATGTGAGCTGCTCTAGGGCATTAAAATCTGGTTCTGTCTACAAAAATTTCATGCAACTATTCAGGGCTAATTTTAAATATCATATTTTTGCAAGAAAGTAGGAGGTATAGGATTTTGTTAGGTTGCTCTTGGCTAAATGACCAGACAAATTTTTGAAGAATTTTGCACAGTGTGTGGGGGAACTGTGCTAGGACCCACAGAACAGCAAGCATTGCACCTCCTGAGACAGAATGTGGAGCTTCGGGGACTTGGACTTTATGGAACTTGATGATGCTGAGAGGAAGACTTTATAGCATGTCAGGTTGAGAAAGGACAGGATTTAGGAATTATTTCCACAAAATCATTTCGTTGTTCAATTTCAAACTGTGTTTGTAAGTCCAAGGTAGAGAAATCTGCCACTTAAGGAGGTCAGCTAAGGATCTGGAGACTATTTCAGAAGCACAGAAAGCCTTGTGTTACAAGCCAGTAATCAGATTAGCACAACACAGCAGAAGGTCAGCAGAGGAAATGACCACTACATGCAAGAAAGACAGATCTACTTTCTGCCCCTTTGTACCTTATCCAGGTCCTGGGAGGCATTCCCTAATAGATTTTGTCAATATGCTCCCTTGTTTTCTGGTTTCTTGTTGAGTTAGGCCAATGGCAGGATCCAGCATTGACAGAAGAAATCAGAGGGTGGGAGGAGTGTAATATTGTGATATTTATTTCCCTAATTTCCTTCCAAGTGGGCTACACTATCAGTAACTGAATGCCCCATTTCCTACCTGGTTACAGTAACTGGTTTCTCCTTTGTTTCTTCATGCCAAGGAGTGGTAATATCTCCTCTTCTCTAGCCTGGAGAGCTTCACCTTCTCTTTGTCTTTTTTCTCAACCTATACTTACGCAAATAGTTCCTTCATTATATTTTTCAATTACTTTGTTTCAGTGAATGGTCTTTTTTCTGCTGGGGCCCTGACTAATAAATTTTTCCAGTAAAGGTTAGAAAGATTCTACAGCTCAAGTTTGTCAATCCACAGCCTAGCGGTACTGTATAAAGGCCAGCAGGGTTGACTTTTGATTTAAAAGAAAACTGTAAGTGGTAAATTTTTTTTGTGAAGCAACTATATGTGAAATGCTGTGAGAGTACATTTGACTTATGAGATTCTCTTTAGGAAAATTCTCTTCTATTTGGAAAAATGTAGTTTGGATGTTTTGGAGATGGTACCTATCAGTAAAGGTGAATTCAAAAGGATAGGAATGGAATGAGAGAACTCTGCTTTAGACACAGCACAGAACAGCTGGACAGCATGGAGCTCAGGCAACTGTGGCAGAGGAAGGAGAAGAGCACCGTAAGGACTCAGAAAGACCAGAGAATTGGAGGACAGGATCGAATTTGAGCTCTTTTGGCTTTCACTCTGCGTCTACGTGACCTCAGCCAAATTACTTGATGTCTCTGAGCATCAATGCCTTCATCTTTAAAGATATTTTTCTCAGGATTATTAAGATAATTTAATACCAAGTGCTCAGTAAATTTTCTCTCCATCCTTGCTAGATCCTCTTCCTTCCAGTATCAACACCTCCACTAATGTATTGGTGTAAACTTGGGACAATCATTTCATCTTTCTGTGCTCACATCTGCTTCTTTGAAAAATGACTATGCGCTATCAGATTATTTCTACATTCCATTTATAATATATGTATATACTTATTTGTAGATTGACCAGGTAGTACATGTTCATGATTTTTAAAATTATCACCAAAGAATAATTAGTGAAAGAAAATCTCCCTTTGCTCCAGTTTCCTGGTCCTCCTGTACCTTCCCCAGGGTCCATCATGGTTGCTTGTTAGTTGTACATTTTTAGACAGTCTTTGCATGTCCAGTGCCTGTACATACCTTCACATGATCTTGTCCTTGTTTTCAAAGTCAGAGAAGCTGCTTTAAAATGTATCTACTGCTGAAAATTAATTAGAAAAAGAAGGAATGTGGAGAGTTACTGTGATAAGAAAATTAATAAAAAGCAGAGAAGATATATCAGAAGGGCCATGGCTAGCCACAAAGAGGGAGCATGAAAGGAATACTGTGAAGACAAGGGAGGGTCAGCTCTAGTTACAAGCGCTTGCTGTGTGGCCCAAGGCACAGCTCACAGCAAGAGTCTGTCTTTTTCTGATTTCTTGCCTTCAACTTGATTTTCATGATTGCATAAAATTCAACCATATGGATATATTTTAGCTAATTAACAACTTTCTACTACTGTGTTTTATTTTAATTTTTCCAAATTATAAATAATACGTGATCGACACACTTATTCAATAAATCTTTCAGTTTTCTTTCTAATTAGGATTATTTTTCTAGATACGAGATTCTTGAATTTTATTGCAAATTTTTTCTTACAAGTGTATCTCAATTTGCACTCTCACTAGCAGCACAAATGTGTCTGGACTGTCTACTCTTGGCCAGATTCTGTACGAGTAGGGATGGCACTCATGAAAACCTTTAATTTTGGCGGTGGTGATGTTTGTACTATTGTCTCCTCCTTTTATATCTTTTTTTCCCTCTACTTCATAAACTACTTGTGGTATCTGGATGGGTACACAAAGAAAAGTGAGAGTAAAATTGAAAATATTTTCTTCTTCCTTTTTTTCCCTTACATATTCCCCTTATTTCTTAAATGGCTTTTCTTGGCTTGATCATATTTCTGGTAACCTTTTTAATCCTAGAAAGGGAAGATACTCTGGAGCCTTTACCTTTGTGATAATCCATGGTGAGGTGTCTTTCTGGAATATCTTTCTCATGCCTTCTGTTGGTTTCAACATTCCTGCTTCGTGTTCTCACTGCACATTGCACCTAACCTATTAAGTACTAGTCACAGTGTAGAGTCAGTACTCACTTACTTTTCTGTATCCACCCACGCCACAAATTAAACTGTAACTTGTGTGTGAGCAGAGTCTTTGATGTCCAATTTTATATACGCCCCATACCTAGCACAGTGTCTGGCACATGTAGAGTAGGGGACGGAGGTTAACAAATATGTGTTGGATGCAAGAATGGAGTATCTAGCAGTATAAGAGCTGACTTCCTAGAGGGATTTTCCTTTTCTTATTCTTCTGGCAACACATTCTTTTCTTGAAGTACATAGACACATGTTTGGTCCTTAATATCCCATTACCTTGATGTCTTGTTTATAATCTTCCTAGTTTACTCATGATCCCCAATTTTAGGCACATGCCACCTGGTGGCTGTAGCAGAAAGCAGACCTTATTTTAGATTTGCAAATGCCAACTTTCCACTCCTTTATATGGTAAAATGATATAGTGTTACATAAAATGGTTAACTTAAGCAAACTCTAAATTGTTATTCAATTGAACATAGGGCCTTGAAGGAAGTTTTATAAAATACCAGCAATTGGGCATTCATTTTAACTAATATCCCAGAGACAACATACTGAAGGAAAAATCGCACAATGAAAAAATGAATCATTCATGTATGAAGCTCCCATTTTCCCCAGAATAACAGAGACTGTGATCCTGAATGATGCATTCAAAAGATACACTTAGAAAAACTTAACCAAGACCATAACCTGGTTGGTCTTTACTGACTTTGCAGGGCACAGTACAGTATGGTTTTCTCAGAGCAAACCTGCCTTTTTCTTTACTCTCACAAATGAATATGTTCTATGTACTCTCTGAATTGCTTCTGAGGACATGGACAACACAGAGGTTTTGTAACTTTACAAGTTGTGTGGCAATTTACTGTAGAAGATTACCACTTTTCCCTTTCTAATTAAAAGTAAATTGTGGGGAGATATTTTGAGCCTATGAAATGTCTTGTTCTTTTCCAATCTGTCACACACTAGTTTTAGTGTCCATTGATGATTCCTGCCTAAATCGATTCTTACTCCGATGGTTGAAAGATGGAGACTTTCTAACTCTACCAATCCTTTGTTCTTTGTTAGTTGGCACTCTGTCAGGAAGAAACTTTTCTCCTTTTGTATTTATTTATCTATGTATCTATGTGTCTATGTATCTATCTATGTATCTATCTATCTATCTATTTACTTATCCACTTATCTATTTATTTATTTAAATCATTGTGAATTCATGTATTCTAATTTTATCTAATGGTTTATGACTCATTATTGTCACTATTGCTCAATTTGTCTCTGATTTGTCCACTAGGACCCTCTTCACACTCGTTCCTATGTCTTTTTAATATATTCCCATTAGGTTTTCAGCACTTTGCTACTTTCCGGTAAAACAATATATTTCAAGGCCCATTCTGTACTTTTCCTGCCCCACTACTGGCTATACATAGAGACAAATGGTGTTTACAACTAAGATATGAATGCTAGGTGGAATAAGCTCTATTTAATGTAATTCTGCAGGCAGGTATTCAATGGGAGAATATTTGTAGTGGTAAAATGCTCATTAACATGTTTCTCTTTGGGAATACCTGTCTGTATTAGAGATAAACTTGCTCTCTGTGAATGGGCCAATGCTCTGGGCCTAAAGACAATGGTTCTAAGTGTCATCTATGGTCCTTTTCTCACCACTTTTTACCTGCTCATTGGACAGTTTCCCATCAGAGACTGGTGAGATCACGTGAAAGAAAGAAATAGGCCTGGGGTTGGAGTAAAAAAGCCCCCAGACTCTTGACCACACAATTTGGTCTGATCTCCTTGAAGATATGACTGTCCCGTCCACCTCCTTCATTCATATTGTATCTTGCAAAGATCATGATTTGAGAATGAAGGTAAACAAAGTTTCACATTCAAGGGATTCCTGCTCTTCAAACCCTAATAACAATACTTTACACAGTTTATAATTTAGTCTTCTCTACAATTTTATAAGACATATCTCTATTTGATATGTAGATGGCTAAACTGAGGCTTAAAAAAGATCAAGAACTTGTCTAAGATTGTATAGATAGTAAATGGTGGAGCAAAGAATTGAATTTAGGCTATCTGACTCTGGAGTCTACACTCAACATCAGCTGCTTCCAGAAGCTCAATCTGCATGTGTAAGAAATAGTACAGGTGATGCACATATATTCACCTTGTGCAGTGTCCAAGTCTTTTTGCCTTTTACCTGAATAAGTCCATACATTCACTCTCATTTGGAAACAATTTGCCAAAATTACATGTCAAGGGAAAGACATGATAGATTTTCTCCTTATTTAATGCACTAGCTAATAAGGTCACTTATACAAACATATGTGAGACCTGATGAACTACTGTAATATGGATATGGACTGTGAAGTAATATATTTAGAAAATGTTTATTCGAGATTATATTCACAACCTCAACCAGATGATCTAACACATGCAGAGAGTTTAATGACTGGCAGATATAGAAGGTGCTAAATAAATGTTGAACAAATCCCTAGTGAGACCTTAAAATACTAAATTATGCAGTGTTTTGTTTTTAATTTAATTTTTAAAAATAATTTTTCTTAACTCTGCAAAAGCAATGCTCAAGTGTTATAAGAGTACGGAAAAGTAGAGATAAGCAAAAAGACCTTTTTTTAAATCCATGATCCTGTCAACTAGAGATAACTACTTTTAGGATTTTTGTGTATCTTGTTTCAGAATATTTTTCTGTGCATATAGTTGTGATGGCTTAAACTGGTCTGCAAAAAACTATGTGCATGTGATATATAAACGACATATGTATTCACACAGATGTGACCATGTTAAATATGGTTTTGTAACTACATTTTTCATTCTGTAACATACCGAAAACAGTTTTCCATTTGATTAAATATGCATAAAAATCATGATTTTTAAAAAATGACTACACTCACTATGTTTAAAGCTGTAAGGTCAGGGGAATGATGTGAGATGTTTCCATTGGCTATACAGAAAGATAACATTGTTTCCTTATTTTTAAAGAGTGATGTGTGTATCTATTGGTTCTAAATTCCTTTTCTAAATTCTAAGAGTAGCTTTCTTTTTTATTCTGAGGTGTCAAATTCTGCATATCCTCCCACCACCTTAATTCAAGTTTCCTTGTTTCCAGTACCATCTTCTCCTTCATCTTTTATCAAAAGTCAAAAGACGAGTCTAGAGATGTCAAGGCTCTCTTATTTTGTTCACCATTGACTGCAGTGAAGTATAAACTCTGGTGCCAAACAATCTGTGCCCAAAGTGTGATTCTAGCTTCATTTATGCTTTGCATTTGTGTTCTCTAGCAGAGGAGAAGCCTTTATATGTCCCGAGCAGGTAAAAAAAAAAAAAAGCAACCTTTCTCTTCCCCCTTATTCTCCAAACTCCACCCCAAAGGGCTGATGAGAAATTGAGAGAATGAACTTGTAATGTGGCTTGTTGTGGCCTAACCTCTTTCCCATTGTCCCTCTCCTCATTTCAAGGTAGGACAGGTACATTCTCAGGATCCCCCATCATCTCTTCCATTTGCAACCTTATTTTTTATAGAGAAGATCCACTGTTGTCCAGCTCAATTTAAAGCTGGATTCATAAATTTAGTCTATGTTGTGCACTAAAGAGAATTACAAGGTCCTGCTTTTGATGTACATCCAAGCTAGGTCTTTCAATCAACTTCATCAGCAATAAAGCTATATTTTTTAAATTTTACTTCTATGTCTAATTTCTCGATTGATTTGGGACTCAGAAAGGGAAGCAGGATATGATTTATTGTCATTGTTAACCCACCCCAACCACATTCTACCCCTCTGCCATGTTTACAATGATTCAAGTCTCAATATCACTTTCCATTCACCAAATGGAAAGCACTTTTTCTCAGTACTTTTTTTGTCAGTACTTTTTTCCCTCTTCTGACCTTTGTGATCTTTATATTTCTTTTGTGATTCCCTTTGCTCAGAATATCCTCCTGATTTTCTCGCTGTAAATCTCTACATATCATTCAAGATTAATAACAATGCATTTCTAAAACCGCATCCTAAAACAGATTGTACATTTCCACAGTTACAATGTTATAATTGGAGACTGTTTCTGAATAAAGTTCTAGCATGAAATACCCTGTTATAAAATAAAAGATACACTTTCTATAATAATCTACAAATTTTTTTAAGAGTAAACTTATTTTCTAAGTTTTACAAAATGTGCAGAAAGTTGTTCCATACTTTAAGTCACAGTGGTGTTGTTAAAATAGAAAAAAAAAGTGATTCCATGTTGATTTTGTTAGGAATCTCAAAGAAAATAAAATGATTACAGAGGCCATGAGATTAGCCTATCATAACATTGACCAATTTAATAATACTAGCTATTTAATCATTAATCAAAATAACTATTGTACCATTGGTTTCTTAGATGTTAACATAATCCTTTTTATGAGAGTGAGAATGTTGATTATGATTATGATTTTTTTTTTGGTATGGTCCTCACCACATTAAAAAAGCTAGCCACTAACTAATTGAAGGCATTTTTGTTTAGCCAGCAAAGAAATTTATTATCCTTCTACTAAGCAATGTAATTTAGCTTATTAAAGAAAAGAGGAGTCATTGAAGAACTGAACGTTTTAGAAACTTTGTGCAGTGAGCATTTGAGATCTTGTTCCATGGCATATGTCCTCAGTTTGGCTCAAATAATCTTTTATAAAAATTCTTGACAGGTTTAAAAGTTCTTAAGTTGATGTTCCTAACTGTTCAACTTCTCTAGGCCTCAGAGGAAAAAAAATAATAATATTTTTAAAAGAAAAGAAGAAAAACTTTGTGCAGATATATGAAGAATGGTCTCTGGAATTAAGGATGTTTGTTTATTTTATCCTCCAAATACATCCAAACATCTCTTTGGAAAAGGAAAGAATCATTTAAAATAGAGCAACTTTGAACATTGTTTATACCGCTTTAAGATGGTGATTTTGGCAGGTGTATCTGCCTACATTACAGGGATATGAGAAAGTTGCTCCATAGCTAGGAATGCTTTCTCTGTCTCCACTCCCTACCCACAACCCCTTAATCTTCAGACCCTGTGATACTATCCAGGATCCTTGACTGTACATAACAGAAGTTGATCCTGGTTAACCAGCAAAAAGGGGTGTAAATTAGCAAGAAATGGAGCAGTTCATAGACTCTTGGAGAAAGCTAGGGAACCAGATTTTGGAGCCAGGCAGGATCTAGGGGAAGCCCAATGGTGGAATGGCAGCCAAGTTACACCACAGAACCATCTGGTCAGGCTGTGCTGGCCCCTCCTGCTGACACCACCCAAACTCAACATTTGTCATCTATTAGTAGATTTTTCTTTGTCTTCATTTTTCTTTGCCAACATGAAATATAAATCATTCCCGTTTTTTGTGTCACTTATCCCGAACTCAGAGTCTTGCATGGAAACATGCCTGGCTGAGTCAGGTCTTGTGCCCTCTGGAGAGATTTCACAGAAGAAGGCCAAGTCCTGGCTCCAACCAAGGCTCACACAAGGGCAGATTCCTAAGGAGGTTCAATCTTTCCCAAACACAGAAGTAGGTTCAATGCTGGACAGTCACAAACAAGCAACTCTTTTTATCCTACTTACCTTTCAGTTTTAACAAGTATTATCCCTACTCACCTTTTAGCCTTAAACCTCAATTTCACTTCCTCATGGAGACCTTCCCTATCTTCCAGACTCAGTAGGACATCCCTGTTAAATGGTTTCATAGCACCCCAGAACTTCTTGCTAGCACACTTATTTGCATTTCTAATTAGTTATATGTAAATATCTGTTTATTCTAGGTTTCTCCATCTAGATTATATATTTGAAAGAATAGAAACTGTGTTTGTTTTGATTGTTGCTTTATTCTTAAAGCAAAATACAAGGCCTAGAATGTGGTAAATATTCTCTATATATCTGTTGGAACTTTTCTATTTCTGCATTTCTCAAATTATATTTCTGAATCATACTTTCTCTCCCCCCATTCCCCTCAGCTGATAATTTCTTTAGGTCTACCCTCCAGTTTATTTATTTTATCTTCAACTGTGTCTAATAGGCTATTTAACATATTCATAGAATTCATAATTTCAACTATTATGTCTTCACTTCTAAAAGTCCTATTTGACTTTTAAAAAAATCTACCTTATTAATTATGATGGTTTCTTCATTATAGTTTCAACTTGCTCTTTTTTCTTTAAACATATTAAGTACTTATCCCTGATAAGCCTAAAAATTTTCCAGGTCTTGTTCTGTAGAACCAGAATTCTCTACAGAACTACCAGAACCATATTCTATTCTTAGTGACTTATTTTTTTGTTTAGTGATTTCCATTAAGAGCTCATGATCTTTGGATATTTACCTGGGAAAATTCTTTGCTATCTATATTTAAATTGTATTCTCCAGAGAGGATTTTTTTGGGGGGAGGGGGTGTGTTATAGTTATAATATGAACTTATTTCCTGGAACACAGGGGTGCTTAGAAATTCTCAGGAGGCAGTTTATCCTTTGGTCTGTTCTAGAGTCAAGGCCAAGTCAGATACATATCTTTGTCCTCTTCCTCTGTGGACATTTTCTTCCTCTAATTTAGCCACAGAAGATGTTTCCTTTTGGGGAATCCAGTATGATGAGTCAATAATGATTCCAAACTCTCAACTTTCCTGAGTCCCAGGCTTTATCTCTTATGTCCTGTATAGGCAACCTAATTAAATCCCTGACTCAGAACTATAGGGAATTCGCTAGTTCCTCAAGTTCAGTGCTTGTACCCTCCTCTGGATTCTTACTTTTTTATCTTTTCTCTTTTGCTCTCACAGGAATTCACTTAGTCTCTACCAGCTCAAATATTAACAAATAGATGACTTATAGGTTTTATCATTAATTCTCAGTTTTGTCATATCGGGAGAGATTTTTTGGAATATAAAGTTTGCTGGAAATAGCTGGCCTTAACAAATACTTATTGGATGGTGAACAAATGAAAAAGTTAACTTCCACTCTATTGAACAGAGATAATTCTTTCTTACTCTTTCATTGCTAGGCCATCACTACACATCTGCTAAACTGTTATTCGAGAGAAGGAAATGCAGTGGGTAAGACAGTATGTATACTAAAAAGAAATGCCTTTTTCTTCATAAAAATAAACTTCAAAAAATCATCTAAATATGAAACTGGAAGATTTTCTGAGTAGTGAGGGGAAACTGGACCAAGTAATCCAGACTTTTACTAGAAATTCCCTTGGCCATTTCCCTTGAATATTTGTCCTGGTGTCCACCCACTAGCATGGAAACCCCAGAAGGCTTCTGCTCCACCTCGGTATTGGATAAATGACTATAAACTTGATGCTCTGTGGCCTATATTGAGACAAGGTCAGAGGGTTCCAATATGACTGTCTTGAAGACTAGGGGATGACAAAAGTAAAATAAGGGTGGGGAGAGAGAAAGAGAGAGAAAAGAGAGAGAGGAAGAGAAAGAGGGAGAGCAGGAGGGATGGAGGAGGCGGGAGGGTGAGAGAGAGGGGGAGCGGGAGAGAGAGATTAATGAACCTTGGAAGTCATACAGCATCACTTCTGCCATACTCTATTGGTTGGAGAAATTCTAAGATCTTGCCTAGATGTAAAGGTAGAAAACATAGGCCCCATCTCTTTATTGAAGAAGTATCAGTCCCATTGTACCAAGAGCATGTGAGATGCAAGATGTGTGCGTGCGTGTGTGTGTGTGTGTGTGTGTGTGTGTGTGTTTGTATGGCTATCTTTGGAAAACAATAATCTGCCACATACATGTACATTATATAGTTTTTATAAACATAATATTACATTAGAAAACATCTAGTATCATACCAGGCACTCTGTAGTTCCTTCATATGCATTAATTCATTTCCTTTTGATTTCCTCCCTTTATATAAGAAAAAGGGGGTATTATTTTAAGAGACACAAAATAGGCAAGAAATAAAAATGGTGTGAGGTTTTTTTTTTTACATCTGCTACCATATTGAATTGTTAGGTAAGAAATCACCATTTTACAAGTGAGGAAATTATGGCTCAAAGATGTTCAGTAATTTTGGTGTTAAAGTAGTTTCTCTAGATGATTTATTAAAACATTAATTTGTTTTTGTTCTTCACTTGTTTTAAGTAAACTTTTAATTTAAGTGTAACATAAGGCTAGAGCTTGATGAATTTTTACAAACTTAACATCCATGGAAACAACACCTTCATCAGAAAAATAACACTATCAGCAATGCTGAAGCACCCCGAATATTTCTTTCCAGTCACTAGACCCTAACTGCCCAACCACAAATAACTGCTATCTGACCTCTAACATCAAGGATTAGTTTCCTTGTTTTTCAACTTCATATAAATGAAATCATTAAGTATGAACTCCTTGTGCTTGAATTCTTTTGCACTATAATAGGTTGGTGATATTTATCTATGTTATTAACTTTCATAGCTGTATGGAATTCTATTTTATTAATGTCCTAATTTATTATCAGTGTATAGTTGATTGATATGTGGGTTGTTTTCAAGTTTGGGCTATTACGTATAATGGTACTGTGAACCTTCTTGGCATGTCTTAGGTAAACACATGTACTTATTTTTATTGGATATATATTGAGGAGTAGAAGTGCTGGGTCAAAATGTATGTATATGTTCAAGACTGTTAAATACCACTAATCAATTTATTATGTCATATACTATGCTATACAGCAATGCTGTACTATTGTACCAATGGTTACAATGTAAAATGGCACCAATCTTTATTCCTTGTACCCATATAATTCCTCCCCCTTTATTCCTCTTCCACCTATTTTAGGCAGGCATCTAGGGTTTGAATTCTTTGCTTTAGGGTTTTGGGATAGGTATAAACCAGCTTGCAGTTAATGCTCTTACCATTTTTGAACCCTAAACTTACTGAAGAAATAGTACTGGTTGGTGAGGAAGAACAGGTTCAGTTAATGAGAACTTTGCGGGCAAGGAGGGTGAAGGACAGGGAGAGACTCCCTTGGTCAGAATGGGATGGAGGTCAATGGATCTGGGAGATGGCAGGGGCTAGAGGACCTGGATAGCTACTTATGCTTGTTTTTAGTAAGATAACTATATAATTTGCTATCTGAAACCAGGCGCTTTTGAGTTTCATAGAGTGAGCTACTAATAATTATACAGAGATAATGGATTTAAATCAGGACTTTTCCAGGCACACTGGGATTATTTTAGGCAGCCTCAGT
This sequence comes from Eonycteris spelaea, assembly GCA_003508835.1. Taxonomy (NCBI): domain Eukaryota; kingdom Metazoa; phylum Chordata; class Mammalia; order Chiroptera; family Pteropodidae; genus Eonycteris; species Eonycteris spelaea. The sequence continues at coordinate 65,977 of PUFA01000339.1, forward strand.
GGAAAGTTATAAATGCAGTTGCTCACATGTCTTTGAAAATTTCTTAGAATATTTTTTAGAATATTCATGTAACAGATCATATGGAGAGAAGCTTGGTCACTGGAAAATGAGAGGATTAAAACCTTTAGCTAAATCTCCTATTATACCTTGAGCCTGCACACACCTATAGAGTAACTTCATGCAGATGAGTGTGTGTGCTTCCTTGCTTACTGATGTGATGTTTCAATTTTATCATATGTAGTAAAGGCTTGTCTGTGGCCCTTAGTAGAGCTGAGGGTAGTGTTTGTGGTAGTGCTGTGGTGTCCCCACTGTTCTGAGCAGCTCATGGTGTTAGAAACATGTTGTCCTAGATGCTCTCTGTGGCACCTACAACTGTGACCTAACTTTTTCTTTTGGCGGCGGGGGGGGGGGCGGTTTATTATCCTCAAAACTCCCTTTGAAAATTTGGGAATGGTGGCTAAAATAAGTCTGGAGCCATTCTTTTTTAAAGTCAAGCTTAAGTGCCAAGAGTTAATGAAAGAGAGGAAAAATGAACCCCAAAACTCAGCACAGGAAGGGCTGAAATTTCTGGAGTAAAAGGGAAGTTTGAGTGGAACACTTGAGTCCCAGGATGCCAGGTAAACATCATAAATCTGGCTGTAAACAAAGGCAAAGCAACGTCTTCCCTGTAGGGACAAGTATGAGAAATTCCATGGGGACATTGTGCCTAATGAGGTCCTTGAGATCATTAAATAGCATGAAGTTCTTCATGATATGCCAGCTGGGGTTCTGGTGAAATTGGTGTTCCTATTTTTTCTCCTGAAGTTGATGTAGACCATCTGGGAAAATCCACAGACAGAAATCTTGGTTTATCCCTAGACAACTTGGAGACTGGAATGTAGAAACTCTGAATCTCGGTACCAGGGTAATGCAAAGTTAATGCTTGAGGCTGTTTGCTTTGTGCACTAATGCCATTTTTTCCTATGGGCTAATGGAAAAAGAGGCACATAAGGCTCAGCACTGAGAGGACCGGGAATAAGGAAAGTGAATGTCTGAATCCCATCTTCCCTGAAGGGTTTCTTTTAGGCCCACAATCGAGAGATCTGGGATGTATTGATTCTTCCTCTGCTCTCAACACTGACTTTGACATGAGATGGAGTAAGGGGCATAGAGGAAGAAGGTAGGACGTGCAAAGACAGTAGGGGACACTATTGGCTTTCTCCTCAGGTGGCAGAGGAGAGGAAAGAAGACCCCTTATCTGGCTGGGAAAGGATGCAGAGAATTAGTGGAGAAAATGGGGGACATGAGAGCTCTCAGTATATCTTGAGACGGTGGGCTTCAGGTTGTACTCCTGGCCCTTGGGGTGTGTTTCTGAGAGTCCTTGGGCAGCCAGTTCAGGTATTCAATCTCCTCATCCCTCAAGAGAGGACAGAATTATTGCTGCCCATGCTAATAAACGCTAGCCTAGACTCATGATCACCCCACAGGAACTGAAATGTAGTGACAGATGTATTCTCAGTAGCCCAGTTGGGGAATGGATGAGAGAATGTTACCAAACCAAAGTCTGTATGCTTGATATTTCAAAAGGCCAAAGCTCAAAACATCAGGGTTTGGAGTAAGGAAAGGTTTATTGATTGAGAAGATGCCAATAGAGAAAATGGGAGAGGTAGTGATACCTCAAATCCATCTTGTTTGCTGGACTGTCTTAAGGGTTTTTAAGGAACTATGGGGAACAGGTATGCAGAAGTGCTGGTGGGGCAAGTGTTAATTGGAAGACTTTGGAATTTGGCCATTTATGGTAAAGAAGCATCAACATCAGATCTTCCTGGACAACAGACCCTTGGCTTCTGAAAGGGTTCTGGTGTTCAAGTTCGGTTCCATGAGCTGGAGGGAGGGAAGATGGGACTTTGGTTGAGACTTTGGTTCCAGGCACAGCTGGAAGGCAAAGTTCTCTCCTCTGCACATGCTTTGGCTGCATGACTTGTGGTTTTGGTCTGTTGTCTCTAAAAGACAATTGAGCACCTTGTCAAACAAGATAGAACCATTTTGAGCTAGTTCTGTGGATACAAGAAGAAAGGCAAAAGGGAGGGTATCCACGTGATCTCATCTCTTCCATCACCCATGCTTGTGCCTCATCAATCTATGCATTTTGTTCCTTGTTTACACAGATAGTTCCCCCAGAAGACAATGAGCCTGCAAAACAGCTCATCTGTGACTGAGTTTATCCTTGTGAGATTATCGGAACGATCAGAGCTCCAGCTCCCCCTCCTCCTCCTGTTCTTAGGAATCTATGTGTTTACTGTGGTGGGCAACTTGGGCTTGATCATCTTAATTGGGCTGAATTCTAGCCTTCAAACTCCAATGTACTTTTTCCTGTTCAACTTGTCTTTTATAGATCTCTGTTATTCTTCTGTCTTTACCCCAAAAATGCTGAATAATTTTGTGTCAGAAAATATCATCTCTTATGTGGGATGCATGACTCAACTATTTTTCTTCTGCTTCTTTGTCAATTCTGAGTGCTATGTGCTGGTATCAATGGCCTATGATCGCTATGTGGCTATCTGTAATCCTCTGCTATACATGGTCACCATGTCCCCCCAGGTCTGTTCTCTGCTGGTGTTTGGTTCATACATGGCAGGGTTTGCTGGAGCTATGGCCCACACTGGAAGCATGCTGAGACTGACCTTCTGTGATTCCAACATCATCGACCATTATTTGTGTGAAGTTCTCCCCCTCTTACAGCTCTCCTGTACCAGCACCCATGTCAATGAGCTGATGTTTTTATTGTTGTTGGAGTGGTCATTACAACATCCAGTATCAGCATATTCATCTCTTATGCTTTGATTCTCTCCACTATCCTCCGTATTCCTTCTGCTGAAGGCAGGTCCAAAGCCTTTAGCACATGTGGCTCCCACATGATTGCTGTTGCTCTGTTTTTGGGTCAGGGGCATTCACCTATTTAACAACCTCTTTTCCTGGGTCTATGAACCATGGTAAATATGTCTCAGTCTTCTACACCAACGTTGTCCCCATGCTTAACCCTTTGATCTACAGTTTGAGGAATAAGGATGTTAAACTTGCCCTGGATTTAACCTTGAAAAGAGTGCTTTTCTGATGGTTCTGTTTGTATCATAGTATCTTTTTATCTACAGGTGGGAGAATTTTCATATTTTTTCTCAAGCAGAGTCCTCTCCACTTTAAAAAATTGGAAGTCTCTTGCTTATATTCTTCTAGAAGATTATACTATTTTGTACCACTTAAATTGGTTCATTGCATGCAATTTAACATCTATTACATGCCTATTGTTTACTGATCTCTATAGTAGGCCCAAGAAATAAATAAGATGAGGCTGCATGCCTTCCATTTGGGGGGGGGGCGGGTAGGCTAAATGGGTTTGTCCAAGTGATACTTCTGGCTAGGAGATGGGGCAGGTGGTGGTATGAGGGTCCAGGAGAGTGAATTTAACTTTTCTTTAGTTATGGAAGGGAGCATCCTTACCAAAGACCAAATGTGGATACCTCGATCCACGGATAAGATAGTCTCCCAGTTCCTGGAAAGATCATTTGGTTAGGAAGATTGTGAATCGTCTCTTTTCCTATACATACATAAACATGCAAGAGAAGACCTCACTCAAGAGATCTTTACATGGTCTGAAATGTAAAGACAAATCAAAACTAAAATATTTCATTTCCAAGTTTCAGAAATCGTAAGCCTTGGGATAGTAACCATGGGGTAGGCAGTCTGGTAATTGGGCCAATTTCTTGGGCTCTGGATGTTAAGGCTGAAAGCAAAAGAAGAGCAAAGGAGAAACTATGGATGTTCATGATTATGTTAACTGCTACCTCTAACCTGCCCTGGCGATAAGGTGTACATTATAGGGCATTTAGGGAAATTCTTGCATTGTTAAAGTGGATTTAGAATTGACTGCCTCTAAGAATGTATGTATGTGTATGTGTGTATTACAGTTAACTATTAAAGAATCAGGAAATCATAGGAATCATATCACACTTTCCATTTTCAGGGATACTTGAAAGAGAGCCAGATTTCGAATGCCATAGACCATTCTGTACACTCTGTTGCAAATGCTGCTATTCTATACTGAATAGCTCAGATTTCAAGGAATACACCCTCATAAACTGTTCTGAACATAGGCAGGAAGGTGAACCTAGGGCCAGTCCAATCCATGTGAAGAGGGGGTGGAGACTCATGGTGTGATCAGAACGGGGTACTCTCTGAGCAGAGCCCAGAACTCGGAGTATCCTTGGGAGACCCTCTGTGAAGAGTATTTGGTACTTTTCCTTTGGATATGGGGAGAGTCCTATAAACTACCAAGTCTATATATTTTGCTTTTGCTTATATTACTCTAACTCCTTCATAAAATTGGATAGTTGTAAAGTGTGTGTTGGTACAAGAAATAAGAAAGAGAAATAAAGCCTTCCTCATGTTTTCTGCTCTGATGGCATGTATGTGGAAGCAGCAAGATCATACTAGGAAGAAAGGTAGTTCAAGTGTTCCAGGTCATGGCCAGAAGCAAGACATACAAAGACAGAGCTGACAGCAGTCAGAGAAGCACTTGCAGCATGGAACTGACTAAGATGGACATGTAAGACAAACCTTATTTTCTTCAAATATGCTAAAAGGAGGAGATCTGTGAAGAAGATGGAAAAATCTGATACTTGGATTATGCCTAGATTATGATAATGATATGTAACATTTACTGAGCATATAGCATAAGTTTGGGCACTGTCTGAGGTGCCTTACATATATTAACTGTGTTGGAATTATGTTAATACTGTAATGAACCATGGCTAGTCAGTTCTCTGGCTTACTTAACTCTATCTACCCTCCAGAGGTCTGTCTGTGTCTAGGCACTGAGCATCTTGGAATATTAGGAGTGAGTCAAGAATGAGGAAGGATAAGAGTAAATATACTTTGATACAGATAAATAAAAAAACAATTCTGTTGGTATAAATGAGTAAGAACAAGGAATAAATCAGAACTAGAAAGGAATAATTATGAAATAAATGCATTAAAGCCCAAGAATAACTTTCCTTACATTCATTCCATGTTGCTTTTTGGGTGAGTAAAGATGAAAGCATAAATTTGACTTAATGAAACACTAGCTGAGATCTTTTGGAAAGCAGTCCCTTTGTCACTGAAGATCTGAAATGACAAAAACTCAGAGATACTTTTCTTGGTTCTTACAACAGCCAGATAAGAGTCATTTATTTCCCTGACAGAAAAGGCAACATTTTGTAAATTCCAAAGATCTTTACCTCTCTCACAGACCAAGGACAGGTCATTTTACATATCTTCTTAGGTTAATGTTGAGGCATTGCTGGTTCTCAGTGGTCAACAAATAGGAAAAATTTGGGGGGACATCTGCTTTATAGTAGTTAAGAGAAATGAATTGATACTCTGTGTCAAATGTCCTAAAGTGAATCCCTCTGCCACAATACTACATTCTATCACTTCATGACATCATGACATTTTGATTTTCAGCAAAGGAATTTTTTTCTTTAGGAAGCATTCTTATGGTTAGGATTCCTCTAGGTTCATTCCTTGTTCTACTTCTTTGTTCTTCTTGAGGCCTCATCCCAGTGCTGTGGTTTCAATAACCATATATTTGATGGTGACTCCTAAATGCACAATTCTGGTCTTCACCTAAGGTCATAATCTATAATCAGTTGTAAATTAGAAATATAAAAGTATTGTCAACATTGATGTCCAAGTAGAATTATGAATAAATTAGGTGGCACAATTTTGGTATATAAGGAAGAATAAACTGTTCACGATATCTATACATTCTCCTATATTCTGCTCTATTCTGGCAGGAATGTGAGTCCAAGGAGACCTTTTGGATAGAGTTTGGGAGGGGCAAGCCAGGTTCTTTCTTATACTCTGTGGAGCAGATGGGAGGATATCTGTGACTATGGTTCACTGCTGGCCCTCACCCTTGTATCAGAGAAACATATCACTCTCTGTCTTTCATAAACAAAATAAACAAAATTCATAATTTACTGATTGTTTAGCTGCCAGTAACATAAGTCTGATTGCAGTGGCTTAAACACATGAGGGTTTATTTTCTTTATCATAAACAGCATCTTGAGGCAGGCAGTCCAGGACTGAGATGATAATGAGAGTCATCCAGGACTCAGTCTCTCTTCTCTTCTCTTCTCTTCTCTTCTCTTCTCTTCTCTTCTCTTCTCTTCTCTTCTCTTCTCTTCTCTTCTCTTCTCTTCTCTTCTCTCTTCTCTTCTCTTCGTAGTGACTTCATTCCAATGAATGTATCATGGTTTCTATATGGCTGCTAGAGTTCCTGTAGATTTATACACACTTGAAGCAGCAGGAAGACAAAGGGGTGAAAGAAAGCAAAGGGTGCTTTACTTATTCTACGAGCGACTTCCACTGACATTTCATTAGTCACCTCTATTTATAAGGGAGACTGAGAAACTTAGCATTTAACTTCAGAACATTGCCATCCTGGGGAAAAAATATTTAGGATTTTGTTACTAATTAAGGAGGGGGAAATGGCTATTGAGTCGAGAATGATTATTGAGTTGAGGATAGAATTGGTTCTACTTGCTAGGAGGGAGCAGCTCAGGAGTGAGCACTTTCCATGCCTATTTTTTGCCTTCTCAGTCCACTCTATGGGAGGAGAATAGATAAATTTGACAGATAAGACTGAAAAAGACTGACAAGTTGGTTATTTGATGGAACTGTGCCCAGTGCCTCTCATCACTGACCTGTTGGTACTGAAGTAAGGCAAACTCTTAGCAAGTACAAGCCAGAGTTGTGCTATTTCATTTCCAACTTCTCCTCCTATCCCTTACTGGGTGAAGTTGGGGTCCAGGTTCTGGAAGAAAGGTTTGAGTCCTGATATATAGCCCTCTTCACCTTTGCTATTATTAAAGATGCAATGGTATTTTGATCCTCATCTGGCTCCTTGTGCTTGTTCTCACTAGTTAAATCTCATAGGGGATGGAGATTGAGTGATTAATATTGCTAAAACTCCCATATTATGGTTATCTTTGCACTACTAGCATAAGCTCTCATTTTCTTATACTTCCCCTTGATCTATAGTGGGTTATTGGAAACTATAAGGGAGGAAAAAAGTCTTTTTCCTCTATCTATCTTAGGTTCATTGACCGGGGCTCTAAAAATTAGAATGACAAAGGACAGAAAAACAAACAAACGTATATTAACATATATCAAAACATGCATTGTGCATATATATATGGGAGTACTCAGTGATGTGAATAACTCCAACAGGTGGTTAGAACTTGGGCTTAAATAGCAACTTAACATAGAATAATAAATTTATAGAGAATTGCCAAGACAAAGAAGAGGGTCTTTGAACTTCTGTGTGGCACATTGTGGGAAGGTGAATATGTGGAGCAAACTAATGGAACATAAGGACTAATTGTAAGGTCTGTTATGTAGATTCTGTAGTTTCTCTTGACTTAGAAATGTCTCCAGTTGTCTCTAGTTATTAATGTCTATTATTCCTGGAAGAAAGGAAGAACACCTTTATAAATTTATGTCCTGCTTTTAGGTAAATAGGGGAAGAGCAAAGGGATTACATCATACTAAAAAGTTTCAACAACCATCAACAACATGAAAAGGCAATCTACTGAATGGGAGAAAACATTTGCAAATTATATGTCTGATAAAGGGCTAACACCCAAAATTAATAAAGAACACATACAACTCAATAGCAAAAAAACAAGCAAACAATAACAATCAGATTAAAAGATGGGCAGAAGATCTGAATAGACATTTTTTCAAAGAATACATACAGATGGCCAATTGGTACAGGAAAAAGGTGCTTAAAATCATTAATCATCAGGGAAATGCAAATGAAAAGCACAATGAGATATCACCTCACACCTATTAGAGTGGCTATTATCAAAAGGACAAGAAATAACAAATGTTGACAGGATGTGGAGAAAAGGAAATTCTAGTGCACTGTTGGAGGGATGGTAAATTGGTGCAGTCACTATGGAGGTTCCTCAAAAAACTAAAAACAGAATTACTATATGTTTCAACGATTCCACTTTTGGGTAGTTACCCAAAGAAAATGAAAACACTAACTCGGAAAGATAGTCCCCCATATTCATTGCAGCATTATTTACAATAGCTAAGATATGAAAACAACCTAAGTGCCCATCAATAGATAAATGAATAAAGAAATTGTGGCATATATTTACAATAGAATATTAGTCATTTGCAAAAAGAATGAATGAAACCTTGCTGTTTGAAGCAACATGGATGAACCTTGAGAGCATTATGCTAACTGAAATAAGTCAGAGAAAGACAAATAATGTATGGTCTCTTACATGTGGAATCTAGAACACAGACACACACAATATGCTCATAGACATGGAGAATAGATTTGTGGTTGTCAGAGGCAGGGTTTGGGGAGGTGGAAGAATGGGTGGAAGGGGTCAAAAGGTTAAAAAAAATTACTAGTGAAGTAGCCAATAGAACCTATTGTCCTACCCTGAAATTTTCCTTATTTTCATCAAAAGAAGTATCATTAATTCAGCCTTCCTGGAGGCATTTAGATGTAGAGAAACATCTGATTTATACATTAATTATCTAAAGTGTGTTTTTATAAATTTAAAGTACACACAATGACTAGAATCAAGCTAGTAGAGGATCATAGAGGACCCATTGCTTAATTAATGAATTAAACTGCTTTATAGCTAAAATTTAAATTTTTCATTCTGTCAGCAAATGATTATTGAGTTTTACCATGCCAATTTCAGAGATAACTGTAGATATATAACTGTACACAGATGATGGTGAGGTAAACATTTAAAGATGTTCATTGAAGTCAGATTTATTTGCTTCATTTCTAGGTATATTCTTATTTTATTAATTTTTTAAAAGTATATCCTTTTTTGAAAACATAGGTAATACTAATGTAAATTTACTCTAGTCCATGAATCATGATAGTTAATGCAGTCTGAATGAGTGAGATCTCACTGTGTTTTCAAAAGTGTTGAGGTTAATCTTGGTAAATCTAAATATATATATGTATATATTATGTATATATATATTTATATTTATCTAGAGAGTGAGAGTAAAAGAACACAAAAAATAAAATAAAATTCTGTAAATATAAAATGAAAAGCCACAACATAAAACATTATGATAGAGTAAAGCAAACATATATTACATAAATATACATGTCCTAACCTCTCTATTAATTGGAAAATAATCAAGCTGGATCATAAAGCAAAATACAAGTCCATGTTAAATACAAAAACACAACTAGAACTAAGTGACTCAGAAAGATTGAAAAAAAATTGTGGCCAAAGATATACCAAGTAAATGCAAGCAAATAAACAAATAAACAAATAGCCAGAATGGAAGAAAACTTGATAATGGCAGTAGGGTACAATTTACAATGTGTAGATAATAGTCATGACCTTCTATGCACCAGTAAAACATCAGGAGCTAAAAGAAATAAAACACACTAGTTGAGGAAAATTTTTTTAATTAATTAATTTTTTATGGTGATATTGGTTAACGAAATCTGGTACGTTTCAGCTGTACACTTTAACAATAAGGCATATATATATTTACATTTGTGTTCACCTACCATAGTTAGATTTCTTTCTGTCACCACATTTTTGACCCTTTTTTATATATCTACCTCCTCCTTCTCTCTTCCCCCTACCTTCTGGTTACCACTAGTCTATTGTCCATGTCCATGAGTCTCTGTTTATTTGTCCTGTTCATTTGTTGCTTTTAGGTTTATATATCACATATAAGTGATATCATGTGATTTTCGACTTTTTCTGTCTGGCTTATTTCGCTTAGCATGATTATCTCGAGGTCCATTCATGTTGTCGCAAATGGCAGTATTTCATCTCTTCTTATAGCTAAGTAATATTCCATTGTATATAGGTACCACAGCTTCTTTATCCAACATCTATTGTAGGACACTTTGGTTGCTTCCAGGTCCTGGCCACTGTGAATAATGTTGCTATGAACATCGGTGTGCAAATACCTTTTTAGATATGAGTTTTCAAGTCTTTGGGATAAATACCCAGTAGAGGGATTGCTGGGTCATATGATAGATCAATTCTTAGTTTTTTGAGGAAACTTCATACTGTTTTCCATAGTGGCTGTACCAATTTGCAGTCCCACCAGCAGTGCAGGAGGGTTCCTTTTTCTCTGCATCCTCGCCAACATTTATTACTTGTCCTGTTGATTTATAGCTATTCTAACAGGTGTAAGATGGTATCTCATTGTGGTTTTGATTTGCATTTCCCTAATAGGTAGCGAAGTTTAGCATCTTTTCACATTTGTTGGCCATTTGTATGTCTTCTTGGGAGAAGTGTCTGTTCAGGTCCTCTGCCCATTTTTTGACTGGATCGTTTGTTTTTTGTTGTTATTGAGTTGGATGAGTTCTTTGTATATTTTTGATATTAGGCCCTTATCGGAGGCATTGCTTGCAAATGTTTTCTCATTTGGATGGTTGACTCTTTATCTTTTTGACAGTTCCTTTTGCTGTGCAGAAGCTTTTTAGTTTGACGTAGTCCCATTCATTTATTTTTGCTTTTACTTCCCTTGCCTTTGAGGTCAAATTCATAAAATCCTCTTTAAGTCCAAAGTCCTTGAGTTTAATTCTTATGTTTTCTTTTAAGCATTTTATTGTTTCAGGTCTTATATTCAGGTCCCCAATCCATTTTGAGTTAACTTGGGTGTGTGGTGATAGACAACAGCCTAGTTTCATTCTTTCGTAGGTGGTTTTCCAGTTTTCCCTGCACCATTTATTGAAGAGGCTTCCTTTCTCCACAGTATGTTTTTGGCTTTTTGGTCAAAAATTATTTGCCCATATAAATATGGGTTTACTTCTGGACTCCTGATTCTGTTCTACCAGTCCATGCGTCTGTTTTTCTGCCAAAACCATGCCATTTTGATTATTGTCTATTTGTAGTAAAATTTGATGTCAGGAAGAGTGATGCCCCCAGACTTGTTCTTTTTTCTCAGGATGGCTTTGGCAATTCAAGGCCTTTTGTGCTTTCACACCTTTCTCAGTCCATTTAGATGTAGTATACAAAAAACAAGAAGGGAAAACAATATAGAAAATCTTGTGTCTAAATAAGATAATCGATTAAATTTAATTTATATATATGATTTACAGTATATATAAATGTTAGATATGTAAGTATGTGTATGTATATGTGCATGTGTATCTCTGTGTCCTTGAAATTAGAAATATACCTTCTTATGAAGATTTCATGACAGTTACATAAATTGAATGGATATTAGGTCATAAAACAAACCTCAATAAATTTCATATATTACAAATAGTATAGATAATGTTCTCGATCACTGTGCAATAAATCTAAACCTAATAACAGAAGTTATTAATAAGCAGAAAACAAAAATCCTTTATTGCTTGGATATTAAAAACTCCCTTTAAAGCTACTTGTGTAGGTGAAAGAAAAAATGCAAAACTGTTAAACATTTAGAAAATAAATATGAAAATGTGACATTTCACAATATATAGGATATGTGTACAGCTAAAACAGAAATATAACTCATAATCTTAAATACTGTATCAATAAGCAAAACAATGAAAAGAAATGAATTAAGCACTTAATAGGTCAGGAAAAGGAACATGATAAAATTAACTAAAAATAGAGAGTAAGAATAATAAAGTTAAAATTAAATTATTAAATTAGAAAACAAAATAAAAATAAATTAATAAATTCAACAGCTGGTTCTTTGCAAACTTATTAATAAATCAACTACTATATGTTCTAAATTCAGAGAAAAAAGGGAGAACAAATATTAAAATTAACAAATACAGGAGAAACAAAAATAGAGGGAATAAGTTCAGCTCTATTCAAATGAATTAAAAAGCCTAAATGAAATAGACCATTTTCTAAGAAAATGTAATTAATAAAACTAATGCTGGAACATACAGAAAATTTAGAGAATCCAATTCTATGCAATAAATAAAGTTGTCAAAGATTTATATTACAAAAACTACCAGCTCCAGTTTCACAAAAAAATTTTACCAAGGAACAAATCCATTACTATTTAAATTGATCTAAAGCTTAGAAAAAGAAGAAAACTCCAAAATTATTTTATGAGATGAGTATAACTTTGGTACCAAAATCTGACTAGGTCACATACAAAAAAAGGATTTACAGACCAACCTCATTTATGAATATCAATACAAAAATGCTACATAAAGTATTAGCAGATATTTCAGCAGCAGAGGAAAAACAGTAACTCATCATATATATAAGTAGGTTTATCCATGGATGCATGGATGGTTGGTTCATTAGCAAATGGAAATAATAATGTATTAATACAGCAGAGGAGAAAAATCATATTATCATCTCAAATGCTGAGAAGATGTTTTAAAATTCATCATACCATCTGGATTAAATTCATCTCACAAAATAAGACATGTTAGAACCAATTTGAAGTTTGGATCTCTCTTTTCCTTCCCTCCTTTCCCTCCCCTCCCCTCCTCCTTCTCGCTCTCTCGCTCTCAAAACCCTATTGGCTCTATTCCACTCACTTTTATTTCTAGCCATGTATGGTGCCCATCAAACTGCCTGTTGAATCATCCATGCGCTCATGGATAAACCTACTTAGATATGACAAGGAGACAGAGAAAATGTTACATTTACCTAATATAGCATGGGTCTCAGGGCCTGGGAAGAAATTTGACGAATGAAAAGTGCGCAGTCGCAGTCGCAGTCCAGCCCAAGGCTCTAGCGCATGCTCGGTAGGCCCAAGATGACGGTGCTGCTCATTACCCGCACCCCAGGAGGGTCTTATGGCCGTCAAGCCAGGTAGTGTGCACCGTGGGATATGAGAACAGTGCCTTGGGGAAATTTTGCGGTCGAAAGTTGCTTAGCTAAGCCTTTGAAAGTAGCTGAACTGGGTGGTACCGGATCTAGCGATTAAGAGAATGTATTAAGAGAATGGATCGAGCCCTGTCCTTATCTGTCTCCACTCCTTTTATTTTGTGGCTGGTTGCAGGTTCTGGACAAATATTCTGGGTTCCATAATTTTAAGAGCAAATAACAGTAGATTATCCTTAGCTAAGGACAAAAGGCTATCTGCATCATGAAGTTTGTTTTCTTAATTGTGCAAATATAGTTGTAGTGCAAAAAAAAAGATTTATATTTCTTTTGAAAAATAAAAGAAATGCAGCAGAGAAACTTAGGAGTGAATTGAATACTTTTCCATGTAACTGGACTTGTCTTTTGCTTCTTAAAAGATAGAAATAATTCGTATTCTCCTGGCTGTCATCTTTTACAGAGGAGTAAACTGAGTTTCAGAGTTACATAATCTGCTGAAAGTCACCAGAATGTGGCAGATCCTATTTTTAAACCCGGCTTTACCTGGCTTCAAGTCTTGTGCATTTTTTTTCCCCCACTAATACATATCACCTGGGAAGGAATAAAAAGAAACAGAAATATGAAATAGAAAAATATTAAGATGAGAGAATAAAATGACAATCTGGAGAAATAGTTGCAAATTAAAATGGAAGAGAGGGTAGACCCAGTAGTGATGTCTTAAATCCCAGTGAGTGAGATATAGTCTGTATGGGTTTCTATTCCAAAGTGTCACTGTGCTGTCATCCAAAAGACCTCAACATTTCTCAATACCTAAACTATCACAAGCTATGCTTGCTTACAGGACTGAAAAGGATTGCCAAGTGCAAAGACCAAGATGGCGATTGGGCAGGTGTGCAAAAGGACCATAAGCAAAAGGGCTTAATGCAACAGAAGGATAACTATGCATGCCTAAAAGAATTTAATCACTTCACGCCACAGCCTATAAATACAGAAGGTTCCTTTCACTCAGGGAGGCAGTGTTTATTAGAGCATGAGGTTACCTTTCTCCATTTCTTGATGAAAGAATAAAAGCTCAGTCTCATTCCACTCGAGCAAACAGCACTGGGCAGAAGGACCTTGGTTTGGGTCCTGACATGGAAAAGTCGATAACAAAAGTGGACAAATTCTTAAAAAGTTTGTCTCTAGGGCTGGATGGAGGAAGTAGGCTACAAAGGAATGTTTAACCTTGGTTTATTTTCAACAATAACTCAGTAGATAAGGGAATGGATCAGCCTCATTCTGGGAATATTCAGAACACTCTTGGACATCGTATATAGTTCAAAATCTTTAATGTCATATAACTGTACATTGAAAGTAAAATAAATACAAATAATTTCATAATGCAGTTTAGTGATATAAAATATTGTCAAAAATACAAAAGAATTTATCTTCTTGGCACTATTTGTTCTAAAGGATGGCAAATAAGGCTGTTTCTTTGGGTATATATCAGAATCTTGGGGATTCATAAAATTTAAATTTTCACCAAATGGTTTTAAGATGGTCAAAAAACACTTGTTTTAGAAATAAATTTAGACCAGAGACTATATTGATAAACATTTAAAACTAGAGATTATAAAAAAAACCTAATTATGTTCATAGCACTTTTTAAAAACATCTATTTCATAATTATTAATTTATCAAAATTTTCATTCACTCCATAACTATTTATTGTACTCCTACTATATTCCAGGTGTTGGGAATAGAGCAGTAAAACAAAACAAAAATTCTCGAGCTAACATTCTAGTGATTTATTTTATTGACATCATTTGTTTGTATTTGTGTATATTATTTATATCGTGATTGCCATGCCTTATCCATGCTTTCTTCCTGACAAAACACATTAAATACCCATTAAGTTTCTCATATTGAATATATTCAACATATTTAAATTTTGCTCTGAAGAACACCTTTTTTTAAAAGTTTATGTTTTAATAATGAGTTGGATTTTTATATAAGAAGTTATATAAAAATCCATGTATACATTTTAGGGACCTAAGAAAGATGCAAAATATAACCTTAAGCAAAAATTTTTTTTTTTTTTTTTTTTTTTTTGGTTTAAGCAATGTTTCTGAGTCACCAGCACAACCTGGTGGCTCCTTAAATGAACTGCTTCATTCAGTATTCGTTTCTTTTGGGTGATTCCATTCTTGTATTGGCCTGGGCACCCCCCCCCCACCACCTTTTTTTTTTTTCTTAATCATATTAAGAATTTTATAATTCTTGTAATTAAAATTTACACAACTTTTTGTAAAATAAATATATGTATTTAAAATTCTCGTCCTCTGATCACAATGTGATTAGAAGATTCATATCCCCCCAAAGTTCATTTCTAAAGGGCAAGAGGAGTGTTGTACACGTTTTAATTATACTCCTGCTCCTCTATAGGAACTTAATATTTTTGTAAGATAAAAGCAATTACTGTTTTACTTCTTTGCAACATTTTAAAGGGTTTATGGGTTTTTCAGGTGATTGATGCCACTTATTAGAGGCTGGGAAAAGAACTTTTGTTCGATCTATGATATCTGTAATCTGAGGTAACAGACAACCCTTCCTCCAAGTGACTACGGCTAGAAATATCTGAGCAAAGCTGAATAATCAGCTGCCAGAAATGTCTTAAAAGGCATTTCACCATGGATGGGGGTGGTTGCACTGGAAGACCTCTGATTGTAAGATTTTCAAACGACTAATGATTCATTAAAATAGATAGGTTTCATCTGCTTGTGCCTCCACAAACTAATGAAGGAATTCAGATCCTGTGAAGCTTCCTTAAGAATTTCTGGGAGTCTCTAGAAGGATCTGGTTGTGCTCAAGAACCAGTCATCTCACTGATAGAACACTTCTCTTCCGAGCCTCCACTGGTCCTCTCCTACAACCTCCTCCTCTCCAGAGGATACGCAGCAATACAAAGAAGAATGACGGCTTGTGCCCGAGTTTCTGTCAGATTTGCCTGCTGCCCTCTCTCCCCAGAACTCAGAGAGCAGTCCATGGGAGTACAGACATATTCTCTGAGGTTCTGTTACCAGCTCCTGACACAGAATTCCATTTCCTCCGTTCTTCATTTCCCACCTCCTACACTCATCTGCTGCTTTTTGGATACTGGCAACTTTCCTTGCTTTTTTTCTTTTTCATATATCCATGTAAGAAGCATCGAAATGAGCACCTACAATGTACTGGGCCCCGCATTTGGCACTGGGGATACAGTACTGAACTATGCAGATATAGTCCCAAGTCTCATGGTGTATCCATCCCAACAAATACAGATGAATGCAAAACAGATCACCTCACCGTAAATTAATGAAGCCCACCACTTCATCAGATTTTGTGAATCTCCTTTGGGCTTATCTGGACTCCCATTAAATAAGTTACTGATTTTACTAACTTTGGTAAACAATACAATCTTTATTGAGTTTTGGATGAAAATGTAGGCTTAATCTAAACAACAGCCAACAATGATAGTAGTCCATGTGACTCACAGATTAAAAACATATTCTCCATGCTATGCTAAAAAAATACATCCATATATGTGGGTGTACATGTATATATGTATTATCGTTTCCAAGTTCTATATAAATAATACAGTTTCCAAGTTCTGTATATATGCTGTTCTTTCCAGAATACTTTCCCTACCATGTTCCACACTTCCTATCTGACAATACACACGTCTCCTTTTGTTCAGTTAACTCACTTTCTTCTTCTGTTTTCCATGTAAATATTACTTTTTCTAGTAAGTCCCTAGCCTCTTACCAATCTTATGTGCCTGAGTACCAACATATATATTATCTCACTATAAATAGAAAATTGCTTGTCAGACTCTACCATAAACTTTAACTTTTTCCAAAACAAGAGCCATGTTTAAATTATTTGTAATGGTATCAAGATGTCAGGGGTGTTTTTGATATGTAGGCAGCAGGTCTCTAACCTTGGAAATACTCAGAAGAAATGAGTAGAGAGCTGAAAACAGTGCGCATTACTTGGTATGTGCTGCCTTGTTTATTAATTCTCTTCTGTTCTACTTTTAATCTGGAATAAATAGCATGGGTCCAGAATTCATAGTGAGTAAAATGAACATTATGTTGAATTTGACTGGGCACTGAATTGCCATGGCATTGCTAAATGTCCTGAGAATGTGATTTGAATATAGCCCAAATTAGACAATCCAGGTGAACTTAAGTGCTTTTGATGCTGTTTTCCCCATATTTTTTAATAGTAGTAAAATTTGTATGTAACTTTCCTCTAATAGTTTTTAGTGGCAAAACCCCCACAATTGTAGCAAACGATGCTGATGTTACAGGAAAGATGACTCGTTATTAGGAAAGCTAATGATTTTTGTTGCCAGAGTAGGAAGCTAGAATTTTCTCTTTTGATAAGTGAGATACAAGGAAGATTGCAAAAACTACTTCTTTCAATTATTAATTGTGAATCAAAACACCCCGAAACTTTTCTTTTCACAATGTTTTAAACTTTTCACATATATATCTTTTGCCAGTTAGTCACGATTTGGCTTATATGGACACAGGGAGAAAATACTGTATCAAAGGTTATGTTGACAAGGGATAAGTGACTCTAGGGGTTTATAGAAAGGGGTTTATAGAACTTTGGGGATGCAGAGGCTTGATGTGAGACTATAAAACCACACTTGGAGAACAGACAGAACCAAAGCAATCTCGGGCCGAAAGTAGCAAGTATTTCATTAGGAACAATCTGGCCAAAATCCCACACCCTTGCTCCAAACAACTGACACAGCCCTTAGGCACTGCTGGAGCCACACAATTGGTTCCCAACTGTGCCATTGTGTCTGCCTCATTCCCATTGGCTTAATTTCTCAGGTGGGAGCATGCTACTGGCTGAGCCTAGGTTAATGTGCCTGTTTTCTGGGTGCCAGGGGGCTGAGGAAGGGGTTTTTTTCTTCTATAATTTCTGTAGTAGGAAGGTGGGTACTGAATCTCATTAACGTGATACTGACTGGAAATTACTCCCAAAGACATATGCCCATACAGTTGTTTTCATATTTATAGAAAGAAAGAACATACATTTTCAATTCTGGTTAGTGGTTTGTTTACATAATCACAAATATGACATTTGGAGGTGGGGTGCTTGGTTTTTCATTGTGTCATTAAATTGACACCAGGGGAATTCAGGTCATTTTCCTCTAATTTGTTTCAATTTGTTTTCGTATGTTTAAAATGCTTTTTATTTCTGGCAGCACCATTGAATATTGGTAGAACCGAAGAGTAAGTTGGCTGGCAAAGTATAAGTGTGAGCCCCCGTAGCATGAAGAAAAGTATAGAGGGATAGATTTGAACAAAGAGATGATTTAAACTTATGTGAATCAAAGAAATCAGTTCAATTAGGGCAATTTGACAATGTTTATCAATATACCAATACACATGCTATTAGATTTTATGATTGCACTCTAAAAACATATGCATGCCAAATGATTTATGTGTTGTTACTCATTATAACCTTTTTTGTAGTAACAAAAAAAGTGGAATTAACCTAGTTGTCTATCAAAAAGTGACTGATAAAAAATTCTTCAGACATTTGTACAAAAAAAATATTAAGTGGGTGAATAAAAAATAAGATTATCATTATGTATGAATATGAAATGATCTTCAAACTATATTGTAGAAAATGTAAGTGGAAAACCCATCTCATCCCACTGTTCCAGTCTACACTGCTTTTGAGGCTAGTGGCACAGCTATCATCCTGGGACTTCTCTTCACTACCTTTCTGAATTTACTCTTTCCTGGATCCTAAGTCTTACTAATCCTCTAGTTGTTTCTCAAGAAATGGTATATATGAGGCAAATAGTGAGTTAAACAATAGTGCATATAGTATACTACCATTTGTGTAAAATCAGTGGGATAATATATATGAATTTTATTATATATGAATGAAGTATCACTGACAGCACAGAGAGTGACTAATAGTACTGGTTTCCTACTGGGAGAACAACTGGGTGGCTGAGGCACAAGAGTGCAAGGAAGACTTCACCGTATCCCCTTTTTGTATATTTTGAATTTCGAACAATGTAAATGCATCATGAACTCAAAAACTAACTAACTAAAAAGAATCCCAATGCTAAGAAGCTTATATAATGAGTTGTAATCCTGCATATACACACAGACAATAAAAAAGGAGGAAAATCTAAGTAGGGGTGGTGGTGGTGGTAAGAGAATTTGGTAAAAGGAAACTTTCCTGTGGAAACAGCATCTTAAGAAATAGCAATGAAAGGTCTAAGCAGAAAGAGAAAGCATGGCATCAGGAACAGTGCTTTCATAGGAGAAAATATATATTGATGTGGGAAAAGGCTCCTGACAGCAAGTGATCAAAAATAGAGTGTGAAACAAAGGAAAAAATCAACAAAATAAAATGCAATGTATGGAATGGGAAAAATTTGCAACCCAAATAGCTGATAAGGAACTGATATCCTAAATATATAAGGAACTCAACTCGGTAAGAGAAAAATTTTTAACAAATTGATTTAAAAATGGGCGAATGACCCAAATATTCATTTTCCAAAGAAGACATACAAATGGCCAACAGGTACATGTGCTCAACATCGCTAATCATCAGGGAAATGTACATCAAAACCACAATCTTTATTTACTTTATCATACTTGTAAGGATGGTTATTATCAAAATGATAAGAAATAACAAGTATTGGACAGGATGTGGAAAAAGAAATATTTTCATAACGTTGGTGGGAATGTAAATTGTTTCAGTCACTAAAAACAGTATAGAGGTTCCTCAAAAAAAATAGAATTACCATATGATCCAGCAATCCCACTTCTGGATACATATCCAAAAGAAATGAAATCAAGATCTTGAAGAGCTATGTGCACTCTCATGTTTACTGCAGCATTATTTACAATAGCAAAGATTCCATAAATAGGTCAATAAAGAAAATGTGAGAGAGAGAGAGAGAGGTAGATAGATAGATAGATAGATAGATAGATAGATAGATAGATAGATAGATAATAGATAGACACACACATAAAAATGGGATGTTATTCAGCCATAAAAAGAAGGAAATCCTGCCATTTGTAACAACACAGATAGAACTTGAAGACATTATGCTAAGTGAAATAAGGCAAATATGAAAAGACAAATACTGTATAATCATATGTGAATCTTAAAAAGTCAAACTTATAGAACCACAGAGTAGAACAGTGGTTACCAGACCCTAAAGGGTGCGGGTGTGAGAAGGCATTGGTCAGAGAGCACAAACTTTCAATGATAAGATGAATAAGTTCTGGGGTTCCACACTTGAACTTTGCTGAAAGTAGATCTTAAGCATCTTGACCACACTCCCAAAAGTGTGAAATAATGGATGTGTTAATTAGCTTGATTGTGGTAATCATTTCACAGCGTCTATATATATCAAATCATTGTGTTGTAGCCCTTAAATACATACAATTTTCATTTGTCAATTTCCACCTCAATAAAACTGGAAAAGAAAGAGTGTATAACTTTGAGCATAATATCACACTAATTTTCCCCTAAATATATCTGCAGGTGCAAAAAGACTTAAAGGTAATACACCAAATTATGGATGGTCATTTTACCAGTGTGGTATCTGATACCTAACATTCTAGTAGTCAGAGATTACTTTTGAGGGCTGTCAGTCCTCATTAAGGAAACAAAATGCAATCGATTCACCATGGTGCAAGCCAAGCCTGAGGACTGTGCCCAAGAGCAGATGTCTCTACTCTGCTTCTGCTGCTGCCCCGAGGCAACAAAATCTCATCCACCATGATGAATTTTTGTCTTCTAAAAGTACCACAGCCATTTGCATTCACAGCTACTATATTTACTTGATTGTATTATCTTCTACTGACATAAGCTTTAGATTCAATTTTGAAGACTGTTTTTTAATTTCACATATGTAATAAGTAATTCGATACACCCCCATTTCATTTTAGTTTCTGGAAGTAAAATTGCACGTTTTTCCTAATTTATGTTTTAATCAAACCAAACCAGTTTTGTTGTTGTTGTTTCAGAGGAGATCCAAGTTCTTCAGAAAGAACAAGTTATTCTGCAAATGGGAGTGCTTATTACTCAAAAATATTCGTCAATTTGAAAGACACATTTGTTCTGCTAGAAAGGATGGCATTTCTTTCTATCGTATCAAACCAGACTCTTTTTTCAGTCTCAAAGATTTTATAGCCATGAATTTTAAAAAGCTCATTTTCTGAAAAACATGTTAGTTTTTATTAACACAAACTTATAATTTGCCTTAGTGAAAAACTAATATGAAACAAGTTCAAGCTACTAATTACATGAATTTTATTTTGCCAGATTCTAGTCTAAGCATGTGTAGGAGAAATGGGAAGAGGAAAACACCAGATGGTAAAATTCTACTTGATAAGACAGAGATGTAAACAAAATTATGATTGTCTGACATATATATCATGTATCTCTGATGTTATTATAACAAAAGTCAGGTTAAATTAATTAGGTTCATTTTCTCAGTGACTCACTGGTATTAACATATTCCATACTTATCCTTATAGGCTAATACTTGTGTTTCTTTTGACTAAGCATAAATATCTCACAGATAGCACAGAGTCTTGAGTTTCCAATCCCTGATGCAGCCCCTAAGAAAGTATCTTTTTTTGACCCCACTAAGAATCATCAAAGGAAAGAAATTAGTGTTGTATCTCTGTATACACATAAAACAAGAAACTTGGTAGAGCTCTGGTGTTTTACATTATGAAAATACTAGGTGTTTCTTTTTCCAAATATACAATATCATAATAATTAGTTCTCTTTTAAATATCCACAGATTCTGTCATTTGTTGTCACATTATACTAAATTATACTATACTACATTTTAATAAAAAGTCAGATTAAATATTTCTAGACCCATAAACATATCTCCAATTTATCATTAGAGGATTTTATCGACGATCCTTCAACTAACAGAGATTTTTGGCTCAGGGTATCTTTCCTACCCTCGCTTTCAGACTGATTCTAAAGTAATTATGCAGATTTTTATCTTCTCTTTATTGTTTTTTCAATTAGAGTCGATATTCAATATAATTTTATATTAGTTTCAAATGTACAGTCCAGTGGTTAGACATTTATATAATTTATGAAGTGATCTCCCTGATAAGTCTAGTACCCACCTGACACCATACATAGTTATTATAATATTATTGATTATGTTGCCTGTGCTATACTTTACATCCCCATGGTTATTTGTAACTACCAATTTGTACTTCTTAATTCTTAGTTCCTTCACCTTTACCCAGCTACCCAACCGCACCCCCATGTAGCAACCATTAGTTTGTTCTCTGTATCTGTGAGTCTGTTTCTCTTTTGTTTATTTATTGTGTTCTTTAAAGTTCATATATAAGTGAGATCATATGACATTTGTTTTTCTCTGTCTGATGTATTTCACCCTCTAGGTCCATCCATGTTGTTGCAGATGGTAAGATTTCACTCTTTTTAATTGCCAACTAATATTCTAATGCATATATGTAACACATCTTCCTTATCCATTGATGGGCTTCCTTGCCTTATGTTTCGCATTTTTTTTCATTAATTCCATCCTGAGAAGAAAATGATAATGTGGAAAGAACACAGGATTTGGAATTAGATAAATTGGATGCAAATCTGGGCTCTGCTATGACCTTTTTATGTGACCTTGAGCTGAATCTCTGAATCTCAGTTTCTCCAACTACAAAACAGAACATTAAGACTTACATTATAAAGCATTTATGAAATGACGACTCCCGGTAAGAACTCAACAAATGTTAATTCTGTCTTCTCCAAAGTGGAAGTTATAAATCGAAAGTAAAAAGCCCTCCATGACAAGTTCTGTCCATTCTTGTCTTTATGTTTTGAACAGAACTAGAAAAACTCTCAGCCTTTGCAAAGGGTTTTTTGTGTGTGTATCTGGGCAGAGAAGACTCATGTTGAACCTGTAACTTTATTTTAAAACCAAGGATACTCACTAAGCCATGAATTTTATTTGATCTACAGATCCTAAAATATTAGGAGAAGAAAGGTGACTAGTAGATAGGACAGTGACAATCCTCTTTATATCAGATTATTTTCCCACACTTCGAAACATAACCTGTTTCTCAAGAAATGTAATTTTCATCATTGAAGAAGGTGAGCAGGTTGGTGACCCTCGCTCATTCTTACCCATCCTCAGCACAAAGAGAGAAAAAGACCCAACAAGTTATCTTTCATATATAGTAACCATGTCTAAAAGAACTCTAAAATTCTGGAAAATCATTTGCTTTATAGTTTAATCTCTTGTTGTAATACTGTAGAAATTCCTAAAAGGCTTAAAAACAGAAAGGACCTATATATAATTTTCAGGGGGTGGACGGCGGGGAGAGACAAAGATGGTATTTGTCTAAAAGATGAATATTTCACTATAATGTTTGCTTATATATTAAAAGTATATGGAAAGAGGTAAAGTGGGAGGTGGCCTTAAAAAAGAGTAGGAATTGAGATCGCGTCTCTGGAGCATGCTAAGAATGAAGGTCAGTTCGGTGAGTAAGTGTGGAACCAAAAATAATCATGAGATTCAATAATATATTTGTATGTTTAAATATGCATGAGAGAAAAATGTATTTAAAGCTAAACCTGTTCTGAAGAAAATTGTGAGGAAACAAACACACAGTTTTCTACTAGTTTGCAGTTCTCTTTAGAGTTCTCCTCAGAGCAAGTTTGATATCTTGTTCCTTAGACTATAGACAAAGAGGTTCAACATGGGCACTACATTGGTATAAAATACTAAGAACTTCTCCTGGTCCATAGAACCATCAGAAGAGGTCTCAAGATATATAAACAATCTAGAACCGTAGGAGAGGACAAACATGGGAGCCACAGATGCTGAAAACTTTGGGTCAACCTGAGCAGTGAGATGTGAATGATATTAGAGTAGATCTAAGCACAAGAAATGAAAATAATGAAGCTGGATATTATAACAGTTGTGCTCACAATAATGGAATCCACCAGCTCACTGGTATAGGTGCTGCTGCAGGAGAGCTAAAGGAGGGTGAAGGTGGCACACATGTAATGGCTGATGATGCTGGAATCTCAAAAAGACTATCTGACTATATCTCATGTGTGGACTATGGCATCAGCAAACCCCATCACAAACCAAACATCAGCAAAGAAAAGGCCTGAGGGGTGTGATGCTTACAGATGGCCACATAGCGATCAAACGCCATAGCACTCAGAAAGGACAAAGAAAGAAAAAAAAAAATCTCATGATTATTTTTGGTTCCAGCTGAGTCATACATCCTGCAAAAAAAGATAGTGCTCTTCTCTGAAACAAAATTCAGCAGTAATGTGGGGTACTGACCTAGGAGTGACAGAGATCTATGAAGATGGGTTGAAAATGAAAAAGTACATGGGAGTGTGAAGGTAAGAATTCAGGCATATTCAATTAATTAAGCTCAAATTCCAGAGTGAACATATAGTTCAACAAAGAGAAAGAAGAGGGCTGACTAGAATTGAAGTTGATCTGTGAATTCTACCAGGATGAACTGTTTTCGAAGAGTTATTTTCCATAGTCATTAACCACAGGAGTGTGAGGAAATGAGATAAATGTCACATTAGGAAAGAATTCAGATCCTTTGTTTCTAGACTGGGAACTTGTATTGTCACTCAAGTACAACTATCAAGACAGCACTCTGGAAAAAGAGCCAGAGTAAGGACTCCCTATCTTTCAACTTTCTTCTCTCATTTGGTCCTTTCCTTCCATGTTTTCAAATCTCAGCTGTAAACTCCTCACCTCCCCTGGGCTGACAAAAGCAGGATGAAGTCTTTATCATGGGCTCAAAGGTGATATTCACATTTGAGAGATAAGGAAACAACATCTTAAAGAGATGAATAGGCTGACCAAGTTCCTACAGCTAGAAAGCAAAGAAGCCAAGAGTTGTATTTGGGACCATTTCCTATGGACATTCCTGAAGCTCTTGAGACAGTGAAGGCTCGGAGATCCCCACTGCACCCATCACTCAACCCACTCTCTCACTCTTACCTTTCAGAAATTCAGTACCTGGCTTAGTGAAAGTGCTGAGTGTCCCCTTTGGCCCTGTACTCCTCTTACCCATTCCTTTCATCAAATCTTACCTTCAAAATCACAGTGAATTGTTTAGGAAAGACAGGTGGTCTCCCCACAGCTTTCCACTGCTGTAGATTTTCAACAAATCAATGTTCTAATACTTTACATGTAGTATATAATTTAACCCACATGACAATTATTCTTTTCTTACAGATATGAATATCAAGGATGAAAGAGGTTACATAACTTAAGTAAAATCTCAAAATTAGGAAGTGGAATTTAAATCCAGACAGTCTGACTTGAAAGTCCACTCCCTTAACCATTTTGCCATGAGAAACCACAACTTCAGCCTAGTAGAATCACTGGCCCTCTCTGCTCTCCTGACACTGTACCATATCCACAACTATGCTACAGAATGTGAGTAATTCCTACTCCTCAGAATTGAGTGAGCATTCCTTCATCAGTGGCAGCACAGCTGCTGGTCCACATGGCCTGCTCGACCCTTGCAGAAACTCTGTATCTACCAAGCTGGAGGTGGGGGGTGTTGATAAGAGGAGCCCTATGCAAAATAGCACAGTCTCCCATTGTTCTTACATAAAGTTCAACACTTTTTTTTTTAAAGCATCAACATTTCTCAGATTGTAGTGAGCTTTGGTTGATTTCCAGAGTGCTAAAATTGTTTTTGCCAATTTTGTCTAAGTTTTCAGAAACTTCTGTGAAAAAAATGTTGCTGACCATCTCAATCAGCCATAACTGGAAGATCCACTAAAGGTCTTTATTTCACTTACCCACTTTTCCAAGAAATATATAAACTATGTTTGCAGCTTACTTCTAATAATTATTAATGGAAAAATCCAAAGTTGTAACATATGGGTTGATGTTATAAGAAAGGACTTGCTATTGGGAAAGTTAACTGTAACATTGTTTGCCAAAAAGGAAGCTACAAAAATTACACAAATTTCAATGTTTAATTTTGAATTAAAACCTCCTAAATCTTGTAATGCAAAGTTTATTCATTTCGTTAAGGTTATTTATTAATTCAGATACTGGGTGAAAATTGTGATTTTTTTTTTTTTGATGACAAGAACATACATTTAAGAAGCTTTCCTCTCTCTCTCTCGTACCCCTGCCCCCTTTTAAACTCACTATTAAAGCTTGCTGGTTCTAAGCAATTTACTCATATTTTTAGCTTAGACTTTAACCCATTTGATAGATACATGTTTTGTCAATTAGTTCATTATTTGCCTTACAGTGTGGGGAAAAAAATATTGTATTAGGGTTTATGTGGAAACAACAATAGAAAGTGACTCTAATACAGTGCTGTGTGTCAATTGTATCTCAATAAAACTGGGTGGGGGGGATGTCTCTAGCTCTTTTAAACAGAAAAAGAGTTAACAGAAAAAATACTGGGAATTGAGAGTCTTGGTGTGAAGTTGTAAAACCAGAGTTGGAGAATAGGCAGAGCCAAGGCAAACTCCAGGGGCCAGAGCAGGAAGTATTTCAGAGGAACTTGCCCTGATGCTGCAAGTTCCCCACGCTATTCAATACCACAGCACCTACACACAGCTGCAGCTACACAGAGGGTTCCCATCTGTCCCATTTCATTTGTGTCATTTTGCTCCAGATTTTATCTCATGCAGGAGTATGGGATTGGCTGAGTATAGGTCAATGTGCCTGTCCTCTGTTTACCAGAGAATGTAAGAATAGAGTTTCTTTCCCATGTAGCTTCTGTAGTGGGAGGTTGAGAACTGCATCCCACCCAGATGATGCAAAATGGAATTCTCTCTAAATATGAGTGACACTCTTGTCCATTACCGCCACAAAAAAATTGTGTGTACAAATGTGTTATATATGTATAGAAAGGAAGAATTTATGTTTTTGAAAATAGAGAGGTTTATTTACATAAAATCAGTATTACATTTTTGCAGGATGTGTTGTACTTTTTTATATAAACTTTTTATTTTAACGTAAATTTAAATTCATAGGAAAGTTGCAGATAGTGCAGAGGATTTGCGTATATACGGTTCACCCAGATTCCTCTTAGTTTAAATTTCTTACGTATCCATAGTATGTCTCTTAAGACTAAGAAATTAATTTCAGTACAACGCTGTTAATGAAAATACTGGCTTCATTTGGATGTCACCAGGTTTTCCACTAATGCCATTTTTTCTGTTCCCAGGTCCAATTTAAGATGTCACATTAGTTGATATAGTTCCTTAGTTGCCTCTCATCTGCGACGATGTCTCAGTTTTTCTCTCTTTATGACTATAACACTCTTGAAGAGTATAGGTCAGACACGTTGTAGAATGCCCTCGTTTGGTTTTACATGATGATTTCTCATGACGAGACTAGAAGAATAACGTAGAGTCAGGTGTCTTTACCATTGCATCGTATCAGGCAGGGGCTCCATGGTACGACGACGACTTACTCTGTTGACATTAACTCTGGTAAATTGGTGAAGGTGATGTCAGTCAGGTTTCTCCAATGTAAATTTACTGTTTTTCACATTCTGTGCTTTGGAATGAAATCACTAAGTTCAAGAGAGAGAAAGCGAATTTCAGCTCTACTTCCTGGAGGGGAATTATCTAGATAAGTATTTTGAAATTCTCTAAGGAAGATTTGTCCTTTCTCTTCCCTATGCTTATAACGATATGGACTCATTGGATATTACTTTATTCTTTGGATTCTAAAAATAGCATCATTAATCATTTTGTTGTTCAACTAGTTCTGCTCTGGTCCTTAAGAGCTCTCAGGGTGGATCCTAAGAACGTTTGACCACAATTTCATCTTTTTAAAATCTATTCTTTATTTCTGACACTACAAGATGCTCCAGAATCATTTCATAATTTCCCAGGTCCAGCCCTAAAATGAATCATTTCTAAAAGGAGCCTTGGTTCCTATTATCAGAGAAAGTTATTAGAAACCAAGATTTGGGTGCTGGATGTGTTCATTGCTACTGGTATACCACTACTTCTGGACCCTCTCAGTGGAGAGAGGTAGGGGATATGTGTATGTATGCAAACCTTTGTGTATATCTTTACCTGTATATCTATATATCTATCTATCTGTAATTATTTCGATATCTATCTATCTTATATTTAATGTATAAACATGAATTTATTATCTCCAACTCAATATGGCATGACAGAGTTCACTCTTAGCCTTCCTCTTTTGTGTATTTGTAACTTAATTCTGTGACAATGGAAAACATGGCCTTATTATCTACCATTTATTTACTTATTTGACTATATTGTAAGGCTAAAGAAAAAAGAACTGGATATAAACAATAATATAAATCTATATTAATATTAATAACATAATATATAATAATAAAGATAATGTAAATATCCTAAATTTGTTCCTCACATTAAGTATGTTCACAACTCTGAAAATCTGTTGCATGATACTGAGATTGTATAAATAATATAAATTATAAATAAAAAATGTCATTGTACTCAATACCATTTCCTGGCTGATTGCTTATGACTAGTAATGATGATGTTGTGGGAGCAAGCACAGCAGCCTCTAGGGCTACCTACCTGATCCACCTGTGCGACTCCACACAGTGACTGCCGCAGGAGCCGCCACGCTCACCTCCACAGAGCAGCTCCACACACTGGCCAAAGGGCCCATCTTGGCCCACTGGGCAGAAGGGGCTCCCCTCCTAGGCCTACTCTGAGCATAGGGGCAGCTCACTGTCACCTTCTCCAGAGAGTCTCAGAAGCCTGGCCAGGGCAGCTGAGCCATTCTGGAGAGGATCCACACCCACAGTAGAAGCATCGTGGAGTTCCTCACCCCAAGGCCATTCCACCTCACAGCAGCCGTGAGCTAGGCTGCCCACCAGCTGCCCGCAGCCTGGGCCCTGACCTGTCCAACAAGGACAAATGTTCGGCCATCTTCTGCTGGGCAACTTGGAGACCACGGTTGGCTGCGGCCCGCGGCCCTCCACAGTCAGGCAGAGGGTGTGGTGCCGTTGTGCACATGAGAGAACAATGTGCAAGGAGGCGTCTACAGCCACTTCCAGGTCTTCTGCAAAAAAGGAGACTGGTGTGGGGAGCCAGGGGAGGGCCCAGCAGAGGAGGACCCAAAGAAACAAGGTGAACAAGTACATGCCCAACAGATCCTGGGTTCGTCTAAAGTAAGAAGTAGGTCTCCTGGCCCACCAGCCCAGACCCAGTGCCTGCATCACTGCACCCATCAAGCAGAGCACCTAACACTCATACCAAAACAGTTTGGAACCTGGCCGATCCCAGCAAAGCTTGGCTCTACATTTTGGCTCACCCATGGGATGCCCTGCCCCTGCCCTTTGACTCTCAACTCAGTGCTCCAGCCCTCATACCCCAACTCCCATCTCTTCTCAGTACCTCAATCTTCGTACCCTCAGCCTCTTCTTCTTAGGCATCTACCTCCACCATCTCTTTGGGCTTCAAGTCACCTCAGTGACCCATCTCTTTTGCACCTGAGTTCTCCATCTTCCAGGGTGGGCCCATCTCTTTGTATCTCAGACCCCATTCTCTCAGGACCTCGTGTCTCAGGGATTCTGTGTTCTTAGGGTTCCTGTCTGCTCACAGCCTCCTGGCTATGCTACTTCTTCACTCTGCTGCTTCTTTGCCGTCTCCTGGCAGCCCCATCTATTCTCTCAGGGCTGATTCTCTCCCACTCCCATCTCAGGTGACTGGGGGCTCACTTCCTGTCCTATTTCGATTCTAGTCTTCTGGCTACTTCCTTCCTTGCCTCCAGCACCTTTCCTGATGACCCATCCTCTTGCTGTGAGGAAGCAAAGTTGGTTGCAGGAAGTTTGTGAGGGAGGGCTAGAGCCAAACCCAAAGGATGTCCCTCTTGGGAAGAATAATAGGGCAGGCCACTGGCAAGGGGGCAGGGTTCAGAGTACCTCTGAGGGGTTGCCCTGCAGATGCCAACTAAAGCCTACCTGGCCCATTCCTCCAGGAAGGCTCAGGCCAGCAACTGGGCTCTACAGCACAATAAAATCCTGACTGGGTGGATGATGCCCCAGCCTCAGGGAGGGTTTGTGACATGCCCTGACAGACACACATTCACAGGTGGCATCCCCATCCATACCTGGGGCTCAGTGTGGAGCACTTACTCTTGAACAAGTGAGGATAGAGGAGGGAGTGCAGTGGCTCCAGCTCCAGTCCACTGCTCTGAGAAATCCTGGTGTCCATGAAGTGGGAGAGGTCCTTGCCCTGCAGGCACCCAACAGACCCTCAATTCCACCCTGTCGTTGGATCCCTTCCTGTTTCACCAACCTGCAAAGCCTGTCCAAGTTTTTCTGCTTACCTTTCTTTTATCTTGTTCACCTCCGGAGAGCAACTTTGATGTGGAATGACACATTTTGGCATTAAATGCTTAGATAGTCCCTCTCTGTAGGTGCTAACACTGTGAAATTGGTGTTTCTGCTATTTCTTTTCAGTTAGTTTTTGTTTTTCTTAAAGATTAAGAAATCCCAAAAAGGAAAGGATTTAAGAAACCAGGCCAAGAGCCAAGGCAGCAGTTCTGACTCCCAGAAGCAGGAGTAGGGAGAGTGGTGGAGTTTGGGGAGCACTTTCAATTTCCAGCAGCTCTTGGGTTACCAAAGCCCACTGCCCAGATATGGGACAGCAGGGACTTTTGTACAGGTGGAAAAAGTCATTGGGCAGCCAGACGAGCTAGAACACTTCTTGATCTTGATGTACTTGCTGACAAGTTTGTTTTCATGCAAGCTTGTATATCACTGTTCTGAGAGGACCAGTCTAGACCTGTTGCTAGAAAAGAACCCTCATGGGAAGGAGCATTCTGCTCATGGAGAGGCCAGAGCCTGGGAGCCCAGCCAGGGCCCTCAGAGCCTTCTCCCACATCTTGCTAAATAAGACATCTCCTAAAATATGATTCTGCACATTTCGGTATTAGCAAAACACGCGAACACTTACACAAATACAATGATGATATTGTATG
Organism: Eonycteris spelaea; assembly: GCA_003508835.1. NCBI lineage: Eukaryota > Metazoa > Chordata > Mammalia > Chiroptera > Pteropodidae > Eonycteris > Eonycteris spelaea. The sequence goes on from PUFA01000339.1 coordinate 96,826, forward strand.
CTTTCACAGAGTAACAGTGGGACATATCTTGTGTTTCCCTGTGTTTGACTGCTTATAAGACCAAATCAAATTCTGGGTGTCGCAGTCATTATTCTTGGAGGAGGGAGAATGAGAGCCTTGACTCATGTTGGCTTAAAGAAAATTCCAAGGTGAATGAAATCATCATCGTGATGGAATAAGAGTTTTGTACTGTTCCTCTAAAGAAACGCCAGATTAAACAAGTGCTCACAGATGAGAGAGCTTTTGTGGAAGTCCAGGAGTCCAGTGGAGAAGTGCCAGCACATCACTGGAGCAAAAAAATTCCAAGATTGGGCATATTAAAGATCGTAAGAGGAACATTTTCACTTTACCCATGCCATGCCTCTCCCAAGGTGGCATAGCTCAGTGTCCAGGGATAACTTCTTGACCCATGGTTTCTCTAAGGGGGGAGAATATGTGATTGAATGTCTGGTTTCCTCAGCTGTGAAGGACACTGCAAAGAGATGGACTTCTTTCTCACCCCAGCCAAAATGCTGAAGTGTGCTATGTCACTGAGGGTGGGGAATATCAGACATCAAGAGTCTGAGCTATCAGAGGGCACCAAAGAGATGCAGATCCTACTAACTGTGTCAAGGAAGCTTGCCGATGAGCTGCTAGGGATGCTCTAGCCCACGGGCACCCCAACACTCTGTGTACCTCACCCCCATACACCCACATCCCATGGACTGCTCCTTGAATGAGCTTTCAGTGAGAGCAGACCTTTGCAAGGAGCACAAGCAGGAAGTTGGCTAAATTCTGCAAACCTGAAAGAAACCACAAATTTGAGCATTCAGCACCACTCTAGGGAAAATACAAAAGAGGCTATCAGAACTAATCTGGCTTTCCAGTATTGAAAGAAGGCATATAAGCTAAGAATTCTGCTATAAGATGAAACAAGAATTGTGGCAGATGTGACCATGGAAAATATCTGTCTCAGAATCAGTAGCAGGACTGAAAAAAAATAATGCTCTCCTAAAACAATTAGAAAATTGGAGAAGACAACAACAATGCCTTCAACAATGTCTTCAAGGGATATGAAAATTCAAGGAAGCATGATGCTTCCAGAGGAACACGATAATTTTCCAGAAACACACCCCAAAGAAATAGACATCTGTAATTTGCCTGATAAAAAATCCAATATACCTTTTTAAGGAAGCTCAGTGAGGTATAAGAAAACACAGAAAGATAATTCAATAAAATAAGAAAAACAACATTTTTTAAGAAGAATCAAACAGAAATTCTGAAGTTGGAGAATACAATGAATGAAATGAAAAATGTCATAGGCAGTATCAGCAACAGACTGTATTTAGCAGAGGAACAAGTCTGTGAAGTAGAAGACAGAATCTTTGAAATTATGCAGTCACAAGAGGACAAATGAAAAAAAACGAACAGAGTGAAGAAAGCCGCATAAACTATGGGATACTGTCTGATAGTGGAAGAGAGGTGTAATCACCACCATACGAGTAAGTATCCCAAGACAAAAGAATAATGCAGGCAACTGTATAAAATATAGCAGAAGTTATTATAGGGTGGTTTACTTACAGGGATGTAGGTTGAGAATGGACAGATGACCCAGCAGCCTGGAGTGTCCATCAATCTACAGATATTCTCCACTAACAGACTCCTGTTATGATACTTTTTTTCATAATATAATTCAGTACTAATGCTTGCCAAGACAAAGGGACAAAGAATGCAGTACATACCAGGGCTATACTTCTTGGTGGTTTCTTGATGGATAATTGTTTATAATATATACTATCACAAGTCTGATACATCTCTCACTTGGATATTAATTTTCGTTGTCATGCCATTCTGGCCATTATTAACAAAACTATTTATGGCTACAATGTGTAAGTTTAAGGAATACAAATAATCAACTAGACGGCTTTGGTAGACTTGGTTAAAATTCACATCCAGGATACAAAGATGTATTTGGTTTTTGCTCACAGCCATATCTATGCAGATACCATTAAGAGAAACAATGTAGACATTTTTAGAATCCTAGAAGAAGAAGAGATGGAGAAAGGAGCAGAAAGGTTATTTAAAGCAATAAAGACCGAGAATTTCCCAAATCTGGGGAGAGATTTGAATATCCAAGGTCATAAAGCTCATACTTAAAAAATTCCTGCAAGGCACATAATAATAAAACTGCCAAAAATTAAAGACAAAGAGAGAATCTTAACAAGCAACAAAAGAAAAGAAGCTTGTGACCTAAAAAGGAATCCTCATAAGACACTCATCAGACTGTTCAGGAGAAACTTGCAGGACAGGAGAGAGTGAGACGATATAATCAAGCTGCTGAAAGAAAAATAACTGCCAACCCAGAATACTTTACTCAGCACAGTTTCTTTCACAAATTAAGGTGAGATAAAGATTTTCCTAAACAAACAAAAGCTGAGGGAGCTCATCAACACTATATCTGCTTTACAAGAGATACTGAAAGGATTTCTTCAAGCTAAAATAAAAGGATGCTAATTAATTACATGAAAATATAAGAAAACATACAACACACTGTTAATACTCAGAATACCTCTAATATTCTAATATGATGGTGTGTTAACCACTTACCTCTAGTAAAGGTTAAAGTACAAAAGTATTTAAAATTCCTACAGCTACAATAATTCGTTAATGGATACACAGCATAAAAAGAGGTAAATTGTGATATCAAAAACAAAATGTGAGATGAGGAAGTAAAAAGGTAGAGTTTTTGTATGTGATCAAAATTATCACCTTAAAATAGAATGTTATATCTATAAGCTATTTTATCTAAGTCTCATGGTAACCAAAAAGCAAAGCCTATAGTAGATACTAAATAGATAGATAGATAGATAGATAGATAGATAGATAGATAGATAGATAGATAGATAGATAGGAATCAAAGCATACCACTATAGAAAATCATCATTTCACAAAGGATGTCAGCAAAAGAGGAAGAAACAAGATTTCTACAAAACAACCAGAAACTAATTAAAATGGTATTAGTAAGTTCTCGCCTATTAACAATTACTTTAAACACAAATAGTTTGAATTCTCAAATCAAAAAGGCATACAGTGACTTCCTTGATTTTTAAATAGAAAAGACCGACCATATGCTGAGACTTACTTCAACCTTAAGGATGCACGTAGACTGAAAGTGAAGGGATGAAAAAAGGTACTTCGAACAAGTGGAAAAGGAAAAACATCATGGGTAATATATCAGATAAAATGGACTTTAATTTAACAGCTATAGCAATGGCTAAAGAAAGTAATTATATAATGATGAAGAGGAGACTTAATACCTGATATCACGGTAATACAAAAGATCATAAAAGACTACTATGAACAATTATACACCAAGAAATTGAATAACCTAGAATAAATGGATAAATTCCTAGAAATGTACACCTACTAAGACTGAATCATGAGGAAATAGAAAATCTGAACAAACAAATAACAAGTCAGGAGATTGAATAAATAATTGAAAACCTCTTACCAAAGCAAAGCCAAGAACCGATGATTTCCCTGGTGAATTCTACCAAAAAGGTAAGAAATAATTAATGCCAAACATTCTTAAACTTTTCCAAAACTTGAAGAGAGGGCACACTTTCAAATACATTTTGTGAGGTCAGAATTACCCTCACACTCTTGTCAGGTAAGAACACTACAAGAAAAGAAAACTATAGGCCAATATGTCTGATGAATAGAGATGCAAAAAAATTTCAACAAAATTCTAGCAAATTTAATTTAACAGTAAATTAAAAGGATCATATACCATGATCAATGGGATTTATCAGTGGGATACAGAAATAGTTCAACATGCACTAATCAAAAAATATAATACAGCAAATTAACAGAACACAAGAAAAAAACCATTATCATCTCAATAGATTCAGAAAAAACATTTGAAAATTTTTCAACATCGTTTTATGATTAAAAATAGGACATGGTATGAATTGCAAAGAGTCATGAGGGAACTTTTGGGGTGATGGAAATGCTCTATAACTTGGTCATGGTGGTGGTTATGCAACTGTATTATTTTTTGAAAGTTATTGAACTGTAGTCTTAAAATGTGTACATTTTCTTGTGGGCAAATTATGCTACAATAGAATTGATTAATAAAAGAAAATTGCAACAAGAACCAGTTTCAACTACGATCTTTCAGGCTCTGTTCCTGAAATATTTTCCATTAAATAAACCAGATTTAGTTTTGTATCAACAGTAATTTTTAAATTCCTACAGAGGCTAAATAAACTGGTGTTGTAAAAAATGGAATTCTACTCAGCAAGTAAAGGAACAGACTATGGATACATGTAAAAACTGAGGTAGACTTAGTAGCATCTTGCTTTGGGAAAAAAAAACAAATCTTAGAAGTTATATATTATATAATTTCATTTATTATCCTCCAAATAACTCAATTATAGAGATGGAGAAAAGGCTAGTGGTCGCCAGAAGGCAGAGATGAAGTTGGGAGAGCATGGATGTGACTAATAAGGAGTAGTACAAGGGAGTTCCTTTACGATGGTGAAGCATTTCTGTATCCTGATTGTGGTAGTGGTTACTCGAATCCATACAAGGAGTCAAATTGCACAGATCTACACACACATTATACACATGCACACACACACACACACATGCACAACACAACAACAAACATGCAGTGCACGTAAACTAGTGAAAGCTGAATAACAGTCATAGTTTTGTGGTCTAGTGGACATTATTATACCAATGTCAATATCCTGATTTTGCTATTGGGCTACGGTTGTCAAAGATCTCATCATGGCAGGAGCTCATGGATTTCAAGGGACTCTGTGCATTATTTTAGCAATTGCCTGTGAATCTATAATAATTTCAATTTTTTTAAATTAAATACGTTCTTAAAAGCATGATCATACGTGACTACATATCTGGGAATTCTAAAGTTGTACTTTCTTGAGGTGAAAGCCTATTAACATTGATTCTTACAGATTTCAGCTTAATTTATTAAAAGCAAAGACATCTTGAGTTAGAAGAACCAAGGTAATTTAAATTTCTATTAATAAATCATTCTTATATTAAATAATATTTATTAAACAATGATCTTTTAAATAAATTAAAAATATCCTTTTGTTGCCTCCATAAAATATTCATAAGCACTCATTATTTAAAGGGATTCAACTATTTCAAAAGGGGATAATAAACTTTACTGTGATGTTCATAAATCTTTATGAACTCAAATCTGAAAACTAATATGTTACCTAGAATCATCATTAGTAAAATTTTCAATAACATTAATTATTTTCACCTTTATAGCAGAGAATTCTTTCCCCTGTGCCCTGGGGAATGTATAATCTCTGATGGGAAATTATCATTTGTTGTCAAAATTAAAGTGCAAACACAGACATCGGTCTCCTCCCTAAAGAGCTTATCATGATGAGAATGTCCTAGGGGAGGCCTACAACTGGACGTCTAATCAGGTCCAAAAGAATTATAAGCCTTAAGCAAATGCCATGTGTTCTATGACATGCTGTTTCACATGTCAAATCTGTGGTTTCCTTTGACACTCATAGTAAATTTACAAATAGAGGCTTGATCTACGCCACCGAATGGCTCTTGGATCATCCAGACTTTGAAATCTATGCTGTGACTCTTTTGCTAACAAAAGGACATTATCTGACTACAACTGCTCAGGTTTGATATTGGAAAAGCCAGTTGTTCTTCCAGGGCAATGGAGGTGAAAGACACATAAAGGGTCAGCACGAGTTCTCTTAATGAGAGGAGAACGAGTTAATCAGGTTCCTAGTTTTTTCTCACTCTCTTGCTGGAAAATGAGGGCACATCTTTAAACTGAATAATAAGAAACTCAGAAATATGGAGCGCTGACTCTACTGCGAGCATTACTGTCAGCACTCCTCTGGGGGCTTTGCCTCGGTCTGGTAGCACACAGCTATAGCAGTTTCAAGTGACACATCAGAAAACAGCAACATCAGAGGAAGAAGAGGAGATTTTTCTCTTTCTTAAGAAAACAAATTTTAATTGAAGTGTACTATAAATATAAAAGGGGTTAAATGTTATAGGTATACAGATAAATACATTTTTACACACTTAACGACTAATTTAATCATTGCTGACTTAGTTGTTCTTCTTTCATGCTCTCCTACAGAACCAAGGGAAGTACATTCACCTTCCTTTCCTCATTCTCTGTCCAGCTAGGATGGAACAGCAGACCAAAATGTGTAGACACATGGGAGTATATAGTGAATTATAAATCTGTAAGCTACCAAGACTCTCATCAATACCTGTTATCAATTATGGATTTCATGGATTCTAGGTGTAAAGTATCTGGAAACCCTATAGGTTGTGAGAAGCTGCCTTCCAGGAAGCAGAATACCTGTATAGTCTCAGCTCTGGAGGAATTCTCTCTTTCTTGATAATCACCACAGGAGAACTCAGGCATCTAGTACAGTAATGGAAACATAAGCCGGAAGTAGGAAGTGGAAGTTTAGATGAAGGAGAAAGAGAGGTGAGGGATACATCCCCAGACACAGTGACTTCAATACTGAGGAACGTGTGTGGCAGTCCATTCAGACCGTGAGATCTTATTTGATTACAACCAGTCTGAGTTCCCTCCTCATGAAAGAGTTTGTAAGGAGAGAGATGGTTTCTCTATTAATGGAATTTTCATTTGTTCTCACAGATTTCTGAAGTTGAGAATGCTGGCTAGAAATAACTCCTTAGTGACCGAATTTATTCTTGCTGGATTGACGGACCATCCAAAGCTCCAACAACCCTCTTTTACCTGTTTTTAATGATCTACATTATCACCGTGGTGGGCAACCTTGGCTTGATCATGCTGATTGGTCTAAATTCTCACCTCCACACCCCTATGTACTATTTCCTCTTCAATCTATCCTTCATTGATCTCTGTTATTCATCTGTTTTCACCCCCAAGATGCTAATGAACTTCGTGTTAAGGAAGAATATCATCTCCTATGTCAACTGCATGACTCAGCTGTTTTTCTTTCTCTTTTTTGTCATCTCAGAATGCTATATATTGACCTCAATGGCCTATGATCGCTACGTGGCCATATGTAATCCATTGCTGTATAAAGTCACCATGTCCCAGCGGGCTTGTTCTGTGCTAACTTTTGCTGCATATGTGATAGGACTTGCTGGAGCGTCTGCTCACACAGGTTGCAATGCTCAGACTAACCTTCTGCAATGTTGATATCATCAATTTTTACTTGTGTGACATCCTCCCTCTCCTCCAGCATCTCTCATGCTCCAGCACTTATGTCATATGAAAAGTAGTAGTTCTCTTTGTCGTGACTATTAATATCACAGTACCCAGTGTTACTATCCTAATTTCTTACATCTTCATCCTCACTGCTATTCTTCATATCAAATCCACACAAGGGAGATCAAAAGCTTTCAGTACGTGTAGCTCCCACATCATTACTATTTCTCTCTTTTTTGGATCAGCAGCATTCATGTATCTTAAATCTTCTTCTCCTGGATCTATGGACCTGGGGAAAGCTTCCTCTGTTTTCTATACTAACGTGGTGCCCATGCTCAATCCCTGGATCTACAGTTTGAGAACAAGGACATCAAAGTTACACTGAGGAAAGCCCTGTTTAAAAATCCAGAAAAGAAATGTATTTTTAATTAGAAGCTGCAATAACATAAAAATATTTTTAATTTTTTTATTTAATTTTTATTGCCGTTTTTCAAAAAAAAGGTTTGTTTATAACAATGTTGCTCCTACAGATTGTATTATGTGTGGTTTAATAGACTTATCTTATCATTTCCCTTATCGCTGATCTTGTCTCATGTTTTGCCTCTCTATTTCTTGAACCCTGTACCATTTACTTAATAAGAAAATGTTTCATAAACAGAACAAATATACTGACTTTTTTCTTTTTGTTTTCATTCATCCCACAAGAAGCCATAAATTTGTTAATGGTAAAGGAGTACAAATTTCAAACCAAGCTGCAGTTACTTTTTAACGCACACACACACACACACGCACACCGCACACACAACACAAACATGCAGTGCACGTAAACTAGTGAAAGCTGAATAACAGTCATAGTTTTGTGGTCTAGTGGACATTATTATACCAATGTCAATATCCTGATTTTGCTATTGGGCTACGGTTGTCAAAGATCTCATCATGGCAGGAGCTCATGGATTTCAAGGGACTCTGTGCATTATTTTAGCAATTGCCTGTGAATCTATAATAATTTCAATTTTTTTTAAATTAAATACGTTCTTAAAAGCATGATCATACGTGACTACATATCTGGGAATTCTAAAGTTGTACTTTCTTGAGGTGAAAGCCTATTAACATTGATTCTTACAGATTTCAGCTTAATTTATTAAAAGCAAAGACATCTTGAGTTAGAAGAACCCAAGGTAATTTAAATTTCTATTAATAAATCATTCTTATATTAAATAATATTTTATTAAACAATGATCTTTTAAATAAATTAAAAATATCCTTTTGTTGCCTCCATAAAATATTCATAAGCACTCATTATTTAAAGGGATTCAACTATTTCAAAGGGGGATAATAAACTTTACTGTGATGTTCATAAATCTTTATGAACTCAAAATCTTGAAAAACTAATATGTTACCTAGAATCATCATTAGTAAAATTTTCAATAACATTAATTATTTTCACCTTTATAGCCAGCAGAGATCTTTCCCTGTGCCCTGGGGAATGTATAATCTCTGATGGGAAATTATCATTTGTTGTCAAAATTAAAGTGCAAACACAGACATCGGTCTCCTCCCTAAAGAGCTTATCATGATGAGAATGTCCTAGGGGAGACCTACAACTGGATGTCTAATCAGGTCCAAAAGAATTATAAGCCTTAAGCAAATGCCATGTGTTCTATGACATGCTGTTTCACATGTCAAATCTGTGGTTTCCTTTGACACTCCACTAGTAAATTTACAAATGGAGGTTTGATCTACGCCACCGAATGGCTCTTGGATCATCCAGACTTTGAAATCTATGCTGTGACTCTTTTGCTAACAAAAGGAGATTATCTGACTACAACTGCTCAGGTTTGATATTGGAAAAGCCAGTTGTTCTTCCAGGGCAATGGAGGTGAAAGACACATAAAGGGTCAGCACTGAGTTCTCCTAATGAGGGAGAATGAGTTAATCAGGTTCCTAGTTTTTTCTCACTCTCTTGCTGGAAAATGAGGGCACATCTTTAAACTGAATAATAAGAAACTCAGAAATATGGAGCGCTGACTCTACTGCGAGCATTACTGTCAGCACTCCTCTGGGGGCTTTGCCTCGGTCTGGTAGCACACAGCTACAGCAGTTTCAAGTGACACATCAGAAAACAGCAACATCAGAGGAAGAAGAGGAGATTTTTCTCTTTCTTAAGAAAACAATTTTAATTGAAGTGTACTATAAATATAAAAGGGGTTAAATGTTATAGGTATACAGATAAATACATTTTTACACACTTAACGACTAATTTAATCATTGCTGACTTAGTTGTTCTTCTTTCATGCTCTCCTACAGAACCAAGGGAAGTACATTCACCTTCCTTTCCTCATTCTCTGTCCAGCTAGGATGGAACAGCAGACCAAAATGTGTAGACACATGGGAGTATATAGTGAATTATAAATCTGTAAGCTACCAAGACTCTCATCAATACCTGTTATCAATTATGGATTTCATGGATTCTAGGTGTAAAGTATCTGGAAACCCTATAGGTTGTGAGAAGCTGCCTTCCAGGAAGCAGAATACCTGTATAGTCTCAGCTCTGGAGGAATTCTCTCTTTCTTGATAGTCACCACAGGAGAACTCAGGCATCTAGTACAGTAATGGAAACATAAGCCGGAAGTAGGAAGTGGAAGTTTAGATGAAGGAGAAAGAGAGGTGAGGGATACATCCCCAGACACAGTGACTTCAATACTGAGGAACGTGTGTGGCAGTCCATTCAGACCCGTGAGATCTTATTTGATTACAACCAGTCTGAGTTCCCTCCTCATGAAAGAGTTTGTAAGGAGAGAGATGGTTTCTCTATTAATGGAATTTTCATTTGTTCTCACAGATTTCTGAAGTTGAGAATGCTGGCTAGAAATAACTCCTTAGTGACCGAATTTATTCTTGCTGGATTGACGGACCATCCAAAGCTCCAACAACCCCTCTTTTACCTGTTTTTAATGATCTACATTATCACCGTGGTGGGCAACCTTGGCTTGATCATGCTGATTGGTCTAAATTCTCACCTCCACACCCCTATGTACTATTTCCTCTTCAATCTATCCTTCATTGATCTCTGTTATTCATCTGTTTTCACCCCCAAGATGCTAATGAACTTCGTGTTAAGGAAGAATATCATCTCCTATGTCAACTGCATGACTCAGCTGTTTTTCTTTCTCTTTTTTGTCATCTCAGAATGCTATATATTGACCTCAATGGCCTATGATCGCTACGTGGCCATATGTAATCCATTGCTGTATAAAGTCACCATGTCCCAGCGGGCTTGTTCTGTGCTAACTTTTGCTGCATATGTGATAGGACTTGCTGGAGCGTCTGCTCACACAGGTTGCATGCTCAGACTAACCTTCTGCAATGTTGATATCATCAATTTTTACTTGTGTGACATCCTCCCTCTCCTCCAGCTCTCATGCTCCAGCACTTATGTCAATGAAGTAGTAGTTCTCTTTGTCGTGACTATTAATATCACAGTACCCAGTGTTACTATCCTAATTTCTTACATCTTCATCCTCACTGCTATTCTTCATATCAAATCCACACAAGGGAGATCAAAAGCTTTCAGTACGTGTAGCTCCCACATCATTACTATTTCTCTCTTTTTGGATCAGCAGCATTCATGTATCTTAAATCTTCTTCTCCTGGATCTATGGACCTGGGGAAAGCTTCCTCTGTTTTCTATACTAACGTGGTGCCCATGCTCAATCCCTGGATCTACAGTTTGAGGAACAAGGACATCAAAGTTACACTGAGGAAAGCCCTGTTTAAAATCCAGAAAAGAAATGTATTTTAATTAGAAGCTGCAATAACATAAAAATATTTTTAATTTTTTATTTAATTTTTATTGCCGTTTTTCAAAAAAAGGTTTGTTTATAACAATGTTGCTCCTACAGATTGTATTATGTGTGGTTTAATAGACTTATCTTATCATTTCCCTTATCGCTGATCTTGTCTCATGTTTTGCCTCTCTATCTCTTGAACCCTGTACCATTTACTTAATAAGAAAATGTTCATAAACAGAACAAATATACTGACTTTTTTCTTTTTGTTTTCATTCATCCCACAAGAAGCCATAAATTTGTTAATGGTAAAGGAGTACAAATTTCAAACCAAGCTGCAGTTACTTTTTAACGCACACACACACACACGCACACGCACGCACACACAACACAAACATGCAGTGCACGTAAACTAGTGAAAGCTGAATAACAGTCATAGTTTTGTGGTCTAGTGGACATTATTATACCAATGTCAATATCCTGATTTTGCTATTGGGCTACGGTTGTCAAAGATCTCATCATGGCAGGAGCTCATGGATTTCAAGGGACTCTGTGCATTATTTTAGCAATTGCCTGTGAATCTATAATAATTTCAATTTTTTTAAATTAAATACGTTCTTAAAAGCATGATCATACGTGACTACATATCTGGGAATTCTAAAGTTGTACTTTCTTGAGGTGAAAGCCTATTAACATTGATTCTTACAGATTTCAGCTTAATTTATTAAAAGCAAAGACATCTTGAGTTAGAAGAACCCAAGGTAATTTAAATTTCTATTAATAAATCATTCTTATATTAAATAATATTTTATTAAACAATGATCTTTTAAATAAATTAAAAATATCCTTTTGTTGCCTCCATAAAATATTCATAAGCACTCATTATTTAAAGGGATTCAACTATTTCAAAGGGGGATAATAAACTTTACTGTGATGTTCATAAATCTTTATGAACTCAAATCTGAAAACTAATATGTTACCTAGAATCATCATTAGTAAAATTTTCAATAACATTAATTATTTTCACCTTTATAGCAGAGAATTCTTTCCCCTGTGCCCTGGGGAATGTATAATCTCTGATGGGAAATTATCATTTGTTGTCAAAATTAAAGTGCAAACACAGACATCGGTCTCCTCCCTAAAGAGCTTATCATGATGAGAATGTCCTAGGGGAGACCTACAACTGGATGTCTAATCAGGTCCAAAAGAATTATAAGCCTTAAGCAAATGCCATGTGTTCTATGACATGCTGTTTCACATGTCAAATCTGTGGTTTCCTTTGACACTCCACTAGTAAATTTACAAATGGAGGTTTGATCTACGCCACCGAATGGCTCTTGGATCATCCAGACTTTGAAATCTATGCTGTGACTCTTTTGCTAACAAAAGGACATTATCTGACTACAACTGCTCAGGTTTGATATTGGAAAAGCCAGTTGTTCTTCCAGGGCAATGGAGGTGAAAGACACATAAAGGGTCAGCACTGAGTTCTCCTAATGAGGGGAGAATGAGTTAATCAGGTTCCTAGTTTTTTCTCACTCTCTTGCTGGAAAATGAGGGCACATCTTTAAACTGAATAATAAGAAACTCAGAAATATGGAGCGCTGACTCTACTGCGAGCATTACTGTCAGCACTCCTCTGGGGGCTTTGCCTCGGTCTGGTAGCACACAGCTATAGCAGTTTCAAGTGACACATCAGAAAACAGCAACATCAGAGGAAGAAGAGGAGATTTTTCTCTTTCTTAAGAAAACAATTTTAATTGAAGTGTACTATAAATATAAAAGGGGTTAAATGTTATAGGTATACAGATAAATACATTTTTACACACTTAACGACTAATTTAATCATTGCTGACTTAGTTGTTTTCTTTCATGCTCTCCTACAGAACCAAGGGAAGTACATTCACCTTCCTTTCCTCATTCTCTGTCCAGCTAGGATGGAACAGCAGACCAAAATGTGTAGACACATGGGAGTATATAGTGAATTATAAATCTGTAAGCTACCAAGACTCTCATCAATACCTGTTATCAATTATGGATTTCATGGATTCTAGGTGTAAAGTATCTGGAAACCCTATAGGTTGTGAGAAGCTGCCTTCCAGGAAGCAGAATACCTGTATAGTCTCAGCTCTGGAGGAATTCTCTCTTTCTTGATAGTCACCACAGGAGAACTCAGGCATCTAGTACAGTAATGGAAACATAAGCCGGAAGTAGGAAGTGGAAGTTTAGATGAAGGAGAAAGAGAGGTGAGGGATACATCCCCAGACACAGTGACTTCAATACTGAGGAACGTGTGTGGCAGTCCATTCAGACCCGTGAGATCTTATTTGATTACAACCAGTCTGAGTTCCCTCCTCATGAAAGAGTTTGTAAGGAGAGAGATGGTTTCTCTATTAATGGAATTTTCATTTGTTCTCACAGATTTCTGAAGTTGAGAATGCTGGCTAGAAATAACTCCTTAGTGACCGAATTTATTCTTGCTGGATTGACGGACCATCCAAAGCTCCAACAACCCCTCTTTTACCTGTTTTTAATGATCTACATTATCACCGTGGTGGGCAACCTTGGCTTGATCATGCTGATTGGTCTAAATTCTCACCTCCACACCCCTATGTACTATTTCCTCTTCAATCTATCCTTCATTGATCTCTGTTATTCATCTGTTTTCACCCCCAAGATGCTAATGAACTTCGTGTTAAGGAAGAATATCATCTCCTATGTCAACTGCATGACTCAGCTGTTTTTCTTTCTCTTTTTTGTCATCTCAGAATGCTATATATTGACCTCAATGGCCTATGATCGCTACGTGGCCATATGTAATCCATTGCTGTATAAAGTCACCATGTCCCAGCGGGCTTGTTCTGTGCTAACTTTTGCTGCATATGTGATAGGACTTGCTGGAGCGTCTGCTCACACAGGTTGCATGCTCAGACTAACCTTCTGCAATGTTGATATCATCAATTTTTACTTGTGTGACATCCTCCCTCTCCTCCAGCTCTCATGCTCCAGCACTTATGTCAATGAAGTAGTAGTTCTCTTTGTCGTGACTATTAATATCACAGTACCCAGTGTTACTATCCTAATTTCTTACATCTTCATCCTCACTGCTATTCTTCATATCAAATCCACACAAGGGAGATCAAAAGCTTTCAGTACGTGTAGCTCCCACATCATTAGTATTTCTCTTTTTTTTGGATCAGCAGCATTCATGTATCTTAAATCTTCTTCTCCTGGATCTATGGACCTGGGGAAAGCTTCCTCTGTTTTCTATACTAACGTGGTGCCCATGCTCAATCCCTGGATCTACAGTTTGAGGAACAAGGACATCAAAGTTACACTGAGGAAAGCCCTATTTAAAATCCAGAAAAGAAATGTATTTTAATTAGAAGCTGCAATAACATAAAAATATTTTTAATTTTTTATTTAATTTTTATTGCCGTTTTTCAAAAAAAGGTTTGTTTATAACAATGTTGCTCCTACAGATTGTATTATGTGTGGTTTAATAGACTTATCTTTCATTTCCCTTATCGCTGATCTTGTCTCATGTTTTGCCTCTCTATCTCTTGAACCCTGTACCATTTACTTAATAAGAAAATGTTCATAAACAGAACAAATATACTGACCTTTTTTCTTTTTGTTTTCATTCATCCCACAAAAAGCCATAACTTTGTTAATGGTGAAGCAGTACAAATTTCAAACCAAGCTACAGTTACTTTTTTAATACATACACACACGAGTCCTTGTTTTTCGATGTTTATATTGTTAATTCCATAATAGCACTTATAATGTCATTACTATTGTTCTTCAGGGTCCGACCTGCCTTTGCTCTCAATACATTTACTTGTGACATGACCAATTCTATGTCTTTAATTTCCACACCTGTTTCATCAACCTCCTATTCTTTTCTCTCTTGTACAGTTGTAGTCTGTGTGTTTTCTTGAATGTTTGAGACAGCTTCAGCTTGAACTTAGAATTCCTCAGCAACTGCTGGCCGTGCTTGCTGTGATAAATCCTTGGTCTTGGCTTCCCAAAAAATTATGTCGGTATCTGAAGTTGGGTTTTGTGATGACAAAGAGGAGGATATTCTTAGATTTCCTGACAATGATCCTATGACCCCCGTATTTGTCGTAGACCCCGTTTGGACCTAGCCTTCAGTGCCTTCTTTTTACTCCAGCTCTGTTTTGCTTTACTGACTGGCTCTTCATCAATTCCAGTTGCTGCTGCCAGTTGGGCTTGTGTGGTTGCCTGTTTGGAATCTTGTTCCTCAATCTCTGGTACTATTTCATTACTGTCAGATTTTATTCCAGGCCCTGTCTCAGCCTGGGGCTGTGGCAACTTCTACTCTGTAGCAGGACAGTTTCTGTGGCTTCACAAGGCATTTCTGTGTGGGGACCATGGAACCATGATGTCAGCAGAAAGAGCTAGGCTGACATTTTTTCCCCGTTATTTTTTTGTACTCGGGTCTCC
Source organism: Eonycteris spelaea (assembly GCA_003508835.1). Taxonomy (NCBI): domain Eukaryota; kingdom Metazoa; phylum Chordata; class Mammalia; order Chiroptera; family Pteropodidae; genus Eonycteris; species Eonycteris spelaea. Next base: position 112,291 of record PUFA01000339.1, read on the forward strand.
TGGGCTATTCCTAATCTACACAAATATGGTGAATTTTATAAGACACAGAAAATTAAAATTATAGCTTGCTTACATAAACACAGAAACACCAAATACTATAGAAGCATTTTCATTCTTATTAATATTATTGCTGGTATAGGCACCATGATTCAGAGCAATGTTTTCATTGGAAACTATCTATATAGTTTAAAATACATTTGGATCCCCCTGATCTTGTCCTTTTGTTCTATTTTTCATTTCATTCAACTTTCTTTTCATTTTATGTCCTTTCTTGTTCCTTTTGGGAATGGCAAAATTCATACCACACATCACTTGTTTTTGAGATCCCCTATCAGCCCAGTTCATTTAATATTGAAGAGAATACATATAAATTTACCTTTTATTGCTAAAGATAGCATAATTAAAGGAATACTACGTATGTATCTTAGGATTCTAATGGGGGGGTAACTTATGTATTACAAAACTTAGATCAATTGCCACTTAATAACATAAAATATTTTTAAAAGAACATATAGTAGTTTTACTTTAGAATTTATTTATCATTTATACGGAAACATTGAATGTTAAGTTAGAAGAAATGTGTTAGACATTGTTTTACTTATCTAATGAAATTTATCATTAAAAAGTATATATTAATAGTAACAAACTGTATTCCTAGCAACATTTTGTGAGCTTATTTAAACCTGTGTCTTAGTCCAGTCAGGCTGCTACAACAAAACATTATAGACTAATTAAACAACGGAAATTTATTTCTCACAGTTTGGAGGCTAGCAGTCCAAGCCGGGGTGCCAGAATGAAGGGGGAGAGCCACCTTCTGGGTTGCACACATTTTATTATATCCTCACATGGTGAAAGGTGCTAGTAATCTCCCTGGGACTTTTTTATAAGGCACTAATTCCATTGATAAGGACTCTATCCTCATGACTTAAGCTCCTCCTAAAGGCCCTACCTCCTAGTCTCATCACCTTTGAGGGCTAAGGTTTTAAAATTTGAGAACAGAGCACCTGTCTCATCTATAAGATAATAAACGTATGTAAAGTAGATGCTATTTCCTATAATTTCCCTATTTCTTTAATGCTTTTCTTGTTCTATATTTAGAAAATTAGATATATTTAGAGGATAAGAAATATTTGTTAAATTGTGTTATACTCATTGAATAACAACAATAAATTTTATTGTTATAAATAATATTTAATAATATAAATAATAATAATAAACAAAGAAAACAGAAAAACCTTTGGAGTATAATTTCTTTTTGGAGGGTGGACTGTGGCAGCCATAGAGAGGTGTTTCTCACTCCCCTTCAACGGAAGCAGCTGTGGGGAGCATCGTTCACTGAGAGTCTATAGCTGATACTCTTTTGGCTCCACTGTAGTGTTCAAGCAGAATACATGCTTACCCTGTGATGTCCCCAGCCAATGGCTTAGCACAGTGAGTCATACAGGAGCTGGCCTGTTCTGCATACTAGTATTCCCTTCTAGTAAGCAATATTTGCTTAGGGACTTCCTATCATCCCGAGTGACTTTTTAGAACTTCATTGTGGTCTGTGATTCTTCTGCTCAATCCTTGCTTCTCTCTCTCCTTTCTTAGGTGTCACACTTCCATCTTGGTCTGCATGATGCCTTTATCACTGACTCCCACTCTCTCTCATTTTATCCTTCACAGACATTTATCACAATTAATGTCTTGCATGTCTAATCATTTGTTGGTATCTGCTTTTTGAGTAACTCTAAGTTACACAGAGAACTTATGTAACTAATTCTGAAACTTAGTAGAAGGCTCTGATAATCCAGATAGATAGGTTTTTATTTTTTTTTAATTTTATTTATTTACTTGTTAGTTTTTATTTATTTATTTATTTATTCATTTATTGGCGAGGCAGCCCTTGGTTAACCTCGCAGATTGCAAGGACCTCGTCACAATTACAATCCCTTATTTTTATTTTTTTATTTTTTACACCTATAGCACCTGGTCTTCCTAGGTGGTCTCCCATCCAAGTATATACTAACCAGGCCTGACTTTGCTTAGCTTCCGAGATCAGATGGGATGGAGCTTGTTCAGGGTGGTGGCTGTAGGCAATCCAGACAGATAGGTTTTTAAATAAAGATAGACAATTATAATGGTAGAGAATAGAAGATTCAGAAACAGATTTCTCTTATACAGTCAAATGATTTTTTGGCTAAGAAACATTAAAGAAGAGCTTTTAAGCAATTGATGCCAGACATACTACCTATTTATGAGAAAACAATTAAACCAGATGTCTACTTCATACTATACACAAAAAATTAATAGCAAATACAACAAAACCATATTCATAAAGCTTAAAGATAAATCTTCTAGAAGAAAACATAGGAAAGCATGTTGGTGTAGGTACAGAGTTCTTAGACATATTCTAGAAAGCACTAAACCCAAAAGAAAAGCAGATAAAGCAAACTTCATTAAAATTAGAACATCTATTTATCAAAAAAAATTCATAAGAAAGCCACAGACTTAGTAATATTTGCAATACATCTATCTGATAAGGGTAATGTATCCAGAATATATAACAAATTAAAAATTAAATGCTGTCTCAATAATAAATAAGTTATAAGTAGGCAATTTGACAGACACATTTCAAAGGAAGGCGTGCAAATGGATTAACAGTGCATGGAGTTCACTCATCTTCACAACCTCGACAGCATTTGTTATCTCCTGTTTATTTTTGTTTATTTTGATCGTAACCATTCTAACAGTTGGGAGATTATATCTCATTGCGGTTTTGATTGGCATTTCCCTGATGATAAATGATTTTTACCACCTTTTCATATAGTTTTTGACCATTTGCATGTCTTCTTTGGGTAAAAAGTCTATTTGAGTCTTTGCCCATTTTTAAATCAGATTATGTTATGTTTTTTTTGTTAGAGTTGAATAAGGTCCATATTTTTTTTAGATATTAATGCCATATAAAATATATGGCTTGCAAATATTTTTTCTCTTCTGTTGGTTGCCTTTTCATGTTGTTGATGATTTATTTTGCTGTATAAAAGCTTTTTTAGGTTGATGTATATCCACTTGATTTTTTCTTGTTATTATATATTTGGTGTTATAACCAAAAAAAATTATCACCAAGACAGATGTCAAGAAGCTCTTCCCTTATGTTTTCTTTAGGAGTTTTACAGTTTCAGGTCTTAGGATTAAAAAAATATTTTTTTTGTTTTTTTTTTTTAAATTGAATATTTTCACACAAAACATTGTATAAGTTTAAGGAGTACAATGTGTTAACTTGATACAATTATATATTGTAATACAATTGCCATTATAGCAATATTTATCACCTCTATCATATTATATAATTAAAGTACAATATTGTTGTCTATATGCATTGTACCCTGCATTAGATCTCTATGCTTATTTAATACTTGTTGCAAGTTTGCACCCTTAAACAACATCAGTCCCCTGCAATATTGTGATTTTTAAGAAATGTATATTTGGTCATTCAGAAGACCAAAATATATTTTTCATATATAGTTTATCTTTGTCTAAAATTCCTGACTCACAGCTCCCAGAACTATTGGAATTTCCTAAGTGTTAAGATTGAAAAAGGTGTCTTTCGTTTTGTTAATAAGATGTCTTTTGGAAAGCAAGCAAGGATAGGGGCTGTTGCCAAAGGGGCCAACCAAGCAATTAGAGAATTGTAACTTTCAGTCCCACCCTGGACCTCCTGGCAGGGGAAAGAGGCTGGAGGTTGAATTGATCACCAAATGGCCAATAATTTAGTCAATCATGCTATGTAACAAAACTCACATAAAAACCCCAAGAAGATGATGGGTTTGGAGAGCTTCCAAGTTGGTGGAACATATGAAAATTCAGGGAGAGTGGCATGCTAAGAGAGAGCATGGGAGCACCAAGCCCCTTCCCATATACCTTGACCTTTGAAACTCTCCTATCTGGCTATGCCTGAGTTATATCCTTTTACAATAAACCGGTGATGTAGTAACATTTTTCTTGGAGTTCTGCGAGCTTCTCTAGCAAATTAATCAAACTCAAGGAAGGGCTTGTGGGAACCTCTTATTTATAGCCAGTCAATCAAAAGTGCAGGTAACAACTAGACTTGCAATTGGCATTCTGAGTTGGTGTAGGTCCTTGAAACCTCCAACCTGTCCTCAGTTGGTCATTAGCACAGAAAGCCTGGGCTTGCTGCTATTGTATGAAGTTTAGGGGGTGGGAGGTACGGCCTCGAAGAACTAAACCTTTCACTTGTGGAACCTAATGCAATCTCCAGGTAGATAAGAGTCTAAATTGGGTTGAGTTCTCGGAAGGCCTGTTGGTATCTAAAAATTGTTAGTGTGGGGGACAGCCCCCATGTTAGAATTAAAACCAGAAACTCAATTTATCCCCTACACTTCATCCCCCATCCCCTGGTGACCTCCATCATACTCTCTGCTTTCCATTTGGCTTTCTTAGATACCATCTATAAGTGATAATGTCAATACTTATATTTCTATACTGACTTATATCATTAACCATATAATAGCTCAAGTTCCTTCCAGTTGTCACAAGTGCACATGCAATGATAAGTATATCATTCTTTGAGGGTTTCTTCATTACAGTAACAACAAAAGAACTGTAAAGGGGAAAAATAATTCATAATAATTCACTAAATGAATCAAGACCTAGTAAACCACTAAGTAAATGAGTGAGTATGTGTTTAAAGCAAGGCAAATGTGAAAGATAAACTGTTCCATATAATTTAAAAATCAATTGATCTCAAGAATCGACATCATTAAAGTGGCCATACTACCCAAAGTAATCTATAGATTCAATGTAATCTCTATCAAAACACCAATGACATTTTTCAGAGAACTAAAACAAACAATCCTAAAACTTATATGGAACCATAAAATCAAACCACACTACAAGGCAATGGTAATCAAAAAGCATGCAGTGGCAGAAAAACAGATACATAGGGCCACTCTACTAACACTGGGAGACATAGAAAAAAGCACAGAGAGGTATCCAAAATGGGGAAAGAGAAACAAACATGTTTCAAATTAAAGAACAGAACAAAGGTCCCCCAAAAAACCTAAACAAGATGAAAATAAGCAATCTATCAGATGCAGAGTTCAAAACACTGGTTATAAGGATGCTCTATGATCTCAGTGAGAACTTCAACAAAGAGATAGGAAACATAAAAATGGAGATAGAAAACATAAAAAAATCAATCAGAAATGAAGAATACAATAACTGAAATAAAGAATTCATTAAAGGGAATCAACAGTAAATTAATTTAAGCAGAAGAATGAATCAGCAATTTAGAAGAATGAATCAGCAATCACTATCAGAACAACAAAAAGAAAAAAGAATCCAAAAAAAAATAGAAAATCGTTCAAGGAGCATCTGGGACAATATCAAGCGTACCAATATTCACATTATTGAGGCACCAGAAGGAGAAGAGAGAAAGCGAGGAATGGAAAACCTACTTGAAGAAATAATGATGGAATACATCTCTAACCTGGTGATGGAAATGGACATGCAACCCCAGGAAGCTCAGAGAGTCTCAGACAAGATGATCCATAGAGGCCCTCACCAAGACACACCATTATTAAAATGCCAAAGATTAAAGACAAAGAGAGAATCTTAAAGCAGCAAGAGAAAAGCAGTTAGTTACCTACAGGGGAACTCCAATAAGACTGTCAGCTGATTTCTCAACAGAAATTTTGCAGACCAGAAGGGATTGGCAAAATAGTCACAGTGATGAAAGACAAGGACCTACAACCAAGATTACTCTACTGAGCAAAGCTATCATTTAGAATCAAAGGACAGTTAAAGAGCTTCCCAGATAAGAAAAATCTCGAGGAGTATATCAACACCAGCCCAGTATTACAAGAAATATTAGAGGAACTTCTTGAAGAAGGGGAAAAAGAGATAAAAAATATAGATAATAAAATGGCAATAACTACATATCTATCAACAATTACTTGAAATGTAAATGGTTAAATGCTCCAATCATAAAATAGGGTTACCGGATGCATAAGAAAACAAGACCTTTACATATACTGCCTACAAGAGACTCCAGATCGAAAGACACACCAGACTGAAAGTAAAGGGATGAAAAAGATGTTTCACAAAAACGGAAACAAACAAACAAAAAATACTCACACCAGATAAAATAGACTTTAAAACAAAGGCTATAATGAGAGACAAAGAAGGTCCCAGTAATCCCGCTTCTGGATATTCATTCGAAGAAATCCAAAACACTACTTCGAAGAGACATATATATCCATATGTTCATTGCAGTATTATTTACAATAGCCAAGATATTGAGGCAACCTGGGTGCCCATCAATGGATGCATTGATAAAGAAGAGGTAGTAGATACATACCATGTAATATTACTCAGCCATTAAAAAAGAAAAAAAAAGAAATCTTGCCATCTGCAACAACATGGACAGGCCGAGAGGGTATTGTGCTGAGTGGAGTAAGTCAGACAGAGAAAGACAAAGCCATATGATTTCACTTACACATGGAATCTAAAGAACAAAAATAAACAAAACAGAAACAAACTCATGATATCGCTAACATTTTGATGGTTACCTCATAGGAAAGAGGTTGGAGTGAGTGAAGAAGAGATTAAGAAGTACAAATTGGTAGTTAAAAACTAGTCATGAGGTTGTAAACTATAGCATAAGGAATAACATCAATAATATTGTAATAACTATGATGTCAGGAGGCTACTAGATTTATTGGGTTGATCACTTCGTAAGTTATATAAAGGTCAAAGCACTATGTTGTACACCTGAAACTAATCTAATATTGAATGTCAACTGTAATTGAAAATTTTTAAATTATTTTTTAAAAAGGTCTCTATCTAAGAAGCAGATATATTTTCTCTATCTGTTCTATTATGCTTTTTATTAAATAATATTTAACTTTATATCAAATTTATTCTGATATATGGTATTGATTGAATATTTATAATTTTTATTTTTAATTTATTTATTTTAATTAGTTTCAAGTATTATACATTTTTCTTTTTAAAAATAAATAAGTACTCAGTTTTTTATCACCACTTATTGAATGGCCCATACTGGCTTATATTGATTGTAATGCCTTTTATCAAATCTGTTGTCATCCTAAGATCTATTTTTAGGCTAATTCTAGCTCATTTTTTCCTGTACTAGAACCATACTCTTAATATAGCTTTATAATATATAACTAGTAAGGTACATTTTACACATTCGTTTAAAAAATTAGTTTGTCTTCCAGACTAATCTTAATAACTTTCTCAACAACACTGCTTGGGTTGTGACTGAAAATCTGCTAGAATTAAATTAGGGAAGGTAGATATCTTTACAATATTTGGTGTTCTCTGGAATTGTGGTGTTTTCTTCCTTTTTGTCTTTTTTAAAAATTAATTTGATCTTTTATACCTATTCATTCTGTATATTTCTTAAAGCTTGTTTTTTCTCATTTTAGCTACTATTTTGGATGAGATTTTTTTAATGTATAGTTTCTAAATAATTCCTAGAAAGTAGAAAAACAATGGTGCAGGAAAGACAGAAGGCAGGAGGAGAAGGAACACAGACTTCTGTCCTCAGCCCCACCCGGCACAGGTAGCCGAGTATTGTTTGCATTGCCCCTAATGCGTTGCAGTGCCTTTTCTACCCCAACACAGGCACCACACACTTCTGCTTTATGCTGCAAATCTTTCCTTACGGCATAGTGCATGCTAAAGGAAGGACATCATGTCGAATGAGGGTAGTTGTGTCTGCACACGTCTGCATGGTGCTGCCAGAGAACCTGGTGGATGATTTCACTTATCTCGGGAAACATGGAGAAACCAAGACCACAGCCACCAGTGAGGGTTCAACAGGTGAGAAGGACCAAGTGTGTGGATCTTTAACATCTCACAATGAGGGAGGAGGGAGTGAGGTGGTGCAGGGAATTCACAAGCCCAAACCTGCTGACCACACATTGCTCTACAATGCAGATTTCCAAAGGGAGCAGCTTGTGCTGGCAAACATTGTATTTAATTGTTATAAATGTTCTTTCAGACTTTCAGAGCTGATGGAGTCCCGTAGTTCTTGACCTGTGCTTTCTTTGCCTTCAGGTCCACATGAGCCATCTGTATTAGACTATAAGCTTTTCATTGAGAGTCAAGAGAAGCCCAGCACCTAGGCAGCCGTGGACACCCTTCAGTATCCATTCTGTGTTTGGAAAAGTTGTGGGGAGGTCCCAACAGGCTACAAGTGGCCACTTACGCCTGCATAAAAGCGCCTCTTGCTCAGCCTGCTCTCTAGGAGCTAATAAACCGAGTGAACTTTCTGTTCTTCTGCAGCCCTAGTGACAAAGGATGGCTGTCTCTCCTTGGCTCTTGTGTTGGAGAGAAGGGGTGCTCACTCATAAGGCTGTGTACTATTGTGTCTCCGAGTCTCCACCCCAGCACATTTTGGTAACACATTACCAGTAGTACAGAGCATTTCTAGACTTTGATCATCATCTTTGTCTCCTTAAACCTTTTATACTAGATAAACTTATCATGAGTAATGCACTTTCAGTTTCTTCTGATGCAGGTCCTACAGAGAGCAGTGGGGAACCAACAGGGAGGGTTCAATCCTGAGCTGAGTTCTTCTTTGTGAAGACAAGGTCATGTACCAACAAAGATCTGGGGGCAGTAGGAAGGAGGGTGGGTGTGAAGGGGTAGAGGATGCACTCTGTAATTTGTACCTGGGCCTAAAGCAACCACAAATGTGGCAGGCAGGTGGCTACACAGCTAACAGCAGGGACTCCACAAACTGCTACCATGAGTGTGGTCTGAGGATCAGCAAAGTCAGCTCCTCCGGAAGCTCGTGGTCATGCAGAATCTCAAGCCTTACCCTAAACTGTGTGACTTCCCAAAGCTGTGGTTTTGGAAACGTTTTTAAATGGACAAATTTTTTTGCTGCTTCCTGTGTAGATTCTGACACAGCAGGTGAGGGTGAGGTACAATAACATATATATTTCTAGAGCTCTCCCGGTGTGTTTCATGTTGAGCCAGCTTGGGAAACACTGCTCTTTATGTCACAGGTAATAAAGTTATCACCTGTGTGCTTCATCCTTGAAAACACATTCTTTCAAAACATGGAAAGCTAGTATTAAATAACTTAAATTCCAGGGGAATTTATGAGGGACCCAGACACTGCCAGAGTGATGCTTCATTTCCCTTTGTAAACAGTGCTAAATGGATTTATTATTTGTGTGTCAAGTTTTGGAACAGGCTCATGTAAATATGTACAGACCCTAAAATAACTATGACAGTGACACCAGCCTGCCACTGAACCGTTCCCTCCATCATTTTAATTTCACAGTCATGGGAGTAAAACAGGAGCAGTCTGGGTCCGCATCCTTCTCACCCATCCTTCTCATCTATCTCATCTATAAATTGTAAATTTTGTTGTAATGATGCGTGTAGAACAGATTAAATGTATAATCATTCTATGTGGCAACACAGCTTTTGGCTTCAGAATGTTTTTGCCAATGAGTAAGTTCTATGCGCCTGTAAGACTAATGTAAGTCTCGATAGGTCCCGAATCTGTTACTACTCTAAACAGTCCATACAGTCATGAGGCTGCTGTGTGAGAATAATCATTTAGTGGATGGTGAACATAGGTGACGTGGATATATGGCCTTCTCCTCAGCTTACCCATGGGGCAGAGTCCCTCAGCCTTGGTGTTGCAGGCTCTGGGGCACCTTCCACCCAGCATCAATAGAATATGTGGTAGTTAGCAGTGACTGCATCCAACAGTGGTGCTAATGGATATCACTTGTGACTTATATTTTATTAGGGAAAGCATTGCTACTTGGAAACCTAAATCCAGATTTTAACTTCTCCCCTAGAAGTATCAAAATGCTAGCAGTGAGACAGTTCCATAGGAGACTTTCCCCTAGATTTTAGTCAAAGAGGTAGATGACCCAGCAAACTTAACTAGTTCTGCAGGCCTTTAACAGCATGTTAGTTTTATGTTAATTAAACCACATGAATGGGTTTCAACATGCCCCAAATCTTGATAATATGGAGCTGATTTTTGCAACTCCGATAATATTAATTGTGCACTTGGAATCTGTGGATGGATATAAATGAGAAATCTGTGACCTAAAAAGGCACAAATAAACTTCAGATGCACACACACACAAAAATTCAGGTGCAGGTATGGCAGGAAGACTCTTGCATTGAGTATTCTCTAATTCAGAGAAAGCACGGTTGACTCTAGACCTTTGAATGAAGTGATGGGTAGGACCTTGGGTAGGACCTTTTGTGTTTCTGTAGTAAAGCATTCCACTTGACTAGACCGGAGAGACTTGAGGTGAGAGGAGTGATGGGGAGCTGCACCATCCATCACTGTCAGCCTCAGAACTCTCTAGTATATGCAACTGTTCTGAAGGTGGGATTCAGGCTGAAGTCTAGAGGTCAATTTCCAGTGTCAATGTATAGCAAATGAGAAATACCTCCATAAGTTAACTTCTTCATTGACCAAGCCTGGCTATTTCCTGGACCTTCAGAGATAACATTTACTTCATTTGTCTATAATTCTTTAATACTCAGGAAATCTCATATGGCCAAGTGCATAGCTATATTGTTCCAGTGGCTATTGTTCTCTGGATTGTGGAACTGAAAGATGATCATCAGGGACTTGAGGAAGATTGCTTTACATATACTCTGATCTGGGACAAGGCAGCAGTCACCTCTAATGACCTCATCCATAGCCTCACCCAGTATCTCAAGCCCTTCAGTACAACTAATAGTGTGGTGATGATATTGTGGCCCATTTTAGTCATGAAACATTCTGGCTGCAGAGAAGGAAGGCTTTCAGCAATTAGTAAGCCTGACAGGAAACAAAGGAAGTGGTTTTCTATAAAAGATCTTTGTCCTTTTCCATGAATGTGATGGGATTTCTTAGAAAGTTCAATAACATTAAACAGAAACTTTTTTCTCTCATTAGCTAGAAAGCGATTTTATTTACTTTTAGAGAGAGTATCACTTAAATATTTATCAGTTAAGCTTTGCTCAGACATTTCGATAGCACATCCTACCAATTATTTAGTGAATTCGTGTGACTTCATCTGTCTTGAATACAGAGACAGTTTAACAGAATACAATTGGTTCTAGATTTTTAAAGGAATGTTCTATTTTATGAGTATACATATGATATATGCAGCACATATATGATCAAGTACTACAATACTAATGTTAAGGATCTTGTCAAGATTTTCCAAATATACTGCTCCACTCATACTTCAAACATGTAACATATTTAGGATTATTTGCCGAGTTTTGGCATAGCTCCATATTAAAACTATAGGTTTATACACCCTTCTTGTAATTTATAAATAGAAGTTTGTCTAAAGTGGGGAAAGTGTAATGCCCTGGTTTGGAACTCCACGAGCCAAGAAGGAAACTGACACCGATGCAAGCGCAAAGGGAGTTTATTGACAAACTCGAGTTTGGACCCACTCGTTCACTGATGCAGCAGTGGTTGAGAGGAGCCCCGACCGAGGGGTTGGGACCTAATTTAAAGGGTAAAAGCGCAAGCCTTGGGGAGATGCCTTGGCATTACCTGATTGGGGGGTTAGGTTGACCTTTAAAGGGATTGGGTGGTAGGTTGTTAGGTCTGTGTGCAAAAGGGGGCCGTGCGCAGTGGGGCTGCGTATAGAAGGGGCTGTGCGCAGAAAGGGCCGAGTGCAGAAGGTGCCGGGTGCAGTAATCAGACTATGTGCAGGAGGAAATAAAGGTGGGGGTGCCTTAAGGGCCCACCGATTAGCTGGATTGGCTGTTTTGGCCAGGTGGTAAGGCATTGTTCTTGACCACTGGCCTTTGGGGAACTTTTCGTACAATTCATCTTGGGATCACTCAGAAAAATGGAATCATTCCAGTCTTTCAGAATGGATATCTCACTAACTCTGACTGCTAAAAATTTTTTAAAATATTTTTTAAAAAATCAGAGAATGAAGTACAATGTGATAGGAGATACAACTGACAGATTGAGACCTGGTGAATGTCATCATATACAAGGAGCTCTAACTTCAGCTAGGTGCTAATTGGTTTGTGATGTTGCCTAAGTCCTATCAACTTGGGTGTTTGCTCAAGTGGGATGGACAGATTCCAGGACCCCTACCAATCTTTCTCGTTCTTAGAGCCTGCAGTTCTAGTTAAATCGAAAGAATGGAAACCATCCTGAAAACCCTCTGAATGTTAGCTTTTGGAATAATTAGCAAGAAGTCTTTGGACCAATCTCCAGTATTGATGGTCTTATCTTCTCTGGAGGTTTAGTGTCATTATGGGTGAGCAGGTCTTTCAGCCCAGCCCATGTGCGGTCTGTAAGAATCCACACCTGGGATTAAATGGGCAGAGAAGCCAGCCAGGCCCTCTACTAGGGCACAGTGAATTTCTTGGTATCCTTACCACCCTCTGGTCTAGTGCCTGTGCCAACAAGTGTATTCCTTTTTTTTTTTTTTTTTTTTTTTCCTGAATTGAAAACTTTTCCTCCCTGTCATCTGCTAGGCTCTGACATTCTTAAAACAGACTCTAAACCTAGCTGGAAAAAAGGGAGCATCTATTTCTTGCTAATCTGGCAATAACTTTTCACTTGTATGTCTACCCAACAGAAATATGGTTTTAAAAAAGAAAGCACTGACTATGTTTGGGGAGAGTGAGCAGTTTGTGGTAGAGGCCCAGTATGGGCCGCATGAGACAGGGGACCTTGCCCCTGAGTCTTATTTCATTGTTGGAGAGACCAGTCAAACACACGGAGAATAACAAAATGGCCAGTACTAGACTGGCACCAAATAAGAGAACGGCCCTGGGCTGGAGGGAAATCCACAGAGATCATTGGATTTGAATAAGCCTTCAGGGGGAGTGAAACATTAGAGCAGGGAAGGGAAGACGGAGAACTCTGTGAGGCAGGCACGTGGGTGATCGTGTACTGAAACAGGGAGCAAAGCCTGGTTCTTTAAAGGCTTTTGTTGAGAAAATAAAGATAGGTTTGATAAGGTAGGCCTGAGTTACGGGTAGTCTAGAAAGTTATTTGTCTTCAGGCTGCCTCTTTCTGGTGGAAAGAGAAAGAAAAGGAAGGAGAAATGAAGGGAGAAAACCTAGGTGCCCATGTGTGCTCCTGTCAGGAATCCCAGCAGCACACGCCTTCAAGAGCCCATTCTTCTTGGAGCCTCTGGGTAACTGCCAGCCCCTAGAGTGCTTACTTCCTCCTCGTCCTGGCCCAGCTCAAGCAGAATCATCTCCCTTGGGGGAGCTGCCTTCTTCACCAGGGCCTCTTTACGTGCCTCGGTCCTTCAAGAGCTCTCCTCTTTGGCCACCATGGGGGCAGCACAACATGTGGGGTTCTGGTGAGGGTGGGTGCCAGGGGAGGTCCCAAGGAAGGTCAGAATGGGTGCCCTCTGAGCTTGCTGGTAGCTTTGGGTGGGTGGGACGAGTTGGATTCTGGCAGGAGGGCAGTACTTAATGCTACAGAACTGTACAATTAAAATGGTTTAAATGGCAAATTTTATGTTATGTGTACTTTCCACGATTAAAAAAAAACATTGGGGAGGTGGCTCCATAGTGTAGTGGTTAGCACGTCTGCTTTACACGCAGAAGGTCTTGGGTTTGCACCCCAGATGGAGCCATGGACCATACATACCCCAGGTTCCCAGGCCCCAGGTGCAAGCAGTGAGCACATGGGAGGAGACACCTCACCTTTCGAAATCCAGTTCTTAAGGGGAGATGGCATATCAGCAACACCCATAGGTCAGGGGTGGAAGTGGGGGGTGGGGGGATTAAAGAGGGGAAAATAAATAAACAAACAAACAAACATTGGTAGCATGAAAATATATATTTGTGTGTGTATGTGTATATATATATATTCTTAATGGCTTAGAATGGAAAATTTTTAAGCCAAACAAAGGCTAATCACTGATACGTGCTAAAACATGGAAGAGCCTTGAAAACATGCTAAGTGTAAGAAACCAGACATAAGGATTCCATATTGTATGATTCCATTTACATGAACTGTTAAGAATAGGCAAATCCACAGACACAGAGAGATCATCAGTGGTGACTAGAGGCTGGGAGAGGGTGGAATAGAAGTGACTATTTAATGGGTATTGGGTTTCTTTCTGAGGTGATGAAATATTCTAGAATTAGATAGTGATAATGGCAGCATTACTTTGTGACTACTCTAAGAATCACTTTTTAAAGAGTGAATTTTATGGTATGTGAATTAGATCTCAGTTTTTTAAATTGTGTGATGAATAAATACGTGCATTTTTAAAAAGTCAACACATTCTATTCTGCATGCTTTAGTTAGTTCCCGCTTTACTTAACCCCATAGAGATAAACACAGACCACCCACATGAGAACAAACACTATTCAGAGCCTGCTCCGTCAAGCAAGAGAGCCGAGCAGCATCACTTGACTTTAGAGACTCCAACGCAAACGGAGCAGTGGGAGAGCTTGCTGATGGAAAAACACGAAGACACATCCTGATCCAAGGCTGGGATGCGGGGAGGCGGAGGTGGGCTGACTTGAAGGCGGGCATCCTACCTGATTGCTTATGTGGCTTTTTCCCGTCTGGTTCTAATTGAAAGGGGGGGGTGTCTAAAAATGAGGCAGCTGTCAGTCATGGACCGTTTCCCGACGAGATCCGGAGAAAAACTATATAAAAACGGCCGCCAGGTAACGCAGAACCACAGACGAAGACCGTATCGGGACCGATCTCGGCCCGCGAGGCCTCCAAGGGCTTATTTCTAGGCATCTTGTGAGCCTAGGTCTTCGCGGTTCCCATCAGAAAAAAAGAGGGGGGAGACCCTGGGAAACCCTTGGCAGTCTTCCTCGCCTCGGTCATCTGAACAGGTCCCCAGCTCCGGAGGCGGGGAGGACTTCCTAAAATTTGGAAGTTCCGAGAACCGATATCCACGAGGCGCCCTCTCCCTATGTTTCGGGCCAGTCCCCACCTCCATCCAGGCGGGACGAGTAAAACTTGGAAACGGAAACTCCGAAAACAGGGAGACCTTCACTGTTTCCCTGCGGGGGCCACGGAAGATTCGCGCGTGCGGAGGGGCACCACGCATGCTGACGACCCAGCCGGCGCTCCGGCTCGCCGTGACCTGATACCTGCAGATCCGATCGCGGGCGAATGGATGCCACGCAGACGCCCTGGCACCGCCGGGACGATCCTGCTAGTGCTGCGGCCAGCCTGGAACTCTGCCTCCGGCACCGCCGTCAAATCTCATCTCTGCCCATTTCGCTGGAGCCCGAAGGATAAAAAGCAACCACCAGATGGCGCCAAACAACCGGCGCGAATGTCAGAGGGATGGATCCGAATCTTCGGATGGCGAGGACGCAGGGCCGGTGAGAAGCCGAACAGGATCCCGGCCCACCTCGGAGCGCGTCTCTCCCATCGAGTCCTCACGCCCCGGGTGAAAGGCGTCAGGAGTCAAACCAAGCGTCCTCCTCGAGGCTCTTGGCTGGCACAGTTCAACTTATAATTTTTTCGAGAGGTCCCAGGGATCATCACTCCCCTCCAAAGTCAACAAACAAGTGTGGGAAACATTTGTAAAAATAAATACACGTGCAATAAGATAATCGATATAAGTATTACTCAATATAGCACCAACACTGGGGGGAAATAGCCATTGAGAGGGACCAGGTAAATAAATTCTAGTAAATGCATACAATGCAATACTCTCAATTAGGTTTACTTATATTTTTTAATGAGGCATTTCTATAGGAGCTGACATGAAAAGATGTTGATGAACTGGCAAATGAAATCTAGCAAGTTGTAGAATTTCCAGAGGTAAAAACAAGAAAGGAAATAAAGCGTATTTACCTTTTAAAAAATACTTACACATAAGGCAAAAGAATTAGAATAGCTAAAAGCAATTTTGAAAACAAGAGTAAAGTCTTCCATATATACTGGTGTCCGGAGCCAAAAAGAAGAGTGTCTTCAGAAACAAAGAAAGACCACACCTGCTTCTCTGCTCCCTCCCGCTACAGTCCTCAGGCAAGCAGCTGTCATCCCAGCCCCTCAACTTCTTTTCTCTACCCAGGCCCAGGGCCAACCCAGGGCCTGTGGGTCCTCGCCTCTGCAGGCCTGGGCTCCCTATGTCCTGAGCCTCTTCCTTCATACCAGGAGCCCGTATCCACTCACTGGACTACTCCAATCTCTAAGCCAGGGGTTGCTGGCCCCAATCTACACCAGTGCTGCTTCGGCTGCTTTCCAGAAGGAAGAACATTCCCTTTGCACAGAAGGGACAAGCCAAAGGGACAACTGAATTTTTGCTCCTGAACACATCATACATGTGCACTCAATTTCCCAGGACACACGACTGACCAAGGCCTTGGGCCTGTTGTCATGCTCACGGCCAGTGCTCTCATAAAACATGCAGGGGCATTCAGCAAGTCTGAGAGTGCCAGGAAAGAAAGGAGAAACACACACACACACACACACACACACGCACGCAAGCACGCATGCACGCACACACACACACACTCTCTGGAGGCTAATGGGTAATCCTGCCAGGGCTGGCAGCAGTGGGAGTAACAAAGAATCGTTGTTGCATTTCTTGGGGCCCTAGGCTGAGATCCCCAGCTGATTCAGACAGATTCTGGTTTATTGATGCTACTGTGGGGGAATGAGAGCTTGGAGTTTCCTAGTCCTTTTTGCTGACCATCGCCCTACTTTTTATTGTCTGTTGTGCTTCTCCTCAATACAGTCAAAATTATGAAAACGACTCTGAATATATCACCTACAGTTTTCAAGTTGGAGCAAAGATTAATAACTGGGAAGCTGACTATTTTGAAGAGTTTAATAAAGGAATCATTTTTGAAACTATCAAACCATTTAAGTATAGGCTATAAAGTCTTAAATCTGTTTAAAATTAGGAAAAATAATGACTCCTCATTGCTCTCTCTTGCCCGACCTCCCACCTCCACCCCAGCACCTGAGACCCTAGACTCACCTGATTAAACATCTGCTTCCCACTGATCTAGAAACTTGTGCTCTCACTCATCTCTGTCCCTTATGTTCACCGGATGCCTAATGCCATTATAGCCACTAACATGGTAAATTAAGAACGGCTTCAATTATTCTGGAGCAAGGAGATAGGATGGAGCTATAGGAGAAACACAGATTATTAAAGCTGTGAGGTCCAAAAAAAAAAAAAAAAGGAGAGAAAAGAACATTTCATCCTACAGGAAGGGTCAGACTGGAACTGTCCTAACATACAGCAGTCAGTCCCAGAGCCATCACTGACTTGTGAAGCTAAACCTGTCTTTTCTTATATCTGGTAATGAATGTCTGATTTGTGTTACAATGAGAGAGGTAGCAACTGCTGACCCCAAGTTTTACATAAAGCTTGTTCAGTCATGAAGAACTTTGGACATTCTATCAGGGTTCTTTGAAATTTAATGATATACCTGTAGATTTTAGTCATCAAGCTTTTGCTGTATAAGAAGCTCATTTACTCGCTCAATACAATATAGAAGTTATTTAACTATTTCACACTTAAGAACTGTGAGGGTTTGTAATGGAGAATAATTTTCCCATTGTCACAACTGATAAGTGGCAGATGATGGGTGTTGCTTGCCTTGTACTTAGTCTATAGATTTAATTAAAATTGGCGGGGGGGGGGCAGAATTTATTTCCAAATTTCCAAGTACAAATTTTATAATCACCAGTCTTGACATCAGAATTAACATTTTGTTATGAAATGTTCAGGTTACTTCACATCACACCTAATGTGATATTCCTTTACAGTGACTTTAGTGTACTCAGAGTATGCATATCTCCATGGTACATCTGAAAGGTATATAGATAATTTATCACAGATACCCATGATTTCCTCTTCTGCTTACTGATAGAGAATGTTGCTGAATTGCGTTAGAAACCCATGGCTCTAACTTTATCCAGATTGAACAGACTCCATTTGTAAGAAATACTGAACCAACCAATGTGGCACAGACAAAACTGAAGGCTCAAAAAGCTATGCCTTCGACCTCACAGACATCGTCAGAGCACTTCTGCCCAGGCCAGAGTCTGCATGAGTTGAGGGAGAACAAGCCCAGGCCAGGAGCCCAGAGAAGGCATTTCATCTCATCCACCTTCTCAGGGCTCAAGATATTGGGGTGTCGTGTCAGGGAGAGGCAACCCCTGGCCTCTGAACCACTGCCTTTACAATCCATCATGAAGGCATTGTTTCTTCTGCCAGAAAAACCAGTCTTTGAGGCAGAAAAAACCAGTCTTTGAGGGCATGTTACAAAAATACATAAATTCATTTTCAATAACTTTCTGGTAAACAGCAAAGTCCAAAATAACTCAGGATTCTGGTATCAGAAGCAGCTTCTAGTCAGATATTTTTTGTGAAGGATGGACACACAGACCTTTCTAAATGTGTACTAGGTTATTTGCCCCAAAAGAACATATTGTCTTTCATTGTTAAGCATTTGTCTCCCATTTAATACCCAAGTATTTATTATTCTTATAGGTATATCAGAGATCTTCGAACTCAATTGGATTTACAAATTTACCATCCTAATACACCAATAAGATCTCACTAATCATAGAGTCTTCTTCACTTAAATTGTGACATGGGTCACATAAGCTTTGGGGTTTTCTGGCTGAAAAATGCCATATCGAAAAAATGTCTGAAATCAATGTGTGAAAATGACTCCTCCTTAATCAGACTGATAGGAACACAGAAAGGGAGTGCTCTGGCCTATTTAAACTGGTTCTGAATATAAATTATACATTTCTTTTTTATATAATGTAAATCCTAGGAAACAAACCAAACTCCGGGAAATAGTTACCTCTCTCACTTACTGAGGGTATAAAAAGATGCCACTTCAACTGCGTCAGAACAGCCTCCTGATAACAAGGATTCTTTAGCCCACAATGTCAAGGGAGGAGCTGAAACCATAGATTCTCCACAGAGCACTGCCAGGGCCACTTTAACGACCATTATTTCCCCATGACCATAAACTCTGCTGGAGTGGATGGTTCCTTGATATAACACGGGTGTGACTATTTTGGAAAGGTCCTTTGTGGGATGTGCTCATGAAGCTCCAACTTGGAGATTAAATGTTTCAAACTTAGGTCATGAATTCATTCTGTCTTCATTTTATTTAATCCAGATTTTCAGACCAAATTTCTCATTTCAGGATCCGTTAGGATACTGTTGACTCTCTTTGGGAAATTACTTCAGGTAGCAAGTTTCAAAAGATAGGAGGCCCTGAGCAATGCCAATAATATGAATAAAATGAGTGAATACTATCAGTAGTAAATTATACTGGCTCACTTTCTTTAAATGTCTGTAAATTGCTTTATTAGAAATGTTTGTACGCACATTGATTTCTCAATAGAACTGGCTCTGAGCTCAGTACTTAAATAGAATTTAATAGAATTCTTAATAGAATTCTTTAATAGAATCTTAATATTCTTATTTAATTCTTAAGTAGATTTTTGTTAGATTCTCTAGGCTAATCTCATTGCACATCTTTGCCTTGGTCTTTGCCATCTCAAAAATCTACATTTGGCTGAAATGTGGCTCTGGTCCTTGCTAAAACTGGCCAGCTAAAAGATGGCCAAGGCCAAGGAATCAGACACAACAGAATGCAAATACAAAGTGTACTGAAGAGATTCAGAGGAATTTAAATCCTAACCAGCCTCAGGGTGTAATCTGGGGACCAACCAGCCCTTGGAAGATTCAATAGCCATTTCCAGCTGCATTCTGGAGTCTCTGCCAGCTCAGCAAACACTGCCAAAGTCAAAGGCGATGCCTCCAAACCAAAGTGCAAGCCAGTAATTTCATAGTTTAAGATCTCCTATTTGAGGCACAGAAATATATGGCAGTTTTTGTAGCTGATGCTAATTCAGATGGGTGCTGTGTTTTAGTTACACTGCGATTATTTCTTGTGTGAAAGAAAGCAGCAGGCGGATTCTTCTCCCCAGTATAGTAAGAATTGCACATTTGGTGTCTCAGTGTTCATCTAACCAAGATGATTGGGAGTAATGAAACCAATTTCACCTTTATTCAAAAGAGGTTTATTCCAAGCGGCGAAATTCACTGAACATACTATTTCTCTAGAGCAGAGGTGAGCAAACTTTCTACGACGGTCCAGAGAGTAAGACTTGGCCATATGGTCTCTGTTGGAACTGCTCAGCTCAGCCCCTGGACCTGGAAGAGCAGCTTGCGCCTAGAGGAATAGCCTCAGCCACTGCGGCCAGCAGTCCCCGAGCTGCTCCCGGTCCTGGGCACAAGGAAAGCTTGGAGGCAGGGAGGACGGAGAGAGGTGCCTGTGACTCCTGGGCCTCGCTGAAGGGCTCGGGACTGGCGAGGATCGGCCCCGCGCGGCTGAGAACCGCCCTTGGCGCAGACACCCGGGCTGTGCGATGCATGCTCCCCTACTCGCCTACCTCCGTGCCCAGCCCCAGAGCTTCCGCTGCCACCACTGCAGAACTTTGGATGCCTGCAAGATGGGGTCGGCGGGCAGGGAGGAGGAGGGCGCCGATAGGCGTGATTCCAGCGGCTCCTCCTGCTCCTGGGGGTCGGCCTTTCCCTCCGGGAATACAGGGTCATCCCCGAGCTGAACATCGGGGCGCGGGGCCTCGGATGTGCCGCCGCCGTCCTCGCCCCGCTCTTCAGAGGCCCCCCAGCCGGCAGTTCCTCGAGAAGCGAAGGTCTCCCAAGGGCGCAGGCCAGATGCCTCCACACTTAGCAGCTGTGCCCTGAAACTTGTTCGGGTCGTGAACCTCCTATTCTGGAGTCTTAATGCCTTGGGCACTTGAAGGAGCGTGCAGCGCGGGTCCTGAGCTTGGGAGGAGAATGCAACTCCACTTGGGAGACTCCAGCTTTCAGCTGCGGCTGCCCAGGGCGGAGCAGGAGAAGGATGAGGGCCTGAGGCGGCCCCTGGCGAAGCCATCTGGGCTTTGAACCTGTCCGCGGCGAAGGGCCGAGATCCCCGAGAGCTGGGGTCGAAAGTGGGACTGGCCTTCTGGAAGTCGGGGTCTCGGTGTTAACAACACCTTCCCCCTCGCCGCCAGTGGGGCCGCCCATGTCCTCCTCCCGAGCGCCTGGAGTGGATACGTCAGGTCGACTCAGCTTCCGGAGACACGGGCCTGGACAAAGCCTTCCTCCTGCCCAAGAAGTTGACCTCCAGGTCCAGAGCGGTCTGCCCTCTGGAGGGTCGCAAGATGGTCTCCTCCGGGAATTCGCATTGGCCTAGGGAGTCCCGGGGGCAGGCAGGCGCGCAGTTGAGGATAATTCGCCTCCCGGGAAGGTGGGAAGCGACTCCCTTTCTTCCTATTCCTTGTTTCCCAGAACTTAAGGGCGTCAGGGATACAATCCCACTCGACCGGAGTACTTGCCTCATGGCACTTGGAAAGCCGGGACACAGAGCTGCCGCCAGTAGTTGCCAGGGATGGCTCTGGCAGAGTCTGAGGTGGGGACAGTGAGGAGGAGCAGGCAAGCTGCGAGGCAAGAGCAAGGTAGAGTTCCTGCCAGGCCAGGAGCACGCGTCCCGGCTCCCGCAGTGCTCAGTGCTCCAGGAGGAGTACCCGGAGGAGCCCTGCTAGCTGGCGCCAACATTGTGTGCACCGTCTCCCACCGCTTAAAAAAGGCGTACAAGTGGCCTTTACTTTTTAAAAAAATTTTTTTAAATTTTCCAATTATAGTTAGCATACGATATTATATTAGTTTCAGGTGTAGAACATAGTGATTAGAACTTTATGTGACCTAAGAAGCGATCATCCTGATACATCTGATATCCATCTGACACCGTACATAGTTATTACACTATTATTGATGATATTCCTTATGCCATACTTTACATTCCATGACTATTTTGTAATTACCCATTTGTACTTCTTAATCTCTTCCCCTTTCTCACCCATCTCTCTAAGCCCCTCCCATCTGGCGCCATCAAAATGTTCTCTGTTTGATGAGTGTGTTTCTATTTTATTTATTTTGTTCTTTAGAGTCTACATAAGAGAAATCGTACAACATTTGTTTTTCTCTATCTGATTTACTCCGCTCAGCACAATACCCTACAGGTCCATTCATGTTGTTGCAGATGGCAAGATTTTCATTCATTCATTCATTCATTTATACGGCTGAGTAATAGTTCAGTGTGTGTGTATATCACCTCTTCTTTATCCATTCATCCATTGATGGACACCCAGGTTGCCTCTGTATTTTGGCTATTGTAAATAATGCTGCAATGAACATATAGGTGCACACATGTCCCTTCAAAGTAGTGATTTGTATTTCTTTGAATAAATTCCCGGAAGTGGGATTACTGGGTCCTTCTTTGTCTCTCATTATAGCCTTTGTTTTAAAGTCTATTTTGCATGGTATAAGGATTGCTACCCCAGATTTTTGTTTTTCATTTTCATTTTCATAAAATATCTTTTTCCATCCCTTTCCTTTCAGTCTGTGTGTGTCTTTGATCTGAAGTGAGTCTCTTATAGGTAGCATATGTAATTAAGGGTCTTATTATCTATTCATTTTGAAGTGTTTAATTCTTTTTCACATGAACTACTTATTGAAAGATACATAGTTACTGCCATTTTATTATTCATATTTTTGACACATATTTTTTTCTTCGTAAAGAAGTCCCTCCCACATTTTTCATAATATTGGCTTGGTGTTGATGAACTCCGTTAGCTTTTTCTTGTCTGAGAAGCTCTTTATCTGTCCTTTGGTTCTAAAGGATAGCTTTGCTGGTAGAGTAATCTTGGTTATATGTCCTTGCTTTTCATCACTTTGACTATCTCCTGCCAAACCCTTCTGGTCTGAAAAGTTTCTGTTGAGAAATCAGCTGACAGTCTTATGGGAACTCCCTAGTAGGTAACGAATTGCTTTTCTTTTGCTGCTTTTAAGATTCTCTCTTTGAATTTAAACTTTGGCATTTTAATTACGATATATCTTGGTGAGGGCCTCTTTGGGTTCATTTTATTTGGGACTCTCTGAACTTCTTGAGTAGTATGTCTTTTTCCTTTACCAGTTTAGGGAAGTTTTCCATCATTATTTTTTTCAAATACGTTTTTATTTCTTGCTCCCTGTCTTCTTCTTCTGGTACCCCTAGGATGCAAATGTTGCTATACTTGATTTTGTCCCAGAGGCCCCTTAAACTATCCTGATTATTTTTTTGTATTCTTTTTTCTTGTTGCTATTCTGATTGAGTGTCCTCCACTACCCCATTCCCTAAACCGTTGTTTTGATCTTCTGCTTCACTCAATCTGTTGATTCCCTCTACTGTACTCTTCATCTCAGATATTACATTCTTCATTGCTGACTGGTTCCTTTTTATGTTTTCCATCTCTGTTTTCATATTTTCTATGTCTGTTGCAGTTTTCACTGAGTTTATCTACTCTTCACCTAAGTTCATTGAGCATCCGCATAACCAGTGTTTTTGAACTCTGCATCTGATAGATTGCTTGTCTTCATTTAGTTTAATTCTTTTTCTAGAGCTTTGTTCTATCAGTTTTGGCTGCCTCCCTGTATTTGTTTCTATGCATTAGCTAGGGTTCCTAAGTTTCCCAGTCTTAGTAGAACGGGTTTACGTAGTAGGTGTCCTGTGAGGCCCAGTGATATAGTCTTCCCTGGTCACCTGAACCAGGTTCTCATGCCGTGTTCTTTGTGTGGGTTGTGTGTGCCCTCCTATTGTAGTTGAGCCTTGTTGCTGTTTACACATCGATGGGAAGGCTCGCCTACGCCCTTGGCTGATTGGTTGTGAGAACTGGCCAATGAGGGTCCAACTCTACTAAGCAAGATTCACTTTAGCAGGGCTTCAGTGCCCACCTTTTGGTGTGCCCTCCTCAGATGCAGCCCTGGGTGGTACTCCAGCTCCCATTCTGGTCTCAGCAGGCCACCAGGTGTGCTGGCCCAAGAGCCTCTTGAGAGGAGCCCAGCTGAAAACCAGATTCAGCTGCAGCCTGTGCACTTTCGGGGCCATTTAATAAAAAATAACCAGGCAATCTGCAGATGGCTGCCACCTGTATTGGACTTTTAGGTGTCTCAAGAGGCCAAGCCAGAAACCAAGGCCAGCTGGCGCTAGTGCCAGGCTTAGGGCTGCTCAGCAAGAGGTAAAGGGAATGCCGAGGCTAAATACCGCTTCTCTGGATTTTGTGAGCCTTTGAGAGATTTTTGGAAAGTCTGCATCATGAGCCAAGATAGGCCATTTGTATGGGGGGAAAAAAACTGAAGGCAGCTTGGGAGGACCTGCAAGTTGGGAGAAGCAGGGTCTCTGGGAATCATATGGCAGAGTGACCTGTGTTAACCAGGTTGATGGAGACTTAGCTATGGCAGCTGCCTGCATCTGTATGCTGGGATTGCAGAAGTGCTCAACAAGGGAACAAATGGATTCTGCTAGAATGTCTATCCTAGGAAAAGGCACCCTCCAGCCCTTACTTTGAAGCCAGACAACTCAGTCTATCCTTGGACGTCCCTGGCACTCCTTGAGCAGATACCCCAGCACTGGAGGTCAGAGCAAATGAGTTCATCACTGAGTTAGTCCTCATGTAAGCCCTTTAATAGGAATGTCTGTGACCTGCAGACTTCTGTATCATTCAGCCACAATCTCGGCTGGTTTTCACAGCCAGAGATTGTGGGGACTTCTCTTCCCAGCACTTGAACTCTGGGCTAGGGACCTCAGTGTGGAACCAGGATCCCTCACTCGTCAGGTGGTTCCTCTGCCAATTCTCGACTGCCACATGCAGTCATAGAACTAGCCCATTTCATGTCACTCCCACCAATCTCGAGGTGACCCCTTATGTATGTTCCCAGTTGTAGGATTTCCCTGCCTTTACTTTTTAAAAGAACATTTGGACACACAAGCACAAGTAAATCACAGTCAAGTCTGGGCAAACATTTCCCCAAAATGACCTCAGGTTCATCTGCTTCTCCGAGCCAATAATTGAGAGACAAGAATTGGGGGAGGAAAGCAGCGTTGTTCAAGAATCTACACCCTGAAAACATGGCAGACTACTGTCAAAAAGATCATCTTGCTCCTTTAGTGACCACAGAGGTTGTTTTAGGGGGCTGAGTAAGAGACAAGGGAGAAATTCCAAGCCACATCATAGAAGGGAGGGGAATGTCTCTCCACCAACCATCTTGTCTTCTCAGCCTTAACTTATTTCTCATGCTGGAGTCAAAGACTCAGAGGTATCCTATGCGGCATGCTCCGATAAACATCCTGGAGCTGGTCAGGCAAAGGTCTGGGAACCAATTCAGCTTCCTTTGAAGTCTTCCTAGGGTTCTCAAGCAAGCAAGCAAGCAAGCAAGCTTTTATCTACAAGTTACACATTAGTTAAGAAGGCATTTTTATATAGATAAAAATGAGAATGAAATTGTAAGGACAAAAAAGGAAAAAATGGTTACAAACTACAATAAAACAACAATCACTGTTACAATCCCAGTAAGAGAAAAGATTCACCTGGCTCCTACTCCCACCAGGTTTTCTCGGAGAAGCAGATGAAGATGCAAAGGCTCCTGCACCTGCTCCTGCCATCGGGACACATTCTTGTGTGTGCCGTGGCCTCCTCAGTCTGAGGGTGTCTTCAGCAAGCCGCAACATCGATAGTTGAAAACAAATTCCAATTCCAAGATCGTATAACCATACTCAGGACTTAAAGGGATTTTGAATGGAGAAAAGCTTGAAAAGCTTTCAAAGTTCCTACTGCTCAAGGCCTTGGAGGTTTGGGCCTTGGGTCTGGGAGAGAGGGGAAGGCCAGGTCACTAAGATAAGCCCAGCTTGTCAGGGTCTGCTCTGCTCCCAGTCCCTTGCCCTATTGACTAGAAACAGCACTAGGGTTGTTTGTTGTTCTTTTTTTTTTTCCTTAAAAAAAAAAAATCCCACATGCCCACATTGATTTGTTTAGTTTGGGAGTCAACTATTGCATTTATTTTGACCTGGGGCCTTTAGGCATCTGCTTATTTACAAACAGATGATTGCCTTACAATAATGTTTTCTATTTTACCCATGTGAGGTCAAAGCTGAGACTCTAGCTGGTTTTGAAATTCCAAATCAGACAGCTTCCCCAGGAATCAGAGAAAAGGCAAACAGAGTGAAAGGTTTCTGAAGCAGCTGCCTGGCCGGAAACATCTAGTACCAGAGACACCACTTGGAGATACACAAATGTTCTCTAGGCAGGGCCTCCTGACTTTTCATCCGCACACAATACCTGAGAGCCTGTCTTTGACTGACACCACGGGGCAACAGCAATTGATTATCTTGTAAAGGAGGTGAGGGAAGCAGCTGTGAGGAAGGTGAGTGTCAGGACTGCAGGGGAGACCATTTTAGTCCATGCAGGGCAGTGGGGGGCTGTGTCTGGCAGAGTGGAAGATGGAGGGGTAGGGAGGGGCCAGGTATTGGAGTTTAGGGCAATGAGATGGCACTGAAGAATTTTGAATCATGAGTATGACTAAGTAGATTTAAGTTTTGAAAAGCTCGTTCTGGATGCTGGATGAAGAACAGATTCCAGGACCAAAATAATGTGTGTGTACCCATTAGGAGGCTATTACAATTGTTTGAGTGAAGGGTGATCACACCTGGGTGTAGAAGGGGTGATGGTGGGGTGAACAAATTTGAGAGCTATGTAGAAGCGAAAACCAACACGACACATTTATGGACCAATATAGAGGTGGTGGAGGGGGAGGGAGGTGCCGAGATAACATAGGATCAGGTATGAGGGGGTGGGCTGAAGCGGCTGCAGGCACTAGGGCAGGAAACATGGAGAAACAGAGAGAGGCCCAAGCATGAATCCTAATTTGGACATGTTAGCTTAGTCACACATGGGTCTAGAGCTTGAGAGGAAAAAAGGAGGGGCAGGGCCAGGACTGAGCTTTCAGCAACTCTGATCTTTAAAGGCTGGCGGGGAGAAGGATGAGGCTACAAATGCAGAGAAACCAAGCAGCCAGAAAGGCCTGAGGAAACAGGAGACAGTGGTTCCTAAGAAGCCGGGAAAGACTTCAGAAGCAAGAGAGGTAAGCGCCCCACTCGGGGTCCACGGGACTGTAGGATCCTCTCCTTTGCTTCCTGAAAGGCGTGGAAACAATGGGTGGTCTCTGGCTCCCACGCCACACCTCTGCTCTGGCACACTGGGTGGTGCAGATGGCTTCTCTCCTAGACTAGCTGTCCCCTGAGGTTCCCCCTGAGGCAGGGACCAGGCCACTTCTAGTCTGCAATTCAGATCCCTGAAGTTCATAATTAAATGATGTCACATGCAGAACACCTTTTGAAATTTAGACCACACAGCCCCCTAAAATGGGTTTAATCCTATTTCAAATATCATGTGAATCAGCTGCTAAAATATTTACCCCAGATATTCAGAGGCTCCTAAATTTACCATAAGTTCTAGTTACCTATTGCAAATAATAATAATAATAATAAATAATAATAATAAATAATAATAATAATAATAATTAATAAAAGCAAGTTGGCTTATTCAACATTTCAGCATTTATTCTGTTCATGAATATGCAAGTTGGGCAGGGCTCCCTATAGGACTGATTGTTCTCCATTTTTGGTGGCTTGAAGACTGGGTCTGGAATCATCAATCCCCAGGTCTGGAGCCTGGTCTGGGAAGACTCAGAATGCTGGGGCTGGAGTCTGATGCTCCTCAGGCATTTCTCTGTGTGGTCTCCAGCAGAGTGGCCTCGGGGCTGCCAGACTTGCAGAAGCTGTATCACTTTTAATGACCAACCTCAGAAGTTTCCCGGTGCATCTTCTGCTACATTCTGCGCCTTAGTAGTGAGTCACTAAGGAAGACACATCCAAAGAGTGAGAAATTAGAGATGACCTTTTAATGGAAGAGGGTCCAAGAATCTGCAGGCATATTTTTAAACTACCACACTATGATAGAACTGGACAAATTAGAAAGAATCCAAGAGAGCTCAGCTAGTTTAAATGTCAAATTTTTTTAAATGTGGAAGCTGAGGCGCAAAGAAGAGAAGTGAGTTGCTGAAACTTTTCACTCAGGGCAGGAACTGAGCGGTAATGAAAAACATGCCCTTGACTCTTAGTCTTTGAGACTGTGACTCAGGTTAAGACATTTTCTACTTAAGATAAGATCTTATTACTATTGGTTTCCTTTTGTGATGCTTAAACTTATCAATATGTAATCTGATATTAACATAACATGAAACCATATGTAATATATGTAATGTATTAAAAGAGCAGAAGCATCTTAGAAACATTTTTCCAAACTCTTCTTTCGCTTTTTGAAAGAGATTGACCTGCTTTAATTTAAAGTCACATTGATTTTTCAGGGGCTTAAATGTCATGCTGGAAACCGGTCTTTAAGACAGTTTCTAAATTTTGCCCCCTTCGTAGCATTTTTCTGGATATACCTGGTCAGCAATCACGATCCTCTCAGAGGCAGATTTACATACAGTCAAATGACTGAAGCCAGGGTGTTCATTGACCCCTTCTGATGTTCAGATAGTCATTCTTTTATAAATTTGCAAGAGTAAGATATTTTAACTGCAATCAACTAAGACCACTGGGAGTGGCCAGTGGCACTCTTGGGATCCAGATGAGGGGCAGGTGGGTCGGGGGCACATTTTCTTTGAATTCAATGCAGGTGTGTTTAGGCGGTTTGCAGTTGCCTGTGTGCATATCTAAGGCACTGTTAGCTGCTGGAATGCATTAGAATGGCTTACAGGATGCTCCTGTGACCCATTGTGCCTACTCAGCCAACAGTGTGACAGTAAGGTACAAGGCTAGAGTTCACAGTAGCACATAAGGTTGTCCTAAGGCTCTGTGACAGGCAGTTCCACCAGGGCTCCCAAGGATCCTGCCTCCTGGTATTCAGTCCATGTGCAGTCTTCTTTCCTGGGTATGGTGGGGCCTAGGGTTTCCTTCCTACCAAAACTGATGAGATGTCACATCTGTGATAGGTTACCAGAGTATGGGGCTAGCATGCTCTTGCTAGCATGTTCTCTTACCTTCTTGCTTACTCCCTCTGATGAAGCCAGTTGCTATGCTGAGAGATATTTGATGGAGAGGCCCATGAGAAAGGAACAGATTTTAGAGTAATCATGGGAAATAGAATTTATAAGGATCCTGTGTGTGTGAAGAGGTATTTTTCCACTTAATTGGCCAACATTTCTAATCAGTTCTTTTTCTTTTTCTGCTTCTGTAAACATACTTGCTACATAGTACAAAGATCTCGGGGTCACCTGAGAATTCACCCTCCCTTTAAGATGTATTGCTTTTAGTGTTCAGACAGATGTATCCCTTTCCTTTAAGATGTATTGTTTTGGTGCTAGTAAGAAAAGATGTATTGCTTTAGTGCTTGTTAGCAAATCCTATGCTCTGCAACTGCCTGTAGCCCGTAGCAATTTCAGGGATCTGTAAATCAGCCCATGCCAACTGAAACAACGCGGGTATAAAAGCGAAATTGCCCCTAAGCTCTGGGCCCAGATTTTCAGAGCAGTAGCTCTTCTGGGGCTGCTGGCGAAATAAAACTGAGTACTCCTTCTCTCTGGGTTACTAAACAGCAAATATAGCTTTTCATAGTTAATATATGAAAGAACCTTGATGGAGGGTTTCTAAAATGTTCCTGCAAAATTACAGGGGGAAATGTATTATGGAGGCATTTCAGGTAATTAATAAAAAATATATATGATTTCTGGATTTTGTGATGTTTGAGGTATATTCCAGCTTTTTCAAGCTATACTTTGTTGCTTATTTTCTCATCCTAAATATTCATTTTCTCACTTAATCTTGTACTTATGATTTTGTATTGTTGTCCTGAAAGACGTCTCCTTCCATTTTATAAATTTTAGGCCTCATATGACCAGGATCACCACACTCCCTCCCTTTTTTTTTTTTTACTGGTGCTGCCTTTAGTTAAAATGTTTATAGTTTGTTCTTCATAGAATTCTTGCTTTAATTTTGATTTTTACAAGATTTACTAAAATATTTATCTTGAGTGCTTAGTTTTATGAAGCTGCCTCATTTTCCTCACCCTAGTCTTGGTTCTGCTTGTCAGAAGTGATTAAAAAGTAACCTGAAATACAGTTCCTTCCTGATTTCTTAAGTTAAGATTTAACTTAATGTAGTTTTGAGTATTTTAAAAATGTTTTTTTCATATGCTTGCATGTGTACAGAGTATCACTGGAAAGTTACCCAAGAAACTAGTAATATAGTTTGTTGCAAGGGAGAGGAAATAGGAATGACAGGGAAGAAGAGAGGGAGACTTGATTTAGACAATATATTTTTAAATTTTTATGAGAAATTTTATTAAGATATTTTTTTTTTGCTTATTGCAAAAGCAATATTTGTTCACCATAGTGCTTTCATTCATCAGTTCGACACATATTTATCACGTACCTACTATGTGGGGATACAGCAGTCAACAACACAGGCCTAAATCCCTGCCTTCAGGGAGTTCACATTCTGATATCTGGGAGTGGGAGAGAAACAATATACAAAGAAATATAGAAAGTATATGGCATGCCTGACCATGAGACATGCTATGGAAAATACAAAGTTTCTCAGGTAGTAAGTACTCTTTAAACATGTGTGGATTGAGTCGTTCTCTTCCCCCAGCTTCCCCTCTCTTTCCCAAGGTCCCCTTTCCAATGTGATTAAATGACATACACGGTCTAAACGCTTGAGATCAACAGTATAGACATCATGCAATGGATCCTGGAAAAGGCTAGAAAGTGCTGCAGCACTGAAGAACAAAGTCCAGAGTTCATGCAGCATTTATACCTACGACATCGGAAGACACCAACAAGTGTTTTGATGTGAGTGTTCTTCCAGATAATCGCTTTGCACTCACTTGTGATCAATAGGAACTGCACTGTAACATCAGAACACTAAACAGCCAGCTCTCGGGCACTGTCTGGGGTGAGGAGTCAGCAAGGCACTGGCTAAAGAGCATCCATAAGCCCTGTGTGCCCAGGTCTCCAAGTGGTGTCTCCTGAAATACAAGTTCCCAGCTGCCTCTGGTGCAGGAATCTTTCTCCTTGTTTACTTTTCCTCTGCTCCCCAGGGGTACTTTCTGTCACCAAATCTCTGACTAGAGCCTCAACTTTGATTATATACATGGTAAGGCAAACATCTCTGCAAATAAGCAGATGCCCAAAGGCCCTGAGTTAAGATATATGAGCCCAGGCCTAAGAATGTGGGCATGTGGGTAATTTTTTAAATGGAAAAAAAAAAAATGTTTTAGAGCCACTTTTCCATAAGCATAAGCTTTCCATAGCATGTTCAACACTAACAAATGTGAGTTAATTTATTGTAGCAATATTCCAATATCCAAACATTAATATATTAGTTTACACAAAATTAAGCTTTATATATTAATTTTTAAAAATTGTAGTATTGTATTATTATGATGATTAAAATTCCTCGAGATCATTTGCTACTAATCAACGTAGGATCTGCTTTAATACTACTTAATCTCTGTTTATCAAAGTTTAAATTAAGACTTGTATTGTTCCCTTTTTCCAATATATTTTCCACAAAAGTCATAAAACAAATCTATGACTTGTTCTATGTAGTAGGCAGCCTCCAAAATAGTCCCCAGTGATCCCTACCTCCTGGCATTCATGCCCTTACCAAGACCTGTGCAATCAATAAGAGATTGTGAAAGTGATAATGTGTGACTTCCTGAGGCTAGGTCATGAAGATAGTGAGGATTCCCCTCGCCCTCCCCTCAAGCATTTCCTTTGGAAAAGTCACCTGCCATGTCGTAAGAACACTCAAGCAGCCCTGTGGAGCAATCAGCATCAACTGGCCAGACCTGTGGGTTAACCTCCCTGGAAGTGGATGGAAGCCTTCAGATGACTGGCGTTCTGGCTCACACCTTCAGTGTGAATTCATGAGAAACAGGCAGATCCACCCAACAAACCACTCCCAAATGCCTAATGCTCAGAAATTGTAAAACAAATTGTAAAACAAATGTAGTGGCTTAAGCCACTACATTTGAGGTAATTCGTTATGCAGCAATAGATAGCTAATGAATGCACTGTCAGTACATAAATGTCTGTTTCTGCACAGGGAAGGTCTAGAAGGATGTGCATGGAGAACGTGGAGGAGTTGGAGGGCATGGAGTAGGACCAAGGAAATTAATAAGTTTACCTGTATTGTTTCACTTCCTTCTCCAGATACACATATGCATGTTTCAATTATGTAATTAAGAAGGAATTTAAAGTCAAAACTTGGAAGCAACCAAGATGTCTGATGTCCTTCAATAGGTAAATGGATAAACAAATTGGTACATCCTCACTACGAGGTAAATAGGAAAAGCCAACTATAGGAAAAGCCAGAGATTCAGGGGGAGAGAGGAATGAATAAGTGAAGCACAAGGGGGTTTTAGGGCAGTAAAACTATACTGTATAATCTGTAATGGTGGAGATCTGACATACATTTTTCAAAACCCATAAAATGTGCAACATATACAAGGAATCCTAATGTAAACTATGGGCTTTATGTAATAAAAATAATAATATCAATACTGCCTCAATTATAACAACTTGACCACACTAATGCAAGATGTTAATAATCTGGGGGAAGTGGGTGGGACTGGGGAGGAAGGATTGTTGAAATGGTATGTGGGAGCTATACTTTACATTCAATTTTTCTATAAACTTAACATTGCTCAAAAAAGTATTTAAAAATAAAAATTTTTAAAAGATCAATAAAGACAATCATACAAACGGCTAATTAGACAGGGAACCAAAACAGGGCCAGCTGGAACAGTAACTTCTTTGAGCAAGGTGGGAACATTGATTTGTCGCCCTTAATTCTGCAATTGTTTTTCTTTAACAGAAAGCAGATGCGTATAAAAATTCAAAATCGTTGACTTTGAGTTGAATACGCTAAAATTTAGGTAGTCCCCTTATATATAGGCTTGTATTGTTAAAACAGGCCCGAGAAACAAAACGCAGAATGAGAATGGCCTCTACTGTTCCAGCAGGGTCTTTTAGAGCCAGGGTGTCAGAAAGTCTCAAAGAATGTCTCCGTCCTAGGGGTGGAACTTGGAAAAACTCCCCGGAAGCGCCTTCAACGTCCAGACCTCACGGGTACTGCAGCCGCCCCCTCGTCCCTCACAGGACCGCCCATGCCGACACCATGGCCAGGCCCAGGGTGTCCTAGGCAGGCAATGTGGGTCGGTCACCGTGGCGAGGGGACCTGCGTGTGCTGGCCGACCGAGACACGACCGCAGTGCGATCTGCGGGGACGTCACTCCCCGCAGGAGTGGGGTCGCCACCCGGACGACCCTGCCTTCTCAGACTCCCTCTTAGAACTCTGCCTGGATCACCAAAGCTGGATCCTCTCCCACGAACGCATCTCCCGGAGTTAGAGAAAAGCAAAACGATCCAGGTATCGGAAGCCACCGGGATGGATCTGGGTCCCTGGGACAGCGAGGGCTCACCGCCGGGGGTGTCATCGTGGTCCCCAACCCCCCCCCCAGCTCCCCACCCCGCCTCGCCGAAAGAAGATGGGGAAGCCCGCGAGGCTGTATCTGTGACGTCTACCTCGACCATCCCACTATGGTCCCCAGCTCCAAATGAGAGGACTTGAAAATATTTGGCAGAAAAAAATTCCCACGACCGCGCCTCACACGGGACGTCTGAACCCATGGCGCCCTCCCCTCCTAGCTCGCAGGAGCCCCATCGCCGGAGAGGAACTCGGAAAAATCGGGTGGAAGACCCTACGAGCGGGCCACATACAGGACGGCGGCTGGGAGCAGGGCACGCCCCGCCCCCACCCCTTCCTCCGCTAAGGTCCCGCTGGCCGCACGGTCGGCGGGGCACCGGAGCGTGCTGGACGACCCGCCCGGCCGGCCCCGCCACTCTTCCCAGGAGAGCGGCAGGCGTCTGGCCACTCTACTGTTGCCGGTCCAGTCTCCGGCGAATGGTTGATGCTGCAATGCCCCATCGGAACCAGGACGATCCCGATAACTCTGCCGACTTCCTCTACAACCTGCACCGCGGCCAGATCCTTCCCCTTTGACGTTTCGCTGGAGCTTCGGCGAAAAATTACGCAAGCGGCCGCCAGGCGGCGCCCGGCAACCGACGCGCATGTCAGCGGGAAGGGTCGGGATCGCGTGCGGGTGAGCGTGCACCGCGGGCAACGCGGACCGGGTCTCGCGGCCCCTGGGCGTCCTCCTTAGAGCTCTTGGCCTTACTGCCCAGCACAGCGCTACCCTGGCAACGGAAGGGGGACTTCGAAAATTTTTGAGGTTCTCACACGAAGACGGCTTCCGGGAAGGGGACAGACCGCGTCTCCCCACCCCGCCGCATGCAACACCCAGGCCGACGGAGCTGGTTCCCAGCTTTAGAGGGGACATGGAAATTTTCCCGAAGACACCTGCGGCCAGAGTGCCCTGTTCGTGCTTCCCAGAGCTGCACAAGCAGTTTCTGTGTTCCTGGGCAGAAATTAGAAAGTTTTTTAGAAACTTGGAAACTTAGAAAATTCTGCCAGAGCTCAGCTGGTATGGACTGCAAGCTGACACCTTGAAAATACTGGTAGAGAACATGGATGAATCATTTTATTCTAGAATTTCAGTGTAGAGAAGGTATTTCTAAAGCATAAGAAAAAAAAAAAGACAGAGCTCTAAGGATGTGATTGGTAAGCGATCACAGAATGTTAAAATGAAATAGAAGCAAGGTTAAAAGACGGTAAGTGTGTGGAGAACATTAGTGCAAACACATGTTTGGTACCATCGGTTTCGGCATTACTTAATAATAACAACAATTGGGGCGAGAGAATAATAGCCATTCCTCAAGAGAAAAGCGTGTTAAATAAATTCCAGCATATCCTTACAATGCAATGCTATGAATTTATATTTGTGTGTTTTTTAAAAAGGTAAATGTTAAATGAAAAAAGCAAATTATAGGACTTCCCTTGATGTTAAAAGAAAAAGTATGCATATTTATCTTTAAAAAAACAACAACAACAACCTTTAGGGACAGACAAAAACACTAGACTAGCTCAAGCAATTTTGAAAAACAGGAATTAAGTTGCCCCTATTTCAACACTAGTAATATACCTAATAAAGAACATATGATATTGACACAGGGATAGACTCATTAATCAGTAAAATAGAATGAAGACCCAAATATGCCCAACTGATCTTTGATAAAATTGCAAAAGCAATTCACAAGAGGAAAGATAACCTCTTCTTCAAGCAGAAATAGGACAATTGCACATCCATAGGCGTGCGTGCACACACACACACACACATACACACACATTTTGACCTAAACCTCACACTTCATGTAAACATTAACTTGAAGTAAACAGCAAACTTCAATGTAAATTGTAAACCTATAACAAACTTCAGGGTTGGGAGGGAGGAATTATAAGGTAAAAGTTTGGGATCTAGGACCAGAAAAAGAGATTTTAGATTTGACACCAAAAGCATGATCCATAAAAAGAAACCGATACATTGGAAGTCACCAAAATTTAAAAGCCTAGTTTCTGTGAAAGAACACAGAGACCAGGAGAAAATATTTGTGGACTACTTATCTAGCCAGTATTTGGAATGTATAAAGAACCCTCAGAATTCTTTAATAACTTGATCGGGCCAGGGTCTCCCCTACCTGGCCATCCCTGGTTGGGAAAGCAGTTCCCAGGTTCCCGAGCTCTCCTACAGACTTAGAAAATTCCACAGAGTCCACAGATTAACTTTCTGCATCCATGAACAGCATAGGGACACAATATTTTTTAAAGATGCTGTATCTGACCTAATACGGTTGTCATCCATCGCATGAGATGCACCACAAACACCCAAACAGCAGAGAATACAGCAAGGACAAGAGCGATGTGTTACATGGAGGGCATGGTAGGGGGACAGTGTCAACCACACAACTAGAAGAAGCCTTCCTAGGGGAGATGGTATGTAAGCTGATGTTGTAGGAGAAGTGGAGTTTCAAAAGAGGAGGAGGGACAGGTATTCCAGGGGAAGGGCAAGTGCTAGGCCAGTGCCTTCCTCACTCTTCCTTCTTGTCCTTGCATTTTTCCTTTTTCTCACTCACCACAGTCATGGGGACTGAATCCTGGAATTCCTAGTATTTACTCTCATGGAGAATTCAGTGTCTTGTCCTGCCTGCCTCTCCAGATGACTCTTCTCTTCCTTGTGACTACTACTATCTCTTGGATGTTTCTTTCCACCCAGACAACTCTCACACCTTAGCGCTGAATTGAGCACTGACTGATGGTTAGAATCCTGCAGTGACCAGCCCTGAAGTTTGACTCAGGAAATTAGGATGTTACTGGCCATCAGGAGGGCATCCAAAGGAATGTAGCCAACCTTAGAAAGAAAACTTGTATAGGATTTAAGGGCCAAATTAAACTTTGTCTATACAAACTTATCCTAAGAAAATTGAGGTCATTAACAAGAATCAGCAGAACCTCTTCGGCTTCCAGAGACTATCATGTGAAATATCTTATTATTGAATCTTGTTCCTTACCAAAGCCACCAGATTTACAAACCAAATTCTTCAAATCTCCCCTAAATATTTAGTGGGTACAGGTTTAACTTGTGTTTTTACTTATCACTTTGTGATTTTCTGTCACATGATCAGGTTTTATTTTAGTAATCACAAAACAATCATTGGATGAATTCAGCTTCTAGTTACCATGAACTAGATATTTGGAGCAACCTCCTACGGAAGACAACAAATAAAGCTAGAACAAATATTTAAAGATATTAAAGCATCAAAAAGATAATAAAATACTGAGAAATTACTGTACGAGATCCAGGAGAGACCTAAAAGAGCCCCAAAGTGAAGCTGGAGCATGAAGCAAAAACAGACAATTCAACTCAAAAAATTTGGATACTTCAATTCCACACTGGATAGAACGCCTAGCCCAACCAAGAAATAAAAGACTTGAACAAAATTATAAACCATCTAGACCTAACACACACCTATAGAACGCTCCACCCAACAATAGCAGAATACACATTCTTCTCAAGAGCACAAGGAACATTTACCAGGAAAGGCCATATGTTTAAAAAAAAACAAGTCTCAATAAATTTAAAGGGAATGAAATCATACAAAGTATATCCTCCAACCACAATGGAAGGAAATTAGATAACAATAACAAAAGGAGATCTGGGAAATTTGAAAACATGTAGAAATTATACATTGTCCTGTGAACGACTGTATGCCAACAAGTTAGATAGGCTAGATGAAATGAAAAAAAAAATTCCTAGAAAGATATAAACTACTGGAACTGAGTGAAGAAGAAACAGAAAACCTGAATATAACAATTAAATAAATGAATGAGTAATCAAAAAAATTCCCATGAAAAAAGCACAGGGCCAGATGGCTTTATTCATAATTTTTAATCAAATTTAAAAAATAAATAAATAAATGCCAATTCTCCACAAACTCTCCCAAAAAATAGAAGATAAAACAGTTCCTAACTTATTCTCTGAAGCCAGTATTACCCTAATACCAAAACCAGACAAAAATATCACAAAGAAAACTATAGACTAATATCTCTTATGAATATAAATACAAAAATTTGAACAAAATAACCTGGCGTTGTACAAAATTATTATCCTCCATGACCAAGTGAGATTTATCCCAGGAATGCAAGGTTGTTTTGACACATAAAATCTCAATTAATATAATCCACCAACGACAGAATAAAGAATAAAGCTACACGATCATCTCCCTAAATGCAGGAAGGAAAATCACAACAGCCAGATACAACAGCCAAAAAATTCTTAACGAACTAGGAATGAAGGGGAGCTTCCTCAACCTGATAAATGGCATCTGTGAGAAACCTACAACTGACATCATGCCAAGGGTAAGACTGAAAGCTTTCACCATAACATCAGAAATAAGACAAGGATGTTGGCTCTTGCCATTTCTATTCAACATTGTAATGCAGCTTCTAGCCAGAGCAATTGGACAAGAAAAAGAAAAAAGGCATCCAGATTGTAGGAGCAAAACTATGTATTTGCAGATGACATAATGTTATACTTGGAAGATGCTAAAGAATCCACAAAGAAAAAAATTGTTAGAATCTAATAAATGAGTTCATCAAGTCTGCAGGACACAAAAATCAGTGTATTTCTATATGCTAACAATAAACAATCTGAAAATTAAATAAAAAAGAATTTTATTTACAATAGAATCATAAAGAATAAAATACTTAGAAATTTAACCACAGAAGTACAAAATTTGTACACCAAAAATTACAAAATATTGCTGAAAGAAAATGAAGAAAACTTAAATGAATAGAAAGGCACTTATGGATTATAAGATTTATCTGTTAAGCTGGCAAAATTCATAATTTATATACAGTCACTGAAATTCCTATCAAAATTCCAGCTGCCTTTTCTTTTACAACAATGGACAAGCTGATCCTAAAATTCACATGGAATGTAAGGGGCTTACAATAGCCAAAACAATCTTGAAAGTAAAGAAAAAAGTCAGAGGACTAATACCTCCCAACTTTAAAATTTACTGCAAGCTGCAGTAATCAAGATAGTGTGACGCTGGCAAAGGATAGACATGCAGATCAATGGAATAGAATTGCGGGCCCAGAAATAACCCATTAATCTGTATCAATTGATTCTAAACAAGGGTGCCAAGATCATTCAGTTGGGAAAGAGTAGTCTTCTCAAAAACCGATGCTAGGAAAATTGGATTTCCATATGGAAAAGAATAAAGTTGGACTCTTAACTCACACCATGTAGAAAAAGAACTCAAAAATGGATCAAATACCTAGATATTAGACCTAAAACTATAAAACTATTAGAAGAAAACATAGGTATAAATCTTCATAATCTTAAATTAGACAATGATTTCTGAGATACAACGTTGATAGCACAAGCAACAAAAATAAAAATAAATAAACTGGACTTCATCAAAATTAATAGAACTCTGTGTTACAAAGAACACTACCAAGTACATAAAAAGATAAATCATGTAATGAAGATAATGTTTAGAAATATATATGCGATAAGGGTTAAGCATCCAGAATATAAAGAACATGTACAACTCAAAAATAAAAAGTCAAATAACTCAATTTTTCAGTGGGCAAAATATCTAAATAGCATTTATCCAAAGAAGATGTATAAATGGCCAACCAATAAGCACATGAAAAGATGCCTAACATCATTTGTCATTAGGAAACTGCAAATCAAAACTACATTGAGATAACACTTCACACTACTAGAATGGCTAGAATGAGAAACAATGGAAAATAACAACTGTTATGAGGATGTGAGAAATTAGAATCTTCCATCATTGCTGAAAGAAACGTAAATTGGTACAGTCACTCTAGAAAACAGGCAGGCAGTCCTTCAAAAAGTTAAACATAGGGCTACCATATAACTCTGCAATTTTACTCCTACTTATATAACAAAGAAAAATGAAGATATGTACTCAAATACTTGTATATAAATGTTCATAGCAGTATTACTCATAAAAGACAAAAGGGAAACAACCTAAATGTCCATTAACCAATGAATGAATCAGCAAAATAAAGTATATCTAAACAATAGATGTGATTTGACAAAAAAAAAAAAGAAAGAAAAAAGAAAAAGAAATAAAGTACTGATACATGCTGCAATGTGGATAAACCTTGAAAATGTGATGGTAAATCTAAGAAGCCACATATTGTATGATTCCATCTATACAAAATGTCCAGAATAGGCAAATCCATAGAAGCAGAAAACACATTATTGGTTACCAGGGACTGGAGTATGTGTGTGGGGGCGGGGGATGTTTGGGAATTGGGAGTGACTGCTAGTGGGTACAGAGTTTTATTTTGGGAAAATGAAAAATGTTCCATAATTATATATTGGTGATGACTGCATGTCTTTGTGAATATACTAAACCATTGACTTGTACACTTTAAAATAGTCAATGTTAATATTTGAATTACATCTCAATTTTTTTTTAAAAGAGTTAGTTTATTCTCTAAACTAACATAGGGAACATAGTAATATATTTAATTGATCCAAAATAAGCAAATAAGGATCAAAAAAGGAGCTGAGACTAGCAGGACAAATAATAAACACATAATTGAGATAGTAAAACTTTATCTAAAAATATTAATAAATACATTAAAAAAAATGCTCTAAATACTTCCATGAAAAGGAAGATTTTCAGGTTGCATTAAACACATATAGATCTTGATATATGTATATGGTATTTACCAAAAAAGCACATCTAAAACTAAAAAATTAAAAGTAAAAAGGTAGACAATATATACTGTGCAAATACTAACCAAGCAAAAGCTGGTATAGCCAGCCATGTTAACGTTAAAAGCAAAAAGCATGTTAAAAAAAATTATCTCATAATGACAGCAGACCGAGTTCCACTGAAAGATAAAACAGGTCCAAATTTGTGTGCATCTAATTACTTATCCTCAAAATACGTAAATAAATTTGGCGGCTCTGTTACAGAAAATAGGCAAGGTCCAAAACATAAAAGGAAATATGGCACAACTCAGCAACTAATGAAACCTGTTATTCCTTCAATGAGGATGCGTGATTTCACAGTCATGTAACTGGTTTTGAGTTGTTTTATTTTTGCAAGTTCCGGAGCGTGGTAGCAGATTCTATATTGAATCCCAATGATCTCACATCCCAGTATTCACACCCTTGTGTGATTCCCTCCCTCCCCTTTAGAGTGGGCTGGCCCTAGTTACTTGTTTCTAACAAA
This sequence comes from Eonycteris spelaea, assembly GCA_003508835.1. Taxonomy (NCBI): domain Eukaryota; kingdom Metazoa; phylum Chordata; class Mammalia; order Chiroptera; family Pteropodidae; genus Eonycteris; species Eonycteris spelaea. The sequence goes on from PUFA01000339.1 coordinate 152,946, forward strand.
CAGAACACAGCAAAAGTAGTGGGCTGTCACATCTGAAATCAGGCTGTGAAAGAATGCAACTTCTCTCTTGCACACACTTGTTTTCTTGTTGCCTCTTCTTGCTTGCTCACATTGGAAAGGCAGCTTCCATGTTGTGAGAGGCCCTAGAAGAAAGGTCCATAAGCCAAGGAACTGAGAGCGATCTGCCCCCAATAGCCCATAAGAAGCTGATGCCTTGGTCAAAAACCAACAACAAGCAAGGAGCTAATCTCACCAGTGCCTACACGAGTGAGCTTAGAGAATCCTTTCCCCAGTTGAGCCGTGAGAAGACTGCAGCCTGGTTACCAGTGTAACTTCAGTCTGGGAGAGACCCTTAGCCAGAGATTCCAGCTAAGACACATCTAGATTTTTGTCCCAGAAATATGTGTTAGATAGTAAATGCTGATATTTTTAAGCCACTGAGTTTTGGGGTTGTTATGCAACCGTAGATATGTTCTCATAGCTCACTTCAGTATTTGATAAGTAGAAAGAGATGATAAATTGACCAATAGATAAATAAGTAGACAGACAGACAAAGATAGGGTCTCGGCCAAATTTTTATCTTAACATCCTGTTACAGACATGCTCTGCATTTAAACCCCCCTTTATAAGGGATTTAATAAAGAAATGATTTTATGCCTACACAGTGGAATTCTGTGCTGCTCTCAAAAAGAGTTTGATGATGATGATGATGATGATGATGGTGAATGAACGTTTACTATGCTCCTAGATGAGAATTATTATCATTGGCTTCATTTTTCAAATGAAGACAGAGAGAGGTGATATAATTTTCCTAAGGTAGCTCCCCTTAAGTAAGTATTGGAGCAGGGATTTGATAGCCTGAGGCGCTAAATCCTGACTCTCATCTCATAGTACTGAGCTGCTAAATAAAAGTTTCTTCCCTTCTCTTCCTCTCTTACAGCTTCACCTCCTCCTCTCTTACAGCTTCACCTCTTCCTGCTCTGCCTCTCCTCATACTGGATCTTTCCTCTATCTTCTCCTATCCCAGCCCATGCAGCTCCTGGAGTCCATGTCAATATAAACAAATGCTTCTGTGTCCTCAGTCCATTTGCAGAGTTAAGTCTCTGACTTGGTTCTGACTTCCATTCTTCAAGCCTTCCATTCCTGGGATGCAGGTGAAGTTGGGAATAGGCGCCTGCTGGCTCCCCGCTACTACATCCAGGCCCTTGTCTTCTGAGGTTGGAAGGGTACTCAGATGTTGGGTAGCCATGGAAATTGTCCCGCATACATATCCTGGTCTGGGCAAACGACAGTGATAACATCTGTGAAAGTGCCTAGTTCATTTTCTAGCACAAAAACAGGCATCAGGACAATGGGGCTTAGGAGGTACGTGTAGATTTTAAAAGCATAGGAGACAGATAAAGTTTCTTCAAGAAGAAGAAAAAAAAATCCACTAACCCAAAAGGAAATGATTGATAACATTGGATGATAGTAAAATTAAAATTTTTTTTCAACAATGTTTTCAAAAAGATAAGTCACTGATGGGGAAATATATTTGTAACATACATAACAGGCAAGGGACTCATGACCAAATATATAAAACTTTCTACAAATTAATAGAAAAATGAGCAAAAAAATGAAAGAAAAAGAAAAACAGAGGAAGGAAGGACATCCAAATGACCAAAAATCAAATAAAAATATGCTTAACTTTATAAGCCATCAGACAAATTTAAACTGCAATGAGAAACCAATACACACCCTACCAAATGGCTAAAAATTTTTTTAAATGTTAATACCAAGTATTCGACAAGAATGTGGAGTAACCGAAACTCTCATACACTGCTGGTGAGAATATAAAAAAGCACAGCCACTTCTGAACACTCTGGTAAAGTTGACCATAGCCTTGATCCCAAAATTTCATGCCTACACATAGACCCAAAAGATATTTGTATGATGGTCCTGGAATGTTTATAGTAGCACTATTCACAATAACCAAAATGTCCATGGACAGGAGAATGGATAAATACTTTGTAGTATATTTACACAATGATCTTCTTCTCATAGTTGATAAAATGTATAACAGACTTTAACCTGGACTCTGTCCTAGTGAGACCCTGCAGGAAGAAGTCTATTTACAACAGAGCTCTATGGTTGTGACAGCCCCTCCTCTTAACTTCCTCTTTCCATCTATAAAGTACAGTTCGCCTTGAACAACACCGATTTGAACTGTAAGGGTCCACTTACAGGTGACTCTTTTCAGTTGACCCACACAGTTCAAACCCATGTTGTTCAAGAGTCAACTGCGGGTTGGGAACCCAGATATGCAGAGGGCAATGTAGTTATGTGGGATTTTTGACTATGGCAATGGTGAAACCCCTAACCCCTTCACGGATCAAGGGTTAACGGTGTTTCCTCCATCTTTGTCTGAGTCAGTGTTTGCACCTGGCTTGTCATGTATGCATGTACAGGATTGGAATCCTTTCCTTTTCAGAAATAAATTCTTTCAGGCAATGGAAGACCTAGTCGATTCTGGTTTATAGTAGATAAAGTGAAAAGGGATTAACAATTGCATTCGCAGTTGATGAATCTCACCAACATAATGTTGAGTGAAAGAAGCCTGATAGAAAGAGTGCATTTCCATTTATATGAATTCCAAAAAACAGGCAAAAGGAACCTATGGCATTAGAAGTCAGGACAGTATTGTCTTAGTACTTGGGGAGAGGGTGGCTCGGTAATATTCTATTTGGGAAGCTCACCATGAATCCCTTCCACACCCTTCCCTATCATTCCTCTCAGTCCCATCTAGGCATTCACCTGAGAAGCTGGCCCACATTTTCCTTTCCCAGCAGTGGCTGGACTCCAAAACAGGCTGCAACAGGACCCAACTGGGCCCCACCTTGCTGCCCGGGTGCCAGCCCAGATATTTATAGCCATCCCTACGGCCGCATGGCTTCTCCAGGGAGAGACCAGCCTGAGTTAAGATGCAGAAGGCAGTCCCTACAGCTACACATTTTAAATTATAACTGTATGTTTCTGTTTTGCTTATTACTTGCTCCCAGTTGCTTCCTATCTTCCAGAAATTCATGATTAACTCTGGTCTATTGACCTCCACCAACTCCTTTTCACCCTCTATAAACTCTTCCTTCCAGTCTCAGATCCACGACTGGAATAATCACAATTATTGATTATGACATATTTTCATCATTGATCTAATATATGGCCATTTATTTATTTGAATGATGTAGTAACACAACCCTCCTCACCACCGAATCACTCATTCCGCATGGAAGTTTAAATCATGACAATAATTTGCACCTACCTCTCCCTGATTGTGGAGAGCTAGACAGGGCGAGAATTCAAAGAGGGACCCGGATCTGGAGCTCCAGGTGACCAAGTTCTTGTTTTATGCCACAGGAAAGAATTCAAGGATATGACAAACAGCAAGCAGGAAAGCAAGTTTTCTCAAAGCGAAAGTACACACTTAAGAGAAAAGTGTGGGCAAATTTGGAGAGAGAGTTTTGCCTGGAGCTGAATTACTGACTTTTGTTTTCTTGTGGGCTGGGGCGGGAGGGGGGTGCTGGATACATGGTTATGCAAGTGCAGATATATATAATATTGTGATTAGCCAAAGCTGAACAAAGGATAAGGGAAAGACTCCAGAGCCTTATCCAGGATGTGAGGGGCTGTTCCAAGGCTATCCATCCTGCCTCCAGAACCTGGCTTGTTTCTCATGCCACCTGGAGGGGAGAAGGCAGCCCAAGGATAGCTATCTTGTCTCCTGGCCTTGGCTTGTTTGCTAACAGAGTCCAAACTGGGAGAGGGCTGAGTAAGGGACAAAGGAAAAATTAAGGAGCCCATCCTGGAGGGGAGGAGGAATGTCCCAAGGCTTACTATCCTGCCTCATCTCCTCTCATCCCTTTTTCTCTTTCCCAAATTCATGTTTACCTTCCCCTTGGTTGCTTTTTGTATAGTTTTGTCTTATCTATGTGTATTTCTTAAAAATACACGTTTTTTTTTAGTTTATTTGTTTTTTATTTTGAAAATTAATATAGATTCAGAGGAATATGGAAAGCATAGTACAGAGAGAGCCCACCTAACATCTTACACTTCCAATGGTTACATTTTACATAACAGTGCAATGTCAAAAGCAGGAGATTGACATTGGCGCAACCCCCAGACCTCATTCAGATTTCTGCAGTTTTACCTGTCCATGCAAGCCTGAGTGTGCCATGTTGTAGTTCTGTGCATTTTTATCACATGTATAGGTCCCTATACTTACCACACAGTTAAAGTATGGAACATGTAGACCACCACAAAGATCTCTCATGTTGTCCTTTTAGAAGCATACCTACCTCTCTTTGCCCCTCCTCCCACTCCAATACCTAATCCCTGGCAAACTGCTAATCTGTTCTCCATGCCTGTAGTTTTGTTATTTCAAAAATGTTATATAAATGGAATCATGTAGTATGTAATCTTTTGGTATTAGCTTTTTTCACTTAATATAATTCCCTTGAAATCCATCCAAGTTATTGGCATATCAATAATTCATTCCTTATTATTATTGAGTATTATTCCATGATTTGTTCAACCACTCACCCATTGAGGACAGTTGGGTTATTTCTGGCTTGGGGCTATTACTAAAAACTTACTACTAACATTTGTATATAGGTTTCTGTGTGAACATAAATTCATTTCCCAGGATAAATGCCCAAGAATGAAATGACTGAATTTTACAGTAATCATATGCTTATTTTTATATAAAACTAGCAGACAATTTTCTAGAAAGTTTGAGATGTTATACATTACCACCAGGTATGTATGAGAAATCATTTCTCGGCATCCTTGCTAGAGTTTGTATTATCACTATTTTTATTTTAACTGTTCTAACAGCTGTGTGTAATACTGTGATTTTAATTTGTATTTTCCTAGTGGCTAATGATGTTAAATATCTTTTCATTAGCTCCTTTGCCATCTATATATCCTCTTCAGTGAAATGTCTGCTCCTATCTTTTCTTGTTTTCTAATTGGATTGTATGTTTTCTCATTGTTGAATTTTAAAGTTGTATTCTGGATTCAAAGCCTTAATCGGTAATCTAGTGTCAAAATCTATCTTAATGTCAAAACTACAGTCTAGATTACCATAGCTTAAAATAATTCCTGAAATTACGTAATGATAGTTCTTCAATTTTGTTCTTTTTCCGAGTTATTTCAACTATTGTAGGTCCTTTGCAGCTCTACAGAAATTTTAGAATCAGTTTGTCAATTTACACACACACACACACACACACACGCACACACACACACACACACACACACGCACCCTACTAGGATTTTGATTGAGATTGTATTGAATCTATATAAAATCTGTTTTAGATTATAATATCTTAATAATATTGAGTCTTCGGATCCATGAACAAGATCTATCTCCCCATTTACTTAGGTCTTCTTTAACTTATCATAATAATGTTTATAGTTTTCAGTATAGAAGTCTTTTATATTTTTTGACAGATTTACTCCAAGTATTTTATATTTCTATGCTATTGTGAATGTTGATTTTTAAAATTTCAATTTCTAACTTTTCATTGTTTAGTATATGGAAATACAGTTGAATTTTGTACATTGCTTTGTATCCTTCAACCTTGAAAAACTCACTTATTATTTCTAGTAGCTTGTTAGTAGAGCACATCCAATTTTCTACACAGATCATCATATAATTTGATAAAAGTTTACATTTTTATTTTCAATCCAGATATATTTTGTCTTGCCTGACTGCACAGTCCACTACAATGTTGAATGGAGGTGGTGAGAGTAGATACCCCTTATTTGTTTCTAGTGTTAGGAGAATGTGTTCCATCCTCAGTTAAGTATGATACAAACTGTAGGGTTTTGGTAGATGCTCTTTAGTAGACCGAGGAAGTTTCCTTTGTTTCTAGTTTGCCTGAGTTTTTATCAGAAATAGATGTTGGATTTTGTTAAATGCTTCATTTGTACAAAGATGATCTTATAATTTTTCTTTTTTAATTTTTTATATGATGGATTATACCGATTGATTTTAAAATGTGAAATTGACTGTCTTCCTAGGACAAATTCTACGTGATTTGTTTCTTAAAGTGTAAAGAGGTTATTTAATGAGACCTTTTTTTTTCTAATATAGCTATTTTCATGCTCTAAATTTCCCTCGAATATTGCTTTAGTGGCAGCCCATGAATGCTGTTTTTTTATTTCATTCACTTCAAAAATACTTTCTATTCTCTTATTTTTTTAATTTAATTTTTATTTTCTCAATTAGAGTTGATGTTTAATATTATTTTGTATTAGTTTCAGGTGTATGACATAATGGTTAGGCATTTATATAATTTACAAAGTGGACCTGCTCTTGGTTTCATTCATGGCCGAGGTCTCAGGGAATCACAGAGGTAAAGCAATCAGATCTTACCAGGGAAATGCAGAATCAAATTTGGCCACACAGAAGAGAGGGCTCAACACAGGGAAGATGGTATCTGCCTACAGGCAGCACAAGAGGAGGGCTCAACCAAGAGACAATGGCAGCTGTCCCCTTCAGCCCTCTCCCTGAAGCCACACAACTCATTCTTTCCCTGTATGTCTCTGGCACCTCTCTAACTGCTGTCCCTCTGCCAGAGTCCAGAATGAGTGCCTGTGAACAAGTGAGTCTGTGCACAAGCCCTTTAAGAAGACATCTTGTTTCCAGTTGCCTTTCATTTCGCCCAGATGTTTGGAATTCCCACTGATTTTCACAGTCAAATTTCGTAGGGACTCCTCTTTCCAGCACTGGAATTCTAGTCCAGAGAGCCCCGGTGTGGGGCTGGGGCCCCTCACTCTTCTGAGAACTCTGCAGCCAAGATATCCCTTTTGATCCTCAACCACCACATGTGGGTATGGGACCCCTCGTTTCACCCCATCTCCACCCCTCCTACCAGTTTCCAGTCTTGATGTGGCCTCTTATTTATATCCTTAGTTATAGGACTTCTGTTCAGCTGATCTTTGGATGGTTCCCCAGGTTAACTGTTCAATAATTTAGTTGCATTTTTAATGTGATTGTGGGAGGAGGCATGCATAGTATTTACCTACTCTGCATCTTGACTAGAACTCTCTTTAACTTCCCTTTAGATTTCTTTGACATACAGGTTATTCAGAAGAGAGTTATTTAGTTTCCAAATATTTAAGAATTTTTAAGGATCTTTCTGTTATTATTTCTCACTTAATTCCATTGTGGCCAAAGAACATGCTGTGTAAAAAACTTTTAATTTTATTGAGATTGTTTTTTGATGGACCATAATGTATGTATCTTCATTAATGTTCCATGTGCACTTGAAAAAAAATTTGTATTCTGCTGTGGTAGGGTGGAATGTTCTATAAATATCAATTAGGGTAAGTTGGTCGATAGTGTTGCTCAAGGCTACTATAGTCATGCTGATTTTCTGCTGTTCTATAGATTATTGAGAGAGGAGTATTAAAGTTTCTGATAATTGTGAATTTGGATATTTCTTCTTATAGTTCTATCAGTTTTTGCCTCTCATATTTTGACACTCTGTTTTTAGGTGAATACACATTAAGGGTTTTCATATCTTTTTAGAAATGACCCCTTTATCAGTATGTGATGTCTCTCTTTATCTTTGATAACTTTGTTTGCTATGAAGTCTTCTCTGTGTGAAATTTATATGCCTACTCCTGCTTCCTTCTGATTAGTGTTAGCATGGTATATCTTTCTTTTTCTATATACTTTTAATCTATATGTGTCTTTATATTTAAAGTGTGTTTCTTATAGACAACATATAGTTGGGTCTTCTTTTTTGACCCACTATGACACTATCTTTTAATTGATATATTTAGGTCATTGATGTTTAAAGTGATTATATATAGTTAGATTAATATCTCCAATATTGTTATCATTTTCTATTTGTTGCCCTTGTTCATGGTTCCTACTTTTTCTTCCCATTTTTCCTGTCTTTGTGAATTTTGTCAGCTTTATCAAGGTATAATTGACAGTAAAATTGTAAGATATTTAAAGTAAACAATACGATTTCGTATATGTATACATTGTGAAAAAATTCCTTCCATCAAGTTAATTAACATGTTCTTTCTTTCTTTCTTTTTTCTTTCTTTCTTTCTTTTCTTTCTTTCTTTCTTTTTTTCTTATTTCTTTTTCTCTTTTTGGAGCACATTTAAGTTCTACCCTCTGCAAATTTTAGTTATGCAATACCATGTTATCAACTATAATCACCACATTACACATTAGATCCTCAGACCTTATTCATTTTATAACTGAAAGTTTATACCTTCCACTAACCTCTCCCTATTTCTTCCACCCCCAGCAACAATTTTCTACTGTTTCCATGAGTTTAACTTTCTTTCTTTTTTTTTTTTTATATTTCACATATAATGCTACCATGCAATATGTGTTTTTATTCATCTGGCTTATTTTGCTTAGCATAATGCTCTCCAGGTTTATCCATGTTGTTATGACAAATAATAGGATTTCATCTGTTTTGAAGGGTGAATAATATTCCATTGTGTGTGTGTGTGTGTGTGTGTACATATCACATACTTTGGCTATTATGAATAATGTTGCAATGAACATGGGAGTACAGATGTCTCTTTGAGATATTGGTTGCATTACCTTCGGGTATATACCTAGAAGTGGGATTGCTGGATTACATGGTAGTTTTGTTTTAACTTCTTGGGGAACATGCATACTGTTTTCCATAATGACTGTTCCAGTTTACATTCCCACCAACAATGCACAAGGGTTCTCTTTTCTCCACATTCTCACCAGCATTTATTATCTGTCATTTTGTGTATGTGTGGTTTTAATTGAGCAATTTGTATGATTCCATTTTCTCTTTTTTCTTAGCATATCAGGTGTTTTGGTTTTTTTTTGCCTTTTTTAGTGGTTGCCTTAGAGTTTGCAATATGTATTTATAACTAATAAAACCCCACTTTAAAAACCACTGTGCTGCTTCACAGGTAGTGTAAATACCTAACAGTTACAAACTAATTCTAATTCCTCCCTCCTGTCCATTGTGTCATTGCTTTCATTCACTGCACTCGTATACCAGCATACATAAAAAAGTGTGGGGGCCCCAGTGATGAGTGTCTGACTCTCAGACTTGTCCACACTGAACCTCCAGCAATTTGTTCATTACAGTTTGCTTTCCTTCCCAGCACCAGTTCCCTGGAAGGGTTCTGCTCTCGGCTTCTGCTCCAGTAAGCTATGAATCTCTGTATCTGCCTGCATCTCCGATCTGAGGTGGGCAGTGGTTTGTCCTGTGACCTCACTTCTTACATATCTGAGAACTGTTGATTTTCCAATTTGTTCAGATTTTTACTTGGGAGGTTGGAGTGGCAACTCTGAGCTCCTTACATGTGGGAAACCGGAGTCACTTTCTTATTAGATTTTGACCATTAGTTTTTCCTATAACATTATTTTCAAATTGAGATAATATATTCTTATGTTTCATTAATATTTTAAGTTCATCTAATATACCTTCAAAATTACATTCTCTAATTCATTGTTAGCAAGAGATATAGGCCTTTAATAATCATGAAGCTTTATGTATTGTCCACAATTTCCCATGGCAAGGGTTACTATCTATTCCTTCTTAGTTCAAAATATCATATCATACTGAAAATTTGCATGACATTGTACAAATATGCTTTTGATTTTAACATCATGTTTCATTTGATATTCAAAATATCATATCATACTGAAAATTTGCATGACATTGCACAAATATGCTTTTGATTTTAACATCATGTTTCATTTGATATTATGTATACTAGTGTTTGATAAATGTTAATATTTTTAGAAGTGTCCTAATTCTGTTTATTACACTTCCCAGCATGGCCCAGAGGGGGAAATGTATACATCTTATAATTCCCAAACACTTCTGTAGCATCCAGTGGCTCTCTGCCAAGATCAAGTTAACCCCTCATGCCCCAGGACACGAAAATGCTCTAATACAATTGTGGCAAGTAAAGAGCCCGGGGAGTGGCAACTTCCTAACTGTCCAAACATCCCTCTCTGCATGATCTTGAAATATAAATGCACTGACAGACTCAAAACAGCACAGGCCAAAGACAGAAAATTGAAACTGACACCTGAGCTTCCCTAGGTTCCTGGAGAGCAAAAAGAAGCAGAGTTTCTGGGGAGTCGTGGGTCTCAACTGGAGGAGGCACCTACGCACACAAGTGCCTCTCCCCTGGCCTGTGGCAAAGGGCAGTCAGTCTTCCAAGTACCCAGTAAGGACCAGCTTTGTGAGGAAAAATGGAATCCAGAGATCCTGTTTCCACAGCACCCTGAAATCATTCTGACACCCCAGTCACGTAGCTATGTATATACTGACCCCATATTTCCTTCTTAATAACATTCAGACTGTCCAAGAGTGATTAGTTTCATAACTTTGCCTGAACTGAATCTGGATATTGCTCAGCCTCTGTATGCAAAGATCATACTGGCATCCCACTGATATGGTTGTCATTTGTCTTAAAATCATTTCAAACTTGTAGGACATTGCAAGAGCAGTACAAAGAACTCTTGATCTTTTCAGTCAGATTCCACAGTGTTATCACTTTACCACATTTTCCAATTTATTTAAAATATTCCAGTGTATTTTCTCCAAAAACAGGGACACACTCTGAGATAGCTGAGATAGCAACCACATAACTCCTTAATCAGGAAGACAACATTTTTTCAACACCACAGGCCCATTTCAAGTTTACCAACTGCTTCACCTGTGTGAAAATGTCTGTCTCTCTCTCTCTCTCTCTCTCTCTCTCTCTCTCTCTCTCTCTCTCTCATTCTAGGCCAGTTTTCTTTTTCTTGGAGCTGTTCCTCACACTCACATTTTCTTGTCCTTGACAGATTTATAGAGCATATATGACCCCACCCAGGCCTTCCCACTGTCCCCTCCTGAGCAGACTCAGGCCCTTTGTCCCCAGCAGGACCCCCCAGCCTGATGCGGGGCTTCCCTCAGTGCAGCCCTTCAGGGGACCGTCCCTCCCCAGCACTGCTGACGCCAACTGGATAACTGTGTGACATCTCTGCCAACCTTCTCCAAACACACAGAGATTTGTTTTTACTTTGTATGAGTGGAATTTTATGGGGAGATATTCAGTTTCTGTCAATTTTATGTTTCCCTTCCAACTTTCCCCCACCTTGTTATCCATTAATGATTCTCACCTGGATCAACTACCGCTCTAGTGGTTGACAAATGGCAATTTTCCCATTTCCATCGCTGCTCCCATATTTACTACTTGGCTTTCTACTGCTCCCTATTTATTTATCCAATGTTTTGTAATCTGTTGTCATTATTTATTTTGATGCTCAGATTTGACCAATAGGATTCCCTTCGAGATGACAACATCAGGCTCTGGGTAAGTCACCTGTGCTTGGTCCAGGTAGTGTCCAAGGAGGGAAGATTCCATTATTGCCGACTCTTCCCCAAATTACGCTCCTGTTAGAGGTGTTATTTCTTTCATCAAGCCATGTGAGCAGCCACCTTTGAACATTTAAAATTCACCTGTACCTTCCTAAATTTCCTCTGCGTTTATTCTCTATTCCTTACTTCAATTCATCCTGCGTCCACAAGGCTCCTTTTACCAACACAAATCTCATCATGTCACCCTCCTGTGTACTGCTCTTTCTGTTTATTTTGAAAGGGAGGAAATACATTGTGCAGGAACTGGAGATAAATTTGTTCAGGAAAGACTTTTTCTTCAAGAATAAAGAGACCGGAGGAGTTTACAGGTGGGAGAGACTGGGAAAAAATGTCTCCACAATACGTAGGAGTGGAAGGGAGAGGTAGAGGCACTGGGATGCCTGGAGACTTCAGAAGTAGAAACACAGGAGGTGTCACCCATCTTTGTTTCTGGGGACACTCCTTATTCTGGCTCCTGACAGTAGGATCTTCTCCTTTATTCCTACTGGGGGCAAAAATAAGGGGGAGAGAGTATGGAAAGTAACCTCACAGGGTGATTTGATTATAAATTCCTAATTGAGCAGATCATGGTGGGTAGTCATGCCCCAGGCATATAACTTTTAAGTAAAAGGTTTATCTCTGCCTTAAGCAAGCTCTGTCCATTGTTTCTGTGCACCTAGGTAAACACACCTTTGAAATAAGCCTCAATAAACTTCAAGAGAGCACATAATTTTGTTAACTATCCTGTAATCAAATCCCCACCTGCTTTTTCCCACCTCCATGTAACCTTCCTTAGTTCCCTCTTTAATTGCAAATGCAGCAAAGAAGCTGCAAAAGTTATTCTCTAGAGCATTTGCGATCTCGCTCATCAGCACTTGTCATCGGTTTGGTTCAAATAGATTTCTTAAAAAATCGCTCCAAGTTTGGACATGTTCTTACAATTACACTACCTTTCCCAATACTTCTCCACAGCACTATTTGACAGCACAGGCTCCTCTGGGTGTTAAAATTTGAAGTGCACCTGTAGATCCACCCTGGGCCCTATTTTTTTTTTTTTATTGCTATGCTTTTTTATTTTTTATTTTTTTAAGTGAGGCTACCTTTGATTGACCTCACAGATTGCAAGGACCTTGTCAGTTTACAATCCCTTATTTTTTATGCCTACAGCACCTGGTCTTCCTAGGTAGTCTCCCATCCAAGTATTAACCAGCCTTGACCCTGCCTAGTTTTCAAGATCAGAGGGGATCGGGCTTGTTCAGGGTGACACGGCTGTAGACTGCTATGCTTTTTAAAAAATAACCTATGAGTTATCTAGTTCATTTTGTTGACTGAAAAATAATATCAACTACGTGTTTCATCACCAAAAAGGATTTACATGGGAAAAAAAAGGGTTCCAACCCAGTGCATGCAGATGTGACCATAAGCCACGTGCATACTCACTTGCACGCCAAGATGAAGGAGTATTTATAGAAGGGAAAATGGAAGTTAAGGGAGGAGGATAGTAGAACCGTAGAACTTTATTATAAAGAGTTATTTCAGGGCAGCCAGGTGGCCCACCCAGCTGGGGACAGTGCGCCATGCTAGAGACTGTGGTAGGGTCCCAGCCAGTTAGGTTGAGGGCTTGAGAAAGCCCAGAGGTGAACTCACAGTGGAGGCTCCATGCCCAGGGTAAGAGAAACCAACTACACCTGGCCAGGAGCCGGCGCACTGAGAAGGTGGCAAGTCCTGAGCTGCTGCCTGACTCTAAAATCTGCCTCTGGGTGGTCCTGCCCATCGTCATCATCACCTTCTTCATGGGTATGATCCAGCACCATGTGTCCATCCTGCTGCAAAGCGACAAGAAGCTTACCCAGGAACAATTCTCCCACAGTCAAGTCTTAATTCGAAGCAGAGTCCTTAGGGAAAATGGAAAATGCATTCCCAGTCTTTCTTGATAAAAAAAATATTACTCAACAACCCAAAGAATGGGTTTTTCAAAAAAATTAAAAGGAATGTAGTGCCTTCTTCTTCTGTGACTGATCCCACTATGCTCACAGGCATGATGAAAGGCAATGTAACAAATGTTCTCCCTATGATTCTTATTGGTGGATGGATCAACATATTTTCAGGCATTGTCACAACCAAGGTCCCATTTCCACTGACCCTCCATTTTAAGCTCGTGCTACAGCAAGGAATCAAACTACTCACATTAGATGCATCCTGGGTGAGTTCTGCATCCTAATACTTCCTCAATGTCTTTGAGCTTCGGAGCACTTACTCTTTGATTCTGGGTCAAGATAATGCCACTGACCAGTCCCAGATGATGCAGGAGCAGATGACTGGAGCAGCCATGGCCATCACCAGAGACACCAACAAAGCTTTTAAGCAGAGGGGGAGGCTTTGGAGCTGACAGATCACCAGTGAGCACTAGATGATGTCAAAGAGGAACTCATGGCCAAAGACCTCCACCCTGAAGACATGTTCAAAAAGGAATTACAGACCTCTATTTTTTGAAATAATAATGAAAGTCAGAGAACAGGGGAAGACTCAAGCTAGTGATATTATATAAAACTTAGCAAAAATACAGTCTTTGGGAAAAGCATTGTCAATTATACCTAATTATTATGTATAATCAGCCTGACTTCTAACCACGGTAGATTTCTATTTTCTTGAGATCTGAACATCCTGCATTTTACCTTTAATTTTTTGTTAGTAATTTTATAACTCTTTACTGAAGAGAACTATAAAAATTTAGGAACTGTGGATGAGCAAAATAAAGCTCCCGGAGTTGTTCATTTTGAGCCCAGAGAATGACATAAAGAGCAAATGTGTCAAAATCTTATTAAAATAAACTCTTTTCAGAGTGAATACCCAGGGCCAGGACTGACTTAGCAAACCTTCTTTATCTCATAACACTGTCCAGTGACAATCCATGACTCTGAGACATTGCTGGATTCTCAAGTGCCTTTGAGATCATTAGAGACAGGTTAAGTAATGTGAGGTCTTGATCTAGAGTTCAGAATATATCAAATGCATTGACAAATTAATGGTGCTGTCCTGTATATGGCTGCTCAAATGAATGGAAAAACTTCATTCCCCAGTTATTCTACATAAGAGAGAATTTATGTATCACTGTAATAAGGGAGAAAGGGCAATTGCTGGCAGACACATCGTTAAGGGTTGCCCAGAAATAACTCCAACTGGATTAACTCTCAGTGAAGTGGCAGGGTGCCATTTCTGTACTAAGAGATGAATGTAATTTGCATGTTGAACACTGTAATAAAGAATAAATGACTCTTGACTCTATAAATTAAACCATCCTGCTTCCCTTAAAAAAAAAATACAACAGAGTTCTTCCTGTTGGGTTATAGCAATTACGTAGAGTGTGTAAGAACTTATATAAGCCCTAGTTCCTCCCAAGACCCTCCTGACTGATTATATTTCCTTAAAGTTCTAGTTAGTCTTTATTAATTTCTATGGCATTTGTGATGAACTCAGGGCTTATAATACACCCCAGATTTCATTTCCATCCAGAATTAGATCTCCAGCAGCCTAATTGGTTTTCTTGTCTGACTTGGATGCCTCGTAGACATGACATACCACAAAGAGGCCAACCCTCACCTTGGCCATACCCTACACCTCCCAACTGAATGGATTTTGACACTTTTCAGCTAGTGACTCGGCTTCAAACTCTGGTAGCATTTCCTCATCCCATATCTCCCCACGTCATAGACAATCGATTGCCCAGTTTGTTCTTTTTCCTCTGGTATATATCTCCAAACACTTCTCTTCTTTTCCAAGACAAAGGACACCCCCCACCCCACCCTGCTTTAAACCCCTTGTGTTTTTGTTTTGTTTTGTTTTTCAATATTGGGGTGTTAGAAGCAGAGCTGCTAAGGACATTCACATCCAGGATTTTGGGTGAACATAAATGTTGTTGGGCCCCATGGTGGAGTCCTCTAGGGTTTGATGCCTTACTATAAGGACTCACAGGACTCCACAAAGCTGATCTCCTGGAAGTCAAGCTGATACTGCTGCATGGCTCAGGGCCCTCACCTCATCATAAACACTGTAGACCTACACTACTCAAGCCCTCAGCTAAATAAAGACAGTTCCCAGGCAGGACATTCCAAGGGCTTAGAGGTTGCCTCCTGGACTCATGTGAAGTCAGACCTTTCTTTGGAATGTGCACTTTCTGAACATCCTGGACCTGCTAAGTCAACCCTTTACGGCACAAGCTTTATTTCTCTGGGATGAATGCACTGGGGTTGAGTTACTGAAATGTATAATAATTGCACGTTTTTGTTATCGTTTGCTTCCTTCCTTCCTTCCTTCCTTCCTTCCTTCCTTCCTTCCTTCCTTCCTTCCTTCCTTCCTTCCTTTTTCTTTCAACTGCCATCCTGTTTTCCAAAGTGGCCATACCATTTTATATCGCCACCATTGATCAATGCATAAGTGATCAGTTTCTCCACATCCTCACTAGCATTCAGGACTGTTCTTATATTTACTTTAAGCTGTTCTGATAGATGTATCATGATATCTCACTATGATTTTAATTTTTCATCTGCTTATTTGCCATCTGTATATCCTCTTCAATGAAATGCCTGTTTGTATCTTTTGCCTATTTTATAATCAGACCATTCATTTTCACTGTTGCATTTTGAGAGTTTTTGTACATTCGGATATTATCTCTCAGTTGGATACGTGGTTTGCAAATATTTCCCTCCAGTGTGCACTTTGCCATTTACCCTTTCAAAGAGCCTACATTTTAAATTTTAATTCTAGTTTATCCATTTCTTTTTTATAAATCACATTTTCAGTGCCAAGTCTAAAAATCCCTTTACCTAGCCCTAGATCCCAGCTTTTCTCATAGAATTTTTTTCTAATGTTTTACATTTTATGTGTAAATGTGTGATCCATTTGGAGTTAATGTTTGTATGAGGTGTGAGGTGTAGGTCGTCAGGTCAAGGAGTTTTTGTTTTGTTTTACTGTGGATGTCCCATTGCCCTGCTCCTTTTTGATGGAGAAGCCATCTTTCCTCCTATAAATTGTTTTTGCACATTTGCCAAAAACCAGTTCCACATCTTTGTTGGGGTCTCTATTCTGTTCCATTGATCAACTTGTCTTTCTCTCTGCCAACATCACACAGAGTTCATAGCTACATAATAACCGTTAAAATAGGGGAGATTTTATTTTGGTTTTTCAGAATTGCTATCCTAAATCCTTTGCCTTTCCATGTAAGTATTTTTTAAAGGAAAGTGCATATATTAATTTTTTCGAGAGGTTCTACAGCTTGCTTTTCATTTAATAATCCGTCATCAACACCTTTCCATGTCCCTACCTATATAGATCTATTTCATTTTAAAAACAAAAACCAAAACACAAATTCATAGTGATGCATTGTACTGATGTACTGGAATTTATTTAACCTGGTCCCTCTTGATGGCTATTATTTTCTGTTATATTACGTAATGATGAAATCAATATTCATATTACACATGTATTTGCACAAATATTCTCCACACCTGTTTGTTGTCACTTGACTTTGCTTGTGGTATATGCAAAGATCAATTTTGACTAAACTTTGCTCAAACGTATCAATCATTTCCTTTATGGCTCTGGGCTTTGATGTTTTAGAAAGACCTCCTAAATTATCAATAAAAATCATTCATCCGTGTTTATAAGAGTACTTTGAAAGTTTCAGTTTTACATCTTCTCCCAGCCGAGTCCCCAAAGAACTGACGAAGTCCACCAGGAAGCAGGGAAACAGCTCTGCCAAGCCTGGACCGAGCGCCTGATCTGCAGGCTTCTCGGGGAAATCCCAAGTCCCCTCCGGAGTCCAGAAATGGTCTGCACCGGCCTGCAAGTTGCGCGGCGGGCAAGTCTGCCCTCTTCCCAGCAGCCGCCCGAAAACATTTTCAAGTTCCTCTTGTGCTGCTGGGGTGACGCCCTGCCGGCCTGGAGCTCCGAGGCGGACGCCGGGGGCCGTGCCGGACGCCCCGGTGCCTTTCCCGGGCTGAGAGGCGCGAGGTGCGCGGGAACCGGAGCCGGCGGCCGGCAGCGCGCCCTCGCCGGCCCGCGATCCGGGCCCGTTCCGCTGACGTTCGCGCCGGTTTTCGGGCGCTATCTGGTGGTGTCGGAGCGTCGGCGTGTCACCTGTTCCTAGACACTGGACGTGCAGAAGTGACGGGGGTGCCCGTCGCCGCTCCTGGGCTGGCGCACGGTGCCGCCGGAGAGGATTGGCCGGCCCTCGCCGTGCGCGTCTCCCGGTGGGACCGACCGCGCCTGACGCCGTCCCATGCGTGGTCCTGTCGTCGGCCCTTCCATGTGACCCACTTTTGTCTAGTTTGGGCCCGAAGGTTGGGACGGGGCGGAACCCGGAGGAGAGGAGAGCGCGTGATAGGCTCAGTTGCCGGTCCGCATAGATCCCGATCGTCAGAGACGCCGCCTCGAAATATTCTCGAGTGTCTGTTCAAGGTCGTGGACCGGCTCGAGTTGTCTGTGGGGACGGGGACGGGGTCCTGGCTACTTCCACTCCAGCGACACGGACCTGCTCTTGGCCGCGGGATAGTTCAGGGCGAGGGCGGGGGCGGGGCCTGAGCGCGGTGGGTAGGCCTTACCCAGGCGGGGCGCTGGCCTGCGAGGATCCTGGCCTTTGGATCGGACTCCCGCCAATCTTTCCGAGTCCATTTGTGGAGGAGGGAACCAGCTCCCGCCACGGGTAAATCCGTTTAGGCCGCCCATCCCGAATGGGGGCCTGCCTGGTACTCAGTGTTGGAAACTTCCCCAAATATTTCCAGGTACCCTCCCTGGAGCTATGGCCTGACCTGATGGCCAGTGCGAAGAGGCCTAGGGCAACCACTAATCGTTTCTCTATGTCCATGAGCTCCATTTTTTGTTTCCTTTTGTTTCTAGATTAATCTTTTTCTGTCTGACTTATTTCACTTAGCATAATGTCCTCAAGATCCATCCATGTTGTCACAAATGGCCAGATTTCATTCTTTTTTATGGCTGAATAATAATCCATTCAGTCTAAGAAATTTTCTGAATCCATTGGGGAGCCTGGGAACTTGTTTGCTCCAACCTGTGACGCCCTAACCCACAAGCTTAGGGCAACCAACCTGAAAAGCCAGACCACAATCTCTGTAGCACTTGGTTCCAAACAGTCAAGACTTGATCAATGGCAGACTGTTTCCTGCCATTTTGTCCCCACTCCTAACTTAGGACCAAACCAGATAAAGTCAAATTTGCTCCCCCTCACCACTCATGTATGATGGTCCTCTTGTAGTCAGCCTGACCCTCCAATCAAGACATGTCTTCCTTTTTCTTTTTTCCCACCACGGTGAAAGCTTTCCTACTGCCTTTGGGTCTGCCGAATGCAAGTGGTGGTGCCAATCCGATGCTATATAGAGCAAGCTCTGAATAAATAGTGCTTGTTCTCATTTGGGTGGTCTTCCTTTACCTCCACAGAAATTGGTAGTAATGGAACCAAATAAAGCACTCAGAGAAGCATATCTGTTCCTCATGTTAACACTTTCTAAAAATGTATGTACTCTTTATTAATCATGTGATTTAAAAAGTTGAGATATAATTCATATACCATAAAATTCGCCCTTTTAAAAATAAACAATTTGGTGATTTATAGTCTATTGACAAAGTGTACAATAAGCATCACTATCTAATTCCAGAACATTTTCATCACCTTGTAAAGAAACTTCTTTCTATTAAACAGTCACTCTCCACTCTGCTCTCTCTCCAGGCCTTGCCAACCACCAGTATGCTTTTTTCTGTCTCTACAGATTTGCCTATTCTGGATGTTTCATGAAAATGAAATCATACAATATGGCCTTTTCTGTCTGGCTTCTTAATTTTAGCATCATGTTTTTGAGACTTATCCATATGCCATGGGGCTAGTAGCCACCCAAAGGGTGCTTGAAGTATCAGTGGCAGAGAGAGACACTGTTCGGAGACTTTGGAAGCTCACATAGGTGAATTGCAGCACACGCCTGTAGGATTTTGAAGGCCTGCCATCATCAGCAAATAAACTTCTCTCCTTTTGAGAAACTGCTCTCAGCCTGCTATTGGGCCTTAGAGAGACTGAACATTTAACCATAGCCACCAAGTTATTATGCGACCTGAGCTGTCCGTCATGATGAGCTGGTGTAATCTGACCCACCAAGCCATAACAGTGGGTGTGCACAGCAGCACTATGTCATCAAATGGAAGTGCTATATATATGATCAGGCCTGACCAGACCCTGAAGACACAAGTGTTATATGAAGAAGTGACCCAAATGCCCTTTGTCCTCATTTCTACTACTCTGTCTTCTCGCTCCCAGCCTATACCTCTGGTCTCGTGGGGAGTTTCCTACAATTAGTTGACAGAAGAAGAGAAGACTTGGGCCCAGCTCAATGGTTCTGCAAGATATACAAGCACCATCTGACAATGGACAGCTGTAGCACTATAGTCCTTCTCTGGGACATTCTGAAGGATGGTGGTGGAGGGAAACCACCCCAGTGGGCAGAACTTCAAGCAGTGCCCTGGTTGTGTGCTTTGCATTGAAAGAAATGGCCAGACATGTGACCATACAGTGATCCAAGGGCCGTGGTCAGTAGTTTGGCTGGATGGTCAGGAACTTGGAAGGAACATCACTGAAAAACTAATGACAAAGAAATTTGGGGAAACAGGTGTGTAAATAGACCTTTTTGAATGGTGATAGATGATAGATAGATAGATAGATAGATAGATAGATAGATAGATAGATAGTGTGTGTGTGTGTGTGTGTGTGTGTGTGTGTGTGTGTCCCATGTGGCTGTTCACCAAAGGGTGACCTCAACAGAGGAGAAGTTTAATAATCAAGTGAATAGGATAATCCATTCTGTGAATTCCAGCCAGCCTCTTTCCCAGGCGACCCTTGTCATTGCCCAATTGGCTTGTGAACAAAGTGGCCATGGTGGCAGAGGTGGAGGTTATACACGGGCTCAGCAACATGGATTGCCACTCAGCAAGGCTGACTTGGCTACACCTGCCTCTGACTGCCTAACCTAGCACTCAGTTAGCAGCAGAGTTCCCAGTATGGTACCATTCTCTGGGGTGATCAGCCAGCTACCCGCTGGCAGGTCGATTACACTGGAACCCTTCCAACATAGAATGGGCAGCATTTTGTTCTTACTGGAATACGTACTTACTCAGAATACGAATTTGCCTTTCCTGCACACAGTGCTATTGTCAAAATTACCATCTATGGACTTACAGGATATCTTATTCACTATCATAGTATTCCACATAGCATTGCTTCTAATCAAGGAACTCACTTCACAGCAAAAGAAGCGCAGCAATGGGCACATGCGCATGGAATTTGCTGGTCTCAACATGTTCCCCCACCATCCTGCAGCTGGCTTGATTAGAGCAGCAGAATAGCCTTTTAAAGACTCAGTTGTAGCACCAGCTAGGTGGCAACACCTTGGGGACTGCTCCAAGGTTCTCCAGAAGGTTATATATGCTCTGAATTAGTGTCCAGTTATGGAGCTGTTTTTTGATAGCCAGGATTCATGGGTCTATGGATCAAGGGTAGAAATAGGAGTGGTCCCACTCCCATTACCCTAACGACCCACTATCAAAATTTTTGATTCCTATTCCTATAACTTTATGCTCTTCTGTCCTTCAGGTCTTAGCTATAGAGGGAGAGAGGCTGCCACCAGGAGACACAACAATGATACTGTTAAACTGGAGGTTAAGCCTGCACTGACCACTTTGGCTTCCTCATGCCTCTGAATCAAGAAGCAAAGATGAGAGTTAAGGTGCTGCCTGGGGTGACTAACTTTAACCATGAAGTGGAAATTAGACTGCCGCTCCACAGTAGAAGTAAGGAAGAGTGTCTGGAATGCAGGAAATCGCTTAGGGTGTCTCTTAGTATAATCATGTCCTGCGATCAAAGGTCAGTGGAAAACTACAGCAACCCCACATAACTATATTTGGGGATAGAGCTTTTAAAAATGTAACTACATTAAAATGAGTCATTAGGGTGGACCCTAATCTAATAGGGCTGGTGTTCTTATAAGGAGAGGAGATTGGGACACAGACACACACAGGGAGGACCAGGTGAGAACACAGCAAGAAGGTAGCTATCTACAGGCCAAGAAGAGAGGCCCCAGGAGAAAACAACCCTGCTGAGGCCCTGATCTCAGACTTATAGCCTTCAGAATTGTGAGAAAATAGGTCTCTGTTGTTTAAATTGCCCAGGCTATACTTTGTTATATCAGCCCAAGTGCCAAAGATCATCTCATGATCTGGGTGTTCATGTTTTCATTATAAACCTGGTTACAGTGGCCTGAAAAGACAGAGCTCCCCCTACTACTGTCCATGGGCACTTAGAAGACAACAGAAACACATTCACTGTGTCACTGTGAATATAAAGACCATTTGTGGTGAATCCCGGGTGGTCTTTGCTAGCTCTTCCTCCATGCCCATGTCATTGGCACAGCAATCATGGCCTGGATGGCATTGAGAATGGGGTAGTCATTAGGCAACGAAGTGAGGTCCACTTCTTGTCATCCACAGACTTGTGGGCTTCCTCATGTGCTGTCCAGGGGAGCCAAGCCCATGTCTCATTTCCCTCCTTTCCCGATGCTGCTAAGAGCCGACTGCAGAATATCTCAGTGTTACTGTCACACCTGAGCCACAGGGAGAGTTTTATCACTAGTTGGAGCAAAGCAGCTTCATTTTCTCTGTGGTGCGGGAGGGTGAGCAGCAACCACAGATGCTTTCCTCAACTTTAGGGGTGTTGCCTTGTTTTATCTCTAACCATCAGTGTAACTCATCCAGGTTCTCTGGTACAGCAGTCAAGGACCACTCGGCCCCTCATCACCAAACATTTTGGCGACCAGGTTTACCATCTGAAGGGCCCTGCTCTGCACGTGGCAAGTCAGCCTTCAGAGTCTTCCCTTTTGTTTTTTTACTTTTTTCTTTCCAAAGACCATTGTGAGACTGTGTCAACCTCCAGGAGGAGAGTGAAAGATCTAGTGGTATCAATCTGTTTGGAGCCCATGGGGCAAAGACCCATGGTATGTAACGCCTTTTCTGCAAGACGAACTGACATACTCTTACATGACATACTCTTGTGGCTTTTGCATCAGGAGCAGAAAATTCTCTACTTTGTAAAAGACAGGAGTTGTTCTCTGCCTGACCAAGGAATTCAGGGCTGTGAGTCTGCCCACAGCATTTCAAAAAAGTCTGCTAGACCAGCAAGGCGTCATTTATACAGTGAACACCTTGCACATCAGAGGAGGGTTTCTATCTTCATGAACACCTACAGTGCATACTGACAAACCAATTATACCTTTGTACAACAGTACTTACTGTGAATCAGCCCAGGCCTCACGTGCAAGTTTCCTTTCACTTCCTTTCCTTTCTTCACAGGACATTTTTGGCCCAAACTCTGTGTTTTTTTTTTTTTTAATAGAAACACAGGCCCCAAAGCTTTACAAAGCACTGCCATAGCAGCTGCCCTTGACCATCATCTCCTAGTTGGAAGCCCAGGGAATTGAGTGGGAGCTGGGCCAAACTTCATGGGGTCCCAACTTGGTTTTGGCTTTGAATGGCCTTTTGCTTGGTCTCGACAAACACTCCCTCTTGCCACTGAAAAAAATTTTTTCAACAGGCAGCACAAACTCTTTCTTAGGCCTTGGAGAGCTGCCACTGCAGCTCCCTGAACTGGTGAGACAGAGGGAGAACCTATCCTCCTCCCTCCACCCAGCACTTAGGCAAGAGCTGTGCCCAGGAATCGTCTCTCCAGTTCATCAGCCCATGCAGCCCGTTGTCTTCTAAAAGGCACTGTAACTCTGCCGGCCCATTTGTAAAGCACACCCAGACATGTCAAGGCCAAGGCCTGACCGATCTGACCAGTAAAGTTACAATAATGAGCTGTGTTCAATTCAGAGTTTGTCATTTACATACACAGGGGAAGGAAGAGTGGCATGAGGTGATAGCTCCCTATGGTCTTTGTCCAGCACAACAAAAAAATGGCACAGAAACAAAATGGCCAGAAACTAAGAATGAGTTTTGCTATGGAGCCCATTGTAGATGGCAGATGAGGGTTTTATCAGCTGCAGCCCAGTTTTGAAGGACTGGGCAGGGAGGCTCACACCTCAACAGGACCCCCAGGGAGTTAGGGAGTCAGAAGTGACCAGGTAGCTCGAAGTGTGATCCTGTGTCATAGTCTCAGCCCCCAGCAGAATGAGTGGGGGGACAGACAGACCCCAGCGTCACCCCACTGCTTTGTTTTTGATGGTGCATGAGGCCAAAGTTTCTCTGGGCTGGTGATTCTTGATCCTCTGAAGGATCACTGATGAACAAGAATCTAGCAGTGGCCACAGCAGTGAGCTGCCCTCTTTTCCTTCTGTCCT
This sequence comes from Eonycteris spelaea, assembly GCA_003508835.1. NCBI lineage: Eukaryota > Metazoa > Chordata > Mammalia > Chiroptera > Pteropodidae > Eonycteris > Eonycteris spelaea. Next base: position 176,746 of record PUFA01000339.1, read on the forward strand.
GTAGCCTAACCCATCACCCCCTCCTGGGGCCAAGCCACTGTGTGCAGAGTATTAAAAAAAGCATTATTTGGATACTTGTTCGAATGGTAAAGAAGACTTTATTCAGGACTATTTCCATAGGTGCCATAGGAGAAGAGAGACCTGGCTCAACTCCAAATATGGCAAAGACATCTAGGAATTTATGATCCTGAGCAGAGCAGGAGGGTCGGTGGATGAAAACTTACTAAAAGGAGACATCAAGTGTAGGGGAATCCTTGCTAAACTATACAGAATTCTTGCTGAAGGCAAGTCAGGGTGATCGGATATTGAGAGTAGGTGATGAAGAATTTGATCAGACATCATGGGTGATCAGATATCAAGGGTAGGAGAGTCTCTCTAAACGGACTTAGTAGGATTCTTGCTACAACTAGTCTAGGCAGACCAAAGATAGGGCCCAAGGATGAGGCCTAGTCAAAATGGGGGCTCAGAGGAGCCTGCTCAAAGTTTGGTCAAGTAACTAATATAGGAAAGAGTCATGAGAACTACACAAATTGACTAAATATTAAACCAGGCTGTATTCAGAGCTGCTAGATGTGGGGAACCTGGTTGATCTGCATATGGTCAGATCATAGGGAACCTATAGGAAGATTCCTGCTGAGATTACTAACAACTTCTTCCCCATGCCTTCAACACTACATACCCATACCTGGAAAGAAAAACATTTAAACTGAATTCCTTGGATACTTGGAGTCTCTCTCATTTTTTGTCTTTGACAGAGACCCTGACTCTGTCTGTGTAACGTTATTCCTTCTCTAATAAACTTTCCTTTTGTTTCTTAACTCTGGCACCCACTTGCATTTTTTTTGTGCAGTCAAGGACTCTGTCTTTGTCTGTCTCTGTCTCTCTGTCTCTCTCTCTCTGGGGAAAGGAGGGGGTAAGTTCTCCCAATCCTGCATCAAAACCACCCTAGGAGAGTCCCTAAATCAGCTGGCTCCTCTCTTTGCACCTGACCCTACAGAGCCCCCAGAAGTCTGGACATTCCATCCATGGCCACTTGGATTCGTCCTCTCAAGTTGGTCACACGAGCCTTCTTTCTGGTCATTTTTTTCCCCCAAGATTCTATCTACTTTTGCATTTTGCTCTACACCAGCCCCCTCCCAATTTTTGACAACGCTGGACTCCCTCCCACTGAGATGAGCAAGGTATGATGGTAGTTGAGGCAGGAATCTTCTGCTTGCTGCCCCCATGAGGTCAGAATATTCATCTGTCCGATTTTTTTTTTTGGGGGGGGGTATATTTTCGTAGTTATAAAAACTGTGATTAGGGATTACTGGCAATTTATTCTCAAGGTTGGGATGACGCATTGGCCCGGGTTTTCTTCATACTGACGATGCTGGGCGGAGATAGATGACAGGAGCAGGAAGGCACCGCTGCCAGCCTGATGCCAGGAACTGCCTCCCGCGTGCAGGCCCTGCCTGGAGCTCGCCCGTGACGCCGCGGGCCGACTCCCTGCAGGTAGGACGGGATTCTTTGAAATCTCGCGATTTCAAGGATGTGCGGTTATAGCTCTGAGGTTGCATGGGCGGGGCGGCGGGATAAGGGGCGGGGACAATGCGGGACACTCCTAGGAGATTCCGCGGAGCGAAGAGGCGAGCCTCGTTCTCGCTGACTCAGAAAGCTGGCCGCGCCGTGCTCCGAAATGTCGTAAAAGGGGCGGAATGCACTGCGCCCGGGACTGACGTAGCCGAGGTCGTGGCGTTTCGGCCGGCGGCTGGCTGGCGTGGGTGCCATGGAGCGTTACGCGGGCCCCTTCGAGGAGCCGGTGGACGGGGCCAGGCAGCAGGAGCGGCACTATCAGCTGCTGTCGGCGCTGCAGAGCCTGGTCAAGGAGCTGCCCAGGTGCGCGGCTGCGGGGCAGGCGACTGAGGCAGCTCCAGGTCCTGCCCGCGCTCACTGTGTCCCCTCTGTCCGCAGTTCTTTCCAACAGCGCCTGTCCTATACTACGCTCAGCGACCTGGCCCTGGCGCTCCTCGACGGCACCGTATTCGAGATCGTGCAGGGGCTGCTGGAGATCCAGCACCTCACCGAGAAGAGCCTGTACAACCAGCGCCTGCGTCTGCAGAACGAGCACCGAGGTGCGCGGGGGTAGCGGGACGACGCAAGCTCCTCCGGGAGGTCAGCCTGGCTCGGGAGCTCTCGGTCTCTGCGGGCGGAGCCCGTCCCTGGGTGTCCACTCGGGAAAAGTGCCTAAAATTGAGCAGATCAAGGACACGGAACCTTTGCTAGCGCTTTTTTGATGACAAATGGGTCAAGCCAGTTTTTTGTTTTTGTCAGTTGCACGACGGCCTCTTTAGAGCATAATATCCCGAAACTTTCTGTTTGGGCTCCCTTGTGCCCCCACTCCCCTCCAGGCAAGATGGCCCAAGGTCTCGGTGCTTGGTCAGCCCACGGACAGATTCCGGTGGTGGCTGTTCGTGTAGCGGTTGACGGCCCCCAGGGATGCTCTCCAGTGTCAGACAGCTATGCAGTGATATTTATGGTCAGTCCCCTCCCCACAGATGCAGAACCCCACACCAGCTGTGCATCGAATTCCCATGCACTATGTCCAGTGCACCCTCTGGGACTCGAAAACTTACTCACTTGAGCCCCAGCTTGGCCAAAGCCTGGTGAGCCTTGGCCCCTCCTAGGCATCCCCTCTGGGGGCAAAGGGGCTCCTGAGCCCCTTCCTGCAAAGTATGCTGGATAGCTCTACCTGTCCATCAGATTTCCCACTTTTGTTATTTTATTGTTCCCCCCCCCCTTTTTTTTTTAAATCAAACATTCAGACTAGTGGTCCCCAACCTTTTTGGTACCAGGGACCAGTGCTCCTATGAAAATCTAATGCCTGATGATCTGAGGAGAAGCAGAGGCAGTGAGGGGAGTAACTGCAAATATAAATGAAAGTTCCCTCCTTTACCCACTGTTCACCTCTTGTTGTGTGGTCCGTTCCTAACAAGCCACTGACCAAAACCAGTCCACAGCCCTGCAGTTGGGGACCCCTGCTCTAAACCATGGTTTTCAAGAATAGCACTGTTGACACTTGTGGCTGGACAAGTCTTGATGGTGAAACAATGTCCTGTGCATAGCAGGATGTTTAGCAACATTCCTGGGTTCTACCCACTAGATGACAGTGACATCCTCCCCAAGTCGCAACAACCAGAAATATCTTCAGACATCCTTGGGAGTCACCTTTAGCCCAGGGTTGAGAACCAGTGCTGTAGAACAAGAACACTCTCTTATGTAAACACTGCAGATAGCCGTCTGAGAAAGTGACCATTCTGGGCTGTCGTCTGACCTTCAGTTCACGGTCACATTACCTAGCTTGTCTCATCTTGTCACTTTATAAGGATTTCTGTGTAGGTTCATGCATTGTTAATTGGTTACTTTGATCTCTCTGCTTCTGGAACAGTCACCAGCATTTGTTGTGGCATTGACTTTTTGAGGACTCCAGGGCATGCTACCTATAGAATGTCCCCACTCTGGATTTGTCGCATTGCTTCTTCGTGCTCTCATTTAACCTGGTTCTCCACCCTCTGTTTCCTGTAAAGTGGACAGCAGATAGAGTCTGATGATATGCAAGTTAAATGGTTATGGCAAAAATTCCTCTAGTGATACAGGGTCCATTCCCTGTGGGGATAGACAATATTTGTCTGCCCCAGAATTAGTGTGTTTCTATCAAGAATGGATGTTGCATTTTGTCATATCCTTTTTCTGCTTCTCTTGAAACGATCAATAGCTTTTCAATTACTATGGTGGATTACATTTTTTTTTTTTTAATCCCGGGATAAACTGCATTCCTGGAATAAATCTTACTTGGTCATGATTTATCTCTCTTCTTGTCTCTGTTGGATTTGATTTGCTAAAATCTCAAGAATTTTCATCTTTATATTCATGATGGACATTGATCTGTAGTTTTCTTTTTATGTCTGTCTGGTTTGGGTATCAGGGTGATGCTGTCTTCATAAGATGAGATGGGAAGTGTTCCAGGAGAGTTTGTGTAGGGTCAGTATTACTTCTTTTCTAAATGTCTGTGTGGTTGTCTTTGTAAACATTTCTATTGAGGTATAAGATGCATATAGTCACAGATTCAAAGTACATAATTTATTCTTTTTCATGCTCAAATTGTGCCACATTTGGCCAGTGGGAAAACTCTAGGCTGGCTCTTTTCAATGTGTCCCCATCATTCTTTGAGTACTTCCTTGCTTTCTGGTAGAGGAAGGTGTTATGGCTCATCTTTTCTTGCTTCCATGCCTCAGACCCTCTTCTAGTCAGCCTGCCTCCAGCTTCCCCACACCAGCAACCTCTCATAAGGACAGACCTTCCCCTTTGGCCACCATAAGGCTCTCTCACTCCTCTTGTCTTTGATTCTCGCCAAATGCAGGAAATTGTGGCACACTCTTGCTGTCAATAAGTAGTGCTTGCCTTTATTTTATCTTGGTAATCTATCTCCACAGAAGTTAGTAGTTTGGGGAGCAAATAAAGCACGCAGAATAATTTTTTAAAAAGGGAACCCGCCATTTCTCCATGGAACATTGTTTCTTTTTTAAAAAATAAATTGTACTTCATCATATTTATTTATAAATATGGAACGCTTCACGAATTTGCATGTCATACTTGTGTAGGGGCCATGCTAATCTTCTTATAGCTTTCCGATTTTAGTATATGTGCTACCCAAGAGAGCATGAGCCTTGGTTCCTTTTAGTGGGGAGTTTTTGATAACTCTCTAGACACTTTGGAATGTTTGGGCAGGTTTTAGTGCTGCTGGCTATGGGCAAGGAACCTGTGACTTTTTGCTTTTCCTTTCCTCTGAATTAGCAAGTAGTGATTGGCAGCTGTCACTTTTCCTTGGTCATTACTAAGGCCACGCCCCTTCTGCCCAGGTAGCAGGTGCGGCTCTCCTCTTATCTCTGGTTGCTCATCCAAGTGGCATCTGGGGATTGACTTGGGATTTGTAGCAACATTTGATAAACAGTGAAGAAGATGACATTTCCCTGTATTTATCTATTTCCTTGAATCCTGCCTCCACATTTTGTAAACGTTAACTTTCTTATCCCTATGTCTCAAGTGGCTCTTAGTTTCCAGCTCATTTATGTGATAAATGCCATAGTCGAGGTGCGCACAGAATGCCAAGCAATAGGAGACTGGAGAAAGCTATGAGCACAGCAGGTGCCAAACTACTGGCAGGGGAACCTCAGGGGCCCTCCTGAGAAGAGCTGTAATGTGAGGTTTCTGCCTAGGACAGAGTGTTGGCCTTGTGTTTCCTTATGACCAGGGTATCCCACTTTATGGGAGAGATATAGACTCCTGACACTTGTTGGGTTGCTTAGTGTTGAGTATTTTGTGATTGGTTTCTTTCCTTCCCATGATACTTTTCTCCTCTGTCCAGTCCTAATCAGACTGGACAATTTTGTACATGCTTGTATTAATGGTACAATTTAGTAGTGGGGTCCTCTCAGAGCAATATAGACTCCCCAGCTGGGGCCTTTGCTGGCTCATCTCAGCCTTGGGCTTCCCAGGGTCTGTACCCTGCCGACTCTCACTGGGAGCTGTGGATGGGGTGGGGTGGCTCTGAAGGGTAGCACTGACACTCCCACACCCCTGTGGGCAGATGCCATGCCTTGCTCTGGCAGTGTGACCCATCTTCTCACCCTCCTTTTCCAGGCCTTTGCCTGGGTGGTCTTCTGGACATTTCAGTGGGTGTCCCATGGATGATGATCATGTCATGCCCAGGACTGATGGCCTGTGGACATCTGAGTCCAGAAGCCCCCAAATCAAAGTCTCCTGCCCCCTTGGTCTTGAGTCTGGGCTGCAACCCTGGCCCCTCCCCCACACCAGCCTGCCCTGCCTCACCCTCTAGTGCCTTGCACCTTCCTGAGTCCCCTGGAGCCTTGCTGCTGGAGAAGGGCCCTGCCCTGGGTGAAGGCGGGACCAAGTGGGTTGGGTGACTGAGTATCCCTTGGACTTACACCCAGCTTCCTGTGCAGGGCTTCGGGGGGGCTGGGTCATCAGGCAGGGCCTCACATCTACACCTTTGGCCTGGCTACTCTGGTGGGACAACTGGAGCAGGCACTGAGGAAGGAGCTGTTCCCTGGTCCACTCCATGTCACCCCTGCTGCCTCCTGATGGACTCTGGTATTGTCCCCTTCCAGTGCTCAGGCAGGCGTTACGGCAGAAGCACCAGGAAGCCCAGCAGGCCTGCCAGCCCCACAACTTGCTCATGCTCCAGGCAGCTCAACAACGTGAGCAGGAGGTATGGGTGCAGGTGGGGTGGGCACCACCTGGGCTCTGCTGACAGGGTGTGGTGGAGGGGCTCAGGATGGCTTGGGAGCTCATCAAGGCCTGGTGAGTTCTTGCATGTGGCTTTTCACTGTGAAGTGTTGGGGTATGTGGAACCAGGTGAAGAGTATGTGATTCCTTCTGCTCCCCAAGACTGCAGGTCCTGGTGGGCTGTCCTGTGCAGGGCAGATGCTAAGCAGGAACCATTGTGGTCATGGCCTTGGAGGTACCAGGGCATTGGTATACAGTGACAGGGACAATCAGCAGGGGCCTATCCTGCTCAAAGACAACCAGGAAACCCTCATGTAACCAGGAAGCCACAGATGGTAGGGATGCATGCGGAGATATGTGTGAGGTCCTGAGGCAGCAGACCTGGGCTTGCAGGAAGGAGGTGCCGAGCTGGGGTCTTGGGCAGCCCCAATGGGGAGGTAATGTTCACAAAGACCCAGAGACTGTGGCCAACTTGATAATAATCAGAGATGGAGCCTGTGTCTGACCAGCTCATGGTGGTCCTGAGCTGTCAGCACTGGGCAAGGCCTGGTACAACAAAGTGAGGACACCTCATAGGAGCTCTTAGAGGGGAGAGCATTTGGAGGAGGGCCACCAAGCTCCTCCATGGCGTTTGGTGTGGCCGAGAAGGGAGTGATCCAGGTGCAGTAAGGGTGCTATAGTGGTCTTGGAGTCTGAGCTTTTGGCGGGGCCAGGTGTGTGTGGGGGGGGGGGGGCGGGGGTTGCCGCCTGAGGAGGTGGCAGGCAGGCTGGGAGCCTGTGTCTGAGGCATTGGTGGGTCAGGGCTGAACTCCTGAGCTGCCCCACTGTGGCAGGCGGTAGAACACCGGATCCGTGAGGAGCAGCGGGCAATGGACCAGAAGATTGTCCTGGAGCTGGACCGGAAGGTGGCAGACCAGCAGAGCACACTGGAAAAGGCAGGGGTTGCTGGATTCTATGTCACCACCAATCCGCAGGTCAGCATCCTGGGCCTGCCCTGGCATAGCCCAGGGGACACTAATCCCCCAAAGCCAGACTCTATGTAGGGTTTTGGGGCTAGCTGCTGGGCGCCCAGGCCCAGGGTGTGTGGGGTGAGGGGAGGGGGAAGGAGTTAGGCCCCAGGCTGCAGAGACGTTGCCCAACTTCCTCAAGCCCGCTTTGCCCCTGAGGGCACTCATCTGCACACATCTCTGTGTGCCCCAGGCCAGGACAGCTGCAGTCCCAGCTGTGTAGTGGAGTCCAAGGTTCTGGCAAGCTGTGGCCAAGGCTTTACTGAAATTCAGCAGTGGGTTCACTGTTTGGTACACTCTAGGCCCTGATATCTGCTTCTGGGCCTTTGGGAAAAGGAGGCCTCTGCCTGGGGCCTTTGTCAGGGCAAAAGGGGACCAGGTGTCATTCTGGCCTCACAGTCGCCCCTCTGCATCCCAGGAGTTAATGCTACAGATGAACCTGTTGGAACTCATCCGGAAGCTGCAGCAAAGGGGCTGCCAGGCAGGGAAGGCAGCTCTGTGACCAGGTGGGGCCCCTGCCAGTTACCCAGTGCTCATTACGGCTGAGAAGACAGCCCTGTCCAGCCAGCTGTTGCCACAGGTAGCAGGAAGCTGAGGAACTCGTCTTCCCCACATCTGGCCACCACCTTCCCAGGTGCCTGCAGGAAGGATCACCCACCCCACTGAGGAGAGGCAAGGCGGACCCTGGCTGTGTCTATCACCCACCTTTGTCTAAGTTATGTCTAAAACTAGAGTAGTATGGTAAAGGGAGTGGGCCCAGCCTGCTGGCTGGCTGCCCCAGAGCTGGGCAAATGGTGAGGCTAGAGGTCTTAGCACCTTATCATTCTACCAAGAACATCCCAACCTCTGCCAGGTCCCATGCTTCCTTCTTGTTTTGGTCTCCTGGGCATGTGTAGCCCCTAAGGGGGAGATGTTCCAAGGCCAAAGCCCTCTGTGACTCAGAGAAATAAAGATGACTCAGTATGGCCTACATGTGGCTTGTGTGGCAGCTTTGTGGTACCTGTCATGACCAGGGCCCACCTTGGGCCCTTGCCTGGTAGCTCCATGGTCTACAGAACCAGCAGAGTCCCCTCCCTAGAGCTCCTCTCCTGCAGCTGCAGGCCAAGCTCCACCATCTTTCCCCTGGGGCATTAGCAGCACATCTAGTCTGCAATACAGGGCTGGCAGCGGAAGGGTGTGGGGTGGGGGCAGCCGTAGGCCTGCTGCTATCAGAACAAGAACCTGGTGTAGGTCATGGCACAGAGCAGCAGGGTCTGAGGGAGGGAGAAATCCAGGGTAGGGAAGTACCTCCCCTGGGAACATCCTGTCTGCATTGGTCTGAGCCTAGGGGCCCTGCTGTTATCTTAGGTTGCAGAGTTGGGGTGGGGGAGGCAGCAGGCGGGTCCAACACTCTAAAGCCTAAAGGGAGGTATGGGCCCAACCCCCTGAGGCACATGATTTGGGAGAGGCAGAGCCTGAGGTGAGATTTCTCAAGCCATAGGAGATATTCCCTCTCTGCTGTTGACCCACCCAAGGGCTCCACCGGGTAGAGTGTTTTGGGCACAGCACTGAGGGCTCTTAGCTACAGAAATAGTGGTTTATTGATCAGACTGCCTTCCCCAGCCTGGCTATCATCCATCTGTAGGGCTTAGGGTGTATGAGTTGGACTCTGGTGGAAGGCAAGCTTTCGGTTCCAAGGTTGTGGGGGTGAGCACAGATGGGGGCAGTGCCCACTTGCTGAAGGGCAGTTCCTGACTGTCAGCTCTGGCAGGTGTCCAATTCGGCTTACACCTGAGTATCGACACCCTGGGCAGGAGCCAGGGGTCAGTGAGGCCCCACTTCCAGCAGTTCTCATAATCTTGGGTGTAAGAAAATGAATCCATGTGAGGTTGAGCTTGGGTCATAGTTTTAACATCGGCCTAGGAGCCACCCAGACCCCCAGATCCCTGCCCCAGCCTTAGGGCCCCAGGAGGCTGAGTCTGAGTGCTGGCGGCGGTGGCAGTGGCCCGTGGGTGGCACTAGGCTGGGCGGTAGGAGAGGCTGCCTGTGCAGAGCCGCCGCTTGAGCTCCTGCCATAGCAGCTGCCGCTCCCGCTGGGCACCCTTCATGACACTGCTGTTCTCCAGGGCTCGGCGGGACAGGTAAGGCAGCACCTCCATCACAGGGCCAAAGGGCACATACTTGTACGCAGGGAAGCCCGCCTGGCCTGCATGCACAGGCAGAGGCAGTGAGTCCCAATCCCGATGCCCCCAGCCCACTCCCCAGGAGGGCCCAGCTCACCCAGTGGAAAGCTGATCTGATCACACATGCCCAGCAGCTGTCCAAAGTACACCTGGCGATCAGCGGGATGCAGGCCCAGTTCCTCCATCCTATGACCAGGCAAGGCAGCGGGTGAGCCCCTGTGCTCCCTGTGCTATATCTTAGCCCCTCTGCCCCCCAGATCCCCACCTACATGCTCTAACTTCCATCCCCTGCAGCGTGGGGCATAGGTATAAGGTGTCCTATCCAGATTAGGCCTCTGCCCTGCTGTTCCCACCTTGGCTCGTGGCCACCAAGTTCCCTCCTTCCCTCGCCAGCCTCCCCTCCTGCTGTGCTCATTTCCCAATGGCCCCGTCCCTCCTGCCTGCCCCAACCTGTTGCTGGTACCCTGACCCACTGAGGCAGACCCCCAGCAGCCTGCCCCGCAGTGTGGCCCAGGGAAGCTCAGCCCTCCCACTGCCCCTTTCTCCAGCCCTTGTACTTAGGTGGCACATCTCAAGTCCTCCCACCCCAACCTGGCTTCTTGTCCTCCCCTTATTGGCTGCTCCATCCTATATGGCAGCCACCAACGGCCACTGAGTCTTTGGAAGGTGGCTGGTGCTACAAGTGTCAAACACGTGAGGCTGTGAAAGAGTTAGTATGAAAAAAGAACGCAGAATATCTTTTTTTTTCTGAAATACCGAATACATGTTTAAATGGTAATATTTTGAATATGTTGGGTTAACTGAAATGCTTTACTAAAATTAACTTCATCTTTTTCTTTTAATGTGGTTACTGGAACATTCAGAATAGATGTAGCTCCCACTTCTATTAGCACCACTCAGATGTTATGGGGTACGGGGGTGAGGCAGTTCTGCCCAGCACCCTCTCCTGTTCTCACACTTCCACTCATAGGATGTTACAAATATTCCAAGGATTTGAAATACCTACTTGTTGATGGTTTCATTTTTATTTCCTGCTCCCTACATCTATTTATCCAGACTTGGTCTGTCTGTACCAGCACTCTGGGGCTGCCCCCATTTTCCAGTTAACCCCAGGGGTGTGTTCAACCTGAGTCCTCCTCACACCCACCCAGGCTACAGGCCAGGCCTATGCTTCCCTGCCCCTGCCCCTGCCCCAGGGGACTCCCTCACCCTGTCTCAGGGCTCTGCCACCCGCCCTAGGTTCCCAGAGCACCAAGCGCACGAGGATCCCTCGACCTCCACAAGGGTCTTGCCTCAGGGCTGAGCTCTTATGTTGGGACGAACGAGTTGAAAGTGGCCTGATCCCCATGATGTCACTCGGTCTCCAGTTCACACATCTCTGTCCCGCACCAGAATATGACCCCATGAGTGCAGGGCTGTCGCCATGCTGCCTACTGACGTGCTCAAGTGGCGTCCTGCAAAAATGGCTGCTGACCCCCACCCCTGTCGGCGTCCATGCCCTCCCATGTGACTGCAGCTTTTCCCAGTGCACAGAAGGAGGCTTTTGCCACCTGATGTCTGGACTGGGCCTCGTGATTTCCTTTGGCCAAGAGGACAATAGCAAATGTGCCATGGACAGAGGCTCGCCCTCTTCAGGGCTTCTAGAAGACTGAGCTCACCATGTGGCAAAGCCTGGGCTCGACTGTTGGACCATGTGCACGTGCTGCAGCCCCCTTTGCTGCCCCAACAACGAATGAAGCCATTTAGGGCCAGCCAGGCCCTAGCTGAGTGTAGTCCACACTGCTGCCCCACAGAACATACTGCTGTTTAGGCCTGAGTGTGGGGTTGGTTTGTTACCTTGGTCAAAGCTGACACAGGCTGTCTGACTGAGGTCCCTGGTGTGCAGCACCAGAGACCTACACTGCTTCCCAGGGACGGTGCGCCCAAGCTGCTCAGGGCTCCCTGACCTGCAGAGCAGGAGCCCAGAACTGCGGCCTGTGGGGCTGGGCCTTCCCCATGACAGGTATTTGTGGGGCCTGGCATGGGACCTGGAGGCTATGAGAAAGGAGAGAGCGCTCGGCCGGCACTCAGGACGGGAGAAGCCGCGTTCAGGGCAGGAGGCTGCCATGACCAAAATGGTGAAGAAGATGTGTTCCCAGTGGGCAGATACAGAAATCAGGAGACAGGAAGCCTTGCAGAGGTCAGATTGTAAGTTTCATAGTTCTCTGTCCAGTCAGCGTCTGAGTGGACTAGCCTGTGATTCTAAGCAAAGATGTGAGTGGCCAAGAAACTTTGTAACTGAAACTTAAGCAGGTGGCGCCTTGCACACAGCTGGTGCCCATCAGGCATACCACTGCAGGGGTGCAGGTTCCCGAGTGCTGGGCCAGGGGTATGGGAAGCTCTGCGCATAGATCATCTAGCGGAGGACCCTGGTATGAGAGGAATCAAGCCTTGACCAAGGTTCCATCACACAATATTTTTAAGCCTAAGAGAAAGCCAGGTTTTAAAATTTGCAACTCAATCACATGTTCATTTTAAAAGTCAGAGAAGCCAGAACTAATCTTGCTGGGCACAAAGGTGGCCCTCTGACATCGGGTGACAAGGATCGGGCATCCGAGGTGGGAAATGAAGGCCTGAGAAGTCCCTAGCAATGAAGGTAAGAAGGTGGACCAGTCCTGCTCGATTCCTGCACCCCCACGAAAACAGCCAGACCCCAGCCCATCCTCGCCCACCCTGGCAGAGATTCTCGGGAGGAGGCCTTAGCACGCATGTTCCCAACTGTAACGGCTGCAACTGCTGTGCTTTAGAAATTGTGGTTTTCGGTTGCAATTTCAGACTGAAAAAGCTGCACCACCACAAAGAAAGGATAAGCAGCAATCCAGGCAGCGCCCAGTCAGGAAGCACCCTCACCCCACCTGCACCTTCACTGCTCCTTCAGAAGCCCCATTCGGCAGCAAGCCTGCTGTGCAACAGGAACCCCTGCTTCACTCCGGGGAAAGCTGAGGGCCAGCAAGACCCAGAACAGGGCGTAAGGCCCAAGAAGGCAGAGGCTGGGGAGAGGCAGGGGAACTAGGCCCCCTGGTGTGGTGCTGCTCAGGTTAAGACATGAGACATAAGAACATGGTGATAATACTGGAATATTTAAGAATTTACTTCACCTTATTCCTATATCTGAGTTGTAAGGATTCTGCCAAAGTTTTGTTCCACAGGACAGGCATTTAAAGAGAAAACAGACTATATTAAATTCCAGATGAACTTTAAAATGTTAAGAGAAATTGTTTATAAATGAGGCCTCCTAAGGCATTCCAATATTATACACTGTATTCATGCATTTCAATTAGCCATTTAAGTCACCTAATGAAATTTATTCCTTGAATTTTAAACTTTAACAAGTCAAGTATTAATTGGAAAAACCAAATTAACTGCAAATAGCCTTTTTGCTACAGCAGTGGTAATGCCCAGCCAGACCTGGCAGGGCAGGAGCCTGTGGGGCGCTAAAGCCACCACTCAAGCTTGTTCCACAGATGTTCCCTGCAAAACACCCATGGTGCCTGGCAGGTTACTCTGCACATGCGTCCAGGGTGCTCACCAAGCCCCTTCCTAACCAGAGAACCTCTAAGCAGCTGGGGCGGGGGTGGGGGCGGTGCGCCTACCTGCGCAGTGTGAAGTGCACTGTATCCTCATTGTGGGAGGCCACCATCACTTCAGCTTTGGTGTTGTGCTTCAGCTCCTCCAAGACATAGTTGAGGCACCTGGGAAGGTTGCCACATGAGCCTGGGCCTGGAGAGGTCCCCCACAGGGGCAGAGGCCACAGGCTGTCCAATGAGCCCGCTCCTCCCAAAGGTGCCTGTGACAACAGGACCAAAGCAAGGAGTCCCTGTCCCTCCTCAGCACCCTGTGAGTAAACACAAGTGAGCAGCACTGGGGCTACCAGTTCACAGGGGACTAGCCGAGGCACAGTGTGCTGTGCACCCAAGACATGCAGCTCTGCTTCAGGAAGGGGTCCGTAAGGAATTTAAAAACCCAGGTTGAGGATGGGGGCCCCCCTGTGGCATGAAAGATGCTGCCATCTGGCAGTGAAGACAGCATTCTCTGACCCAGCGGCCCCAGCTCCAGGAACATGTAACAGCTGTGTCCTTACCCATGCGTACAACAGACAGGGACAGGCTGTGCCCTGAGTCACCCTTGTAACAGCGGGACACCAAACCACTTGAAAGCTTGCAGGGATGCACATAAGCATGGGCCCCCCATGCTGGCCACTAGGGTAACTAACAGTCTGCATGATACCCTGGGGGGATCCAGATACAGCTTTACTGGAAAAGCAAGGAGAGAGGACTGAGCACACAACACCAACCATGACACAGTCCGAGCCAGCACCGACAGGCACAGCAGCTCCGGGAAGGAAGCAGGGTGCTGCCGGGGAGAGTTCACAGGAGGGTGAGGGGAAACACTCAAGAGTCTCTCTGAATTTACAACACATCCACACAATCTCAGAGAAAAAAAAAAAAGCAGGAAGTCAGCCTGTCTATGCTGCACAACAGGTCACCAAGATTTAATAGAGCAAAAGAGATGCAGAACAACTGATGTTCCCTGGAAGCCAACGAGCTGGGGCGGGGGAGGGTGCTGCTCCAGCACCAACCGGGCTGTCGGGAGACCTGCACCCGTTCAATTTTGTTCAGTAGACATTTCTATATTTAAAAACCCACCTTAATATTTTGAAAAATTAAAAGCAGAGAAGATAACCACTTCTGGCCTCAAGGCTTCTCCCAGAAGCTTCTGACCCCTAGGGCTGTTCCCCCATTGGATGGGAGTTCTCCTGGGTCAGCTCCAGCACCAAGGCAGTATGTTTCCCTTGCCCTGTTTACTCACTCCTCTCCCTGCGGCTCTGGGGCCCAAGGAGGGCTGGCACACCTGTGGTACATGACGTTGGTAGCCTCGTACGTAGGGTTGATGGGGTCCTCATAGCCAATCTCCTCAGCACGGGCCCGCTCCTGGGCCATGTATGCACCCCGTACCAGCTTGGCCCCAAAACACCAGCCCTCACGGCGAGCCAGCTCCATGTCCACAGTGACGTTGTCATAGGCATCCTACATGGCCAGGGCCAAAAGTCAATGATCAGGATGGCCCCCATCTAGCCTGGGCGTAGGCGCTCCCCGTGTGTAATCAGTGCAGGGTACCAGGGTGGCAGCAGCTGGCTGAGGGAGGTGCCCTGTGCCCACCTGTGGATTTTCAGGGGATCTGGAAGACAGGTGTGAGTGAGGGAAGCCTTTTGACCTGTTCCCAAGGAATGGTGACAGTGGGAACACCTGCAGCTCCTGTGTGGCCTGAGGACAGTCTTTCAAGGGACAGGCCAGACTCGCAGCCATGTGCCTGCCAGTCCCCTAAGGCTGACTTGGAAGTGAGCACCTGACTGGATACCCTCCACCCTTACAGCCTTGATGCCCACCCCACCCCATGGCCTCTAAATGCCTCGCTGGTCCCCAAGCAGTCCAGCCTAAGTTTGTGCTCAGGGATCCCACCCTGAAACATCCTGGGCCTCAGGGGAACATGCAAATTCTGGCCATCTTTTTCTGGGGTGGGCCCAAAGTTTCATCTGATCCTTAAAGGGACCTAAAGTAAAGGAGGTGGTAGAAAATGGACATTCCTGAAGGCTTTGAAATCTGAAGATTCAAGTACATTAAGAGGCTTCTAAATAAGCTTCTTCATCTTCTTTCCACCCTTCAACACCCTTGCTGGGATCTGTGGCCCAGGGTAGAGGCTAGCACACTGGGTGATAGGTCCTGGGGGGCCTTTCATCCTGCTCAGGGGCAGTCATGCCCAGCTAGCCGCAGCCACTGGGCAAGGGCCCCTCAACAGCAAAGCTCTGATGGGGGTGTGTCACCACCTAAATGGGGGGGGAGGGGGCACCGCAACAGGCACCATACCCTGAGGTAGCACTGGTACGTGTTGAAGATAATCGGCCTCTCCACGTTGAACTTGCGCTGCATTTTCAGAGTCAGGCGGCTGATGGCGGGCTGGAAGTAGGTCTGCTCAGCGTCCACCATCAGCCGCACACCCACCTCGGTGGCTTTCTTAGAGGTCAGGAGAGGAAGAGAGGGTTTGTCTGGGGCTCAGGTGAGACAGGTTCCCACCCCTACACACACACACATGCCCAGGCACATCCCAGGCCCTCGACCTTGGCCAGGACATCCATCCTCTGCAGCATCCTCATCATCTGCTGCTCCTCATCCTCGGTGAACCCCAACAGCAGAGGCTCCAGCTGTCCTGTCTGAGGGGCAGCATGTGGTCAGGCCACAGCAGGGACCCAGACCACACCTCTCTCTAGGCCAGTGCTCCCCCTGCCCAGAGCATACCGATACCTGTTTCCTGGTCCCCAAGACCAGCGAGGCTGCCTCATCTTTCACCCTGTTTATGCCTGAAGACCAGTGCCCTGCCCTGAGGCTTGCTGGTGATACAGCAACAAGGCCACATGGAGGCATAACCTTGCAGCCAGCCAGCCAGCCAGCCAGCATGCTCCTACTCACAGAGACAGCTGCCTCAGGTCAGGCCTGCACCAGAGTATCTGCACCCACAGCCTCCCCAACACCCTCATGGGTTCTCCCTTCTGCTTCCACACAATGCTAAGAAGCTACCCTTGAGCCATCCAATCACCAGGAAAGACAGCCCCAAGCAGCAACAGGGCTTGGAGGAAGAATCATAGCTACAGGTTCCCCTGCCACACAGCGGGGGATGGAGGCATCATTCCCAGATGGTGGCTTTTAGGGAGCTAGACAGGTCAGCAGTGGGCTGGTGCTCAGAGGTGGTGGGCACCCTGCAGGCCCGTGTAGCACTGGAGCCCTCTGCTCACCCCACTTGTCTACTAACTCTGCTCAGGGTGCTCCCAGCAGGGCCTCAGTGTCTCAGTTTGGGGGCTGAGGCTCGTAGAAAGCAGTGTTTGTGGGATGTTTTCTCAAGGCACACCTGCTGCTGCATTACATCCCAGCTTAAGGGGCGGTTTCAAACACGGACGGAAATTACTGGATACCCACCCACGGACAGATAGAGTCCTATCCCTCTCCCCCTGAACATAGGATCCTAGTCCTAGTGACTCGCTTTTAACCAATGGAATCAGGCAGAAGTGATGCTGTGAGACTTCTGAGGCTAGGCTACAGAAGGTGACAGAGCTTAGCCTGGCTAGTGGGGACACTCCCACTGGGAACCAGCAGCCAATGGTAAGGAAGCCCTGGCCAACAGCTGGCCATGTGAATGGGGACCCTCCATGGTGGCCCCAGGCCCCACCACCCTCTGAGTACAACTATGAGAGAAACTCTGAGAGAGAACCACCCAGAATCATGAGGGAGAATAATGCGTGTTGTGCTTTCAGACCAGTGAGGTTTGGGATGACCCCTGATGATGTGTGGAAAGCTCCCCCAGATACCCTTCTCCTCATGGGTCTCTGTCCCACCCTGTGGGCCACCACTGTGTCTTTCTTCTTTCCCCTGGACCACTGAGGTCTCGTGGGGCCAGGGAGGACAGCGGTCTTGGCCCACAGTAGGCAACAGGGAACATTTCCCTTCCTGGCCCAACATCCTGAGACGAGGCTCAGTGGCGAAAGGGGTGGGTGGCATCACCTGCATGTTAGGGACCACCAGGTGCTTGGAGAGCTCAGTCCTACTGTCAATGAGGCTGCTCCAGTCCAGCAGGTCCAAGGTGCTACAGGAGAAGGTGAGTCAGCAGAGCGGCAGAAGCAGCTCTTCCACCTGGCCAGGCAGCTTTATCCACATGGCCTAGGATCTGCTGGGACCCAGACTCCAAACGAGCTCCAAACTATAAGAGCACCCCCAAACCAAACCCTCAAAGAACCCGCCTCAGCATTCAATTTCAAAAGACAA
Source organism: Eonycteris spelaea (assembly GCA_003508835.1). NCBI lineage: Eukaryota > Metazoa > Chordata > Mammalia > Chiroptera > Pteropodidae > Eonycteris > Eonycteris spelaea. The sequence goes on from PUFA01000339.1 coordinate 194,050, forward strand.
AATGTCGACATCGTCCTCAGTTTTAAAAATGGAAACCAAAACATAAATGAGATCTGCATCGGGTCAGCAGCAACTATGAAAACTCGGGACATGCACCAAGGACACCGCAGGCCATGTCAGGCTGGGGGAAGAGCCAAACATGGCAGGATTAGACGGGATGCAAGTGGACAGCGCCCTGCTGCCAGCCCAGGGGCCCTGGTAACCTCGGTCCCAGCCCCCAGCCCCCTAAGAATGATGCTTGGGGATCTCTAGGGTCTCAGCTACCCTATGCTTCACCTGTCTGCTGTGTGGGGCCCAGGGCAGACTAGTCCTGTGCCCAAGCTGCTGCCCCCATCCATGGACTCTGGCTCCATCAACTCCCGTTCTGTGCATCTCAGGGGAGCAGTTTCTTTGGTGCCGACACCCTGAGGCCCATGCACTTGGGGAGAGTAATCAGGACTGGGAGAGGCTGCTGGGACTCAGCTGGAACCATGGCAGAACCAGAAGAGGTGCCCCTGTCTTCTGGGCCAGACACGGCTCTTACCCGGACACACCGAGGGTCTCCGCCGTGAACCAGTTCTCAATCTCCTTCCTCGATGCGATGCCCATCTTCGCCACACTTTCCTTGAAAAGTAAAAAGGCATTCGTCCCCTGGTGTCCCCCAGCCCCATTCACTAACATTTAGTGTCCCCCGCCTGTTGGTTTATGATCAGTTTTGACTTGATTATAGCGTTAGTGAAAACAGCATACAGTTCAGTCTTGTGCTTCTCCTCCATAGACGGGTCTATCCCCACCCATTCTTGATGCCCCTTCCTGTCCCCACAGTTCCACAGTGGCCTGTTACCTGTGGGGCCAGCACTTCCACCCCCTAGCCCAGGGCACCCTCACCCTCTGGTCAGATTCCTTCCAAGCTGAACCCTAGCAGCTTCAGGGTGGGCTGCAGGCCCTGGAGCAGTTCAGGAAACTCACCTCAGATACCATCCAGCCAGGTCCTCCCAGGCAGGGCACCTTCCCAGCCCTACAGTGCCCACCGGCTCCCACCACCAGGGAAGGGCTGCCCACCTGCAGTGCCGCCACTTCCAGCTTCGTGTCCATGGCAGCCAGTCCGGCGTTCCCTTGCTCTGCGGCCATTTGGTGAAAGAACCGTCTCCACTTGGTCAGCACATCTGAGAACTGCAGCTGCGGATGCAGGCCTGAGCCCCTGTCTTGAGTGCATGCCCAGCTCCCTGCCCCCAGACAGCTCGCATAGCCCCTGTGACCCTCCCCGTCCCACCTGTACACCTGGCTCCCAGCCCAAGGTACCAGAACAAGAGCCTTCACTGAATGCCCACAGCAGCCTCTAGTTCTTGCAAACTCCCTATGCAAATGATGGTTCTCGCACTTACCAGAAACTGGGGTCTCCCCAACGCAGTGAGTTTAATGGCTAAGAAACCGTCATCACTTGCTGAACCTATGGGGAGCCACAGGAAGAACCCTTAGGGCTCTAGAGGGGGAGGGGGAAGACCAGGAGCCTGTGCTCACCCATAACTGCCGTGTAAATAGCTGCGCCAGATGCCCCACCCCAAAGGTGGGAAGGGTGGCTCGGCAGGGTTTGTGTTTGCCACATGAGTTAGGAAGGCGGTGCCCATTCCTACACAGTCCTAATGATCACCCCCTCCCCTGCCTCAGTTTCCTCTCTCGTGCCATTAGCACCCAGGATGCCCATGGTGGATTTACAGAACATAGAAACACAAAGCAAAGACACAGGCTGGAGAGTTGGAAAGCACTCCACCACCACGTTTGTATCTCCCGTCCAGAGTTTGTCTTTGCTTCTGCGGGTCCCGCCCGTCTATTTGCCCCCAGGCAGAAAGGGCAGGGAGGCAAGGAAACACCCTTGGCACTGGACACTGGATGGCTGAGCATCTGCCTGATGGGCCGGGGCCTCCCCTGTACCATTCTTAGAAGGCTGCTTCTGATCATTGCTCATATCCATTCCTTTAAAGTGTTCAGAAGGTGTGAGACCCACTTTCCAGTCACAGGAGGGCTGCTGAGGACGCCCAGAGGAGCAGCGCTGTGACCTGGTGGGTTTCTGAAGACTAAAGGATGTGGAGGCTTCAGTGACCTCCTGACTTAACTGGCCTCCCAGGCAGGCACTCATGCCCCAAGGTTGCGTGGGGAGGACTTCTCTACTAAAGAGGATGTGGCACCAGCTCCCTGTGCAGCCCTCAGCAGACCCAAGTACTAGGGTCCACTAGCCCACTGACAGCCTCTCCAACAGTCCATGTCCAGGCACTTGGTACCCAGGAAAGGGCAGGAGGCAGCTGAGTTCTCCGTGGAAGTGCTAAACACAGATGCAACCTCAGTGTGACCTGAGCCTAGTCTGTGGCTCCCCCATGTCACCCCAGGTCATCCTCACAACACTCAGGACCACCCAGACAGAGAGGAAGCCCCAAGTGAGGGCTCTAGCCCTGGTTCCCATTTACCCACCACGCCTCCCTATGCCAGGTGTTGGCTGGGGCTGGGACTGGCAGGTGGACAGCCGGCAAAGAGTGGGGTCCCACCTAAAGCCTCGGTGCAGCGCAGGAATGTCTCCATGTGGCTGTCACACTTGGCTTCATTGGCGTAGAAGTAGGTGCGGGCACTGATGACACCGTCCCTGCGGTCTCCGAAGGCCTGGTGGGCCTGGTACTGCTTCTCCCTCTTCCTGGTGCCTGCAAAAGGCCCAAGTACTCACCCAGCCATGCGCCGTGCTCTGGTCCCAACCTCAGCCCCAGCACACAAGGAACTGCTCCAGGAAGCCCCACAGCACCTCTGCACTGTGCTGCAGGATGCCCCCCAATACCCAAGCACCCACCACTCTTTCTCCCTGGCTGAGCCCTGGTCACATGGCAGACCTGAGCCAGGAAGGCAGAGCCTAGACTGAGGGCCATGAGAACAGAATATGTCAGCATACTTGGAGCAATGGCCTAGTTGCCCATGGACACAGGGAGGAACCTGGCACTGCCCCGTGTTCCCTGGGCTCGCCTGTGTACCTAGCCCAGGCCCCGGGCCGCAGTGGAGGGTGGGATAGCAGGGGGAGAGCATTCCTTGGTGAACAGCTTGCCTCTTACTCACCGCTGCCCTTCCTTTCTGCCTCGGAGGTACAGGACCTGCCGGAAGGAATAAGGCAAGCGTCTGGGTTACGCCACCTTAGGCACAAGTGATAAGTACATTCCTATCAGGGAGGCAGTAAGAGGAAGCTAGAGACTGAGCCCTGAACTTGACCAAAGAAGGCTGTGTGAGGAGGGCTGGGTTAGCCTGGGCAGGTAAGAGTGACTCACTAACTCCACCCGTCCAGGCCTCCAGAGTGGCCTCCTCGGAGGTGGGAGGGGCAACAGCCTCTACACCAACCTGGCTTACAAGCCTTGTGCCCTGGAGAAGCCTCAGGCTGTCCATGGGTGGAGCCCTGTCCCTAGCATGGGTTAGGGACAAAACTACCTGATGTAGAGAGTTCTCTGAGCAGCCCAGGGCATGGAGTAAGCCCCTGAAGCTAGCTAGCTAAGCTACGCAGGCATTCCTTCTGAGGAAAGTATAGGACTGTGGAGCCAGTCAGGACTCCTGAGGAATGAAGGCAGCATACACAATCCCCAAAATCGAGGAGCAAAGTCTCTTGCTTTCCCACCTGCCCCCAACATCCAGGCACCTCCAACCACTGGGGGCCCAAGGTCTGCTTCCTGCCCCTACCTCTAGATACAACTGCTAGAACCAGCACCTTGCTTCTTCATTCTTGCCCATTAGGTTTATTTTCCAAGCAGCAACCGAAAATTTTCTTTTGAAATACAAACCCTCCCATCATATCCAAATAACGTCTCCAGGCCTTATGAGGACAGGATAGGGAGGTCAGCCCTTGGCCCTGGCTGCCCCTACCACACCCAGCTCTGAGGCTCAGCCTGGCCACACTGGCCTCTCTGCAGTCCCTTAGTTGTGCCCTCACTGGCCCAGCCTGGCCTGCCCCCATCCCCACGGGCATCACAACAGACACCAACTTCCTCTTCACAGTGGCCACAGAGTCTGGGACAGCAAGAGTCATTGCTAAATCTCACCATCATCTCACCGTCACTGCCCACCAGGCTCAGGGTGGCGCCCCAGCAGCTCTACCATCTGACTTTGTATTTAAAGCCTCTTAAGTCAGTGACCACAGAGAGGGCTCAGCTGCAACCCTGCAACCATCACGTGACTGCCAAAATGCTTAGGGAAGGGGCCTGCAGCACACAAAGGGCAGGCAGTAATTTTTCACCCAGGGCACTCTGGGCCAAGGTAACGCCAAAGAAGCCACTGGAAGGTACCTGCACCTGTGGTGGCCTCACATGTGTTAAGAGGCTGTGACAGCTTTTACCTCACTGCTCCCAGAGCAAGTCCTAAGCTACCCAGCCACCCTCCAGGGGCCCTCCCTCCCTGCCTGGCTTCTGTGTAGCCTCAGACCCTAAATCTGGGACTCTGAGCCAGAATGCCTAGGTTAAGACCTGGGAGTCCCAGCAGCCAGGCCAATTCACAGGGACAGGGGGCTCCCCACACTAGTAGAGCCCATGAGGCCACAGCCTGGAGATGAGAATGGGAGCTAGGCAGGCAGCTGCCGGTCTGACTACCTCATATCAACCAGAAAGAAAATGCTTGATGTAACAGAAGAGGATGAGTATATGACCATGTTGGCCCCACACACGATATCCCTGCTGGGGACAAGGAGCTCCCCACCCCCAACCCATCCTGAGGCCCCCAGGCAAGGGTACCTACAAGCCCCAAGCCCTCCAAGCTGTGGCCCAGATACAACCAGACAAAAGCCATCCACTAAGAAGGAAGCACAACATGGGAACCCAACATGTATGTTAAGGCAGGAGCCTGGTCAGCAAGGATGGTGGCTGGCGGGACTCAGGCCTGCTCTGTGACCACACAGTCCTCAGCTCAGTTAAGGTAAGCATTAAGGATGCAGTTATCTGCCTGCTAGGCAGAAGGACTTCTATCAGAGATGGCAACCGGTATCTATCTGAAAGATCCCCAGGGCCTGGGGCCATGTGAGGTTTCCTCCCAGCTAGCTCTGCCAGACTGGGGTAGGGGAGCGCTCTCCTTGCTCCTAGCAGGCTCCCTGACAAGAAAGCAGCCAGAAGCCATGAACCTCCTGGGCATAGACTAGAAGGGAAACAATTTAGAAATGGGCCAGGCAGAGGAGCCAGGTGGGACCGCACAGCCACATGGTCAGGTGGATGGGTCACAAGGCGACAAAGACAGCAGTGGTGGAGTTCACTTTACCACAGGGGGAAAGGACAGCACCCAGTGTACACACACACACACACACACACACACACACACACACACACGCATGCATGCATGCACACACATGTGCGTGGCCTAGGACACAGAGGAGGGAACAAGGAACAGCTGGGGGCAGGCAGCAGAGAAAGAACACTCATTCCCCAGGGGGCCTGAAGAGGTGGCAGGAAGACCCCAACCACCCTCGGCTACCTCAAAGCTCAGCTCTTGGCAGCTATATCTTGTGATTTGTCGACTAGATGCCTTTTAGAGAAAAGCAGAAAGCAAGGGGAGACCAGGCTGGCCACCCTCACTCTAGCTCTCGTGAAATATGGGCCAGGTGGCAAGAGGAGAAAGAGAAGCCTGGCAAAGTCTGCAGGGATCATTCCTACCTGCACACCTGTCTCCCTGGCTTCCCTAGACCCTGGCTCCAGGCAGCACCTGAGACAATCTGTGCACACTAGTCCCAGGGAAGACGCCACTGCTCTGGGGACCAAGGCCCAAGAAGCCTCCAGTCATTCGTGGGTCTGCACAAACGGGACAGACAAACCTGCCATCCACACTGTCCCTGGTGTCCTTATCACAGCCAATCAACAGTATCGTGCCCAAGGCCCTTTTTCCATGCCCACGGCTCCCAGTCTGCTAAGAGGACCCTTATGGGGCTCCTCTCTTAGAGTCAAGGCCCTGGCCTCTATCTTCTAACAAGTGTGAAAATCACCACCCCACCCCCTCCCTAGGTGGTTACTGTCTCCCTCGCACTTCTGGCCTCTCATCTCCTGCTTCCTACCCTGAGAAGCCTTCCTAGGTCCCTTCATCATACCTTCAGGAGGCCTGCTGGGTCTCTTACACATTCAGATGCCTCTATCTATGCTGTTCCTCTTACAGTTATGCTGAAGGCAGGCCCAGCACCCCACCCCACCCCACTTACAGCCTTAATTGGGTAGCGGCCTCTGTATACACTCCCTAGAGCAGAGTCCATGGCCCCTGTGTCAGGGTTAGGAAGACAGCTCTCTGGGCCCCAGCAGGACACAAAAGCAGATCCCCATATGGTGCTGCATGGTTAGAACCACTCCTGGCCTGAAACACCCAGTGAGCCAGGCAGGCGACTTGATGGTGTGGGGAGGTTGACCAGCTCCAGCAAGCCTGGTTTTGCACCTCAGCCCAGCCCCTCGAAGGCACAGGGTCACCGACAGCAGAGCTGGGCATGCATCCTTGACACCTGCCACTGGCATCAGATGGCACACCCTGTTAGGATGGAGGACTGCCACTCATGTCCCAGAGCCCATCAAGCAGGGCTCCTGTAGGACAAAGGACACCAAGAGCAGTGCAAGGCAAGCCTACTTCGCCATGCTCCCTCCACAGGGCAGGGGAAAGTCAGGTGGATTACCCTGGGAAAGGAGTCTTTTCATACCAGAGAAAGAAAATTCAATTGTGAAACCACCCAGCCCTCCCCCTGACATAGGGACACAGAGGCCCATTAGTCATCAATAGGCAGCCACCACCCACTAAGAACAGAGGAGACGCTCAGCTGGAAAATGCTGCATTTAAGACAGCGCGAATCACTTAGGCAGGGGCTGGGCTCCCTAGGCCAATCAGCAGCCACAAGGCTTGGACATTCTGTTCGCAGGGCAGGAACCTCATGTGATGCCTTTCACTTCTATCTCCTCCCTTCCTCTTCCTGGGCCAGAGCAAACACCACAGCTTGAGATGGGAAGGTTATTCTGTTCCAAGCCTCAAGTGGGTCAGGCACAATTGCTGTCAGGACTCGGGGCCCCAGATGCAACCGAGGGCCTGGCTCAGAGGGGTGCAGGCACCAGCACAGGAACTGAGTGTTTTGCAAAGAGCGAGCTAGTCTTGTCTGGACACCCTGTTAGGCCCTCACTCTAGGGAGCAGAGGGTGACCTCCAATTCTGACCCAGCAGAGTGGATCAGGGAAGTACCTATCTGTTACCACACTCACTGTCTAGAGAATAAGCCCACAGCAAGTCAGTGACCTCAGGCCAGCCTGCCACACTGCTCCTGGCTGCACATTCCCTTTTCCATAGAGCCCTGAGCAAGCTCCAAACCCACCAGGCAGAACCCAGGCAAAGGTGGGGCAGTGGAAACCACCCCCCCCCACCCAGCAGGTGCAGGAACCCTCCCACACCAGAGTAGGCACATCATTTGCAACAACTGGGGAGCCCTATTCTCAGCCTTGCAGGCCATTCGGTGTCTGACACAACTATTCAACTCTGTCACTATAGGGTGAAAGTGATTTGAACTTCATATAATTTTCACATGTCACAAAATATCATTCTTGATTTGATTTATTTCAACCATTTTAAAATGCAAAAACCATCCTTACCTTGCAGACTACACAAAACCAGGCGGTGGGTGAGATCAGCTGCGGACCATAGTGTGCAGACCCCCTATCTTTACCACTGCTTTGGCCTCTCTTGCATACACCAGGCCTCCTACACACCACCCCCCATGAAAGTCCAGAACTGTCAGCCTCACAGGGCAAAAATGCAAGAACCCCAAGCCAAACCCAGGAGGGCTATAGATAATCAGGCTGACCAATCTCTCCTAGCCCTGGCCTCCTCCCAGACCAGGCTTCCTTGGGGCACTTTTGGGATACCACCGGAAGTCGGGCAGGTCTTACTCCATCTCCTGGCGCTTCGCCTCCTCAGTGCTCAGGTCCTCCTCCACCCCATAGTCCAGGATGCAGCCCACGCCAAAGGCCCTGTTGTGCCGGATCAGGGTCCGGATGGACTCTTGGTCCTCACCAGCCACAAAATGACCGTAGAAGGTCATCTTCATTAGCTTGTCGAACAGCCTTTGTCCCAGAAATCTCCTGGAGAGATGAAGCAGCTGAAAGGCAAAGGAAAGGAGCTGTCCTGGGCCACCAGCCTCCCATGTCCCCAGCAGGACATCCTGCTTCCCCATTCCCTATACTCTAACCACAAAGCCTTCACATGCTCTCCCTAGGGCCAAACTCAGCTCGAGGCCTCAATTTTACAGTGAAGACCACCCAAAGCAGCTTCCTAGTCTGTTTGCAGCAAATGTCAATCACCCACTCCCCATGCACGGCAGGTCCTAAGTGCTGCCCCTGTGGCCACTTCCTCCCTGCCATGTATGCTGATAGATGATCCTAGTGGCACTCAGCAGATGCCTGATCACTATGTGGTGGATAAAACAGAATGGCAGGTCTCTCTGGGAAGAACATTGCAAGTGTTCATAATGTTTTCTGTATCTAGACTTCAGAAGGTTATGCTGGGGAAGAGAAGGATTTAGTGCAACTTTCTAGAAGGCAAGCTCCCAGATTTTTCAATGTTTTGTTCACTGCTTATTCCGAGTTCCTAACACAGTGCCCGTCAAGGGGCCAACTCTCCAATGGTTGTTGAACAAATGAACAAGCAAAAATTCAGCATGAGTCTGAGTTCAGAAGGAGTGAGGTGTAAGCCAGGTGACCATCTACAAAGTTCCGTGAAATGGGAGCCCACCCTGAGACCAGTGGGACTTAGCAGTCATCCAGGGCCACAGTGGACCAGTAGCTCGGACAGATGTGCCCCTGAGGAAGACAACTGGCCAACATTCTTCAAACATCCTTCGAATTTCTGCCAATGTTCATTCAAATATCCTGAGCAGCTGCTTTGTGCCCCAGATAATTCTAGGCTGACCCAAACAGAGGAGCTCACATTCTACTGGAGAAAAGACCCTGAAGGAGGGAGGGGCAAAGTAATTCCGGGAAGTGACTCAGAACAGCGAGATGTTTTGCTAATTTACACCGAGAGGGGGACTTGCCAAGGGGAGAGGGTGACATGGAGCTGCCATAATGAGGACAGCCAGAGCAGGAGAAATGAGACAACCGGAGGCCTCGTGGGCACACCCACCACCTGGCTGCAATGCCTGTGTGTCCACTGGCCCCCTCCCAGCTTCGACAGGAAAAGTTTGAGTTTCTCAAACCCAATGGATAGTCGAATCCTATTTTGTGGAGGCCATTTCTGAAGACCAGGGTTTCAAGGAACAATCTTTAGTCTAAGCAAAAGCATGAGCAAGTCAAACACCTTCATCCCCAAATCATTCCCCAGCAGTCCACACTGGCCCAAAAGCAGACTTGCTCTGAATTGCAGGATGGGGCTCAGTGGAGATGCCTCAAGGCCACACCTGTGGGCACCACAGGGTGTCCCAAGGACTAGAGTTTCCAGGCTCTCATCTCTATTTTGCTATAGTTTCTATGTCTAATTTGATTGCATCTCATTGTTTTTATAAAGAGAACTAAAAACAAAACTGCCAAAAGAGGAGGACAGGGCAAGCCTCGCCCCTACCCATCCTGGCCAGCTTCATGGGCAGCCAGGGCCAGAGCAGCCTCGCTGGAGGGGAAGCTGTGTCTTAAACATACTGAAGGTCGCCCCAGTGGCAAGCAGGGCAGAACAGCCATCATTTGGTTATGGAAAAGAACCCCTGACAGTGTACATGTCAGCTCAGAAGACTGGCAGGAATGCACCATGTGTGGAAATACCTCTTCTCAGGTTGGCAAATTTTCCCATTCAGGGCCACATAGTAAATCATTTAGGCTGTGTGGGCCACACAGCCTCTATCATAACTATTCTGCTCTGCTGGTATAGTGCAAAAGTAGCCACAGCCATCACTAATCAAAGGAGCAGGAACAAGATTGACCCTTTATTGACAAAGACAGGAAGGCTGGGGTCTGGGGCTCTGGGCTGGTCATACCCTCCACTACCTTCGTAACGACTTCCTGCTCCAAGGGCAAAGCTCAGAAGGCATGGCCACCCAGGTCACCTGAGCTAGTTACTCACCTTCTCACCATGCCAAAGGGGAGGATGGCCTGTCACGGGGCTGTGGAAGCATACGGGGTGGGGCTGGCAATTTTAAAGCCAACTCCAGAACGAAGTGGCCACTTTGCAACCATCTGGGCAGCACTACTTGAGATGAGAGTGACCCCACCTCTTCTCCGCGTGAGGGTATCCTTTCTAGATTTAGAAACTTGAACCAGTAACACATACACTCATTTTCACTGTAAAATACAGATGCATGCTGAGCAAGGACAGGTAAAACCAGTTCTCTCTCCTCCCTGCCCCCTGTAGGGCCACTGTCACCATCTGTAGTGTCTCCTTCCATCACCCTCTTCTGCACTGGCTCACACCCAGGCACAGAAGCCTTTGAAATGAAAGACCGGGATTTTCTAAACTCTTCTCAGTTAGGTCCCCCCTGGGTCCCAAGCCAATGCAGAGTTCAAAGTGGGCTCTTCCAGGCTAACACTCTCCCCGGGAGCAGATTCAATGACCCCCAACACCCCAGCAAGAATTACAGACTGCAACTGCTCAGCAGGACAAATTTTCAGCAGGAGGAATTGTCACCGCAGTCCAAAGGACAGGGAAGAACAGGCCCACAACTCTGCAGTCTCTTTGGCCTTGGCTTCCTTTCCTCCAGCACCAGGCATCAAGGCTGCCATCATCAGTGGGACCACAAGCACTGACAAAGCAGAACAGGTCCCATTGGGGGCATGCAGAGCATCGACCACCACCAGTGGGCTCTTCCAGGGCACAGGCAGCATGTACCCACAGCTCAGTCCAGGTACTCTGGCACTTGCCCCTAACAGGCATCGCAGAGACAGCAGAGCCGACACATCCCTCCCAAGGTACTCTAGGGCCCCAAGGTCTGCTGACTTCTCTGCCGATTTTGAACCCAGCGATGGAAACTGAGTTTTGAGTCTACAGAAATTTGGCCTAGCTGGTTCCATGCCCTCTCTCTCCCTCCCTGCCATCCACAGAGGAGGCACCGTTTCTCCACTGCTCATCCCAGACCCACCCAGCAGTCCCCGTGAAGCCCAGACTATAGAAGCCTTGTTCCCGTCATTGAGTCCCCACAGAGACTCTACAGGCAGCCACCTCCTGACTCTCTAAGTCATTCCTGAATGCCCACCCCCCACCCCCACTCCCCTGCATTGCCTCCTCCCTCCTGACCTCTACACCATCAGTGCTTTCCACTCCTTTCTGGCTGTTACTCAGTTGTTGGTGCTCCGCAAAGGGTCCTTATCACCTCCCATGCCTCACCAGGTTCCTTCACCTCGAGTGCCCCTTCTTGCCCTCTTTCCCAGTGGGCTGTCCACAGCCACAGCTTTACCTCAGAACATCCCTGGCTGCCACAAACATGAAATGGCTTTCCAGAGGCCTCCACTTTGCCAGTTCCACCCCTTCTTCCTCCATATCCCTCCCTCCCCCATTGGTTCTACACTCTAAATCTGACCATGCAGTCTCCAGAGAGATCCAGGTCAACACTTACGCTGGCCTCACAGTTCCTTCAGAGCCACCCGACTCCAACTCTGCGGGCCTCTGCTCTGATTTTTCACCTGCTGTGGTCTGGCCCTGAGGTGTGGCTCGGTGATCCTCCATGGTCCAACCACCCCTCCTACTGCCCCCCCCACCCACCCGCAGGGCTGAAAAAGGAAGCACAATGCCTTCAGCACAGTCTCGCCTGAGAAATTAACACCACCTTCATGAACAGCCCCTTCCAGACCTTCGGCACCAACAACTGGAACCTTGCAAACTGTTCCCAGGTTCACCTTGAAATAACCCTATCTCTGTACCCCAGAGTGGCAGTGGCTAAGACAGTGTTCTGTTTCTCCCCTTCCCAAAGCCCTCATTCTCTTCAAAGTTGCCATTAAAACTTTAAAAGTTGGGTGTTTGCGCTTCCCATTTTTCTCCCAACGCTGTTCATCATGGCCTTGGCTGGGAAGTCCCTAGGTAAAGGAGAACTCCAGGATCCTAGGCTACGAACTTTTCAATACCACTAGATCTTGTTTTGGGTAACATGAAGGACACTCAATTTTAAATTTTAGGTCACAACTTTTGTATTACTGCAACCGGTATATAGCTTAAAAATTAAATTGTTCTTTATTTTTAGTTGGTAGTACTGAGAGGTAGCAAAATAAAAGGAATGCAGGAAACACCTCCCTTCCTGACTCTCCTGGCTACGGGCCATGCTCAAGAGACGACAGCTTTACATTCTGAAAGATCATAATTGATACCGGGACAGACAGAGGACCCTGTGAAGCCCTGCGCACCAGCTCACCCATCCGACCACCCTCACACCTGCTCGTGGTGCGCCAGCAGTGTAGGCGAGGCACACAGGCGAAGCACCAGCAGGCTGCGCACCAGCTCCCAGCTGCGCCGGCTGCGGTACGCCTCCTGCGCGTTGCCGAAGTCCACGGCGGGCAACCGCGGCCGCGCGAGCTCAGCCGCCCCGCGTCTCAGCACGGTCACCGGGCCCGCAGCACGCTGCTCAAAGGTCGTCGGTGCCGTTGACAGCGGGGCAAGGCGGGGAGCACCGGAGCACACAAACGGACAAAACGCGCCTCAGAGCCATGGCGGGGCGTCTGTTTGCTTCGGGGCTGCTTAAGTACATGCCACCGCCCCGCCCCTCAAGCCCCGCCCCTCAAGCCCCGCCCCGCATCCAGCCGCTCCCGCTTCTCCGAAGGGCCCGCCCCGCGCCCTCTTCCAAGGCAACCCCGCCCTACGCCCTCTCCGCTCCGCCCCACCGTAGCCCCCGCGCCTGCTCCTATTGAGGTCCTTACACCCTGCACGTTCCCGAATAGTCTACGTCCTCTGTTAGGGCCCGCCCACCGAGCGGTTGCATTTACGCCTGAAGCCCGCCTTCTCAGCCAGTGGCCACACCCCCAAATAGGACCCTGTCTCCTTGGCTGCTTACCGCCACCCAGTCTGCCTAGTCCGCCGGAGACCCCGCGCCTCCAGGTACTAGGTCTGCGACTAGGTGTGCGATTTTTCTCGCGTTTCACAATTCGCCCTGCTGCTGGCTAGGTGGGCTCAGAGCCCGTGCGTCAGCACCGTCGCACACCTGCACACCTGGATTCCTCCTTGGTCTTGAAGCTGTATGGACTCACAGCTGAGGCTGGGCCTGCGGAGAACTGAGAATCCGGGAAGGTGGGAAAGTGGTCCTGCTTCTCCTGTGGTGTAAAGGGGCGTTTGGGAAGCCATCCGTCCTCTCCTCTGGCCCCTTAGGAGCTTGCCCAACTCCGTTCCACGGCCCACCCAACTGGCAGCAACGGACCACCAGGCTCCTCTGGGAACCCCTGCAGTTCCCCTGGTTTCCAGCCCCATCTCCATCCTCCGGTGCAGGCCCTCGGTGTCATCCTTAGGGCTGACAGCAAAGCCACCTGCTTTGCCACCTATCTTGGGCCTCCCTTCACTCCTAATGGTCTTCCCACCACCTACCCTTCAGCCTCTGGTGCCCTTCTTTCCAACATTGCATGGACCTGCCCTGACTGCCTGCTTCAGCACCCTTTCCCCATCACTCACTCCTGGCCCCCTACTGCATCTCCTGAAGACATTCCTGTACCCCCACAGGTCCTGTGTCTGATTGTAAGTGGCAACCTAGCTTCCTGCCTCACCCACCTTGCCCACCTGGTTCACCTGGCTCACCACCAGCTCCATGCATCTTGGTACATTGGATGCCCTGACCTGTTCAGCACTGTTGACATTCAGGACCAAATAATTCTTTGTTGTAGGGCACTTCTGTGTATGACAGAATGTTTATCAGCATCCCTGGCCTCTACCCACCAGCTGCCAGTAGTGCCCCTCCCCTAGACATTGCTAATGTCCCACTGGGGATACCATCACCACCACTCTACATAAAAGGAGCCTTCCTGACCCAGTCACAGTTTTTCTGTCCCCTCTTCGTCCTATTGGATTTGAAGAGATGATCTTCCCTCTTCCTGAAAACCCTTCAGGGACTCCTGCTGCCATCTGGACAAGGCTGCAGGGTTCAGCCTGGCTCATCAGCTCTAGGTGGCCCAGCCCTTGCCCACATTCATCATACTTCTCTCACTGTGCTGGTCATTCTGCTGGCCCTTCCTCTGAGCTCCAGGCTGTTAGCATGCTACTTGAGGGCACCTATCCTTCCCCCTGCACCCCAGCCTTCTTTCTTCTCTTCCTCAGGGTCACCTTGGTAGGCATGTCTCTGTCCGGGTACTGACTTGGCCACAACTCCCTCTTACACTTGTTGCTGGTAACCTTGACTGCATGTCTACCCATACTACCTCCTTGATTTGTTACTGCATGAAGGAAGGAAGGAGTGTGTGTGATATGGGAAGTTTGACCCCAGGCTCTAGGTTAGTGACTATGAATTGGACACTGATTCTCCAAGCCCTGCCTGCCCTGACCCCTTAATCACTCAGCCTTCACCCAGCCCTCAGCCAGAACCCTGGCTCCTGCTTTCGATGCAGACACACTTTTGATGCTACATCCTGTCCTCTCACGAGAACACCAAGCTGGCCTGGTCTGGGTTCTCCCCCAAGAGTATCTTCACGTAGTTACTAGGATTGAACCTAGGTTCCCAGCCCTCAGCCTTTGCTCAGGCACCATGTGGCAGAAGAAACAATGCAACTGAGGCAGGCACAGCACACACCAGTTGATGTTGGTGATGCATTCCCAGTTGACACATAGGGCTGGAAAAGGTGGGAAGAGCTTACCCTAACACTAACCCAACCCACCAGGAGTTGTTACTGTGCTCAGCTGATTTTCAGGATAATCTGTTTGATCTTATGTGCCCCTGCTCAGTGACCTCCCTCTAATGCACTTGTATTAGGGGCAGGGAGAGAGTATTTCAGCACCACTGCTGTGCTACCTCCCACTGCACTGAAAATGGAGAAGGCTGATAAGCATCTGCATCACACACACTTTTGCAAAATGATGGAGCACACGAAATACCAGTGCGGCTCATGCACCTCTCCCCCAACTTTCATAGCAAATACCAGACATCTCCATCCCTGCTCTGACTCAGGAAATACTAGGGCAGAGTCTAAGCCAAAACAAGTTCGAGGCAAGGCCAAGACAAAACGGCCATTGTTTGGTGGTCAGTGGTGGAGCCCAGCCTGGCACCAGCACCACAGCCACCAGGGACAATCCCCAGGGGTGTGCTCAGTCCTGCCTCATGAGTGAGAGGATCACACTGGGTTCCTCACCTCATGTCTTACAGTAAATCGTTCCCTGTGTAGCCTGTGGCTCAAAAACAAAGAATTCAAGGGTGATAGCAGTGAAGATGGTGGGATAGGAAGCTCCAGGAATCCCTCCCTCCCATTGAACAACAATTGAACTGAAAGGAACTGTCTTAAGCAATTACTTCCACCTCTTGGAGCCTAGTAGACCACTTCCAGCCTTCAAAGAACAGCTTGATGAAAAGGCTGGTAGATTTCAATTCATTTCAGTCAGTTTCCAGCGTTAGCAGATCAGCTACCATCCCCCATTTCTCGACCCGGGGTCAAGCAGCTATGGGGACAGTGGCAAGTGATCCTTCTCATAGCAGCTCTATTCATAATAGCCAGAAGGTAGAAGCAATTCAAGTGTCAGTGAATAAATGAATGAATGAATGAATGAATGAATGGAGAAACAAATTGTGGAATACAGTAGAATATTATTCTGCCATAAAAAGGAATGAAGTACTGATGAATGTTACAATGTGGATGAACCTAGAAAACATTATGCTAAGTGAAAGAAGCCTGACTCAAAAGGCCGCATGTTGTAAATTCTTACTTACATCAAGTGTCCAGAATAGAGACATTTATATGGAGACAGAAAGTGGATCAGTGGTTTCCTGGAGGAATGGAGAGTGACTGCTAATGGGTATGGATTGTGGGTATGAAAATGTTCTAGAACAAGATAGTGGTAATATTTGCTCAAACTTGTGAATATATTAAAAACCATACAGTAGTAACGGTTTTCAATGGGTGAGTGAAATGGGTGAGTTGTATATATGTATGTACCCTCAAAATGGTATGTGAATTGGATCTCAATAAAGCTGTTGTGATACAAAAGCAAAGGGCTCACAGTTACAGCATTTGCTTCAAGTAAGCCCGTGGCCTGGGCATGGAGGCAAAGGCAAGCAGGGGCTGCCAGATTTGGGGCTGCAGAGAGAGGACACAGGAGCAGGGCACACAGTGTTCACCGAACCATCCACTTACCTCCAGACTGAGGCTGGACAGGGATGAGCACCACGGTGCCCCCGGGTCCCCAGAGAGGATGACCTACCTGTGAATGTGGCTGTGGAGACGAGGCTGGCCCAAAAGATGCTAGCAAATGTGAAAATCAATAAAACAACTGAGTTTCACAGATACTCCATAAACACCAGGAAGCCAATTCTGCTGGGAATGGCTGCTGGCACATTTTAAAGAAGGGACAGCCCCCAGGACCAGAAATCCTGGTGAGAATTTGTGTGGGAATCCTCAAGAGGTCGGCCAGATGGAGGTGAGCCAGGGTTGGGGATGGCAGGTTGGGCTCCTGTCCTTCAGCTCAGGAGTCTGGGGTAGATCTGAGAAGGAGCCTTGATGGACTTGGTCATGTGGCTATCACCCAATAGTCACTCCCCGAGTTTGGGCCAGTCAGCAGAGCCAGGGGCTCCTGAGAGGAAGCAGGCAGGGGACAGACCTTAGTGGGAGACCAGCCCAGTCACCTCAGGACACTCACCGACCCCTTTTTGCCATAGCCTTGTGACTGTCATGTGTGTGGCTCTTCCCAGACAGTCCTCCCTCTGAACTCCTCCAGTGTCTCATCTTGTATGGGTACTCAGTGAAATATGTGTTTTAACTTCAGCCATGAGCATGATATTGGGACTTTGTCAAAGTTAGTATTTTGCTGTGTACCTCTTAACCATATTTCCTGAAATATCTGTCTGCCATAATTTTGGCTCCCAGTGTCAGAATTCATTCTGATTTATTACATGTTGCCACTTGCTCTGCCCATTTTTAACTGATATATTTGTTCTGTCTGCACACAGATTCTGCCCAAGCTCTATTTCGCTATGTGATTTTATTCATTTTTTTTTCAGAGCTGGTAAAATATGATTGCATTTCCTGACATTAAGATCATCTATAGATCTCAGAACACTATTATGTTTATGCGAATGTAGTCAGGCTTTGCTACACCAGCCTTCGGATGGCCACTTTCGGCAAATATACGAGGAAAGGCATTTTGATTCCCCTAAGTCTTTCTTTATAAAACCAGGGTATGCTCTATATGCTGACAAGTGTGGCAATCATAACCTTCCCAGACAGGAGCTACGATTACTCCCCATTTTATACAGGGGAAACTGAAGCTCAGAGAGGAGGAGCGACCTGCCCAAAGGCCCACAGCAGGATTTGAAGTAGAGTTGCTGTTCCCAGGTTGATTTTTCCACCTTTTTCAATTGTCAGGTGTTTGCTGGCACCAGGTTAGCCCTGGCCGGAGGTGTCCTTTGGGCCTGCAAGCCAGGGAGCCCAGCTAGGGTACAGGCCTTGAAGGGGACCAAGCCAGAGGACCTGAGGCTCTTGGTGACAGAAGAGAAGGAATAATGATAGAGTTGAGGTGGTATAAACATGCATCCTTGTGGTCAATGCAGTGGAATCCTCTTGTAAAGAAGGTGGCCGGCTCAGGGCTCCACAGGCCTCAGCAAGATTAAGCAGGTATGTGCTTCGTGAAGACCAGAATCGCATGATAATAGCAGCAGTGGCAACCCTGGTTTCCCTTATTTCCTGGGCACAGCCCTGCACCAAGAGCACATGGACTGCAGAGTGAGGCCACAGGTGGCAGCTTTCGACCAGAGTTTGGGACTTTAGGGAGGTGAGAATAATAATAATACCCTCCCCTCCAGGAGTTGTTGCCAAGATATAACCCAAAGGTGTTTAGCACAAGCCCTGTACCCACTAAGTACCTGACAAACCATAGCCATGCTCTCACCACCTGCACAGGGCATCTAGTCACACCTTAGGAGACCAGGCCCCCTGCTCGAAGATGAGCAGGTTATAGGCAGCGAAGCCCCCACATGGAAGGAGGTACCCTGCTGGCATCAGTCCCAAGGACATAGATCTTGTGGAGGGCCGAAAGGACCCAGGCCAAGTTTCAGAGGCAAGGCCATCCTGGGAAGCTGTGGCTTTGGTCCCCCTGCAGTCTCCCTGTGGGGCCCCAAACACACAGACTATGAGTCTGGGGGCTGACAGCCGCAGATCTGGGCATGATGTCAGAGATGTGCCACCTGGGACCTGTGGGGTTGACCAGGAGTCAAAACGCTTGTTAACGCTGGGCCAGCCATACCCTCTCTGCTCCAGCATGGTGATGGTGACACCCCAGCTTGGGTGGAGACTTCCACAGGGAGTGGGGCCCGGCCACCCAACACAGCTCCTCCAGGGAACCCGTCTGGCTTCTCCTCAAGGCCACAGGGCAGGACAAAAAATGATGCCTGTGACGGGCTGCTCTTGTGGTCTCTGCACCTGCCCCAGGCCCAGTAGGCTCTCCCAGAAGGAGCGTGGTAGGGCAGATACAGTCACTTCTTATCTTATATACTTCTGCTTACTTTGAGCTTTTTATCCCAACAAGCATGTGACTTCTGTGAATACACACACACACACACACACACACACACACACATATACCTACACACACATATGTGTGTGTGTGTGTGTATTTTTTTTAAGTGCTTAAATAATAGCACTTAAAAAAAATAAGGGAAAAAAAGGCAAAGTAGTGGCTTCTGGCTGAAGTCCTACACATTCACGAGGGGCTGGCCCAAGTCATAATTATGTAACCAGGCCTTTCATGGCTTGCACACAGATAGAAGTGGCCTGGCCCTGCCATGTGCCTTCCATAAGTAAGACCTGCCCAGGTCCTTCACCTGCCTGCCCTTCCCCAGCATGCACATCAGAAGTTTCACTGGGGTCACCTAGATGGGTTGCTTTAGGTGGGAGATGGGGACAGAAGGAGGCTGCACACATCACAACTGAGGGCTTCAGTCCCTCCTGCTGCCCCAGCACCTCTCGGGGGGCTATTAGCCTCCTATAGGTCTGTCTCCTTGGGCCACATGGGAGGCATTTCAGCCCCAGGTCTCCCCGGGGGTTGGTTGCTTGGTGTCTGGGGCAGAGCAGGCCTAGCATGCTGAGTCACTTCTGAGTGGGGTCTTGGGCTGTGGTCTATCACTGATAAGGAAGGTTTGGGACACCCTTAATGTCACCACAGGAGCTGATAGGCTGGGAGCACCATAGGGCATGAGTGTTTACTGGGGTGTTAGCCACATGGACACGAATTCCTGACACTCATGGGAGGGGAGCACTGTGCAGGGGAAGTTGTGTGCCCCAAAGGCCATGGGATGGGGTAGAAAGTGGGGCAGAAACCCATTAACCAAGGAGGGCAGCACTCGATAATTCTTGTTTTATGGTAATGTTTTTGCATCGATTGCTTTTCTATAAAGAGTCTCCATCATGTTTTACAAAAATAATAAAATAACACTACAGCTTACTTTGTAATATGAATAATCTGGGCTAGCCAGAGACTCGGGCCCTCAGGCTGCCATGCACAGATGCCCTTTACCCCAGGTTCTCAGGACTTACTGGCAATGGAGTCTAAGGGCCTGGCTGGCACTGGCCAGGAATACCTCTGGATTACTGTTCAAGGCCTTTAGCTCCTCTCTGGGAACCGCCCAGTGCATAGTCAGCAGTTCTGCTGCAATTGGGCAAGGAGCCCAGCCACCCCACTGGGGACATTCAGAGCCAAGATGGACAAAGCTGCTCTCCTGGCTGCCCCAACGTAGGTAGAAAGGTGCTCAGGGTATGTGGAGCCCAGGACAGCCTGGCACCCCCAGTGCTGTCCCTGCCCCCATGTATCTGTAGTTAGTCCCTCAGCAGATTGATTTTCCTTCCTCATTGCAAAGGCCAGGCTTTTTTGTTGGCCTCCCTACCTTCCCTGTAGAGCACACTGATAACGTCGTCCTATCTTGCTGCCCTCCACACACCAAGGCACAAATGACCCAGGCCCTAGAAGCCTTCAAGGAGGGGCCTGTTAGGCAGAGTGAGCTGAAGAAGGACTTTGGGCTGTGACAGACCCTGTTGTCACAGACAACAAACAGCACAGAGGGTCCTCCTTCTCCTCCGATTAATGTTTAAACACATGGGCAGAGCAGAGCTATGTTCCCTGTATGCCCAGACGTTGCCAGCTGGTAGGGCTAAAGGGAAAGCAGGACACCCTATGCCCTCTGGGGGCTGAGCCTGGGAGCGAGGGTACACACGTGGGGCACAATGGAACAGTCCCACCTCCAGGCCATGAGGATGTCAGCAGGAGGGGCCCTGGGATCATAGGTCACCCAAAGGCTATGGGGAGGCTGCTGGAGAATGTTACACAGAAGCACACAGTTCTAAAGCAGAGCCCTGTGGGGTTCCCCTCGGCTCTAGTGTAGCCTCCCACTTCCTCCTTAGCCCCCTCCCCATTTCCAGGAACCTTGCTCTGGAACACCCAGGCCTCATCCTAAGCTTCTCAGAGAGCTTTGCACGCTTTGAACACCAGCTGATGTATTGACAATCTCCTTTCCTTTCTGCTTATAAAGCCAACACATGACTTTGGTAGACAACCTGATAAATACAGGGAAGATTGATGGACAGAACAACATCTTCTGAGATCCCAGCGTCCAGGGCAGGAAGCCAGAGCTGAAATTTGGGTGTAGCTCTCTCTCTTTTCTTTGCAGGTGGGACACACATGTGTGTACACACATCATGTGTGTAGGTACACAGATTCGGGTACATACTCACCCTATACTCAAGGCCACTCTACTGTATGGCAGACCCCTATGCATTACCTGTGAGACATGTTCCCATTTCACTAAAAATTCTCCATGATGTATTTGTACCAGGCCTCACCACCTATCACCAACCACGTGCTCCCTCCTTTCTGGAACTTCCCACCCCTCTTGGTTCCAGGTTCCTGTGCTTCTGGTGCTCCCTCATAGCATGTGTGGTGTCCTCACAAGGGTCTGAACTGTCATAAGCCCAGTGGCAAGGCAAGTTCTCAGCCAGACAGCCACGTGCTCACGCTGCTTAGTGGGTGTGGAAGCCTCAGAGAAACCGAGAAATGCCTTCAGCACCTTCCCACCAGCAGCCCTCGAGGGGAGTGGTTCTGCACCCAACAAGGGTAGACGGGATCAGGAACATCAGCAATGGGGGACACATGACACCCCTCGAAGAGCAGGACAGATGCTGGGTGATGCCCTGGAGGGGCAGGAGCCTTGAGATGCCAGAGGAGGGCAGGAGGGAGGCCCTGGACACCAAAGGCTTCTCATGAAATGGGATCTATCTGAGCCCTTCACAGCCCCTGTCCCCGTGCTTTCCGGTGAAGATCAGCCTCAGCTCAGCCTCCAGCTACCACTCCCTGCACACGGTAGGCCCATCTGTTCACCTGTTCATCCTTTCATTTGCAATGGGGGCACCAGGTTGCCCAAAGGTAGGAAGGCAGCCTCTGCATGGCAGTGCATACTTGAAGGAAGCCCCCATCCTCCAAGAGCTGCCAAGCCCCACAGATGTGGATTGAGAATAGCCATCATTAACTTGTGACAGCAGCCACCAGCACTGAGTGTTCTCAAGGCCTGGCACTCGGTCAGCATCAAAGTCACTGGACATCCAGAACAGCCCATGGGCCTACTTTAATTATATATCAAATGCCATTAAGATTGATGGAATTCGCTTTTTCATGTATAGAGTGCTGGGGCACCCAGAGAAATGTTCACTGTAAGGGGACTTCCCCACCTTGATATGCTTCTCTTCACGAAGGAGTTCTAGGGGTGAGCTCCATTCTGGGAGGGGACTTGGGGAGCCTGTCCCTCATTCAGAGTATGGTTGGGACAGAAAGCTGTGGAATCCTTGTCTTTAGCCCCTACCCAAGGGCCGAGAATGGGGAGTCACAGTACAGAGCACTTAGGGTGAGATTTCCTGGCTCTTGCCTCAGGAGACACATGCCAGGTCAACCTGCTGCCTTGAGACCCGGGTGGCAGCCCAGCCTCTCTGAGCAATTTCCTCTTCAGCCACTGAGGTCAGTGGTGGCAGCCCCTGGGCTATCCACCAGAGAGAGTCTACCTGGATCTCCTGGTTGGGATGAAACTAGGCACAGGGGTTGACACAGGCTTCTGGCCCCCTAATATCTCAGCAATTCAACCCGGTGCTTGCTCCTGGCACTGCTTGGCCTGGGCTTGGAGGGTCCAGGAGGTAGGAGGAAGGCAGAATACAGAGGGACCAGGACTGCAGTGACAGAGCTGGTCAACAGAGGGCAGCAGAGGGCCCTAGGGCTTCTTTGGCTGATCCCCCTGCCTCTTGCGGCCTTGTCCCACCTCTGGGACCCACAGACCCTAACTTAGGGCTACAGGGGTAGGTCAGGCCTCACCCTTCCAATTCCCCACTGCAAGCCAGGTGCTGGACTGGGGGGCAGGGGCACCCCCTTTCAGCTCTGTCTCTTGCTGCCTGCCCCCAGCACAGAGCTCTCACACCCTTCCTCTACTGTACCCCATACACACAGGGGTCACCCTTCTGGACACTGTCTTGGTCCATCCTAGAGCCCAGCTAAGGGTCTGTCTCCTGCACTCCCAGAGGATGGGATGAGGCTTCAGAATGTTCTGGGCAATATGACAAACACATTCCAGGGGCCATCAAGCACAATTATGTCTCTGCCCCACCGCGCGTCCTCAAGAATGTACCTCCCAGCAGTACAAAGAGCATTACTCGGCAGGTGGGACGCTGTGGCCCTCGGTGGCATTTGTGGTCATGTGAGGTTCAGCACTTCTGGGCAAAGTTCCCCTTCACAGGCAAGGGACCAAGTTCACAGAGCAAGACTGAGCCTCCCGGGCTTGGCCAGACATTTTCAGGGTATGACTTCTCTCAGTGGGGTCCTGACAGAGATGAGCATGCAAGGCTCCCTAGTGTCCCACATCTGAAAGGTTATAGACTCTCGTCACCCTAGCTAATAGTCAGTCCTTTTGTGTCCTCTGGTGACGAGGAGCTCACGCCTTCAGGGCTGCTGGTTCCAGAACCTTCCACGGCTTTTCCCCATCAACCCATGCTCAGCTCTGCCAGCTCCCTCAGCCTCAGGCGTATATTACAAATTTGTCAAGATCTTCAAGTCCTCCTCCTCCCCCTTCCCAGTGCTGACCCCATCCTTTGTCCTTGGTCCTTCCCTCCACCATCCACCTCCTTTCTCTGGTGAATGCATCCAGTGTCTTGGCTGTTACTAGAGTCCACTGCTATCATGAGTGAGGCCCACATTCCTCTCTCCAGCCCAGCCATTCCAGGGACCCACCCCTATGCCCAGCTCCCACTGTCAGCTACACACACCAGACCTATCTTAAACTGTCCCTGCCTCTGTCCTCACCATCCACCAAATGGCATCACTGGCCCCAGGGACATTACCCCCTCCCCATCTCTTTTACTTGTTCCACCTCCATCTCCCTCTTCCCTTCTTCCCCACCCAACTTGTCTGGCCCCGGTATCCATCCTGGACAGAAGCTCCTAAGTGACCTCCTTTCCCCACCCACACCAGGGTCACCTGTTGCACTTAGAATTAGCCCCAGTTCCCCACTCACTGTCCCTTGACTCTATCATACAGGCAAGAATCCCACCCCTCCTGCAGCAGGTGCTGCCAGGGCCTGGAACTCTCCCATGATGAGGACTGGGGCCTGGCTGGCTCAGCTCATCAGCACAGACTTGTTCCTGCCACGGAGGCTGATCTGAAGCAAGCAGAATCCAGGCCAGTTGAGTTGCTCTGGCCTGCCCCGGGCACGGTGATGGTCCAAGTTTGTGCAATGAGGTTGGAGCCAAGGGTGGCTGCTGGGTGGCTAGAGTGAGAGGTGCAGACTGGTGGCTACCCAGAAGATGAGGCAGGC
Organism: Eonycteris spelaea; assembly: GCA_003508835.1. Classification (NCBI taxonomy): domain Eukaryota; kingdom Metazoa; phylum Chordata; class Mammalia; order Chiroptera; family Pteropodidae; genus Eonycteris; species Eonycteris spelaea. The sequence continues at coordinate 217,966 of PUFA01000339.1, forward strand.
CCACAGGGCAGCATAGCCAAGCAAACTCCAAAGAACAGAGCTGAGCCCTGATCAAGCAGCACCTGAAGTCCACCCTGCTGTGTATTTTCCCAGTTACATGAGCTCACAAGTTTTCTTTACCATCCCCCTCAGGCCGCAGTGGGTTTTCTGTTCCTTAAAGCCAAAGGCTCACTGTCAGTGTATTGTCTCCATCCACCTCATCACACCATCTCCCCAGCCCAAAGCAATGTGCTGAGTAAGCTCCCATTATACCACCTTTGGCCTTCCTGCCCCTGCCTGGAGTATGCTGGAAGATCCCACCATGGCTGGTCTCATGCACCTCCCCACTGCCCTGGTCAGGCTCTTTGCTAAGTGCTGGTCTCTCATTATTTATCCCTCATACCTGTCTTGAATTGGGGGTGGCCTTGTCACCTTTCAGTGCTCAATGTGGCCAGCTGGGGTGATGAAATAAGCTGGGTCTACCTGACACACAGATTTTCCTCCAAGGAGACTCTGAGAAGGAAGCCCTAGCTGCTCAGAGATGGCTATGCCTCCCAGGAGGGAGGCTAGACTGGGGTACCACGCCCCCTACCTGCAGCCCTGGAGTTCACATGTTTCCTGTTCTCCTGCCCACACCATGGGTCAGCACCAGGCTGGCCAGCACTACGACATGGGGTTCATTCATGCTGGTCCCCTTGTCAGGCGTGGGGGGTTGTTGCAATTCAGGGTGATCGTGTCAGGGACCAGGATAGGTGGGTTCCACTTATTCTAATAGGACTCAGCCTTTGGTTTTTCTTTTTCCATTGCCTGGTTAGGAGTGAGGAGGCCTGGGAGGGAGTGTGACTGCCGCCCCGTGGCTTGCAGGATGAAATGCAAGTGCAGACAGAGCTCACTTTATTGTGCTTTGTGTTACTGTGCTCATAGGTGTTGTGGTTTTTACCAATTGAAGGCAACACCCTCCACCAGCAAAAAGATTATGACTTGCTTTATTGTGACACTCGCTTAATTACAGTGATCTGGAACAAAACCCAACACAATGTCTCCAAGCTATGCCTGTATCCCCTCTGCTGAGATGGGGCTATTCTATGCCCAGTGGGCTCTGGTTTTCTGAAAAAGGAAAGAAGGGAGGCTTGTGGGAGGTAAGAAGGAGGTTTTTTTTTTGGGGGGGGGCGCCAATTTCACTTCCATGCTCCCAAGGCATTTGCTCAGCCACACTTCAGTTACCAAGAAAACGCTACCTCTCAAACCAACGATGGTGCACAGGGGCTCCCAATTAGCCATGGGACACAAAGAGCTTCTGAGCCACCAAATCCCCAAGTCTCAGTGCGAGTGAACGCACCCTGGCACTGGGCTTGTTAAAAGCCTGTCTTTCCAATTATCTGCAGTCTGCTTGCCTTGGGGATAATTGGCTCCCTGAAGCTCCTTGCTGTCCCTCTGCCTCTGGAGGAAGCAGGCGAGGAGTGGGCTGTGCAGTGCTGCCCCTGGAACTCATATTAGCCCACAACCAGCCTGAGACTCCCAGTGGCCCCCAAGGGCCCAGTGCTAGCCCTCAGGGATGCCCTTAGGAGGGCAGGTTGGTGGAGGAAATATGTCCCTGGAAGAGCTCCCTGGAGGCCATCTTACCCAGGAGGGGAATGCTTTCCACCCAGACACTTAGGTCTCTGGGGGCACCCCATTGTCCTCCACTCTACTTCCTCATCCCCAGACCAGGCAGCCCCACACCAAGTCCAAGTACAGGCGCTCCAGCAGGCCTGGCCCTGCCCACTGCCCAACCCGGTCCCATGCCCTCATCTTTAGGGGCCTGCAGCCCCACAGCACCCTTTGTCCAGCCTCCACAAGCCCACACCAATCAACCACAGCCCCCTACCCCACACAGGGCACACCCAAAAGCCAGTGGGGCTTCCTGACTCTGGGAGCCTTTCAGAGGAGACACCCCATGGAAGAGAACTGGCAGGGTAGGTGTCTCAGGCCCACCCCACTTTGCTCCTCCCAAAGCTGTGTTTTCAAGGACAAAGCATTTTGTAATAAAGGGTGTGATGGTTAATAGAAGTAACTTTCCACGGAATAGAGCCTCTGCCACAGGCCACAACATGTAGAGCAGAGGCCTCCTACCTGGCCCTGCTTTCAGGAGGCACCCCCCCCCGCCCTGCTGGCTTGTGTCCCCCTCCACCCTCAGTGCTGGCCTTGGACCTCCTGTCCTCTCACTGGGTCCCCATGAGGGACCCCCAGTGATCCAGGCTGTTACGGTGGCATTGAAGCCTCCAGCTGGCACAGCTTCATGCCCTTCTCATCAAAATGCAGGACAGGGATCACTGCTCCCAGCCATTGGGAGCATGCCAGCGCAGAGCCACCTCAGGGAGGGAGCAGAGGAGGCAGAGTGCCCACCCTGCACTCGTCAGCAGCAGCTTAGGGTAGGATGCCTGTGGGGGCCTGTGGCTGTGCCAAGGGAGAGTCTGGCCACACAGAGGCCAGCAGTGGCATTGGGGTGCCCCCCCTACCTGGACCATATCTGTGGGTGGGCAGGGTCTCAGCCTCCTGGTGGTCTCGTGAAAGCTCCACAGTCAAGCCAGCATGGCCTGAGCTCTGTCTCCCCCATCCCAGCTGTTGGATCCCACAATTCATTTTCCTGCTGCTAGCTCGGTTTTCTCATCTCTACAGTGGAGCTGATGTGGAATGAAATAAGAGGATGGGACATGTCTGGGAAGAAAAAGCCCTTGGTGGGGGTCAAAGAGGGTCGATGGAAACCAGTGGAAGCCCATGGCAGCTGCAAGCCTTCCTGAGCATCAGGAGTTGGTCTTGTCAGCGCTGGGCAGTGGCTGTGGCTGGAATGCCCCTTTTGTTGCCATTGACAACACGGTGGTGTTTAGGGGAACATCATCCAGGGTCTCTGAACTGGAGGGTGCTATCTTTACCTGGAGGGGTCAGGGGCTATTCCAGACACAGTGCCCACAGAAAGAAGCTGGCTCCCACCCTACTTTGGCCGCCTTCTTCCTGCTGTGTGCACATCTGTGCTGGCCGAGCCGTTACCCCCTTGCCTGTCTGCAAGACTCAACTCTTTCTTTCTTCTCAGTCCTGCCTGATCCCCTGGAGCCCTCCCTCCCCTGCGTCAGGCTCAGAGCCTAAAGTTGAGCATGTGGAAGACCAAACTGACATACAGACACTATGGAGAGGGAGGTAGCCTGGCTGGGGCAGAGGTGGGACCGAGGAGGCAGCAGTTATCCTAAAATGTGAGGGGAGGAAACAGTCCCTCAGGCCCTAAATTGTCCTGAGGCTGGCATTCGGGAGGCCAGGAGCTGGGGGGACTGTTGTGGAGGAGACGAAAGCTCAGACAGGCCATGTGGATCTTAGGCTCCCCAAAGGGCTGGCAGCTTCTCAGGCTCACTGAGGCTAGATCTCAGGTTGAGAGGATGTGGGGTTTCCTATGAGCCCCTCTCAACCCAGGTGAGTTGTCTCCTCACTAAAGTCTGAGGACTGTTGGGGTGGGCACCTTCCGGCATTCTTCCCTGGGCTCAAACCAGAGAATGTGTGTGTGTGGCTCACTGTATGTGTTAGTTTTGAATTTCTGTTGCCATTACCCCAATCTCACAAAATATTGCCTCACTCTAGACATTTACAAGGAAAGGAGATGGGATGTGCTGCTGGAAGGAGCAAGGAGCTGTTGTCGGTGGGTCTGGGACAGGCAACCACCAGGCTATGACACTCGCCTCCATTCTCTCTCTCCAATTGGGCTCAAATATTTTTAAAAATGAAATAGTATCTCTGCTTCAAGGTGGTGGTTCCTGCATGGCTCCCCAGGTCTCGGGGGATCATCATTCTCCCTTTGTGGCACCCTGGGATTCCTACATTTGGGGGCTCAGGGAACGGGAGAGAATAGAGGGGAGGAGTATGGGGGATGGTGGGGCTGGCAGCTGAAAGCCAGAGCCAGGTTGAGTGGTGGCTGCACCTGAAGCAGGTGGGATGCACAATACCTGGTGCCCAAGGCCCCTGACGTCAAAGGTGTGGAGCCAGTGAAAAGATGTAGGGAAAAGGAGAGGCTGCAGTGGGCGGCTCCGCCTTCTTTCTCACTCCTGGCTTTCCCGCCTGTTCTCAGATGCTTTCAGTCCTGTCCTGCCTCAGGGCCTTTGCACTTGTGGTTCTTTCTGCACATGTCTGGCTCCTGATATCTTCTTCTGACAGGCTCTTCTTTAGTACCTACTAAGGCAGCCCCGACCTGAATTCTGTTTCCACAGCATCTGGTTTGGTCACATTTCCTCACTTCCTGCACCCTCCCTAGCACCTGGCCTGTACCTGTCCTAGTGCGTGTGCCTTATGGAGACTGAGGTACAGTGGATGGAGAAGGCTCCTTAGCTCCCGGGGAGCGCCTGGGGTCACTTCTCAGGCTGCGTACATGCTAGACTCTTGCCTCAGCCCTGCCCTCCATTTACCTATGTTCCATCCTCCCAGCTGGGCAGGGTGGCTCAGTGGTGTGTCAATGGGTCCAGTCTCAGGGACCCTGGCTATGGCGTGGAGGACACAGCCTCAACACCTCAATCTGGTCGTGGGCGTGGGAGCAGCCCAGCTCCCTGACACTACCTCCCCATAAATAAAAGATTTCCTTCCTCCTTTCAGCCTTGCATAGCCGCAGCCTGCTCACCGCCTGGCCCTTTGTGCCTATGCGTTGCCATGGAGACGGCGATTCAAAGACCTGGCACTTCAAGTCTTCCCTCTTCTTCCCTGGCAGGCTGGGGCGGGGGTAGCCGGGATGGTTGCCCAAGCCCAGCCGGTGTTACCTCTTCTCTGTCCAGCTAGATGCCCGGCCCTCCCAGGCCAGCACACCCACTACCTCTTACTCTGATGTGGGCTGACTCTCGGCTTACCTGGAGAACAGGTGTACTTTTACAGGAACCTTATTCAAAGTTAGATATAATGAGAGAAACTGAGGCACACTCATCTCTGGGGAGATCTTGCTTTCCTTGGTCTCTCTGCAGACCAGCCTGGTGCTTGGTGCTTGAAGGGTGCAGCGTGTCACAAAGTGGCTGTGTGAATCTTGAAGTGTCCTCCCTCCAGCCAAATCTGCCATCTGTACAGTAAGCTGTTCTTACCTGGGCCCCAGCAGTGTCCCTGAGGCTCCGGGGCTACAGGCCTGGGGAGATGTTGTCCCGTCCTTCATGCCTCCAGGGATGGCCAGCAAGGTGAGCTATGTGGGGCTCCTGATCCAGGATCCAGCCTGACCCTTCTGTGCCTCCATGTTCCCTGTGGGGAGTTTGTCTCTGAGTCACCCCATCCAGAGTGTCGCAGGGTCTTTGAGGCTCTTGCGCTTTCTCTACATCCTGTGCACCACTCACACTTTTCATCTCTCCATAATCCACACTTTAATCATCTCCTCTGACTCATGCAACTAGAAAAATCTACAGCAGAATTTTTGGGTTGCAGTCCCTTTCCTTCCACTCAGTCTGGTGTGGTAGAGGGAGAGGTGGCCATTTGGTGATTCGTCACCCACTCATTGTGGCACTCAGACAGGTCTGGGACCACTTCAAGCCTCGGTTTGCTCTCCTGCGAAATGCAAGCGGTCGTTCACACTGTAACAAATGTCCACAGACATCTGGGGGCCTGGGCTCTGTACCGAGCCCAGGGGCAGGACACCTCATGTCTTTGGGGAAGATCCTGCCCTTCTTGCTCAAGTCCAGGAGCTCCGGGTCCTGGGAGGGTCTGGCCAATCTCAGACTCTCCCACTTACCCCTGTCCCAGGCAGCCTGGGCCAATCAGGGACTTCCCTGGGAGTTTACAAATAGAGGAAAGAAAACAGAGGCAGCAGAGCTGGCTGCACTCTGGGCCGACTCCAGGGGCCCAGGCTTCGTAGCTGCCTTCCCTGGCCTGGACCCTCATCCCATTTGAGCAGCTTGGCCCAGGGTAGCCCTCACCCTCACAGACTGCACAGGCGGCACCATGGTCCTGGTCCCAGGAGTAGGCAAGTGGCACAGACAATAAAGAAAGGTTGTGAAGGTCAGGGCCATGTGACAGGGCACAGCAAGAGCCAGGCAGCTTCTCTAGCTGCTGCCCAGCACAGGATCTAGGCGGCCCTTGATGTTTTTCGTTAACTTCCCAGGAGCAAGTTCCTCCTTCTGGAAGGATGCTGGGCATGACCTGATGTCCCCCATGACCAGGTATTGTTATTTTACTCCATGAAAACCTTTGAAACGCAAGTTCAGGTATCCAATGACACAGCTGGGCCCAATCCTAGTAGAGAAGAGACCATAGCCACTTCTAGGCCATGCCCCCTAGTGTCTTGAGTCTGAAAACAGGTGGTTCTAGTGGACAGGTATGCCTCAGGGCTAGGTTAGGGTTCCAGGTGAGTCCTGGGCAAGAGTGGCCACTCCTCCAGGTGGTGTAAGGAGAAAGAGTGTGCATTAGCCACTGACTCCCCAGTCTAAGACCAATCCTGGGCCTCCCTTGCTCAGGACCCCTGCCCGTCAGGCTCCACTATGGTCTGAATGTACCCTGCAAAATTCATATGTTGAAATCCAAACTCCCAAAGGTGATGGCATTAGTAGGTGAGGTTCGTGGGAGGTGCTTAAGCTGAGAAGGTGGAGCCTTCATGAACAGGATTAACGCTCTTGTAAAGGAGGTTCCAGACACCTTTACAAGGTTCCCTCACCCCTTCTGCCATGTGAGGATACAAGAAGTCTGTGACCCAGACCATGCTGGCACCTGATCTCAGACTTCCAGCCTCCAGAACTGCAAGGAATACATTTAGGCTGTTTATAAGCTACCCGGCCTCTGGTATTGTTACAGCAGCCCAAACAGGCTGAGAGGCTTGGTGCCTCTTTTCCATTGCATGAGCCCATAGGCCTGCCCCGGGCCCAGGATATTTCTGGAAAGGAATAGGCTGTGACTGACTGTAGGAGTCTCTGGCATGGTCAGTCCTGGGGCCTGGCACACAGCAGGTCATTAACAGAGCCAAATCCACCCCCGCCCCCACCCCCTATTCCCCGTTGCTCCCAATGAGCTCACAGATGTCACCAGAGCTCCCAGCCCAGTAAGCTCTGTGATGGGCAGAGCCCCGCTTGGCCCCTCCTTGGGTGGGCATGGTTGGCTGCGCACTACTGTCCACAGGCCACCTCCCCTGTGCTTTGAGGGAGCTAAATGGCACCTGTTCTATCAGGGGAGCCCCTGGCCCAGAGCAGTGAATTCCCTCAGCCAGGAAGGGTTAGGGCTAAGGCTATAGTGACGGGGTTTGAACATAGTCTGTCACTCAGGCCTGGGCGTCCCCTACCACTCTCTGTTTTCTGCAAAAGAAATGGAAGGGAGACTCGGCCACAGCCTTGAAGAACAGGGCTAGCCATGTCTGAGCTCACCGCTCCCACCTTTTGGGAGCATGGCTGGAGCTACCTCCTCCATCTGCTGGCTGCACGTGGGGTAGCCCATGGGGGTGAGGTTGACCTCAGGCCCTGGGAAAGGGGCTGGGCCGGGTCCTAGGTGGCCTCTGCAGAGTAAGAGCCAGCCTAACTCAGGACCCACTGCTACATCCTACAGAGCAGGATGGATGGATTATCCCCACTGGGCTTCCCGCTGTCAGGAAGAACAGTTAAGAGGTTCCAGGCTGGGGCAGGTGTTCTTGAGAGGAGGTTTGGTATTGGGACCGACAAGGTAAAAATGGGATCATACAAATTGCCTGAGCTGTGGCCCAGGTCACCACTGGAGGCAGGGTGGTCCTACTGCTTTTTGCTAACAAATCCATCTTTAAAAATAATAATAATAATAAATAAATAAACTTTTAATTTTAGAATAATTTTATATTTAGAAAGACATTGAAAGGCTAGTCCAGGGAGTTCCCACATACCAAGCACCCGGTGTCCCCCATCGTTAACATCTTACATTAGTATGTATGAGTGATGAACCGATATTAATACATTATTACCAACTAAAGCATATTTTGTTCCTATTTCCTTAGTTTTTGCCTGATGTTTTTTTTCTGTTTGAGTATCTGCCTGACTCTTGGTCACTGAGACTCCGAAGAACAAGGGGACACAGAGTGTGGTTAGCTGGCAGGGCCTCTAGCTGTAACCTCCCTTGCCCCTTAGTCTCGGCCTCCCACTCCCCCTTCCCCCAGACATTCAGGGCTCCTCCCTGGACAAAGTGGAGAAAATGACCCTCCACACACCTTGTTGTCACCCTTCTTCACTCCTTACTCCCTGTATACCATGGAGAGCCTCCTGAGCCTCCGTTTCCTCATCTGTGCCAGGGGCCCAGGCTTGGCACCCAACAGTCATGTGGCAAAGCCTTTCTCCCACTTTTAACTGTGGCCTGATACTCTTGGAGCTAGATTCCCCCCAGCCCACTCCAGAAGCCTGGGTCCACTAGACAGGGTCTCTGTATCCTAGGGCCTGGTTGGGACAGGGCCAGCGGGCACAGGAGGTATCTTCTGACCTGGCATGTAGAATGGTTTTTGGAGAGGCCTCATCCCCCAGTACTCACCTCCCTCCCCGCTCCCCCCCAACCCTCCCTACCCACCCCACCCCCGCCCACCATCCTGCACCTCCGACTCAGCCTCAGCTGAAAAGGTGACCTTTTCCCCAGAAAGCTCTGTCAGGCAAGACAAGCTGGTAAGTTATGGGACAGAAGAGACCCAAATGCTCTGCTTGGGTGAGAACAGCTTCTGCCTCACTCTGCTCCTGGAAGCTTAGCACTAGTGGCAGCTCTGAGCTCAGGCCTATCAGGCACCCCTCTTCAGATGGGGGTAGATGAGGGGTGGGTGGGCAGAGGTAAGCAGGTGTGTTCCTGCAGAGTGGACAGGTGGCCTTGGACATGCCTACTCAGGGACCAGCAGTTAGGCTTCTTTAGGCCGCCCTCCTGCCTCACCCGCCTCTTTTCCAATCAACTGACATTTCTGTACTTCCAAGATTGATGTTTCCAGGCAGGCCCCTGGAAACTCAGGGACTCCTGACCTGCTCTAGGACCCCCACGGACTACGCTCTCCCCACGTCCCACCCCTCCTGTTCTCCCCAGCTCTGTTAATTCTTCCTCCTATGAAGTAGGTCTCACCCAAATGCACCATCAGGGAAACTGAGATTGGGAGGGGAGGGACTTCCCAGGGACATGTGGCTCATCCAGAGCAGGCAGGCCCTGGATTTGCCGGCCACCTGTAACACATTGGGACAGCTGGGGTGTGAAAAACAATCTGGGTGAGGCAGACTGGCCTGATGAGGAAGGGCAGTGGAACTCACGGCCAGGGGCTGCAGCAAGGACTGGGGGCCAAGCAGGGCCTCTGTGCACCCCTGGTGAATTTGGCACTGCTCCCAAGAAGCACACAAAAGAGTAATTAAAGCAGGGCTCCGTGAGCACAGCGCAGGGAAGACGAGGGGGAACAGGTGCTTACAGGTGCTTGTCGGCAGCTCTGCGCAGGTGGGACTGCCAGGAGAGCCTCTGCCCGCTGCTTTGTAGGTGATGGCAGCCAGAAAGGGATGTGCATTTGTTTTGTTTTAAAATAACGCTTTATTTTCTATTTAGACTGGATCTCCTGGGCTGTGATATGGAATAAAGGAGCATGAGGAAGCGGCTCCCTCCTGCCTCACCTCCAGTCACATGACACCCCCAGCCATACCTGCAGGTGCCCCCTCTTCACCTACGAACCATACATATACGTGTCCCTGCTGTCACCCCCAGTAGTTCCTGCAGTTGCCGCCCCAATGGAGCGAATCCTCTGCCTTGAACTTTGCCATCCTATCGGGGTGGGTATACTGCATCTCACTGTAATTTAAATTTGTATCTTTCTCATTTTACGTGAAGTTGAGCCTGTTTTGATGGGTTCATTTCATGTCTTGGCCCATCTTTCTCCTGTGTTGTTGGTCTTTTTCTTAATAATTTGTAAGAATTCATATACGTAACAAGAAACGGCCCTTTGTGAGATGAGTTTCCGATATTCCCACAGTTTGTTATGTTGTTTGTTGGTTTCCCTCCTGTGCACTTGCCTTTTATTTTTATGAGGTTGAATGCCCATCTATTATTTAATGGTTTCTTGGTTTTGTATAATTCTTAGAATGACTCAAGTTTATAGATGATTCTTCTAGTATTTTATGCTTTTGTTTTTTACTTTTTAAAATTTTGGTTCATTTGGAACTTATTTTAATATCAAGGAGCAAGGTAGGAATCCAAAAGTTTCCCCCATGTCTGTTTCATTGTTCTAAGACCGTGTATTTATTATATATTTTGAGTTATTTATTGAACGATCCATTTTCCCTCCTGGATTTCACCTGCCCCCTTTTCATATTTGTATTAAAGTCTCTTTCTGGACTTTAATTCTCATCATCTGACTGTCCATGAGCTGTGTTAATTCTTGTGATTTTCGAATGTATTTTAGAATCACACACAAAAATCTACCTCTGTACATTTAGTTTTAAATTTTTCCTTGGTTTCTCTGTTTGCTTACTCTTTCATGTGACTTCAGAATTGCTTTGGCCTGGCCTCTTGATTTATCCAGGGAACAGGCAGTCAGAACCTTAGTGTGGCACCACATGCCTGGGTCTCAGCTCAGGGTTCACCTCATTGGTAGGGTCCATGGCCTCGCTGGCCAGCCTGGCTATGCCCTGTGAATGGAATACACAGGTATGGTGCTGTCCAGGGTGCTGGACGGTGTTTCTGCTCCCAGGTCTTGAAAGAGGTGTCCCAAGGGAGTGGCTAAGGCAGAGGACCGTCTCTCTGGGTGTCATAACTTGCCACGGGAAGGGAGGTGGTCCTGGCTAAGTTGTGAGGCACTTGGGCCCAAGTGTGGGCCTTTCTGCTCGCATGCACCTGGCCTCGTAGAATGGGCTGGAGGGGCCCAGCAGCCAGAGCAGCTAGGTGGACAGTGCTCAGCAGACCCTGTAGACCTATCTGGAGAGGCCAGGTGGTCAGAGCAGGTGAGTAGCACTAAGCATAGGTGTCTGGAGAGAAGCTGGGCCTGGGATGGTCAGTTGTGGCCACTCTGTTGACCACTAATTTCAGAGGAGATTTGTAGGTGGGTGGCAGGCAGCAGCCAGTCGGCCTTCAAGCTGAACCTACAACACACTCAGCCAGAGTCTGCAGCCTGGGCATGGATCAAAGTCTCCCAGAAACCTGACCCTCAGGTTGGCCAGTCAAGAATGGCAAGTCGGAGCCCAGAATCCATGAGAAAGGCAGTCCACAGCTCTGTGCCCAAGTCTTCCCTCACCTGTTCTCCACTGCACCCTCAGGACCTAAGCTCATTTTCCACAGTGGCTGCCCTCACCTGGGAGAAAACAGCCACCTGGCTGAAATGAAGCTGACTGGGCTGGTGGGATGGAGGCACCAAGCAGAGCTGGGTGCATGGCAGACCCTGATGTCCTTACAGGCTGAGAGAAGTACCTCTGAGGTTGACAGAAAACCTCAGTCAGCCTGAACTGTCAGCAGAAATCCTGGCTAAAAATACCCAAGGCTTAGAGGCCTGCCTGCTGCTGTAGCCTCTTCAAGCCCCCTCCTCATGGTAGGCACTGCAAACAGGTCCTTCAACCTCCATGCAAGAGGGCAGCAACAAGGCCCATTGAACAAAAGAGGTTCTGCACCCAGCGAGTCCAGCCCAGGCCCCAATCTCCAGGCCTGGGCACAGAGCCTTCTGTCTCACACCAAGGTCAGGTTTGGCCCCTTCCCTGCTCCTTGCCTGTGACCCTTGGCAGGGTTCAGGGCAAGGCTCAGTCCAGAATAAGAACAGCATGGGATGAAGGCTCTGCCAGCCCCCATTCTGCATGGGTCTCTGTTTCATGGCCCTCGGGCTGCAGAGACACTTGCTGAGGGCAGAATCATGAGGACTTGAGCTGTGCCAACCCAATAGAATGTGGAGCAGCAGCGAGTGCCCGGCAGGCTCTGTCCCAGTTGCCTGGCCATCTGTCTCTGTGGGCTTCCAGGTGACCATGTGCATAGATACCCACTTTGTTTTGGGCTCACTGGCTGAGTGACCTAAGACAAGACCTTCCTCCCTCGGTTCAGTTTCCCCACCTGTACTCTGTGGGATGAAGAACATGGAAGTCCACAGAAGTATGATGGTATCTCGAATCAGCCTTCCCAGATAGTTTGTTGAGTGACTAAATAACTGAGCAAGAAGCAGATAAAAGCATTGAGGGGAAGAAGGCAGGGCCATTCCCACAGTGCTCTTTGGGATCTCTGGCCTCCACACCCTTCTCTGCCCTCAGCAGACAATCTAGGATGGCCCTCGGCCTCTCCATCTGGAAAATGGAGCAAATCTGCATGCTCTGTGGATGACGTAGCTCGGAAAAGGCTCAGGGAAAAGCAAGCCTGGGCACTAAGTCTGAGTTGGCCCAGAAGGACCCCTTGACTGTGACCCCAGGATGGGTCTGGCCTCTACTCTTGTCCACTCTAGCTGGCAGCTGCGGCTGCACCTAGGCCTGACTTCCTTGCCCTACTGGTGCTTTCAGGTCCCCTCACTAGGCGCCCCACCCCCCAGACCTGGTTTTGACTGTCTGCTGGCTCCTAGTGTGAACAACGGCTCCCGATTTAGCTGTCACTGTCAGGTGGGTGGCTCTACAAGGATCCGCATTCCTTGCAGGGGCAGGAAAGGGGAATGAATCAAGTGCTGATGCCTCAGGCACAGCCTGGGGACCCCATCTTCCTGAACTCTGTCCCTGCACCAGACTTTGGGCCCTCAGGGACCAGAAGCATCCTATTCATCACCAGTGCAGGCTGCTGCCCCAGACAGAGGCTACCAGTCTTGCTGCACCCACTGGGAGAGGACTCTGAGCCCATCTACTGGTGACCACTAGGAACCTAGACACTCATCCCTCTCTCTGGAGCAAGGAAAAAGGGCAGATCTGGCCTTGAAAGCCAAGCTTCACCACCGCATGTCCACCCGGCCTGAGTCTACTCCTCCTCATCTTAGAGACCAAACAGGGTGCTCCAGGACCAGAGGTGGTGTGTGGTGAGGGCCAACCACTATGCAATGCACACCCCCTACTTGCCCCTCAAGATGGGAGGTGCACATAGTGCACATAGCCTGGGGTGCACCCAGCACAGCAGAATTCAGGATGCCATCCGTAAGAGGAGCCCCTGCTTAGCATGGAGGGATTCTGCCTCCACAGCCCTTCTCTGCCCTCAGCAGACAATCTAGGATGAGCCCTCAGCCTCTCCATCTGAAAATGGAGCAAATCTGCCATGCTCTGTGGATCATGGTTAGCTCAGAAAGGGGCTTGGAGGTTGGAGGCATATAGAGACGCAGTCCAGGTAGAATTCTTGGAAATGCGTGCCGGTTAGGCTTTTGGTCCTTCTGTGCAGTGTCCAGCATTGCTGCTGTGTGGGCTTTGATGGATAAGAGATAAGCAATCAGATAATTATGTCTTAATGTGTACCACAGTTGGGCAAAAAGACTCTTTTGGGGGGCGCAGGCTGATGACAGAAGCCAAACACCTCCTGGAACCCTGAGGTTAGAAGCGATGGGGGGCTTCTAGAGGAAGCAGTGGCTGTGGGCAAAGGTGGTCCTGGGAGGGGCTGTCAGGAATGGGGTCTACCTAAATGCCCCTGACCTCAATTTTCTTATCTGTAAAATGGGTAGTTGGAATCTACACAAGACAGAATGGGGTGGATGATTTAGCAGGCCTGGCACAGATCCTTCGGGCCTCAGCAGGCACCCTTCATGGTAAGAGCAAGATGGCGGGCCAGCGCCTCCCACTCCCTGCACTGGGGCCACATTTCTCAGCCTCCCACTCAGAGTGCTGGGAAGGTCACATTGGAGCAGCACTTGCGGCAGGCGCAGGTTTACTGCATTGACCTTCGATCTTCCTTCTGGTCTCTCCTTGTGCTTCCCTAGGGGTGGCTCAGAACATATGTACACACCATGTCCCTTGCTTCCCCACCCCTCCTCAGGAGGCATTGAGAAACTGGATGCCTACATGTATCTCACCAAGCAGCCTGAGCAAAGTCACCATAGGCCTGTCTCTCCAGGGTAGAAACAGGCTCCTGGAGCCCGTGGAACAGTAACCTTCTAAGGAAGTCAATCATGTCTCTGTTAGCTCAGACTGGCCACAGCAAAGGGCCCCTTATCCTAGATGGATCTATAAGTTTGAGTGAAAACCTCAAACTACCCGTATAAGCCCTGCATGGTCCTTTCAGGGACAAGAGAGGTGGACAAAGGAAGGATGGGACCAGCTGAAGTCTCCAGGAGGTCGTAGTGTCTGCCTCATCCACATTTCTCTAGCTCAGAGGCCAAAGGCTAGGCTGAGTTGCACAACTGGGAGAGCCCTCGCGTGCCTGACATGCTATCATGGAAGCTGGTACCTAGGACCAGGGGGTGGGGTGAGGCAGTACCAGACCTTGTCGGAGTGGTGTGTTGGCGCTGGACAAGCTAAAAGGATGCTGTGTCCCCTGTTCATTGAGTCTGAGGGGGCAATTCATGAAGAAGCCAGCCCAGGTGAGGAATACAGTCTTTAGCCCAGAGAGCAGAGCTGCCTGCAGTATTCAGCTCTTGCCCATCTCGATCTCCAGAGCATGTGTCCAGAAGGCCTGTGGGAATTCAGCTCAATGCAGGCCAAACGGCCTGTCATCTGTGCACCCCTGCGGGGCCTCCCAGGAACTGATGGGTGTAGACTGCATTACAGGAGCAATACGCGACCGCCTCTTTCCAGGTCTCTGGCTCCTCCTATGGGGTTGACCCCTTCTGGCTGTGTCCTTTGACCAGAGGCTACAGCCTCTGTCAAGCTATCCCCACTGGCCCCTCAGCAGTTGTCATATGCCCTCCTCTCTCAAACCTTTGGGACTTAAGTGGTGATGGCTACAGAGCTGCCCACCCCACGGAGGCACTATTCCCCATGCTGTCCTGTACTTGCCCACACCCTAATGAATGCGCCTTACCCAACCCTCCCCTCTTCTCCAGCCTGAGCAGAGAGCTGTGTCCTGCTGGAGGCAAACTGACCTGCCACCCAGCCCTGCTCATCCCCATCTGTCTGCCATAAGCTCCTGCAGAGCAGGCCCCACACCTCTCACCACAGCCAACACCTAGGAATAACCAATAGCTTCCAGTGAAGAGGGCACTGGCCAACGTGCTGACCAAGGAGGCAAAGGACCCCTGTCCACAGCCCCAGTGCCCATGTCCCACACACAGACCTGTGGCACGTGGGAGGCCCAGCCCCAGCCAGAACTGCCAGAACATGCAGGCTTGGCAGCTAGAGAGGGTCGTGGTGCCAGAAACCTCCATGCTACAAGCAACACTGGCTCCCCATTTCCCTTCCTTGTGTGCCTGTGCCCCAAATGTCTGTTCCCAGCTGCCACAGAGAGCTTTGAACCTACAGGGAGGTGGGGTCTTAGTTGTCACCCTTGGTGGGCCAGCCCTGGGTGTTGTATTATTATAAATACCTGGAAGCAATCAGCAGGCAAATATCTTCTCAAGGCCCCTTTGCAAGCATTAGGGCGGCCCTGAAAGCATAGAGCAGCCCTGAGAGCCTGATCCACACTGTCTCTGACCTCAGATTGATGGCTTGTGCCACATGACTTGTTTTGTTTGAGATGGCCCTGCAGGAAGACCTCTTCCTGGTGTGGAGCTGCTGTGTACAAGGACCCTGGAGGAAAGGTGCTGGTGTAGGGGACAAGTATCAGTCTCCTAATGGCTCTGTGAGCTTTGGTCTCAGTTCCCCAGCAGTACAATGGGGATACACCTCCAACATGGTTGTGGGGGAATTCACTGATGGCATTCCGCAACTATCACCCACTGGGTAGGGGCCACAGGTACAGATCCTGCCCTTTTAGGATGCCAGGGCAGGAACAGGCACATAGGAGCTGGGTGTGTCTGGGCTCTACTTCATCTACTATGTGTCTGGGAATTTAATGCACTCCACAAGACCTGGAAAACCTATGATGGGACGAGGACTGAGCAGGCAAAAGTGTGGTCAGGGCCACAGAGCAACAACAGGCCAGAGGGGTTTGGGCAGTACAGTCTTCACATCTGGCCAGAACATCAGCCCAGCACTGGTAGGTAACACTGGTCTGACCTCACAGGGCTGCCTGGGACCCTATGCTCACATGGGAATAGTGGGCTCAAAGAGGGACCATTTTCCCTTGGCAAGGCCAGTGCGCCATGAGCCCTGCGCTCTGCTGACCTCTCCCGGTGCCACCTCCAAGGTCAGGAGTTCTGCTCTGGTGGGGAGGCAGAGTGCACTGGGCTTCCCAGTCATTAGGTCCCTTACCTTCGTATCACCAGATGACACTGGCTAGGGCACCAAGCCCTCAGCCAGGATCCTGCTCCAGCCACAGGGAGGGGTCTAGGGCTTGCATTGGGCGCAGAGCCCTGCAAACTAAAACCGACTTTGAGTTGGCCAGCCAGTCCTCCATCGGTGCGGTCCTCTTACCTGCAGGGTGAGCTTGATCACCTCCCAGCATTCCTCCATGTGCAGGACAACGTGCACACACACTAGCCTGGCAGCTCCAGAAAGCACTCAGGAGCTTATCTGTGGGCCAGGTACATCTCCTGAGAAGGAGAGGGAGATGGGATGGCTGCCAGTGCAGGTGTGCAGTGGGGAGAGGGTGGGGTCATTGGGTTCTCTGGCCTAGAGCCTTGGCTGGCTTTCTGGAGGGTGGAGGGTGCTAGCAGGTGGGCTCGAAGGAGTGCACTGGGCTTAGAGCCCCCTTCCACAGAAAAATAGGGGGGGGGGGCACCTTCAGGAATAGAGGCAGGACTGTACCTGTGTCCCTCCCTGGGTGGTGCAGAGAGGGCCACAAAGATGGGTGGCAGGCTTTAGAAGTCTCTGGAGCTTCAAGCCTGTTTTCAGACTGAAAAGTGAAGCAATCCTACTCCAGCAAAGGGTTGCTGGCCATGCGGGCTGCAGAATGTAGTGAGGTGAGGAAGGGAGTGGGCCAGGCAGAGGCATCTCTCCGCCCCCACCCCACCCTGACTCCCAATCCTTAGGCCTCCGGACAAAGCCCTTATCGCAGGCTGACCACTTTAGGGACTCGAGCACCCAGGCCTCCGGGGCCGCCACGCCCTCGGGTCTGCGCCCCCAGCCCGTTGTGGCCAGGGCCGCCATTCCTGCGGTTGCCTGCAGGGGCCGCCGCCTCTTCAGAAATGCGCCGCTTTGTCTAGGTCCGACTGGCGCGGGTGCACCAGCCGGGCTGAGCGCCTCCTGCGGCCCAGCCCGCTAGTCCCGGCTTCGCGCCCGGCGCCCCTGCCCAGCCCCGGCCCGCGCCCAGGTGAGCGCCCCGCCGCCGCGAGGCCCCGCCCCGGTCCGCCCCGCCCCGCCCGGGCCCGGCCGGCGGGGAACCGGGCGGATTCCTTGCGCGTCAGACCACATGATCCCATAAAACATTCATCTGCTCCCGGCCCGCGCCGCCTTCTTCTCGCCAGTCCGCGCCGCCGCCGCCGCCTCGCCCTCCGCTCCGCGGCCCGCCACCCCAGCCGACCGGCGGAGCGGAGCGCGCTCAGCCTCGTCCGCGGCCGGGCCGGGGCCGGGCCGGAGCGGCGGTGCCTGGATGCGGACCCGGCCGCGGGGAGACGGGCGTCGGCCCCGAAGCGACTTTCCGTCCCTGACGCGCCCCCGACCCCGACGATGAAGAGGGCGTCCCGTGGAGGTGAGTGCCGCGCCCCAGCTGGCCGCGGGGTGGGGCGCTGTGGAGCTGGGGGTGGGGGGAAGGGGGCTCCCTGAGCCGCAGGGCGGGTCCGGGCTCCCCAGGCAAGCGGCGGGGTCACCGGCGGCTGTAAGGGCCACCGCAGTGCTGTGCCGACTGGTGCCCGGCCCCAGGAGGGCGGAGCCCGCGGCAGCAGGAAAAGTTGCTGCTCCCTGGGAAAGTTGGCGGCGGCGCGGAGCCGGGGGCTGCGGGTCGGAATGGTCCTCGACGCCCGTCCAGGGCCGGGGTGGGTGCTGCCGGCTGGATGGGCGGAGTACAGCCTCGGAAAACCCAGGCTGCGAAGGGGTTAATGATCAGGTTTGCAGAAACGTGAGTACGAGCAAGGGTGGGGGTATTGGCCTCCTTCACCCTTGCCGGGCAGATCCAGCTAAAGACTTCTGTCTTCTGGGGTCAGGCTGAAGCGGGATGAACGGGGGCGTTGGCGACAACGAAGGGCGTGGGGTGCGGGGCTAGCCCTGTGTTGCAACCCCCAGGGGGAGGGCAATGAGAGAAGACAGCCAAGCGCCCTACATCCGCAGCCAGAGGGCCCCTGCAGGACTCGCCGAGGGGCTCACAGCACCCCCTCCCTGGCTGACCTCTTGGGGCCCCTCCCCGTACCTGGTGTGAGATCCAGAGAGTTGAGGCTGGGGGCCCAACTGCATGCCCTACCTGGAGAGTGCCGCCCTCCTGCCCCCACCAGCTGCCCTGCTGATGTCCACCATGCCGCAGGCTGCCCACACGTTTCCTTGCACGTGCATGTGTCTATAAGGGCTGCATACTTGCACACCACTTGTGCACACACTGTGCCAGGCTGCCCCAGTGTGCACGTGCACACATGCTGTGGGTGCACACCCGCGTCCTCGCCCCCGCCTACATGCCTGTGGTACACATGCATGTACATAGCATGCCTGCTGTGGTCTCCATGCTTGGCACATGCTGGGGCCCCTCAGCAGAACCCACTCTTGTGCTTACAGGCACATGTGTTGAGGGGGTGGCTCTGGGCAGCTAGAGCTCACAGATAGAGGAGGCGAAGAACCGGTGACAGGAGCCTGGCCCCACCTTTGTCCACCTACCCCCATGTCCTGGAAGTATCCACTTTGAAGCCCCTCAGGCCTGTGTGTGTGTGTGTGTAACCTGGTTTGCATCTGCACATGTGTGTCTGCATGCATGACTGTATGTGCCTGTGGACACATCAGCATGTGTCTCTTTGTCTCTGGGTGTGGGTGCCCCTGTGTGCCCATGAATGGGTTCTGCCCAAATCTGTAGCAGAGGCCTTGGAAATGTGTGTTGGGGGCTAGTTCAGTGCCTGAGTCCGAGACATGAGGTGAAAGGTTTCCCAGACACTCTTCCCCCCCCTGTGTTAAAGCCACAATGACCAATGGGGGCTGGGACCTACCTGGGCAAGGACGGCCCATTTCAAATCTGGAGGTCAACATCTTGACAAATAGACCAGACACTGCTGCTCAGCCCAGCGGAGGGGTGGGGGCAGTTACATCCCACAGCTGACCCAGGGTGACCTCAAAAAGTGTTTGCCAGCAGTGACTCAGTCTCTCCATGGTGAAGGGTTCTATACGTCACTTGTCTTTGGTGCTGTGTGGCGCTCTGACGTAGGGCGTGGGGTGCGTGTTGATGACCCACTCTTGCTGTAGTGAGGAAGACCCCTGGCCAGGGTTTCAGAAAATAGGGCTACATTGCCTGCTCCCCTGCCACCATCAGTGTCTTTGTCTGTGGAATGGGGACAAGCGGGTCATCCTTGTAGCGTATACGGGGATGAAACAGAAGTGGGTACCACGATGGGGTCGGCAGGCCACTGCCCTTTGTGTAAGCCTGTCTTTCCATCTGTAAATCAGGTACCAGCCTGCATCCTCCTCTCGTCCAGATGAGGAAGAAGAAAGCTCCCACCGAGCCAGGTGGTGGCTCCTGGCTCCTGGGTGTTGGGTGGCAGGAGAACCACAGCCTAGATTTGGGTCTTAGCTCAGCCACGCATCTGGGGTACGAGTTTGGGTATGACAGTTCACCTCTCCCTGCCTTAGTCTTCTCACCTGTGACATGAGCCAGTAATCAGGCATCCCTCAAGGGTTGTTGGGGACACTTCAAGGCCAAGGTCCACATTAGAATTTTGACCCCAGTGCTTCTCCCCTCAAAATACCCAAAAGACTCCCCACTCCGGCAGTTCCCATGTAAGGAAGTCCCAAACCCTTGCACTGCCAACCAGATCCTTCCCGCCTGCCCATTTGTAGATGGGAAAATTAAGGCCCTAGGAGTCACAAGGGAGAGGGGGATGGGTGGATGGGGGAGGAGGGATGGAGAGAGAGCACTGTGGGAGGTGGCCACCTACATGTTTCCCAAGCTGGGGCAACATCTGTGCTCTGCCCGTCACCAGTGGGGAACCTGCAGAACCCCAGAGTCTCCGTTTCATGTGCTATGTGAAGATTAATGGCCAGCTGGGATCCTGTAGTCAGCACTGACCCTCTCCCTGTGGCCTGGATGAGAGGTAGGAGGGCTGAGGAAGGAGAGCCTGGCCCAGTGGGTCTCAGCAGGCAAGAGGGCTTGTGGTGGGGTGGTCTGTGGAAGATCGCCCAGCACAGGGGCTCTGGAAGTCCTATTGTCCTAGGTGCCAAGGGTAGGCCGAGGCCTGTGCTGCCATGCCTCCTCCAGGATCTCTGACTCCCACCTCACCGTCCTTCAGCTGCCCCTAGGCCAAGGAGCTCATGCTCACCCACAGAGAGCGAGTTCCCGTCCTTACTCCAGGCCCAGGCCTTGAATTTATGGCTTTGTAGCATGGATCCCTCTGGCAGCTGGTGAAGCACCAGGAGGGTACTGGCTGGTGGAGGCGGAAGGAGCCCACCCCCTAGGGCCTTGGTTCTGCTCTCCTAGGCCTGTGGCCAGAACGTCTCCGCAGAGCCTCAGTCTGTGCATCCAGAAAGAATCAGGAGAACGGGCTGAGGAAAGAGTTCCACGATGAATGAGTGATTGACCGAACGAGTGAATGTTGTGTGAGGGAATGAGTGTGTCAGTGAGTATGGGAAGGAGGAAGTGTGTGAGCGAGCCCCCTGCCACTGGGCCCTTGTGGGGTCTTAGGGGCGCTTGTCTGTGCCTGGTCAATACTGTTCATGCTTCCCCATCCCCAGCCTGGTGGGCCCTGACCACTGACCCAGGGGCAGGGATGCCAGACCTTCTGGCTACCCAGGGCCTGGCCTCAAAGTCCATAGGAGCCTGCATGGCTGTCCCACCCCCAGCCGTTCCCCCAACACGTCCTCTCAGGGCCCAACCTCTGCATCCCTCAGTGTCCCCAGCCTTGTAGCCTGGCTGCTCCTGTCCTCTTCAGCAGCCCAATCCCAGACACTGTGTTTGTTCACTTGGACACCCATTCATTCTCTCATTCACTCATTCATTCATTCATTCATTAGTTCCTGCCTGTCAGACCCTACTCTGAGCCTGGCAAATAAAGAGATGTGATCCTTGGCCTCCTGAGTTTGCAGGACTAAATACTTGAAAGGACAGGTGGTAGCAGAGCTGCAAATGGAAGCCCAGCCAAAGGGTGGGCATGCTGTCCACACCCTCTGCATCTCCCTGCGCCATCACTGGAGCGCGTGGGCCTGGCCGGGTCCCACCATACGGGTGTTTTGTGCTGCAGTTTCTTCTTTTGTCACTGTATTTTAAACATTTTGCACATCGGGAACTATTCTTGTGCATCATGGGTTTACTGGTGTATGTAGAAACCCTTTCTGAGGATGTGCCATAATTTTTTTTCCAAACCTGCCTCAGCCTCTCACACCGCCCCTGATGGTGTAGCTGGACACAGGGAAGTCCACTCTGCACATGGAGGCCCCATCAGGTCCTCCCAAGGTGTAACCCTCCCCTGATTCCAACCCTTCCCAACCTTTTATGAGTGGGCTCTGCGTTTCTTACTGGCGGCGAGTGAATATGCTTCCAAGTATTGATCAGGATTCCAGCTCTGGCACTTTGAGCCACCTCTCCCCTGCCCTCTTCACACAGTCTCTGCCCTCAACCTGCAGCATCCTGAAAGTCCTGTCTCCATGTGGACCCGCTGCCTTGCCCTGCTGGGGGAGGGTGGAGGAGGGACCATGAGGCACCTTCTAACACAGGCTTGCACCTTCAGAACAGGGCAGCCAGGCCCAGGAGGTAGAGCTGAAAGGCAGGCTGTGGGCAGACCTCACAGAGGGGCTGTGAAAAGGTGTTGCTTGGGCAGAGACCAGGGTCTTGGGTTGGCCCAGGTGGGCCTGGCAGTTGGTGAGCCCCATCTGGGCCCTGGTACATGGAACTGGGCCACTGCTGACACAGAGCCTGGGTGGAGGGGCTGGGGTGTCACGAGCTGACCCAGCTTTTTTCAGGCAGCCTGCCTAGTACCCCAGGGGTGCTCCTCAGCTCTCGGGTCAGCACCAAGGCGTTCCTGACTAGCCGTCACAGATCATACTACATGGAATTGAAGTTCCATGAAATGTCGGCAAGGATAGAACAAGGGTTTCATGGTCAAACAGATTTGGGACCAGCCGGGTTAAGTGGAACTGACTCAGCTCCTTTACCACAGGTTGTCTCAGTGCCTCAGATTTCTGAACGGGGTGGGCAGGGCCCCTCTGTGACCCCTATGCAACAGACTTCAGGGCATGGTAAGCCCAGGAATTTGTTTCAGGAGCTGGTGACTACAGTCCCTTGTAGGGACTGAGAGGAGGACCGTTGGACCTCCAGCAAGGACACCAGGGATGGGTGAGACATCTTACGCAAACCCTATAGCCACAGCACCTAGTGGGTGGAGGGACTGTTCTAGCAGTGTGAGGCAATGTGCAAATTTAACCTTTGGGTTTATGACTCTATTTCTTTGCAGCAAATGTCACGGGAAATGTCAGGCTGAGGCTGAAGCTGGTGAGGTGCCCATCGAGGAAGCGGGTGCAGTACTGAGGGGCTCAGGGCAAGGCTGGGCTCTGGGATCCTCACCTCCTCCCTGGAGCTCTCTTGGATTGCCCCTTGCTTGCCTGGGCCCAGCGCTGTGTCCTCAGTCTGTCCTAGCCAGACATAGTGACCTTGTTGAAATGTTGCCTTTATTCGACTACTGCCAGGGCCCAGATGGGGCAGGCTCAGGGACCTGCCAGCAGTCTTCCCTACAAGTCTGGGCAGCATTTTGATCAGCCTGTGCAGTGCTGGCTTGCTGTGTGACCTTGGGCAGCACCTGCCCTTTCCTCGTCAGCAGAGGCCTCATCCATAATCTGTGACTGTTGACCAGAGGTGGTGTTCCTAGCTCAGTGCCTTTGTGGGTGGGAAAACGCTCTGAGTCCGAAGCATATTGGATATTGGACTCAGGGGGAGTGATTAGGAGCTGTGTGCAGGGCCATGGGGGATGCGTGGCTGGCTTATGGCATTCTGCAGTAGCTTCAGGCACATAGTAGGTCTTTTTAGCCCAGGCAGTGCACCGAGGTGCAGGGAGCCAAGACTGTGTGCTGTCCCACAGTTCTCTGTACCAGCCTCACACTGTGATGGGAAGGGTGGTCCTTGGGCAGGGTGGGGTCTGGGCAGCAAGAGAGTGAGCCACTTACCCCTTGGGTGTGGCCTCCAGCCCAGAAACACCTCCCATCCCCAAAGATGTATCTGGAAGCAGAATTCCAGAGAAAGGCCAATCCTGGCCAGCCACCAGGACATGCTTGCTGGGTGTCGCATCAGAGCAACCTTGGGAGAGCTGTGGGACCCAAGGTCACAGAGGATGCTCCACAGCCAGCTCTCCAATCTGCCTCCACAGCGTACCCCGGCCAGAAAGCTGGGAGTAGCCCTAGAGCCTACTTCACCCTTCCCAGAGCCCTGCCAGGTTCCCTCCCCACGCTCTCTACTGTCTGCTTCCCTCTGTCCACCCTGGTCGAGGCCTCTCTGCTCTCCCAGAACACATTCAGCCTCAAAAAGCATAGAGCTGGCCAGTCACACCCTTGCCCAGCCACTGGGGCTCCCGTGGGATGAGCACCTATAAGGCAGTGTCCAGTGAGCCTGGTAGGGACCAGGCTATTAAGCCTCCTTGGAGGCCAAGTCCAGGACCCCCAGGGCCATCTAAAAAAGCAGTAGGACTGTCACTGTCCCCAACCCCCCCCCCCCGTGGGTAGTTTTCCCCATATGACGGGGACTGATGGAGAGGTCGAAGGGGCCCTGGGACTGTGGTTCCTGAGTATGGCCTGGCAGGTGATCCCTTCCTCATTAGGAGGACCCTTCCCACCCGTGGCGGGATTAGCCAGGCACCAAGATGCACACTCAGGGTGGGGGGAACCCAGACAGGTCCCCGCAGGTCACTCGCTTCTCTCTCCATCCTCTCGGCAAGTGCTTTCTAGCATGATTTTCAGTCCAGCCCTTTGTTGGGCTGCAGGATCCCCTAGATTCTTAAGATACCTTCAGCCCTCAAGGCCCTCCAGGTCCTGGGGAGATACCCAAAGCCCATGAGGTTCCCAGAAAAGAGAAGTGCTATGTGGGTGTCAGCAGGTAGTGAGGACCCTGAGGCCTGGGTGCCCCCTGCTGACCCCCATCGAGACCACGCTGGCCCTATGTGTTAAAGAGATGCTAGAGCTGCTGGCTGAGGGGGAGGGGTCAGCCCACTGTATGGGGCGAGGCAGCCGGGGCCCCTAGGGTGGGCCCAGGTTGGCCCTGCACAGAGGAAGAGTGATGGGGATCAGGTGAAAAGCTTTTGGGAGCCAAGAGGAGAGCAGAGGGAGGGGTTGGGATCTTGGACCAGAAGGATGGGGTGGAGGCTGCCCCCCAACCCTAGCTGGAGGCCAGCCCACGGCTCTGTGTGCTCTTGTCTGTGTGACACGTGGCCCCTGTACACCAGCCGTGTCCAGGCTGTCTTTCATCTCCCTGCCTCAGCCCCAATTTATGTCAGGCAGAGGCTGACACGGGGACAGGTGTGACAGTGTTTGGCTTCCAGTTTGAAAACTGGCAAAAGAAAAACTCTCCCAATAAAGATATTCTATCTACCTACCTTCGGATGTCACCAAAAGGACCTGTCATGGTTGAGACAGATGGTGGCCCTAATGGATTCCATTCTTCACCTGCTACCTGAGCCTTGGCCTGGCCCCTGGGTGGCCCAAGGTGGGGGTGGCAGTGTGTGTGTGTGCACGTGTATGTGTGCGTGCGTGTGTGTGTGTTAGCGTGTCACTGCTCCTATGGAGCCTCCCTGATGCTGTGGCTGCCTGTCCCCCACGCCCCCAGATCACAGGAAGCCTAATATAGGCATGACCATCTTTATCAGTGACGAGGGGCCTGGGGGAGGGGACAGTATGTTCTTCCATCAGGCAGTGGGAATTAGGGAGGGAGAGGCTGCAGCCTGCACACACAAGTGTGCTGCTATCCCCACATTGCCCTGAGGCCCTAATGGGGTCAAGATGACCTGCTTGGCATATCACTCAGGCAGGACTCCTTGGGCCTCACAGATGTCCTTCCCTGCTGAGTACCCCGTGGCGGGAGCCCATGAGCCATGACACCAGCCAAGCTCCCTGGGGTCTGCTTCTGCACCTGTTCCCTCAGTGGCCCCATCAGGGCTGAGTCCAGGGTTAGTGGTGAGTTTGAGGATGGACATCTCTGGCAAGACTGTGGTGTGGGAGGGGAAGGGGTTGGGAAGGGTCCAGCCTCTGAGGGGTGGCGTGGTAGGGCCTGGAGAGAAGAGCCCTTCCAAGGGGTGCATCTGGGAACAGGGCAGACATTCCAGAGGTGGCTCCCGGAACAAAGGCCGGGCCCAGTGCGCATGGCGGGGTCAGGTGCCAGCATGCCCTTTCTAGCTGTGACTTGACCTCCCTTCTGTCAGGTGGAGATGGTATGGTGGTCCCTGCTGGGGGTGGCATGAGGCGCTCCTGATAAACTCCCACAGGACAGGTGGGCTGGGCATTTCCTATGCACCTGTTGTGATCCTGCCCTCATGAGCTATGTGGCTTCTCTGCATCCTGTGAAGTGGCCTTATTTATCTCCATTCTCCAGGTGAGGGGCCTGTCCAAGAGGTTAGGAGACTTGCCTGAGGCCCCAATGAGGCAGAGGCTGTGCCCAAAGCCCTGGGCAATGAGGGACCCATGGCACCAAGCTCTTGGAAGGGGACCCTGCTGCCCGAGGTGGCCTTACCCACCCTTTCCAGGGCAGGGTGCCCCAGCACATGAGACCAAATAGAACAAACTAAAAACACTTCTGATTTTGTCTGTATGCATTGTAGAAAATCTGGAAAGATATACCAGAGTTTTAAAAAAGAAGTTCTATTAATCAGCTCAGGCTGTCATAACAAAATACCAAGACGGGATGGCCTAAATAACAGAAACGTATTTTTCTCATAGTTCTGGAGGCTGGAAGTCTGAGATCAGGATGCGGCAGGGTCAGGTTCTGGCGAGGGCTCCCTAACTGGCGTGCAGATAGCCACCTTCTCATTGAGCCCTGACATGGAGAAAGCGAAAACCAGCTCTCCAGCATCTCTTCTTATAAGGGCTCCAATCTCATCCCGGGGCCCCACCCTCAGGACCTCAATAAATCTAAGCACCTGATCAGTGCCCCAGGGACTCTCCTGGGCCTGGACGTCCTCGGGAAATGCTGTCTGCACAGCCTCAAAAAGCCTGCAACGTGCCCATAAATGGTATGTATTTCTTGCATTCATGTGACAAGCATTTATGGAGCACCTACTGTGTGCTGGTCACCAGCCATGATCTCGCCCCCATGGAACCCATAACCTAGGGGGCAACAGACAGAAACACGCAGTGCAGGTGCTTGGTAAGTGGATCAGTGAGGTGTGAGGTGAAGTGGGCTCCCTAGCAGTAGATGGAGGTGGGGGTGGAGTGGGGTGGGCCGAGCTTCTTTTAGGGCTTCTTTTAGAGCTTCCGGCAGGTGTTGGGGGTGGGGAGAAGTCCTGCTGGGATACTTGCACTGATCCCTCATCCATTCCCAGGGCTGACACTGAGAAAATAAATGAGGCCACCCTCCCTGGCCCTGCCCCCAGGGCAGCCGACCCCTTCTGCAGCCAGGAACGCCAGGCACATCAGCCTCAAGAAGTAGCCGAAATACACTGACCTGTTTTCCAGGAGGCAGCGGCACCTGCTTCTCCCACTCTCGCTAGTGAGAAGCCGCCAACAATTTCCATCCTAAATTGATTTCAAATAAGGAAGAGTTATCACACACAATCATATAGGAATAATTTATCACTCGTTAATAAAAGAGCAATTACTTACTCACGTTGCCCTGCCTGCATGCCGCAGGTTCGGTTGCAGAGATTCAGTTGGGGCTGTCACAAAAAGCCCCGGGAAGCCTGTTTGCACGCAGCCAAGGCCAGGGTGAGCCTTCTTCAGGGGGCCACAAGTGCAGGCAGCCTCCTGCTGTGTTTATCTGCTGGACTCCCTGCCCTGAGGGTCTGTAGTCTGGGGCGGGGAGGCTCAGATCTGTGAGCTAAGAGCAGGACAGAGGTGAGGAGGGGCCAGGGGAAGTAGCTGCCTGGTGGTGGTGGAACTGTCGAAGGCTAGAGCACACAGATGGGTTTTCAGGCTGGAAGCTGTTTCTTTAATTGTCGAGATTTCAGAGGCTTCTGGTGCCAAGAACCTGGACTGTCCTTGGGGACCAGGGGTATCCTCGGCCACCCTTGGCTGAACAGGGGCTGAAGAGCAGTGCGCAGGGTCTCCTCCCCACCAGACGCCTGGCCAAGCACCACAATGCTGTGGTAGCTCTCACAGCCCCATTTCTCCTCCTGTACCTTGGAGGCACTTACTTCTAACCCATGTTCGACTCCACCTTCTGGCAGATACACTTTATTTTCTTCTGTTTATTTGTCTCTGTCTTTGAGATTTCCTGCCAAACATGCAGTCTTTTAAAAAAGATAACACTGCAGTCAACCATGTCTTGCTCAAAGGTAAAACCTCCACCCAGCCCTGGAGGCTAGTCTGGAGAATCGGTCTGTTGCCCTGTTCCTCATCTTTCTAAGTGGCTACTTCACATTTCTGTGGCTCCTACCCTAGGTACCCTAGCACACTCTCCAGTATGGCTGTCTCGCTACTGTCAGTTACATTTATAACTCGTGTTTCCCAGCCCAGGTCACATAAATGTTCTTTGCTGCCTGGCCACAGTAGGGGACGGTGGTAACCTTCTGGCTCTTTTATAGCCTTTTGTTTTTTTCCTGAAGTTTATAGTTGACTTGGTCTTTTTTTCTCTTGTCTTATCTGCCACCCTCATGTGCTTCCTCTTCTCCACATCAGATGTTCTACTGGGTCTCTTTTTTAACCCAGGAAGGTCTCACCCCAGGCCTTTGTCCTGGTGTCCCCACCTGGGCCAGGTGTGCTGTGGACCCATCACAGCTTCCCAGGACTTCCCTTTGTCACCCAGTGTTTCTTGGGCTCTATGTTTTCCTCCTGCATTTGTCCTGTTTTAGCTGAAGCACATCCCCGACTAACACTCTAAGGAAGGCACAGGGAAGGATCATTCTATGAGTCCTCAAATGTTAGCAAATCTATTCACGCTCAGTCCAGAATTCCATGTAGACAATAGTTTCCCATCAGAGTTGTGAAGCCATTTCACTTCCATTGTCTCTGGCATACATTGTGCCTTGGAGAAGCCTGATGCCACTTTGCTTTTCCTCTGGACATTTCAGGCCTCTCTTGACCCTCAGTGGCCTGAAATCACATTGCGAATGTCATCTGTTGTATCAGGCACTTGCCCACTGGAGGGCCAGGTCTTCTGCTCCAGGAGATTTTCTTGTATCATTTCTTTGGTTGACTTTTTTCCTCCTCATTTTCTTTGTTTTCTCTTTCTGAAACTCTCATATATTGGACCTTTGTCTTCTAAATCTCATCATTTCTCCCCTTGTCTCTCCCTCTTTTTTTTTTTTTTGTTAAGACTTCCTTGACTTTGTTTTCCAACCCTTGTATGATTTTTTTTTTTAATTTCAGCAGTTCTATGTTTAGCTTCCAGGCTCTCTTCTTGTTTTCTGATGATTCCTTATTCATAGCACCCTGTTCTTGTTTTAAATCCTCTTCTATCCCTACCGGAACACTAATTGGATTTTTCCCAACTCGTATCTATCCCACACTGTCTCTGCTTCCTCTAAAGCCTTTTTCCTTTTGTCAACACTTTTTCTGGATACCTGATTCTATGGTCACATTTTACTAGGGAAGCACTGAAGGTGGCCGGATGCTTCTCTGAGAGTGACGTTTGTTGACTGCAGGAGATGGGCAACCAGACGGGAACCACCATGGGGGAGGCCCTTTCTCTGGATGTTTCTTAGGGGCAGTAGCCCTATCACCCTGCTCCTTGCCCCTCTCAGCACATACCTCATCCCCAGCATCATGAGTTTCAGGGATAAACGTATGTCTCACACACAGGAGTGGGTGGACATGGAAGGGGACCACCAAGTGTGATGGTGTTGCCTGGGAAGCAGCAGCAGCCT
This sequence comes from Eonycteris spelaea, assembly GCA_003508835.1. Classification (NCBI taxonomy): domain Eukaryota; kingdom Metazoa; phylum Chordata; class Mammalia; order Chiroptera; family Pteropodidae; genus Eonycteris; species Eonycteris spelaea. The sequence continues at coordinate 246,902 of PUFA01000339.1, forward strand.
TACTCCATGCTGAGTGTGTGCAGGGGTCTCCTGTGAGGCAAGCTGGTCTGCACTGGGCTCCAGGCCTGTCTGAGTCTGCTCTCTCTGCTGAGGGTGAGCTTGGCGGAGGCGGGAAGGTGGCTCTAGGCACGCTTGCAGCACAGCTGAGCCACGGTGCCCTCCTCCCACCCAGACACAGCCTCTCCTGGATGAAGCAGAGCTATCAGGCCTTGCTGGAGCAGCCTCAGGGCTGCTGGATGTAGATGATCAGCATCGCTCCAGGATGCCACCTCTGAACCTGGGCCTCACTTCCCTGAGCTCCTCACCTGAGGTTGACTGATTAGATGAGAAGAGCGCTACACACCAGCCCCGGGGAGGTGGGATACTGGCCACAGAGCAGGGGCCCTGGTGGGGGTGCTCAGTATGGTTTCCAGGCTGGAGGTGCCTCCGGGCCCCAGGAAGGAGGTGCTGGCCCATCATCATCCTCATGTTCCTTGTGGCTGACAGACTGAGAGTGGGCCATTCGCTTCCCCTGCCACATGAGGAGGAGGTGTAGAGCCCATCTCTAAGCCCAGGGCTGCCAGGCCCCAGGGAGCAGAAGTTTTGGGCTGAGGACAGGTGCTGTGGGGGTCAGGGAGCCCAGAGCATGCTGGTCTGTTGCCTGGGTTGGGGAGATGGCTGCTCCTCCCTGCCGTGTGGGTCTCCTGGGGTGGTGGGGTGGGGTCTTTGGCCCTATCCTTGGCCTCGCTGGAACCTATGGCCACCTCACCTCTCGAAGCCTCAGTGCCCTTGTTTGAGGAGTGGGTTTGACAGCCACCCCCTCATGTTCTGTGGGGTGTGGTGAAATCTCCAGAAATGAGGGAAGTCTACACCTTGGGCCATCGCATTCCCAAGGGCCCCATCCCACCCTCCTCCCCACCCTGGCTACGCCCCAGTGGTGATCACTGTGTGAGGCTGGGAACATGGTGGTGGACTAACAGGAGACATGCCCATCCAAGAATTCCCTGTGCAGCATTAGGCATGGATGCTGGAATGGGGGTTCCCCAGGCCAGGGCCCTGCTCAGGAATATCTCGTGGCCACCCAGCCCTGGTCCACTCTCACTCACCTGGGGCTCCCTGACTTGCTTGAGGCTGGCCATACTTCAGATGGGTCCCAGGTGGGCCAGGTCAGCTGCTGGCTGCCTGTGATCCCAGGGCCTTGCACAAGGCTGTGTGATAGTGACGAGGCTTCCACCACTCACTTTTCATCCAGTATCCTGGTCATGAGTTTGCACAATGGGTCCAGGAAGCCTGATTGCAAAGAGGCCCTGAACTAACTTTGGTGCATCTCACCTTTCCTAGACTGAGTCTTCCTATCTTTGTTCTTAAATCGGAAGATCTCATCAACCAAGGCCTGAATCCTAATGTCCTGGGAAGTGCATTAAAACTGACCTGCCACTTCCCCTTTTCCCAGCCCAAGTGGACAGTGTGATGCTAGTGGGTCAGCGAGCCACCCTTGGGGCAGCCTGGATGCAGAGCCCGTAGAGGAGGGTATAGTATCCTGGGGCAGCTGTGGCTCTAGAGACCCCCACCCATTCATCCCAAACCACTTCCCCATAGATGCATCTCCCCAAACATCCTTATTATCTTCCCAAGCAGGGACCGTGTGGATCAGTGCCTCCCTCCTCTCTGTGCCTGGGGACATCCTCCTTCTGCTCCTCACAGACAGTTTTGTTCTGTCTGTGTTTTAAGTTGTCCTCTTTTATGCATGTTTGATTGCCAGACTCCAGACAGCCTCTTTAGCACAATAATTGTTTTTCTTTTGACCTGCATGCCATTTCAGGGTCACCTCTCTCCTCATCACCCTCCAGCCCTGTGAGATGCCACTAAGCTCTGTTCATCCCAGCTCTGTGGCCTCGCTCAGCAGGACAGTGGCCTTCTCTGACCCCTGGTTTCCTTTTCATTCGGTGGGGGTTCGAGTCATCTCTGTGGGGCTGTTGTGAGGGTGAAGGTGGCAACACCCACACGCAGCAGGCACGCACTATGCTCCCATCCTAAGCCAAGTCAGCAAATTTCTCTAAAGGGCCAGATACTAAATAATATCAGCTTTGTGGGCCATGTGGCGTGCTAGAACCACTCCACTCAGCCCAGGTAGCACTAAAGGAGCCAAAGGGAATGCACAGGTGGGGCTGTATACCTACAACACATTTTTTATGAAGACAGGTGATAGCCAGCAAACTGGTTTGCAAGATGGCAGTAAAACAGGAGGCACAAGGGCCCGTTGGCTCTGATGAGGGTTTCACTCTGGCCACTTGGACGTGGTACCCAGGCCGTGGCTGGTGATGACTCAAATGGGAGCATCTCAGGCTAAGGAGGGTCAGTCACTGCCTCTCGAAACCTTCGTCCCCTGGAAAATGCTGGATCCCATGGTGCTCACCAACTCACACTTGGCTACTCTACGGTCTCAACAGGTGCTGCCCCCAACCTCACCACCCTAGCCTCAGTTTCAAAGCCCCTGAGCACCCTCCAGATGTTCAACCCTTAGCAGAGGCACAAGCCTTCCTAGTCAGGGGCGTTTTTGAGAGCTCAGCTACCTTGGGACATCTCAGGTGGGTTGCAGTCCAGCTGCTCCCTCCAAACTGGGACTGATCGCAGGTGGCCGAGAGACAAGGCAGATGATCCCAGAGGGCGGGTAGACAAGGGCCTCCCAAACCCTGCACTTGTCTTTTCGTAGCGGAATAAACCCTGCTCTAGCGGAGACAGTCCTCCTGCCTGGTTGGTGATGTTCGACAAGTGCTGAGGGCCCAGGAGCACGCAGGGATATGCCCACACATCTTGTCCTACTGCAGAGGACAGCAGACCCTGTGCCAGCCCTGGTTCCTGGGAGGGGCTTCCATGTCTGCCTGGTCTTGCCACAGCAACCCCTCTGCTGTTTGCTGACTCACTCCCTGTGCCCTGACCCACCCAGAGCCCGCAGCCAAAGGCCCGAGAGTACACTCCTGTTGTGTACCCCTATAGCGCACATCCCTAGTGTGTGCTCCTGCACTGTGCCCTGTGGGCAGCTAGTACTCTGGGCCTCATAAGAATGGTCAGCTTTATGTAGGTGGCACATGCAGGGTCTTGGGAAGAGGGATGACGGATGGGGAGGAATGCAGGACCCAGCACTGTTGGCCCTGCCAGGCAGGGCACCCAGTTCTGGACAGGAGCTGGTAGAGAGATGGGGTCAAGACAGGTGCCAGGCCCCAACATCAGAAGTGCCCCCTTCCTGAGACCCCCGGGGCAGAGGCATTTCGGCAAGCACCTCATAGCATCCTCTGGGGGCTCAAGCCCATGCCAGCCTTTGGAATCAGCCAAGAGACTGTGATGAATTGGTTGTGGAGCTAGAATTCTCCAAGTAATCAGGCAGAAGGTGTTGGTGGCCTGATGGAGTGGAAAGGGATTCTGGCTAAGTCCCTGGCACTGGACAAGGCTTCAGCTGGACAGAACCTCTGGATGCTGGCATCATCAGGCCCTAGCGTGGAGCTCCCTGGGGTGGGCACCAAGGGAGTTGGGCATCAGGTGGAGCCATGTGGGCTGGATGGGGCAAGACTGCAGAGCCCTCTAGGTCAGCAGTTCAGCCTTGGCCAAGGATGAATTCCCAAGGTTTAGTCTCTGGGCCAAGAATCTTGACCATCAAGCAGTCTGCCTGGACCTTCACCCTGGCAGTGGGCTTCAGGGCTCCATGGCACTTAAAATTCCCCAGGTGGCACATGCCACATGGCAGGGTGACTGCCTGTGGTCAGTCTGCTCCTGGATCACAAGGATCACAAGCCGGAGTCAGCATCCTGGTCTCAGGCCTACAGCACCCAGCTCAGCACCTGATGCAATTTGCTAAGTGAATGAGTGCAGCCCCAACCACAGGGTACCCCCTTAGATCTTCAGCTCTCGGGTAGGCCAGGCCCCACCCCTGCCAGCCTCAGTTTCCTTGACTTGAAAGGGCCCTGGGCTGCCCTCTCATGTGTTGTGTTCTCTGGAAATTTTAAGGAAGAATGGAGCTTGCATGTGGGAAGGGAGATGGGTAAGGTGAGGATGAGGGAACTTTAACCCTTTATTGCCCCGCAAGGCCTTCCAAGGGCCAGGGACCATGATGTTAGGAATCCTACTAGCCCTGGGGCTATGAGCAAGTGGCTTTCCCCACCCCTACTCCCCACACCAAACCTAATCTTCCCCACTGGTAAAGTGGGCAAATAAGCTAGACCCCTAGGAGAATTAATGAACAGAGGGGCCCAGCCTGGGCCTGGCCCATTGGTCCATCTGTGCACTGAGTGCAGTCAGGAGGCTGGTCCGTCCAGCTCTGCCTGGGTCTCAGTGCAACATCAGACAGGCTCTGCCTAAGCTGGCATCAGTTTCCCTCACTGCACACAGCTTGGCCTGGAACTGCTCAGCCCTGGGTCCGGCACTCCCGCCACAGCGGTAACCTGGCCCATTTATAGACCCAGCCTGTCCAGCCTTTCCCTGCGCCTGCTGCCCTGAGATCAATAAGGAGCCGGGCCTTGAGGGGCACAGGCAGGCAAGTGGGAGTGGCAGCCGCACCCCCAGGAGATACAGGGCCCTCTGAAGAGCGAGCTGCCCCCGCCAGAGCTGCTGCCATTCTCCTCTCTCAGCACCTGGGTGAGTGGCCCAGGAAATGCCGTAACATGCACACTGCCCCAGCTCATGTCTCTAGACCGAAAGTGGGTGGAGCGTGCGAATCGAGTGAAGACCTAAGGGGAACAGATGATGGGGGTGGGCGACCGAACCAGTCGCTGGTAGAGGGCTGGCAGGGGTGGGGAGCAAGCACAGGGGAGGAGTGTAAGCACAGCACTGCCAGGGTGCCCTGACCCTCTGCGGCATGTGGACACCACTGGCCCCACCCCTCGGAGCTATTTCTAGCCTCGGTGTGCTGAGCTGTGGCCTCCTGTTCTGCCTTTTAACTGCAGTCTGTGACATGATCCTTCACCAGGACGTTCTTGATGTTTGAGAGGGTCTTGAGCTACCTGATGTCCTGGTTGTGTACAGCTGCCCAGCCTCTCCACAGCCTACTGACCCCAGCCTCTTGGGAGTGGGGAGGCAGATGGAGCTCAGAGCCTCCCTGGAGATATCCTCTCCCAGCCATTGATGGTACAGGAGGGAGCCATGTGCTCTTGGCACCTGCCCATGCCGTCACTGCCTGGGTCCCATTCCTGCCGAAGTCACACAGTGGTTACTCTTCGGGCTTGGGCTGAACTCACTGGGGCTCCTTCTCTCTCCCACTTTTCCTCCTGGACCTTCTCCAGTGGGAGCAGGTCAGGGCTTAACCACTCACTGCCTCCGTTTCCTAATCTGTAAAATGGGCTCATGCTACTGAAAAGAAAATTGACTGTTACGCAGCTCTAACTCATACCTTTTAAATCAGCTGGTGGCCCCTCATAACAACCCCTGAGGTGTGTTTCTGCCACCCCATTGCAATTGGGAGACATCAAGGCCCAAGGGCCCTGAGCCAGTGTTCTTGAACTCCAAGGCTGTCAGCGCTGTGCTATCTCCATGGCCTCGCTGGGTTGGGGCAAAGGTGTCCCCATAGGACCTCAGAGAAGCTGCATCCCTGCATACCTCAGCCCAGGCTAGGGGCTCCAGGAGTGGCAGGGGGCAGGTACATGCCAAAGACCCCCTGTGTCTGCAATCCTTCCTCCTGAGCTGCTGACCTCAGCCCACTGCCGCTGACTCCTGTGGCTGCTGGTGAGTCCCTAAACCTCCTGCCCCTCCTGGCTCCCCTCCCTTCTCCCCTTTCCTCCTCTCTACCTTCCTCCTCTCCCCACTCCCAGGTCCTTCTCTGCCCCCCTCCCAACACAGTGACTGGGAAGGGGAACCTGGATCCTTTGCTGCACATGAGCTGAGGTAGGATGAGCAGCGCACACCCAGACCTGATGTACCCCAGCTCCCTAGGCCTTTGACTCCATGGGCTCTTCAGCTGTCATTCCTGCCCCATCTGGCTGCCTGGATGGGAGAGAAGCCCCAAGTAGAATCTGGTCACTGTTCTGCCCTCACCTTAGGCTGGAGTGGCTAGTCCTCCCCCACCCTCCTGCCCCCACCACTGCTTCTGAGCCAGACCTGGGCTAAGGCAGGAGCCGCACCCTGGGGAGGGCGATGGGGGAGACCGAGACCCCCAACCCAACCATTCTGCATTGAGGCCCGAGGAAAGACGAGGTGGAAATAGGCTTTGGGGATGGCAGGAAAGGGACAGGTTGGAGTTTGTGCATAGCTCAGGTGGCCTGGTGGCCTGGTGTGGGGCCATGATGGGGCTTTAGGGGACACGTTGAACTCTGGTTTCCTGTGTGTACTGTAGTTTCTGAGAGTGTAGTTTCTGAAACTGCAGCAGGGCTACTTTTTTACCATACGTGCCTGGAGGTGGGCTGGCACTGGGTGCTCACTGAGGACCAGGACCCAGTGAGGCTGGGCATGAGTGGGAACTGGGGCTAAGGGCAGGCAGGCAGCTAGGCTGCAGCCAGTGGACAGGCTGGCAGAGTGTAGCCTGGGGCCTCTGATGGGAGGGTTGAACCAGCAAGAGTGGAGACCTAGAGTCTGGAGAAGCCTGGCTCATGGTGCTGTAGAGGCCAGGGAGGACAGAAAATAAGATGAAGGGACAGGCTCAGGGGACAGGTGAGAGGATAGGATGAAAAGACAAGATGGAGGAACCCTTTTAGGGTTGCGAGGGGCTGCAGTTCCTGGTGGACATTGGGAGGGGTCAGGCGAGTGACTGGGTCCAGCTCCTGGGGTGGGGTCAGAGAACGCCCTCCCACTACCTGGTGGGGTCTCCTGTGATCCAGGGCCCCTGCTGTGAATATGAACCCATATTGCAAAGTTGTGTTTGATTATCTCATAAAAAGATTCCCCCCTCCCATGCTTGCTCAGCAGTAGGGTTGCCATGGAGACCAGCGGGCTGGCCCCAAAGGGGGCTGGGCTAGAGCCAATTACTGTGGCTGGGGAGGGGAGAGAGCCCACCCTGGCCGCTGACAGCAGGGCAGTGCAGAGGACTGACCTCAAAAGTTGGTTTCCAAAAAGCAGTTGGTTCAGTGGGACCGGACCTGTATCTTTATGTCTGATGCCCATTTCCCAGCAGGGCTGAGCCCCGCGGCTGCCCAGTCACCCCACCCCCACCTTGGCGCAGCTCAGCCCTAGAGCCTTGTTTGGGGCATTCTTGGATGGGCATGGCCCCACGCTCACAGCTTCTTTAGGGTGCAGGCCATGGCCAGCTGAAGACCAGAGCAGCCAACCGCCCTCTGGTGAAGCCAGTTGAACCCAATACCAACAGAGCTCACAAACCACAGCTACAGGCCTGGGAGCCACAGGACAGGGTGCAACAGTAACACAGTTCGATTGGCAATGTGGCAGGCCAGTCATGATGGGTTGTGGTGACGTAACCGGTCAGCGGCACGGTCTGGTCTGTAGCACAGTCATGAGGCGGCCTGCCCATAGTGGTGAGATTCAAAGCCTGGCCCGGTGAGTAGTATCCCACCCCACCCCAGGTCTTCCCCTGAAGCTAAGATCTCGGGGACAGGAAGTGCTCTTTTCATAACAGTTACATCTCGTGACAGCAGGTGAGATGCTGGTGGGAACTGGCATAATGAGGCCTGAATTCCCAAGGAGGTCTCATGAGAGAGCAAGAGAGGAAGTCAGCCGTGTAAATAGAACAGGGCCTAGGTGCCCCCCACAGTCTCTTGCACTTGGCCAGCCCAGGAGGTTTGCCCAGGGCTTGGGGAATCCTGGGCTGGGCCTGCCTCTCTAAACCCCATCTTGGGGCTGTCATGTCCCTGGCAGCTGACAGGACACAGAAGAAGTCTCCAATCTGTGGGGAGGGGGCACTCAGGACCTGGGGACCAGAGTGCAGGAGGGCACATTGCTGTGACCACTGCACATGCCTGCTTGCTTGGGCTCTGGGCTTGGGCAAGCATCTGGACCAGCCCAGGCAGAGAGGATCAGCATGGGTGGGGGTCCCCAAGGTCAGGTTTTGGATGGGGGAGCTGGCCTGTGGTCCTCTCCTTCCTCCTGGCTCCAGCCCCAGCACTTAGCCAGATCATGTCTGCAGAATCCTGCTCTTAGCCTGCCAAGGAAGGTGTTAGCTGTCAACGCAGGTGTTAGCTGATAACTCAAGTGTTAGCTGATAAGCCTTAACCCTCCCAGGGGGATTCACATTTTAATAGACTCACTCCTGAAGGCGGAAAGAACCTTCGGTATTCAAAGAGGGAGGTTCTAATGGGATGTTAGGCACTGAGCTTAGTATTTGTTTGGCATGCTTGTGTTTGGCCATGCTGGACATATCACCTCAGAAGGGGTCTCCTGTTTGGCATAGGTCACTGGTGAGGTCCTGGGTGTGTCTGGCCCCTCGGTGGGGGCGAGAGAATGGGGGGTTTGCCTCCCCATGGGGCTGGAGCAGAACCCGCTGAGAGTGTCTGGGTGGGATTGAGGGCAGCTGGGATTGCGCAAGTGTTGATGAGCTAGGAAGGAGTAAGCTCCTCGTTTGGGGAGGAGATCAAGCAGAGAATGAGGCTGAGGGGAGGAAGCTGCAGGTGTTCATGCCAAGGCAGGAAGCTCTCAAAGCGGCTGTGAGGATGTGTGGAGGAGGGAGCAGCCTGCCTGGAGGGGGCTCGCCCTTCGCCCTGCAGAGCCTTGGAGCCACCTGCCCTCAAGCACTCAGCCTGCGGATCTCTTGATAGTATTGCTGCTCTGGAGCTGCCATGGCGGTTTCCTGGGCCCTGGGGGTGGCAGGACCCATGGCCCTTGCGGGAGGGCTGCTGGGGACTGTGACTCACAGCTCCACTGGGGTGCCTGTAGTTTCCTCATTAAAACGCAGCTCCATGTGGTGATGAGGCCTCCTCAGAATCGGGGCAGCCCTATAGCCTCAAGGTCCCTAGGGACCTGGGCCAGGCACCAGGTCTGAGCCACAGCCTCACCCCTCCTATCACCTGAGAGGCCCAGCAGCTGACTACTTAAAGGGCCCGGGCATGAGCTTCATCTCAGGACTCCTGCAGGAACTCTCCAGCCTGCTTCTTAAGTATTTAAGAGCCTCTCTCCCAGCCTGGCCTGTGGGCTGGCGGGGCAGGGGACAGGCCAAGGATAGCACTGGGACGACAGGATTAGCAGACAGGGGGCTCTGTGTTCGCTGGGGTGTCAGGAAGGTTTCTGCAGGCAGGAGTGTCCATCCCAGGAGGCTTGCAAGTGGGCGTCAGCTGGGACCTGGCTAACCCCGAGTGGTGGGAGGGGTGGGCATGTTGGCTCTTGTGTTTCAGCTCTGGGCAGGACGGCATGGAGCTTCTACAGGCGAGGTTTCCTGGCATGTAACTCCCCTGGCAGGTTTTGGTGCAGCAGCGTCCACGTGACAGAGCAGGGATCACAGTACCTGAGTTCTCAGGGGTGACAGCCTGACCTGGGGCCGGTCTGGCTCCAGCACAAGCCCCAGCCTCACGGGGGCCGCTGCCCGCTAACCACCCTCTCCTCCCCACACAGGGAGTCGGCTGCTGGCCTGGGTGCTGTGGCTGCAGGCGTGGCGAGTGGCGGCTCCGTGCCCAGGTGCCTGCGTCTGCTACAACGAGCCCAAGGTGACAACAAGCTGCCCGCAGCAGGGCCTCCAGGCTGTGCCCACTGACATCCCAGCGGCCAGCCAGCGCGTCTTCCTGCATGGCAACCTCATTGCGCACGTGCCAGCCGCCAGCTTCCGCGCCTGCCGCAACCTCACCATCCTGTGGCTGCACTCCAACGCACTGGCCCACATCGACGCGGCCGCCTTCTCTGGCCTGGCCCTCCTGGAACAGCTGGACCTCAGCGACAACGCACAACTGCGTGCCGTGGACCCCACCACATTCCATGGCCTGGGCCGCCTACACACACTGCACCTGGACCGCTGTGGTCTGCGGGAGCTGGGCCCTGGCCTGTTCCGCGGCCTGGCCGCCCTGCAGTACCTCTACCTGCAGGACAATGGGCTGCAGGCGCTGCCTGATGACGCCTTCCAAGACCTGGGCAATCTCACTCACCTCTTCCTGCATGGCAACCGAATCCCCAGCGTGCCCGAGCACGCCTTCCGCGGCCTGCACAGCCTCGACCGCCTCCTGCTGCACCAGAACCGTGTGGCCCGTGTGCACCCACACGCCTTCCGTGACCTTGGCCGCCTCATGACGCTCTACCTGTTTGCCAACAACCTCTCCGCGCTACCTGCGGAGGCCCTCATGCCCCTGCGATCCTTGCAGTACCTGCGGCTCAATGACAACCCCTGGGTGTGCGACTGCCGGGCCCGCCCACTCTGGGCCTGGCTGCGGCAGTTCCGTGGCTCCTCGTCCGAGCTGCCCTGCAGCCTGCCCCCACGCCTGGCTGGCCGTGACCTCAAGCGCCTGGCAGCCACCGACCTAGAAGGCTGCGCCGTAGCTGCCGGGCCTTCCCGCCCCATCTGGACTGGCAGGCATGCCGACGAGGACCTGCTGGGGCTTCCTAAGTGCTGCCAGCCAGATGCCGCAGACAAGGCCTCGGTCCTGGAGCCTGGAAGTCCAGCCTCAGCCGGCAACGCGCTCAAGGGACGGGTGCCATCCGGTGACAACCCTCCAAGCAACGGCTCGGGCCGCGGCACATCAACGACTCCCCCTTTGGGATCCTGCCTGGCTCTGCGGAGCCCCCACTGACTGCACTGCGGCCCCAGGGCTCCGAGCCACCAGGGCCCCCACCATCGTCCCTCGTCGGAGGCCAGGTTGTTCCCGAAAGAACCGTACCCGCAGCCAGTGCCGTCTGGGCCAGGCGGGCAGTGGGGGCAGCGGGGCTAGTGACTCGGAGAGCTCAGGCGTCCTGCCCAGTCTCAGCTGCAGCCTGGCCCCTCTGGGCCTCGTGCTGGTGCTCTGGACCGTGCTCAGGCCCTGCTAATCAGCCCCCAATTGCGCAAGGCCTTTCTCAGTAGCCAGGCGTGTGTATATACGGGGTCCCCTCCACGCCGCCAGCCAGCACTGGGCGGCAGGCCCCAAGGGGCAGCCAGGCCCTCCCTGATGATGCCTCCCACCCGCCCACCCCATCTCCACCCCATCATGTTTACAGGGAGCAGTGGCAGTGTTTGTTCCAGAACACCGCCTCCCACCCGGACCGCGGTATATAGAGATATGCATTTTATTTTACTTGTGTAAAAATATTGAACGATGTGGAATAAAGAGCTCTTTTCTTAAGCTGTGGCCTCTCAGGTTGTGGGAGGAGGGGGCGGGGGAGGGGTTGCCCAGAAGTGCAGTCCTGCCCCCGTCAGGACATACAGAGGCCCAAGATGGAAGAGAGTTGCAGGCCACACGGGTGGTGCAGCCTGGGCTGCAGGCCGTTCTGAACACCTCAGCCCAGCAGCCACGGTGCCCCGCCCATCTCCCGGCCATGGAGCTTGATGTCAGTGAACCTCCCCTGCCATGTGGGCTGGCAGCAGCATTGGAGGAGAGGTGTATGTCCAGCCCAGATCATACACCCAGCCCATGGGAGCTGGATGTAGCTGCCTTTGTGGGGACATTTGCTCTGGTGCCACCTGGGATCCCTGGAGGTCCCAGCCTTCCATCCCAGCCAGCCCAGCTCCAGTTCCCCCCACCCCCCCACCACCAAGCTCCTATGTGGCTTGGTGTGGTCCCAGGAGGAACCTGTGCAGGTGGGCGGGGGTAGCCCTGCAGCAGAGCTGGGGAGTGAGGTCTGGCAGGGGCTGTGTGTGCCTTCATACTACTGCCCGTGGTCACCTTCTATACCTACAGCCACACCTGTACAGTCACGTGCCCAGGGCACCCACACTTACTCCATGGCAAACTCAGAGATAGACCAACGTGAGTCTGCAAGCCCCTGTACACACGTGCGCACAACAGGCACACGGGCAGGGCAGGGACTGCACGTGTATACACACATGGTATCCATGCTCAGCGCAGGCAAAAATATGCACAGCACGCACGTTTCCTCAAGGCCTAGGCAATGAGGACTCAGAAACAAAAGGGAAAGCGGCCACGTGGCTGAGGCTCCCCCCTCCTCTCAGGCAGAGGCCTGGGGGAGCATCCGGAGGGCACAAGGAGAGAGGAAAACAACTGATTGGGGGAGGGAGTGATGGGAGTATTGCTGGTGGTGCCAGATGGCCGTTGAGGGCCGCTGGGGCTCCCGGAGCCCACCGGAGGGAGGAGGGGGAGGGGGGTGTTTACTCAGCAACCAGGTCCCTGGCTCCACTCGCCCTCAGAGGAGCTCAGGCTCCCTCCCCTGCCCAGGGCACTGTGTGGGGAGGCACCTGACCTCCCCTGTCTGGCCCTTACCCCTCCTCAACCAGGTCTTCCCACATGCCCTATCTCTTCTTCCAGGAGACCCTTGGGCCTGGATGACTGGCAGTGACTGCTTCTGCATGTCCCTGGCATTCTGTCCCTCTGCACAGTGGATGCCAGCACATGTCAGCTCTGAGACCGGGCCACCTTGCCCCTGGGCTTAGAGAGGGCAGCTCAGGCAAGCCTTATGCGGTTTCTGCCCCAACTCCTCTGGGCCCAGGAAACCCCAGTCCCCCCCTTGACAGCCTCCTCTGATGTCAAAGCGTCAGCAGGCCCGGGCTTGTGCCGGAAGGCCCACCATCAGCGCTCCCTGGCACCCCGTCCCCGTGACTGCACAGCCGGGAGTCTGCCAGCCTGTGCCTGGGCGTTGGTGGGCAGAAAGAGTGTGGGCAGGAGTTTCTTTATCTAGTTTTCTCCTGAGAAGCCCCTGCCATGCCCAAGAAAACACAGCCAAAGTACAAGGCATGCGGAGGGGGCAGCGCGCCAAGCTGAGGCTGTGGGGCTCTCGCATGGCATGGCAGCCCCTGGTCTCCCACTACCTTACTGGCAGCCAGGAAACTACAGACACCTATTTGCAAAAAGCTTTGATGCCCACCTGAGCTCTTCAGCTTGCATGCCTCCCAGGATGGGGAATTCACTACTTCTGTTGAGCCTGATCCTCACTAAAAATCACTTGTCTGCCCTCGGGACACTTTCAGGCTGACTGTTCCTGTCACTGCCAGCTGGAACCTCAGGAATCTGCAGGGCCCTGAGCGGGGACTGGCTGACTTCTCCAGATGCGCTCCTCGGGCCCTGCCTCCACAGCCATGTCCTCCCAGCTCTTCCCTTGGGATGTACCCTCCCTTCCCCCAGGAGGGAGAAACTGAGGGCATGGTGGAGAGTGAGGACAAGGGGCTGACCAGTTTTGCTGAAGGTAAAGCAGGTGGGTGGTTGAGCTCAGGTTGGGCATGTGCATGGGGTCCTACAGGCTTTGGGGACTCTGTCTGACTGGCCGGGGTGGGGTCTTATTTCCTAAAGGCATTCCTTGCGGCGCTTTGTGCCCAGTGGGGCTTATGCCATGGGGGCAAGGGAGGCACACGGTCTGGCTAGGCTGGAGGAGGGTGGTGTGGGGATCAGGAGGGATGTGGCCAGGTTTGAGTTAGACCCAGCAGAAGGAGAGGCAGTGGGCAGGCCTCCCGGTGTCTGCCCTGAGCAGCCATCATGGGGTGCCCTGCCCCTGAGATGGGGGTGCTGGGAGGAGCAGCTGCCGTTATTGTCAAGGCCCAGGAGACATCTGGGTGGGGGTGTTGTGTGGGCTGTGCAGGCTGAGCTCAGGAGAGGGGCCTGGGCTGGAGGACAATTTGGGATTCTGGAGCCTAAAGCGTTTGGGTGATATTTACAGCCCAGGAAGAGATGAGATCACCAGCCAGCGCTAGCGAGAGGCCAGGCAGGAGGGTGGGGACGCTGGGCCCAGGCAGCGGGTTTAGTTCCTGCCTGCCCCCACCCAACTGTGATCAAGACCCCAACCCCAACACCTCGCTGGTCCCGTTGACTCCTTGACACCCCACCCTCTGGACCGAGGCCGATGGTGGGCAAGCAGCTGTGTCCAGCCTGGGTCTCCCAGACCCTGAGACCTGCGCAGGAAGCTAACTAAAGCCAGGAGAAGTGGTGTTGAGCACGTCGACCTCCCTCTCCAGCTGCTGGTTTACTGTGTGACCCCGATCGAGAATGCCAGGCCAAGCACAGGGCAGACTGTGGACAGAATCCTTCACAGCTCATAAGCCCATCCTGGTGTTCCAGGTCCTGGCCAGGCTAAGGCTGCTGATTGGAATCAGTGGAGGGTGACACTTGGGGCCGGGTCTCAAAGTGGGTGAATGGGGTAAGTGAAGGGTTTTCTCAAGGTGCTGGAATCGGGGCAGGGCTGCTCCCAAGAGTCACTTCTCTTTTAGCCCTGACCCTGGGGCACAACGGCAGGCCCTCTGAAGTTTGAGGGGTCACGGGACTACCCTGAGCTTCCATCCATTTGGGGGCTGCAGGGTTGTCCCAGGTCGTCCTGTGGGAGCACCTGCCCCATTTATCTGGCTGCCCAGGGCTTTGCACGGTAATTGGAAGAATTATCTTTCAATTCTTATATGAGTTCTGAAATAATAGAAGCAACGGAATACTCAGCAGCCGATGGTAGAATAATGCCCAGTGAGACTGAGAACATGCCAAAAACATGTTGAGAGGGAAATAGGATTTCTTTGTTGGATGAGCTGGGGCCCAGGGCAGCCGGGCAGAGGCCCCTCTCATAGCCAGAGCATCTGAGCCCTTCCCCAGCTCTCAGCCACCCCGGAAAGGGGTGAGTGCCTCACATACTTCATTCCATTCATGCCCTGCAAGAAGAGGCTGCTGAAGTCCCTAGTGTGCAGACAAGGACACAGGCTCAGAGGCTTGAAGTGATGTATCCAGGGCAGGACTGACCCACCTGAGGCCACACTAGGTCAGACATATGGCAACCAACGTGGTTCTACCCAGAGTGCTGTGGCTGACACACGGCTCCCTAGCCATGCCTCAGCTTCCTCACGCCAGCTCCAGGACATCGCGTGATCCTGGGCATCAATTTCTCTCCCTCGTGCCAGTCAGCCTGGGGGTGTCCCTCGGCCCGGGGATGTCGTTCACCCAGTGCATGGATGCACTCTGAGCTGTGGCAGACGTGTGACCACCCTGGCACGACTTGTCTCACTGTGCCCCAGTCCCCCTGGCAGCCTTGCTCTTGCTGCCTTGCCCACCCTGCTCCTTTCCCACCCTGCGTGGGGCCGAGGCTGCCCTGGAGCCCTGGATGACAGGCCCCATGCACGTCACAGCCCACAGGCTTGGCAGGGTCCCCACCTGAAGCCTGGGTAGCCCCAGGGGGAATAGAGGCCACTAGCCACCAACATCTGGCACGGCCTTACCCATGTGGCCAGGCTGGAATCCTGGGGAGGATTCGGGGATCCTACTCCATTACTCCCAGTACTGCCCACCTGAGCTCCCAGCCAAATAACACCTCAGGATCCTCTTCTCAGGACTCTTCACTTCAATATTCAACTCTGACCTGACTCTCTCCTGCAGGAAACCCTCCCTGACCCTACCCCCTCCCCCAGACTTATCCCCACTTAGCCAGGCAATGCTGGAATGGATCTGAAGCACCATACGTGAGATGGCCAGGGCTTGGGAAAGTCTGGAGTCAGATCGTGGCCAGGGCAGGCTTTCCTGCCTGTCAGGAAGAATGAGAGAACTCTCACAGAAGGGGTCCCTGCAGCTCACAAAGCCACTGTGAGAGGGGCCGGCTTGGGGCCAGTGCTGAAGGGACTTGCAAACTGCTGAGACAGTCAAGCCCCCCGTGGGGAGGCCGGACAGGGCTCTGTTACACCATCCCAAGGCCATCCCTCCCTCCATTTGACCCACGTCCAGCAGGCTTGTGTTCTCAGCTTCAGACCTCAGACCTCCTTGCTGAGCACACACTTGGATTCCCAGTCTCAACAGGAAAGGGAGTCCCCAAGGCTATGGCAGGAAGAAGTGGGACCAGGTTGGGCCACCTTACCCTGGGGCCACTGGAGTTGGCCTAAGGGACCACTCACCCTACCATCCACTGTGCCGAGCATTTGCACACGAAGCATATCCTTCATTCTTGCAGCTAGCTGCACAGAGGGGCTGTCAAGGGCCTGCTGACCACCAGGAGGATGGGACTCACAGGCAGTCACCACGGCGATTGGCAGAGACATCCAGTTCCGGGATGTCCTGCCCTCTTTGCTGAGGAGCATTCTCAAGCTGCATGGCTGGGCTGTATGGAGGGTCTTCACACTCTCGCCCAGGTGAGGAAAGGTCATGTCCCACTCATGCTGGCATCTACCAGTTCACCACGCATTTTTTAAACAGCGACCTACTGGGTGCTGGGTAGAACTAATGAGCCCCCTTCTTAGGGTCCAGTGGCAGTACTTTAGGCATCACCCCCTGGGCCACCTGGGCAAGAAAGGGGCCAGCCTGGGACTGGGCATGGAAGGCCAGTTATGTGATCTGGCGTGTTGAATCCACACACATGGATGCATGAGAGGGGAGGGGTTTATTGTCTTTGGGCACTCCAGCCACTGTCCTCCTAGACAAAGCAGGTGGGCAGGAGGGCCCCTTCCTCACCCCCCATCCACTCCTCTGTGGAGAGGGATAATTAAACCTACTACCAACAAACACTGGGGAGCAGGAAGCTTCTGATCTGTCTTCACAAAGGCTGTGCGGAGATTTATGGGCAATAAAGAAACATCCATCTCAGAGCAGACAGAGGAGTAGCGGGGCTGGGTGTGGGCTGGGGTGGGAGGCAGCCCCCAGCCAAGGAGCACAGCCGCAGAATTCTGAAGCAGCAAGCGGGAGGCATGGGTGAGGCTTCAGGGAACGCTCACCAGGGAGGGAGAAAAATTAATGTGAACAATTAAGGAATGATGACAACCTTGCAGAAGAAAACACCTTGACACACACAATGCGGCAAGGCCAGCCAGGGTGCCAGGGATGTGGCACAGAAACAGCCTGATGCCACACAATTATTTTTGAACAACGATGGACCAAAGAGTGAGCTGAAGCAGGGATGAGGAGTTGGGGGCACTTCTTGGGGGCCACCGCTGAATCGGATGGCAGCTGAGGGCCTCAGGGCCTCAGGAGCTCAGGTGCTCAGCAGAGGGACACTGGACTTCTGAGGGCCAAAGCTCCCTCACCAGGGAGCTTTGTAACCAGACCCTCCCTGAGACACCTTTGCCAACCAGGAGCAGCAGCAGCCACATCAGCCCACCTCAAGGTTCTCCCCTCCACCCCTGGATTCCTCTCCCATCTCCCTTCTGCCACCCAGGCCACAGTCAGAATCTGCGTCCAGTCCATGCATCTGCCTGCCTGTTCATCCATTTCCCCGCCACTCAGTCCATTCAATGGCACTTCCCCTGTTCTTCGCCTCAACAGGCCCATTCTCTCCGTCAGATCTCGGGGAGGAGGAGCCAGGGCTTTCCTGTCCCAAGTCAGTATCATGCAAGACACATCCCCCTCTCCAGCCACAGACCCCCTTCAGGCCTGCAGAGGAACAAACTGGCCACAAGGCCACATCCTGGGCCAAGCCTGACTTGGTGTGGCAAGCCAGGCCAGAGCAATGACGCCGTCATCCCCATTTCTATTGAGCCCAGGGAAGCCTGTGGCTCCCACCCAACTGCTGGGTCTGGTCTGTTCAGGGGCCAAGGTCAGGAATGACCTTCAGTCCTGCCCTGCCTGTGTGGACCCTGGTCTGTCAGGGACAGAAATGTCCAAGAGGCAAGACTATCCCCAAAGCCTACTCCCCATATTCAGGTTAACTGGAGCACAAAGACTTTTGTAATTTCCCCACCCAATTAGGCTATAAAAACCAACCCCAATTAACAAAATGAAACAGAAGCACCCAGCACTGCACTCCAGAAAAAAAGACATGCACTGAGGTGAGAGTCGCTGTGCAGTGAAATGAGCGGGCTCTTGGCAATCGCCATCCCCACAGCATCCTCTTGGAAGAGCCTCTGTGTCCTTTCCAGCTGTTTGGGTATTCAGGCAGTAAACAGTGTCTGGCGCCCAGCATTTCCACTGTGAGATCCTACAGATGCTCTAAGACCTGGCTCTGGGCTACCACCTCCTGGAAGCTGGCCCTAAGTACACCCGCTCAGCCCCAGGGTCTTAGCCCTCGCCCAGATTCCTCCCGCCCTGCTGACAGAGCCCTGAACCCCTTTACATGTGGCCCGAGGTGACAGGCATGTGCTGGCTGCTCTTGAAATGCTTCCTTTCCGGAGAAGGGAATGTGGGCATGACCGTGACACCTAGAAAAGTGTCCACGTTCTGGGTCCACAAGACCAGCCTGAACCAGAGCCAACCACCAAGACAGATGGCACAATTGAAGGGGAAACCTTTGGCTTCTGCCAGCCCTGAGCTGTGCCTTCTCCTGGTGACTGAAACAGGGCACCTGCCACACTCTTGTTGTGTCTTACTCAGGGTGGGTCTGTCTCCTACAGTCCCTGGGAGCTGGACTTTCCCATCACCTGTGGATACAAGGAGGGGACTGAGACTTGCAGAGAAGGAAAAGCCGGGGTGGATGGAGCAGGCCCTCGTTTCCACCGAAACACTGTCGAAAGCCAGAGGGAGCCAAGGAGCAACAGACTCTCTAAAAGAGGGGCTCCTGGCCCCAGGAGGCTAAAATACCTCAGCCCATGGAAAGCCAGCCTGGGAAGCTCTCCTGCTGTGTATGTAACAGCTGCTCAGTCCCTGAGGGCCCTGTGGAAGGAGACTCACTCTTCTCCACTCCACCTGGCTGAGCAGGTATCAGAAGGCTGTCCTGGCAGAAGAAACAGCCTGTGCGGGGCCCTGAGGAGGAGCACAAGAGGCTAATGACTTACCCTCAGCTTGGGGAGCTTTGGTGGGAGGTTGGGGCGGGGAGGGGGGGATATGACGCTGGTATGCATGGGCTCACCTGTTGACCTTACCTGCTGCCTATGCAGGTGTAGGGGTGGTTCTTCCAGGAGAACCCAGTGAGGGATGCTGGGCCAGACCAGGACAAAGCTTAGGGTGGAGAGGGGTTTGAATAGATATTTGTGGAAAGACAAGGTCTGTAGGGGTCGGCCCCACCTGCCTCCGGGGTCCCCATATCCCTTGCTGGGTGGCCACTGCCATAAGACCCAGAGCCTCCCTTGCTTCCAGCTGGCCTCCGGGTCAGCTGGCTACACATCAAGCAAGATGCTCAATGTGCAGGATCTGACTTACGAAGTCAGTGCGAAGCAGTGCTCATAAGAGGACATGCTCATGTGGTGGGGGACAGCGGCGGGGGACCTGAAATCCAGGCATCAGGGCAAGGAGGACACCCAGGTCTAGCATGGAATAAGGGGGCTCAGGAACCCTGGGCCTGTCACGGCCCCTGCCTCCACTCAGGGCCAAAGAATAGAGTGCTGTGAACAGGTAGGCAGCTCGAATGGGGAGATGGTGCTCCCACCTGCCAGTTCCAGAACCTTAAGTTGCAGCCAGGTGGGAGACTGAGCCTATGGCATGTGGCAACCCCCACTCTTCCCTGAGCTCCTGTGGGGAGGCAGCTGTGGGAGGGAGCTTGCTTGGCCTTTCCCACACAGGATCGTGGCTCTGGGGGCCTCACACACCCCTCCTGCCCCAGCTGGGACCCCCTCTCCTGTGGTTTCAGGAATGTGTGGTCCTCAGTCCTCATAACAGTAGCTCATTCCCCCTCCTCCTGGGTCCCCCATCAGAACTTAGGGGCTGACAGAGTAAGCCAGGCAGGGACAGGGATGAGCACCATCAGCAGGGCTGAGTTGGCACATGAATGGAGCGGCCTGAGGATGACAGTGGGAAAGGTGCTGTATTGGGGTGGGTGTCTCCATGGATAGATCACGGCCATACGGCTGGGGTCAGGGCTAAGGACCCTCCCTGGGCCCTCAGAAGGGTGAGGCAGGCCTCGGCACTTTGGGGGTCCACAGGCTATGAGGTACTCTTTGGCGGACCCGTCCCCCATGAGATCTGTGCTGGCTGAAGGGGGTCTGGGCCTGTGTTAGAGAGAGAGAGAGCAGAGGAGCTGGCCGGGGACCCACTGAGCTGTTGAGCTGTGTGCCTGCCCTTGGCACCAGGGAGGGTACCCTAAGACCTGGGTGCAGGCATAACCCATAACCCAGGATGGACTCTGTGGCCAGCTGTTCATTTAGCCAGGAAATTCCCCATTACAGCTGTGGCGCCGAAGCTGGCTGGTGGCTGGCTGCGAGCTGGCTGTTGCTGGCTGCATGCCGGTTGTGTGCTGGCATCATCTGGAAGAGAAGCTGAACCAGAGTAGCAGGGAACAAAACGAGGAGGCATGCAGCACCTGAGAGAGGTTTGTGCCCATGAGCACTTTTCCAGAGAACTGCCAGCCTGGCTGAGTAAGTGGGAGGGGTCCCCAACTCCTGGCCCCAGCTACCCACAGCGGGTCCCTGTGCTCCTGTGTCCTGCCTAAGGGCACTGTGCCCCACTCCTCTGCACCTGGCTGATGTCTGTGCACCTAAGTTCTGTACCCAGACTGCAACCAGAAACACAGGCTCAGAGGTCTGGCAGGCTGGACAGCAAGTGGGCATCTGGGGAGAAAGGCTCCCTCTTTCAGCGCCTAGCATTGTCACAGCACCGAGGTACAGTTCACCTGCTGGCGCTGGTGCGCAAGGCTACATGTGGCCAAGGGGGTGGGCTGGGCCTGAGGGCTCCCGTGTACTCTACCTGGCCTGCCCACCTTCATACTTTCCTCCTAATTGGGCCTTCTCCCTGAAAAAGTGCCACGCCGGCCTCCTGCCATTTCTGTCAACGTCGGCACAATCTTTGCTCACTGAAGCCTGGCAGAAAGGAGAGGCCACGCAGCCAAAATAGCTCCAGGCTCCTGGGAGCCACACAGCAGAAGCAGGGAGGGAGGCAGATCCTAGGTGCGGTGGGGACAGCCAGGGGCCGCCAAGGCTGCCTGGACTTCCGCTCAGGTCAGGGCTTGGTCCAGGCCCACATACCTCTACGAGATTCAGGACAGGTGAGCACTGGGCCAAGCCAAGTTTACCGTTAACATCAGGTGGGGGACCCAGCCTGGGCGGCAGGACATGAAGGGACCCAGGATCAACTGTCACCTGGGGTGGAGCCTGCATAGAGCACTTCTCCCTCCATAAATCACCTTTACCCGACAAGCATGACCATGGAATCCCCTGGTTCTTGTTAAAAATGCAGGACCAGGCCCTCGCTGGAGAGTGGTTCCGTGAGTCTGGGGGCTCTGGAGCTGAACAAAATGCCCTGGCTGACTGCTATGATTGGGCCCATTTGGGACATGGAGCCCAAAATGCTGCTCTCAAATGGAGAGACTTAAACAAAAACAACCAAGTAGTAACATCATGATTTTGTAACCACAAAAACTACAGATAAAGGCTCCGGGAGCATAGAGGGCCAACAAAATTGAACAGGGCTGTTGGGCTGCCTCTGCTGATGGGGACCCTGGGGTCACCTTACTGCCCAAGCCTCAGTTTCCTCTTCTGTGAAGTAGGGTAATTGAGACTCATCGCAATGCCTGCAAGGTCCCAGGCCCATCCTCCTCGCTTGGCTGTGCACACTAGCCGAGAAATCTGCAATGTGGCTACACTGGTGAGGGCTGACTGCACATGCACATACCTCACGCACACACGGACTCTCCTGCATGCACACACGTGCATAGGGCACCCACCCAACCTGTCAGCTCGGGGCTGGATTTTGGCAGATTTTTCTCTTCTGGGGTTCATGTTTTGTGGCCGCCTGCCCACAGCCTGTGTCCCTTCCCATAAGGCCTCCTCCTGTCACCATGCAGACCACAGCCATGCATGGAGGGACCCCGTGGGACTCGGGCTCCTGCCATGGGCACCAAGCTGCCCAAGAATGGATTTTCTTCTGAGCAGCCAGCCTTGAGAAACATCACTCATAGCCACACCTGGTGTGCTGTCACTTTCAGGCACTCGCTGGTGTTCGGTGCTGGGACACAGAGGTGGGTGTGAGGGCCCGCCTCACAGTCCCCAATCTGGACTGATCCGAGAAGGCAGCCCTTCGCCTCCGATGGGATCTACAGCACCATCCGCCTCCTTGGCATTGCTGCCCTGGCTGTGGGATCCCTATACCCAGTTCAGTGAAAGGGTGGCCTGGAGGGTTCTGCCCCAGAAGCCTCCAGGAGCCAAAGCCCTGAAGCCCCATCCCCACTCTAGATTCTCACACACTTTTCATTGCTACGTGCATGTGATTCACAGTTCACTTGACATTAAAATTAGAAGTGCTGCTGAAACTCCAGCAAATTCTGGCTCCAAAGGCCAGTCACTTCCATGAGCCATGGACATGGCAGGAGGGCTGGCCTGGACTGGGAAGGGGCTCAGTTGCAAGATCCACACCTGGCCACGGTCTAGCCTAAAGTCTCCTGATAGCCCAAAGGTGAGCATAGCAGGCAGATGGCCCCACAGCAAGGTGAAGAGAGGACCGGAGACCAGTCAAGTGCCTGACCAGCCTTGCTAAGGTATTGTGGGACTGCAGCACTTGCCTGGGGCCCAGGAAGCTCCCAGCCAGGGCGTCAAAGGCCCAATTGCACTCACTGGAATGTCCCCCAGGTGCTGGGCAGGTGTGGTCACAGAGGGTCTGCTTCTTCCAGCCCCTCGTGAGCAGTCGTGCTCTGAGGCTCGTGTGCCTCTCAGGGCAACAGGTCTGCAGACCCATGCAGGGCCTTTCTGCTTGCTGGTCCCGCCACCCTCTGTGCATGCTCTCCAGCACAGCGCATCCACTCAGCCTGGGCCACAACACCACCGTAGCAGAGCCTCCTCGGTTTCCTCCCCCCACCGTCTTCCCCCCTCGTTTACCACACGGTGCCCCATACAGGCCCTACAGAGTCTGCCTTGTCTCCATTCATGGCTGCACTCTCCCGGGATGGTGCCCAGAGGCTTGGTGACCACCATGATAGCCGACAAGAGGACATGACCTGGAGTCAGAGACACCTCAGAGTCATGGAAGGGCCAAGAAGGACAGGCCCTGCCTCGATGCGTCCTCTGCCCATCCTGACCCTAGTCCTGGCAGGGCCCTTTTTCATGCACGAACTAAGAGGGCCGGATCCAGCAGCATTGCCACCCAGGAGTGCTCAGACGCTCTGACTGTAAACAGCTTTAGTATCTTGGAGCACAAAATAAATGTTTTAGCAACAGAGCAATATTCTTCTTCTACTTGCTGGGGCTGAGCACCCAGGAGCATCCCACACTTCCGTAGCTGGCCCTCGTCTGGACCCGCCACCGAATAGTGTAGACCCAGTTGCCCTTGGGACCTTGGGTCGGCCTGTCAGTGATGATGGATGCTGCCCAGGCCTGGGCCCCAAACTAGGCCTTGCGTCTTATTCCTGTCTTCCACCAAAAATGGGCTCCTGGCCACATCTCCACTCCTGCCTTCTTCAATCTTCACTCCACCCCCCAGTGCTGTGCTAGAGGATCTGGAGACGTGGTAAAGCTTGCAAGGGGCCTGGGTATGCCCAGCCTCAGGGGACCACACTTCACAAGGCTCCTGGAGAAGGAGCTCTGGGCAGCACCCAGGAGCATTTGTGATGGGCCTCAGAGCCCCTCACCAACTGGATTGTGGCAGTTCCCTGACATTGGAGAGGAGTGAGCCAGGCCTGGCTACCAGGGACCTATTACCACTGCTGCAGTCGACCTTGCCTGCCTGGGCCCCTGCCATCCTTGTCGCAGCCCCCACAGCAAGTTCCTATGTGTTGTCTATGAGCACACTGGTTGGGGGGCCACATGTGGGTTTGTGGACCCATTCTGTGAACCCTATGTGTGATCGGCATGCACGTGTTCCTGTTAGGTCACACCGTCAGCCTTCCTGGCTCACGCTTCACCTCGCCATTTCCACCTGGCGCCTTCCCCTTTCTCACCTGGGGATCCCCATGTTGCACCCTGGCCCCAAGTCCCCACTTCAAGTTGTATGGGATCAAGACCAGAGTTGTGCTTCTCCCAGGGGCCTGTGTGAGTCAGGTTGCCAATGACCCCAGTCTAGCTCGCTGCTCTGTGCTGTCTCTCACATGAGTCACATGTGAACCAAGCTCAAGCAATCTCTTCCCTGTCATTACAGCTCTGGAAAAGGCTATGGGGTATGCCCTGGGGGATGGGCAGAGGGTCCTAGCCCTTGGGAGGGGTCTGGGCTGGAGAGCTTCCCGCATCACAGGCAAAGTGAGGAGCCCCCGAACCACGGGTGGAAGGAAGCCTGTTCTGGGCAGCTCAGACCACTCGGCACTCCCCCCACCACAACAGGAAAAACGTCTCTGGCCTGCCATCAGCTCAGCTCCTGCTCTGGCCGCCCAGTGGCCTCCACTAAGACAGAAAATCCATACTGGGCCAAGTAATGCTTCCATCAAGTCAGACCTGTTGTGGGGCGGGGGATGGGAGGCCAGTAGGGGAATTGGGCCAGCCTGCCTCCCCTCACCCACTCACTGGCTGAAAGCAGGCCGAGGTGTTTGGGCTA
This sequence comes from Eonycteris spelaea, assembly GCA_003508835.1. NCBI lineage: Eukaryota > Metazoa > Chordata > Mammalia > Chiroptera > Pteropodidae > Eonycteris > Eonycteris spelaea. The sequence continues at coordinate 271,147 of PUFA01000339.1, forward strand.
GCTCTCCACGTGCCTTCTGTAAGACGAGCTGGGCCATCCCAGGCCCAGGCCCCACCCAGCCCTGTCCCCCTTGGGACACCTACCACAGGAACCCTCAGGCCAGATGTTTACACACAGCGGCTGGGTTGCTGGGACCATGTCACTGTCCCCAGCACAGAGGCAGCCAGGGCAGGGATAGCTTTGCTGATCAGGACAGAACCCATGAGGCCCCCTCCTGCAGACCTCTATCCTCCCTGGCGCACCCCACAGCTGAGAAAGCTTCACAGGCCCTGTAGAGTCCGCTTCCACTGCAAGGGCCACTCGTCTCTAACAGCCTGGCCCACCCAGGGCTGTCGATGGAGCTTGAAGGCTCCACTGGGCCCTCCAGACACCTTAGGGGGTACTGATGGATCAGTGTCTCTTTCCCCCAAGAGACCCACACACCCAGTATGAGCCCAGTGCCCTGGCTCCGGGGAACTCGGAGATCTTTGTGAATGAATGAATAAATAAATGAGTGAATGAATGAATGAACAAAAGAACAAATGCCCCAGTGTTCCCACAGCTGTATTGCCCCCGGTGATGGCAGGAGCGATTCGTTTACTGGCAATCAGGATGTCTGGTATTTGAGATCAGGAGTTCAACCTTGGATCCCCCACTCAGATTATAGTTGGAGGTCCAACGCTTGAAAGACAGACAAGCTTGGCCCTGACCCAGCTTTGATAGAGGTTCTGTAAGTGTCCTTTGCCACTGCAGAACAACCTACCTCCTGGCACCACTTCCCTGCCGCACAAGGTGGGGAGTAGAGGCTGGAGGGAAGTTCCTGTCTTTGCTCCCCAAGTGTTTCCTATTGGCTCTGTCAGACCCAGAAGGCCAGCACTTCTGGTGTGGTGGCCATGTGGCCCGTTCTGGCCAATGAGCTGTGGGCAGGATGGGGTGGGACACATCTGGGTTTGGTGGGAGGCCTGTAGGATCCAGTGAGGACCCAGATGGTGGCTGCCTGTCAGCCTGGGTAGTTGAATGTGGAAAGCCCCTCCTGGACAGATGTCTAAGCTGGTGGGCCAGCCAATCTGAATACTTGAACCCCATGAAATGAGCCCAAGAGAGGGACTAGACTAGGGCAGGCCAACAGGACAGGCATGCAGCCACTGTTCCCTGGGCCTTGCCGGAGTAGATGGCAAGTGTCTCAGCAGGACAGGGAAGAGCCTTGGGCTGCAGGCCACAGGATAGTTGCTCTCTCTGTCAGGAGCTGAAGCCTCTTGGCCCAGTGGGACAGACTCTCTGGCACGACCACTCAGCTGTCCCTGTACTAAACCATCTCATCAGGACCAAGCTCCCAGCTTTTGTCATGTTTCGCTCCTCTAGAAGGGGGTTCTGCCAGCCAGCCAGCCCTGCCTGCTTTCTTCCCCCTCCTCCCTCCCCTGGGTTGAACATCTGCTCCCCGGGCCTGACTATGGACCTGCTCATTCCCCCATGCCCGACTGCCCCTCCGTCCTCCTTTAGGTCCTGAGTCTTAAAGCAGCCTGTGTCCAGCACACAGTAGATGCTCACTAAACAGTTTTGAGGGAATACCATGATTACCCCTATTTTACGTGAGGGGACACTGAGGCTCAGGGCCACCTGCCCTGACCCCTCAGGGTCTACCACACAGAAGACTTTTGCCCCAGCCACCTGGGCTCCTGCTCTTGAGCCAAACTTATCTAGGAGCCCCTGGAGAAGGGGGAGGCCGTGAAGCCTGCTAAGGCATGTTTTCATTAACAAGAGATGAATAATTAATGCCATGGAGCTGTTGAAACTGTTTTGGTTTTTATTTTAAACCTTTTTTTCTGTATATAGAAACAGCACTTTTGTTAGGCGCCAAATATATTTTTAATAAACACAGCAGTTATTTATTCAATCTCTAATGCTCCCTAGGGTGGACTAGCACAGGGGACTTTTTCGAAGACTTGCTAGGGCACCACTATCAGCCCCAAAACACATGCCATCAGCCTCCGGAGCACACAGCAAGGGCAGAGGGCAGAGGGAAGAGGTTGCGGGAAGGCCTGGTTAGTGGTCCAGGCTGTAGCACTGATGCACAGTTCCTAAGAACCCTGTCTGGTTCATCTCATCTCTTCCCCTCTCTTGCTGCAGGCCTGGGATGGGTAATGGGTGGGTGGTGCCAGCTCTGAGTTAGGGTGGGGAGGAGCCCAGGGATAAGTGGGCCCCAGGCAAAAGCTAGGAGTTCCCCTCACAGGGATAGCACCTGGTGGGTAGGCCTGGGGGTCATCTGTCCTGGAAAGGCAGGCTGAGCCCTGTGGGGTGTGAAGCCACTCCCCACTTGACACCATCCATGAGATCCACTTTCCTTCATGCACTGACCTGGGACCCAAGCTAAGGCCTGTGATTTTTTCTGGGCCTTGATTTCCTGGCTCTGGGTCCATTCTCAAATCCCATTATTTGGTGCTTTCTCAGAGATTAAGTCAAGCACTTATTTTTAAATTACAAGCCAAGGAGAGTGCAGACAGCAGAAGAAAAGCAACATGTCGACTCTCCAAATGCACCTTCTCAGACTAGAGGCACGAGGGTGGCCAAATGCCAGGATGCCTAAGACCCTTGGCTCATCCACAACCAGTGTCCAGGGTGTGACATCCTGGCTCCACACAGAGTCCTGCTTCCCAGCTGCATTTCCTTGGCTAGATTGTGATGTTAAACAAAAGAATTAGAAGGAAAAAATTTTTCTTGCAAGGAGTCATCATTAATTTTTTAAAGTGTGCAATATTCTCTTCAACGAAACATGTGAAAAATGAATTGTCCGTTCCCAACGAATATTTTCCAGATTAAGTATTTGTAATACTATCAATTATTTATCTCCATATATGGAGAATGCTTAATTTGTAATAAGATGCAGAAAGGGTTTTAATTTTTCTGCACAATATATGAAATTGAGTTTTTGACTAATACATGAATAAATTGACTCTAATCCCTTCCTGTCATGGTGCACGGTATTGTTTTAGGCATAAATCTCTTATTTTATAGATGTTTTCAAAAAATTAATCTCCAATATTTAAGGATAGATGTAAATCACAGTAATGGGGAGTTTCATCCACGGGTTCTCATTTATAAGGCTTGTCATTTCCACATGTCCCCCCTGAATCATCACTGTACTCGCCGAAATCACGCCAGAGCTCCATAAACACTTACAAATGTTCGTCATTTGCAAAAGAGATGCTGCATGTTGCCTGTAATGAGGTGGTATAAGATCCATGGTGGCAGGAGGCACCGTGCCTGGCCCTGTCCTGCTGACTCCCCTCGGGCTCAGTGTAGTGGTTCAGGGTATGTGGCCTGGTCACTGAGGGGCAGAGGCGAGGGCAGGTGCACCCACACAAAAGCAGTTCTCAGGTGAAGAAGCATATCCAAGACCGCTTGGTGGCTCAGAGACTGGGAGGAAGGCAGAGGGGTATCTGTGTGAAGAGATCAGCGAGTACTAGGAAAGGATGACAGACAGCGGAGAAAGTGGGACCAGCACCCACAACCATTAACTCCACAAATCTCCTGGGTACAAGTCGCCCAGCTCACCCAGGAAGCCAACCAAATTTAGTAACAACCAAGCACCTGTCCTATACTGGACACTGGGGACAGGTGCATAAGGGGAGCCCTGCTTCCCCATCACAGCGTGACATCTGGTTGTGACCATCCCAGGCTCAGCTCGGCCAAGGTAGGAAGGCTTCCTGAAGGAGGTGGTGCAATGTGGGCTGGAGCACCCAGTTGTGCCACCAGCTCGCTGTGTGACCCCAGCAAGTCTGCCCCTGCTCTGGGCCTGGGTTTTTCTACTTGGAATCACAGACCCTGGGTTCCTGTCCCCATGAGGCTATGCAGCCAGGCTGGCCAGTCTCATTTCAGGGCCCCACTCTTCCAAAGTGGGGCTGATGCCTCTGCAGGAGATAATGCTGTTGGGATCACTGTTGCCTCAGGCATCAGGGGTGGGCTCGTAGCCCAGGCTGGGCCAATCACAGTACCTCTTCCTCCTGGCCACGTCATGGTGATTGGGTAGAAGGAGAATCATGTGACCCAAGGTCAGTCAAGACACTTCCTGGAATTTTTCAAACAGAAGCAAGAGTTGGAGCTCCTTTCTCCCTGGCACTGCTGGGGCCAAAGGTCCAGCATGAGGACCAGCTATGTCTGACCATGGAAGGAAGTGACAGCAGAGCTGGGAAGAGACCAATGTCCCAGGACCAGCTAGTCCCTGTGGTCCCAAGGCCACCCTAGGAGCCCAGGAAGTCTCCACCTACACTGTCCTGCAACACTTCCCTGAGCCCTGGGGGTCACATCAGAGCCTGAGTGCTCTCAGGCCATGGAGTCAGCGTTGATGGTCTAATAGCTCAGGGGACAGCACGAAGGCGTGCAGAGCCCAGGGACTCCAGCTTAACCTCGGTGTCGACTGAGATGCCCCTTCTAGGGTTTGTACGGAAGGAAGTGGCAAGTATTGTTTCATCGCAAACGCTTGATCATTGGAGAACCAGAGACTTAAAGTGTGTTTTTGAAAACTGGGACTTGAACCCTCAGAATTAAGAGCAGGACATCTGTCCGCCTTACCACCCATGGGCTGCAGAACACAAGTTCCAGGCAGTAAAAAGGCATGACACAAAGGGGTGAAACAGGCCAGTCACAAAAGGACAGAGACTGTAGGATCCACTTACATGAGATGCCTGGAGAAGTCGAATTCGTAGAGACAGAAAGCAGAATGGTGGTTCGCAGGGGCTGGGAGAGGGGAATGGGAGCTGTTGCTGAACGGGGACAGAGTTTCACCTTGGGAAGATGAAAAAGTTCTGGAGATGGACGGTAGTGCTGGTTGCACCATGTGATCTACTTAATGACACTGAACTACACACTTAAAATGGTTAAAGCGGTAAATTGTATGTTACGTTTATTTAACCACAATTAATTAAAAAGAGTATCCCCTTCCAAAAAACCCCCACATTGTAAGTCAATATGCCCTTAAATTAAAAATATATATATCTATACGTATATATTTCTACACACACTCATGTATATATATCCACTAGATTACTATACCAGGATCACCTACTGGGTGAATGGCCTGAATATACAATATTTAGCTTAATACATGGATCGTTTTAGTTAAAAAATAAAAAAAGAAAGAAAGAAGAAAGAAAGAAAGAAAGAAAGAAAGAAAGAAAGAAAAGAAGAAAGAAAGAAAGAAAGAACGAAGAAGGGAAGGGAAAGAGCATCAAACCGAACGACCGAAGCACGACCTGGCACCAGTCATGTGTGATGCCGGTGTTTCCCATCATCCTTCTAGGAGGCAGATGCCCCCAGATGCAGACAACGCACTGCAGTGCTGTCCAGGAGCTCTCGGCGGAAGCAGGGAAGGTGTTCCAAGTGGCCATGGGGGCAGGGAGGATAAGCTGCGACTTACATCCTGAGGAGCCTCCCCGGGCCTCTCTCTTGCTAGGCTCCAGGACACAGCAGTAATGGGCAAGTAGGATGTTCCCAAGGAAACACAGACAGGAGCAAGAAGCAGAAAATGCTGCATGTCAGGGAGGTCCCCTCCAGAGGGGACAGCTCCTCCTTCTCATACTTTGAAAATTACCTCAAACAAAAATTGTAATGAAAAGCTACAAGAACCAGAAACTAGGTGAAGACAAGCTAGCGGGCAGCCCAGAGGGACCAGGCTTGCTTGGGACAGGGGTCTGGTCCTCTCGGGGCTCTGCCCACCCCCACCCAACTAGATCACTGACCCTTGGGGCTTCCAGTGACAGGCCTGGATGGTTCAGTGGGGCAGGCCATGAGGGTGGGCCCTGGTGTTCCTGGGCAGACGGGGCGGGTGTATAGTGGGAGTGGTGCTGGGCCTTCAGCGCCTGCTGGCACCTGTCCCTTGTCCCAAGCCTTCCCAGCAGGAGCCATGTTACCTATACCTTTCATTCCCTGTTTTCTGCTGCTTTGACCTCTTGGGTACTTGCTGACCCTGGAGGGACCGCCTCTTCCAGGCTCTACCTGTCCCTAGAAATAGACTGCCTTACTGTGAGTGAACTTTTCAAATACAAATCAGCCAATCCCGAGTCTACCTGCAACCATCTCCGCTATGGGGCTGTCACACTCTGAGCCACTGCCTACCTGCCCTCATCACCCAGGGCCAATTACCAAACAACCAGGGAAGCCGCTCTACCCCAGAGCCCTGAAATCATTAAACTAGCTACCTCGGAGCCTGTCTACCTTGCCTCGTCTGTTCCTTCTCTGGGAACCACAATGAGGGCAGTGGCCCACAGCTCCCCACCCACCCCCCGCCGCCACACACACACCTTGGCCTCCTGGCCAACCCAGGTGCTTCCCCATGCACCACCACCTCTGGCATGTCCTGCTCCCGCCCTTGGAACAGTGGATAACCAGCTGCCTTCTCAGTGGCAACCAGCTCCTGATCTGCTGGCTTTGCCAGACCTGAATAACAATAAAACTACATTTAAAACGGACAGCCCAGGATAGCTTCACGGGGTAGGGTAGGGGCTTCATGAGGCACCCCCATTCAAGCACAGAGGTCGGCAGGGGCACAGTGGGACCCACCCCTTTGAGTAAGCTCCTCTCTGCCCTGTGGGGACCTGGGTACAAAGGGTGGAAAGCGGCCCTCCGCCTCAGGCCGCTGGGGCCTCCCGGGGACCACCAGTGCCCCCAGAATAGCACTGATGCCAGTGGGCATGAGGGTGCTGGGAGGGTGCCCAGAGCTCTGCTGGGTGGGTGAGGGGGCATCTGTGAGGGGCTTGGGAGGCCTGGCGGAGACCTGGGCCCTGGGCAGGATGGCCGACCACACCGGGAAGACCCGATAGCCCTATCAGGTTTAGTCTTTCCGCCGGTGCCCAGGCCCGTCTGTATGGCATGCATGGTGTCTCTGAGACCAAGGACACGGAGGGCTGAGGAAAGTGATTACTAGCAATACCACACAGGCTGGATTTCCCTGGGAGCCCTCCCACCCTGGCCTCTATAGGAGGCGGAATCCGTCTCAGTGATGGTGACAGGTAGAATGGAGCAGCCACAGTACAGTGGGCAAGTATCTACCAGAAAGTCACATCATTAGAGAAGCTGAGGGGCTGACTAGAGGTTCAGGGACGCACGACCTGGAGTGCTCTCGGGGTGCCAGGAGGGGCTGAAGACTGGGGTACGGGGTGGATGTGGAGCAGGACAGGGCCGGGGGTAGCCGTGAAGGTCCCACATGTCTTCATGCAGGAAGGCAGAAGCAGTTGTGGATGCCTGCCGTCCGCCCTACCCCTGCCTCCACCCCAGGATGCTGGGTGGAAACTCATGATTGACAGCGAGGGGCCCTGCACCAAGCTGGTGGGCCTGAAGCCCCAGTGGGCTGAGACTGAGGATATAAGGGACCCCCAGGGCCCAGGGTCAGGAACAGAGTGGGTGGGTATGGGCCAGGAAGAGTCACTGCGAGCCACAAGGCGGAGATGTGAGCGGGCAGGCCAGGCCAGGGATAACTGAGAGTCAAGCTGCTGCTCCCTGCACGGGGCACCCAACCCGGCCACTGGACTCTCTCAGAGCTGTGGTCTTGGTGGTCAGTCTCCACATGGTCTCAGGAATGGTGGAAGGGGCTCCTGTACCATAGCTAGCACAATGCAAGAAGGCTGAACAAGAGTAAGGGGCACAGCCTCCTCAGGTTGTTGGGTGGCCCTCCAGCATCTGGGATATGTCACGGCCTGGTGGGCTCCGGCAAATCACCACTGACTGGGTGGCTGGGTGGACAACAGAAGGGCCTGGAGTCATGGCGGATCTGCCCTTGAGACAGCAGCCCAGGGCTCTCTGCACTCTGCAGCACTCAGGGGCCTCAGGTTCTCAGCACTACTGGGCACAGCCCGCTTCCTACTCAGGCCAGGCTCATCCACAGACACTGCCCCTTCTGGGTTCATGGGTCTTCAGCCACACATGCCCATGGTACAAGGGTGGCCCACAGCACTGGACCTGGCACCCTTGAGGCCTCTTCTGCACCTCCTGCACCCTGGGTTGTGGGTATCCAGCTGTGCTAGGTGGAAGAACTTGTCTAACACCTCTGGGACATGAGTTTAGATTTGAATCCCTGACTCAGATTCCAAATCCTGGCCCCATGGGCGCGCTGTTTTGCAGAGACCCCTTTCAAGTACAGGGAGGGCCCGAGACCAGCCCACCACAAGGCCTGACTTCCCTGGGCCCAAGCTGACCTATGTTTCCCATTTGGCCGTCCCACCACCAGCCCAGCTCTGTATGTGTGTACGTGTGTGTGCATGCCATGGGCATGCATGTGAGCATGTGTGTGTTTGTGTCTATGCATGTGTATGCTTGCACGTGAGCATGTGTGTCTGTGTGTGTGTGTATGAGTACCGATGTCCAAACCCTGGGGCACAGCCCCTGAGGACCAGCCCCTGGAGCTGCTCTGCCCTGTGTCTTCATGCCGTTGTAATTATGTATTTGGAGCATCATGGGAACACATTTTTACATAGGCAGAGGCCAAGGCACCTATGCCTAGCTTGGGCTGCAGGAGCATGGAGGTGCCAGGGTCCCCCTCATTCAGCATCCCGAAGTCCAAGCTAGGGTGTCAGATGCAAGCAGAGGTAGCTGGGCCTTGGGAAGCAGCTGAGTTGTGGATCTGTCCCTTAGGGAAGGACGGGCACCTCCTACATCTGGAAGGAGGGCATTTCCAGGATGGAGGTCCCCCCTCGAAGGACAGCAGCCCTGTCCATCAGTGAAACAGTCCCAGATCCCCAGATGAGCCGCTCACCTGCCAGGGACAGTGGCACAAGGATGGACAGAGGCTAGAAGCCTGGAGAGGTTGGAGGGATGCGGTCTCTTCTCCCACATGGAGGTTACGTCCCACTTAATGATGGTAAATTGAGGCTCTGGGATTGGAGGCCTTGACCAAGGAGCCAGGAGTGGCTGTGAGACCTTGCTGGGGACCCCAACTCTCAGAACCCCCAATGAAGGACAGAAACCCTGATGAGGTTGATGACCCATGGCAGGCTCCCTTCCCTCTGAAGACAAGGGTGGCTACGGGTGGTTTAATGACAGGAAATCCAGAAACTGCACACACATGACCCCAGTGGGGTAGCGGAGCTGGGCCTAGGAGAAGCAGGTACTGGGAGGAAACTGAGGCTGGGAGGGCAGTATGGCCCCAGGTAGCAAAGTTGCTCCATAGACGAGGCAGGATTTATACTCAGCTACCTCTGACTCAGTTCCATGGCCATTATGGGCTCTCGGGACCCGGGGCCAGCACTGTCCCCTCAGACCCCAGTCCTGTGTGTATGAATGCCTGTGTGAGAGGTCACAGGTGCTGCACAGGTAACTGTAGTTCTGGCTGACAGGAGGGCGCCTGGACCAGCCAAAGCCAAGGAGTTCTGAGTCCCTATCATGCTCTGTAGAGAGACGGGAGCCGCAGGGCCAGGCTGGTCACTCTTCATGCTGACCCCATAGCCTGTGCCAACCTTGGGCCCTCCATGCCTCAGTCACTACTGTCTCCTCCTTGTCTGGAGCCTGTGGACGAATTCTCGGTGGTCAGCTACGGGGTAGGGTAGAGGCACAGTCCAGCATCCCACCCTGCCTCCTGGGACCAGGGTCCTCTGCAGGCCTTGCCCCTGGCTCAGGCCACATTACCAGTAGGACTGCGGTGCTGGCAATGGGCCCTGGGGCTGCAGGGTCAGCAATGCCCCCAGCCACCAATGCGATGAGCCAAATAGCACACTGTTTCCCAGGTGCATAACTTTGATGACGGTAAAGCTGAATCCTTGTTTCCTAAAATTTCTTATCATTTTGTTTGGAAATTGCCAAGGTGTAAGCCCCAGGAGCAAAGTTCACTGGTTTGTGCAACCTTTGGATGACAGCTCATGGACTGCTATGTCATTAGGCAGCAAATATTTCTTTCTGATCAACTCTTCCTAATGTCCCTTGCAGTGTTCTGAGGGGTCATAAATCCTGGGAGACCAACCTCAAGCAAGGTGGAAAGTGACAGACAGACTGTTTCTTTCACCCCTAGGAACAAAGATAGAGTCTTCGGGTGACATTTGGCAATAGAATAGAGCCAGGTAATGGCAATGACAGCAGAGCCATCACGAGTGGCTTTGGTCACTTCTTGCAGCAGCCAAGGGACAGGCTGCTAGGATGGGGATCTGACCCAGGGCCATGTGGTTGACAGGTGCAGAGCCAGGATCCCAACCCCCCTGAGCTAACACCCTCTTGGCCTGAAACTGTCAGACACCCCAGCTGACGAAAGTGTCCTGCAGGCAAAGGCCCGGCCTCAGAACCACCACTGGGTCTCTGGGCCTCGTGCTGCCAGCAGATGTGGACCCTGGCCGAGTCCCAGCAGCCGCGCCTGCCCCAGACACGCTTCCTCGCGGCGCCTGCCCACCAGTGCCATCCCTGTCATCCGTGCCACACCAAGATGGAGCCAGCTTCCTGAATGACAGCAATTAGGGCTGTGGCTGGCAGAGCAGTCGCCCCCCAAAGCACTTGACGTGGCAGCAGCTCCCCGGGGGCTGCCGCACTCTGGCTGTGGCTGAGGCGCTTGGAACCTGCTGTTTTCTGCTGTAAAAATGGAAACATCCCCTACACGAAACACAAGCTGGCAAAGAGAACACCACCGCGAAATCTCGCACCCCAAGGCAGGCGAGCGGTGGCCAGGGGGCCACCAGGAAGGAAGAGCTGCGCAGGGAGAGCCAAGAACCTGGGGGTGCAGGAGCAAGGCGCACTCCCCCCAGCCAGACAACCCTGCTGGGAACACAGGCCAGGCTCTTTCTGCCTCGAGTGGCCGTTTTCCAAAAACGCCAACCAAGTCAGCGCATCGGCTGTTAGCCGGCTGAGGCCTCTGGGGTAGCTATGAGGGAGGTGGGCGTGCAAGGGTGCGGTCCAGGGGGGGAGCGGGCATCCACATCAGAGTGGCTTCCCAGATTCCAGAGGCACAGGGCTGGCCAGGTATCTACACCTGCTGCCAGGTGTGGTGTGGGGTTACTGACAGCGTGTCTATGTGGTGAGGAGGGTCCCCTAGAGGCACCAGGAGGTCCTATCAAGGGTTTTAGAACTAAACTTGCAAGCCAAGCACACAGGGCTTTGACCCATGTACCCCAGACACTGTCGGGCTGGTACAGAGCACTCCGATGATCCCATCTAGCAGCATAGCCCCTAAGGTCCAAGCAACTTACTTTCTCAGGCAGGACCCTCCTTCCCAGCCCCCTCGCCCCCAAGCATTGCTCAGCCGCAGGCTCAACACCTCAGTCTCAAATCTTCTTCGTGCTAACTAAAGCACTGCCTGCAAACACCCACAAGCACCAGGAGCCCATGTTGTGTTTGTGAAACGCCCCCGCCCAGCCGGTTCTTCTCACCCCCAGATTCACAGAGAACATGGTGCGGTGCCCATTTGCTCTGCTGACGGTAGACATTAGCCAGCAGAGGCCAGCATCCACAGGGGTGGGCCCTGAGCTCTGTCCTCCCGGATGGCCTGATATGGAAAGGAGCTTCTGTTTGCCCGTTGGGAGTAGAGGAATATGACAGCCACCTCTTCAGGGTGTGCTTGGAGTACCCCATGACAAGTCCACCCTGCTGACACTTTCCCTGCAAGTTGTTGATCATCATGAGGCCAAGAGGAGGGTCAGGGTGTGTCCTCCAGCCCCAGGGCCTGTGCCCAGGTCATATGCTGGTTATGACTGCCCTATCAAAACCACCTGGCCAAGGGCTCCCCTCTGAGGGCTCCTGGGCTCCTGGGCATGCCACCCCATGCCAGAAACCAGGCATACCAGCCTTAAGACTGCCAGTGGACTTGAGCATACCTTTTAGGCTCACCCAGCTATCAAAGTCATTCCCAGGAAGCCGAAGTCATACAGATGTAAAACCTGGACCACCTGCACACGTTTGTACACTCATACACATTTGTTAACACATATCGACTCACTTATGCACCCTCAAACACACTTGCACACCCCAGGCCCTCTCGCATGCAAGCACATACACATCACACGTGCACACTTGTATGCTTGCTCACGTGCTCACATTCTCACACACCCAAACACGAACTCACACACATATACTGACATGCTCATGCTCGTGATCCACATGCACACACACAACGAGCGCGGTTCTCATTCAGGCCCTTTGCACAGACCCCTTGCTGACATGCGGAGGCCAGTGTTCCACCTGTGGCCGCCCTCCCCCGTATGTCCAGCAAGCAGCACAGGTCCACCAGCTGCTCCAGATCTTCTCTCTGCACCCCAGTGATAGCAGGTCTGCCTTCATCACCCAGAGAGGCCCTGAGCTGAGCCGTGAGCGGGCCATAAGGAGGGACTTCAAAGGACTGGCACCCAGCCAGCATGTCTGCTCGGCTGCCCACCTGCTCAGCAGCTATGGAGACTGGGCACCGTGGGCCCTCCCTGGAACTGGGGCACCAGGCAGGCAGGCTGTGGGGAACAGGACAGGCAAGGACTTGTGCTCTGCCTATAGAATAGGGGAGACAGAAATAAAGCAGCGAAGATGGGGGCGAAGGCCCCTTCCTACATGAAACTCATCCCTGAGATTTTCAAAGGCCTGGAAAATGTGTGATCCAGTGGGACCTTGTGACAAGTGGTTGCACTGGCCTCACCAGCAGAGGCTAGGAGGAGACACTGGGTCGGGCTCCTGTGCCAAGACAGGGCAGGGATCAAGGTCATTCTCTGGGGTTCAGACACTGGGAGCCAGACAGAGGGGCATCATCAGATGACAGAATGGGGTAGGAGCTGCACACAGACACCCCCACTCCTGGGAAGCACTTTGGGATGCCCAGCCATGGGAGAGTCAGCACCAGCCCAAGGGTCAGGGTCTGAGTTTGTGGAGAAGCTGTTTGAAGGTGGAAAGCTGAGGAGACCACAGACTGTGCCTTCACTGTGGCATCATGAGGGCTGCAGCCACAGTCCTTCTGGCCCTCTGTGCTCCTGGCTGCAGCGTGACTTTGAGAGTGATGGCAGATGTGAGCCCCTCAGGGCCAGGTGCTAGCATGGAAGGATAGACCTGTCAGATCAGCTCCCATGAGGCATAGGGCCACAAACTTGACCAAGGGCAGAGGCCTAACCAATAGAATCTCCTCCTCAGCTAGGAGCAGCCCAGCCTCTCCATGCATCAGGCAGGAGCTGAGTGGCAGCCCAGCCTGCAGGGCAAACAGGGGTGCGGGGTCAGGAACAGAGGGGGCAGGACCAAGCAGAGGAGCGAAAGGAGGCTGGGGGACATGCTGACGGTTGGCTGTCTTAGTTCGGGGTCCCCCAAAGGAGCCATCCATGGAAGGGGCTTCTCAGGAGAGGGAAGCTGAGCAGAGATGAGCATTCAGTGAGGCCAAGGCCAGCCCGATCCCATGAGAGCATAGAGTGTGAGTGGCATCCAGAGTTGTCCAGCCTTGGGGCAGGGGCCAGCTCTTGTACTCGCACCAGTCAGACGCTTACTGCAGGCCAGCCGAAGACAGCCCCTGCCCAGCCTGAGCCCCTTGACCACCCACGTGCCAGCCTGACTCCTGTCCATATCTAAGTGGCCCCCAAGTCTGGTACCCAGCCAACAGGCTTAGTCATCCAGTCTGCACCAGGTTTGCTCAGCACCTGGGGCCTCCCGCGGCAACCCACTAACAACTTCAGGCCTTTCCCAATGGCCCGGGCTCCACCTGGCCTTGGCCTTGGCCATGCCCAGCTCATGGGGCTGGGTGCAAACTCAGGGGTCCATGGGGCTGCCCCGCCCAGGCCGAGGAATAGGCTCACTGCACAGCCTAGACAGGCAGGACCTGCCACCACCAGAAAGTTCTACCTTTAAAAATAGAATATTTGGGGTCCTAGGACAGCACTCCAGGACCAGCCACACCTATGTCCACAGAGCAGGAAATGGGAGAAACCATCCAGCTCCGAGGGCTAGACTGGGCAGATGAAGTTTCTGGCTGATACGGCAAGCAGCACTCATCACCTCAGGGAGCCCAGGCCCCCAAGAATAAGCCGAGGGAGCCGGGAGATACAGAGCTCTCCATGGTGGACAGGGGTATGCATGCTGCAAGGATGAAGGGAAGCAAGGCTGGATGGCGCGACTCAGCCAGCGGTGCTCCCCACAGTGGTGGGTTCCAGCCTGGGGGTCGCATCGCGTTCTTTCTTTCCGCTTGTCACAGGACACCAGGCTCTCTGGTCATGAAGAGGGACTTTGGCCTGAGGAGGGGACCCAGACAGAGGCTACCATGCCAGTGGGCAGTGCAGGCAGGGCTGGAGCTGGGTCTAACCCCCTCCTCTGCTTCCTGCCATGGTTCAAACACCCAGAGCTCAGAGACCAGAGCCACGGGAGAAGGGCGCCTTGGGTGTGAAGATGTGGCTGGCCTGCTGCGGTCTCAGCTCGCACTTGCTGGCATTATTGGCACCCAGTCTCCTGCCTGTTCTGGTAGGCAGTGGGCTGCTCAGCCCTGCTGTCTTATCCCCCTTCAGCTCCTGGAGGCCAGCCAGTTACCCAGCCCTCGAAATGCCTGTGCTCTCCCAACTCAGTGCTTCTTCTGCAGTCCATGGGGCCACCAGGGGCCACAGTCTTACTGGGTCTCCCCCACTGACCACTGAAAGGGGCTGCCAGAGACCACCAGGTAAGTGGTCCATGGACCCCTGACTCACCCTGGGCCAGGGTCTGCACTCCTACACCAACACTGCTGGGCAGGTTGCCAAATGCAGGGGAAACCGAGGCTCAGGCACACACCAGACAAGCACCAGCACGTCCAGGGGGACACTCAGAGAGGGAGGTACCACAGAACTTCCTGGAGGGGGCTGGGTCTGGGCCCATAAATCCCAACCATCGCCTGGGCTGTCTTGGTCACTGCCACCAGATTTTATTTGTGCCCTTTTTGGGGGAGAGGGGTCATATGTGTTGGGGTGTCCAGTGATAAATTTAATCTCAGAGTCCCCAGGGCTGAGCGTGCTAACATCCCTCCACAGTCCCTAAGCTGAGGGGCACTGGAGTGCCTCTCTCCCAGAGAGGTGGCTCCGTCCAAGTCCCCAGGCCTCGCATGGGCCTCTCTCAGGGTCAGGTTGGCGTGGGCCTGTAGCACCGAGACCAGGACCAGCACTGAGTCACCTGCCCTCCCTCAGCCATTTCCTGCCACATCACCTGTCACTGCCACTGAGCCCGAAGTAGCCCACTGCAAGTAGCAGATACTACACTCTCACCGTGCAGGATCCCAGCATGGGTATCATGTAGTCCAGGGCCAGCTACAGTGCCCACGGAGTCCCCAGCCTCACTCCCAGGCTCAAGCAGCCGGAACAATGGGATCTCTGCCCTGCCTCACACAATCCATGCCCGGGCCCACAGCAGGAGAGGGCTGAGGTGACCGAGCTGGGGCTGCAGGACAGAGGGCACAGGAGAACTACAGCAGGCCGAGGTGTGTGTGTTGGGGTCCCATGCACACCCAGTCTGACCTGTCACATATGTCGCCACGCATCCTGCAGAGGCTCCTCACCATCCCTTTGATACAGAACATGGCAAATGCATAAAATGAATGAACGAATGAGTGATGCGTCACTGGCCTCCCCAGGGTTATACCAAGGCCACTGATGTCACACAGCTGGTGAAGGAGGGTGCCGACATTTGGTCCCCACCAGCTGGAAGAGAAGGGACTTCACACAAGGTTCATCCCAGAGGCTGAGCTGTAGCTTAAACCTGCTTCTGTCCCCAGGGCCACCCTGCCCAGGAGTTGATTGCCTGATTGAGAGCAGCATTTAAGTGCCCAGGAAGAAAAATCAATTCTCCTGGTTCCACTTTAATCCATCAGTTCCTTTTCTCCTGATAAATTTCCCGGTGCTCAGGGTCCCCATAGAGCTGCAGTACCCAGCAGAGATTAGCTGCCAGGTTAGAACTGCCCAGGTGGTGGGGGCTGCCCTAGGTCCTCAGCTCCTCCCACACGGGTACAGCCCAGGCTTGCAGCAAGACCACCCCAAAGCCCAGGCCCTTCCTGTCGGGGGCTGCTTGCTCTCTCTAAGGTGTGACTATCCTCAGCCTCAGCTGAGAGTGTAGGAGGCATCACACAGGTGGGCTTGGAGAACTAGGGCCTGAGAAATGAGTGGATGTACCTTGCTCTGCTCAAGGCGTTTTGGGGGCACAACTCAGGGAGGCTTTCAGAGTGCTGGGCCATAGGGCTGTGGGACATGGCTGTCCCTCCTGTTTCTGACTAGGAACCGAACTCCAGGCCCCCTGCAGATCCAATTCAGCCTCCACCCTGCAATAGTCCTGGCCTGGGGTGCCCTGAGCCCCAACAGGTATGAGGGACTCACAAATGGCCCGGCAGAAACACTGTGCCCAGCCCCTCCCTGACCCCTTCCACCCACCATGGGCCTTGAAGCCACAAAGAAGTTTCCAGGGACCTGGGGGCAGAGTGGAGAGGCTGGATAAAGGAAAGGGAAACCCTAGAGCAGGGAGGGGCTGTGCCAAGAAGGGGCAGGAGGAGCTTGGATCAGATGCCAAGCCCCTGCTGTGTGCCTGAGACATCTGGGCCTGTCCTGCTGCCAGGTAAGTGGCCCTCATAAGGAGTGGCTTTGTCCTGGCCCCATCCAGACACCAGGCCCTGTTGAGGTGACACACACAGGGCTGGACTCTGGATAGGCGGGGCTCACTCAGCTCCCCCCAGAGCCCAGGCAGAGCCCCCAGCCCCTCCCTAGCATGGCCCCCAGCCCGACAGGCGACAGGCATGGTAGGCCCTCACCTGGCCTGAGCCCACACCGCTAACACAGTCCATGGCTATGGGTGGCCAACCTGGGTGCAGATTCAGACCCCAGCTCTAGCTCCACCTGCTGGGGGCCCTGCTGAGCCTCAGCTCCCTTACTGTGACCCGGTGACATTGTCTGGCTCGGATTAAGCGGGTTTATGCTGCTGCCATGCTGAGAATCTCGGAGAAACAGGCAAATGAGCAGAGCTGGAGGGTGAGTAGGTTAGATGGCGGTCAATATTTGTGGAACGGAATTGAATCTGCAGACTGGGAGCTATAACGTTCTGGTTAGTTTTGTGGTTTCTGCTTCAGGCAGGCAAAATCCACAGCATAAGGACCCCTCAAAGGCTCCAGTTTTACCTGACCCACAGGCGAGAGGCCTGTGGGAGCTTGGTGGGCTGGGTGGGCTGGGGGCCAGGGTCAGGGCTGGTAGCTAGAGACAAGATTCCAGGAGTGCTGGGACGAGGTCGGGGTGGGGGGTTTGGCTGGGGTCTCTCAGAGGGCGGTGTGCCCTGGCTCCCCAGCGATGCTGAGGTCCCACAGTGCAGGTCCCACCTGCCCTCCCGGGTCCCTGCTGATCCTTCAGGCAATGGGGTGCCCCGGACCTGGTCTCCCAGTTAGCATCCAGGATAGGCAGATGGAGGGACAGTGGGGAGAAGGGAGGCAGTGGCACAGAGTGGAGCTGGGCCCTGGTCGGGGTGGGCCACAACCAGGCTGCAGCCTGCTCGGCCTCTCTGAGACCCTCATAGCTGCCCTCCTTTACGGCCAGGCCAGACCTATGCTGGCATGGGGACAGGACTCGTGATGATCCTGGCCCCGGGCCTGCCCTTGCTGGACCCTCCGAGGATGGTCCACTGGCTGGCACTGCCCACTCCCAATTCCCAAAACCCAAATGGGATTAGTGTGTTTAGTAAATGACAAAGCTGCTTATATTTGAGCAAGGGCTCACGGCAGATTACGCAGGGCTGAGAGGGTGCCTGCCTGCATGAAGGGAGATTTGACAGAGGAAAACCCCGCACTGCACAAGTGTTAATTGAAAACAAACTCAAGGGGATGATCCGTCTCTGCTCAGCCTTCTGCCCGCCCGGTAACCGTCCTCTCAAGGGTGTGCTCCAGGGACCACAGGGAGCAAACACAATCAGGTCACGGGGACTCCCCACAGGGGAAGAGTGTGGAGGCCAACAGGCGGCAGCTCAGGTCACTTCATGCGCCTCCCTGAGATTCAGTCGCTTGCCTGCGACCCTCTCAGAGGGCCCATGACCCCACGTGTGGGAGGCGTGATACGTGAATGGTTTATCCCCACGCCCATTCCAGCAACTGGGAAAGCATGGGAGAGGCCCGTGTTCAGCACCCTGAGTGTGCGGCCTGGTGGGTGGGCCGTGGAGCCATGCGGCTCTTCCTGGTAGCGGTTCCCTGGGGTGGCCTCTTTACCTCACCCTTCCTGGCCTCCTGCTTTGTTTGCCACAGGAAATAGTCTACTCATGTGACCCTTTCAACCCAAGCCGGCCATTCGGGAGAATGGCAAACTTTTATTTAACAAACACGCAAATAAAATTCCTCCCATGTTACGAGCCTAGTCGGCTTGGGGAGAACAGAGTGAGCAGAGACAGGAGGGGGGTGGGTTTATGAGCACCTCCCTTCCTGGAGGAAGGCCACCTCAAGTGTATGGTCAGTCACTGACAGCCCCTTTCACCAACAAAGAAACTGGCTCAGGAAGGAGGCACGCCAGGCCTGGGGGCGGGGGCAGTCTAAGCTCCAATCCAGCAGCAGTTTGCCCTGGTGGCTGTCTCTTTTGCTCCAGGTCCTGGTGGCCAAGCTCAGCCTCCCAGTCCCCCTGGGCTGGCTTCTCAGGGGCGCTCCTCCCGTCCCTGGCTTGCCTGTGTCCTTGGGCAGAGGAGTGGTCCTCTGGCTGCTGAATGGGGTGGGGCAGGAAGAGATGGAGAAGAGAGAGTACAAGGGGGGAGGAGAGGTGCGTCCAACACAAGTGTGGGTGCTCCTTGAAAGGAGGCCAAGGCCTCCAGGAAAGGGGGTGCTAAGGGGTGCACAGCCCACCCCACATCCCTCTGCCCGCCACTCATCTCCCAGAGAGGCCTGACAGGGACCGCATGCAGCCACGCAGGTGGGAGTGGCAGTGGACAGGGAGCAAGTGGGGAGTGGGGGTGGGTTGGCCCTGGGATCCTCTGAGCTCTGCTCCTGGGGACACTTGCTGGAGGTGTCTATAACCCCGGGGACCCCGAGTCAGGGTCCTCCTGTCCTCCAGCTGGTTTCCCAGCTCTCCGAGGTCATCACGCCCCCAGTCCTAGCTGCTTCAGCTGATCCCCGAGCAGGCGAGCAAGCAAGGACCATCAATTATTTAGCTTCTGCTCTCAGCCTTCTCTCTGTTAGTACCTCGTAAAGTCTGGGAGGATAAATCTCTCAGCTTGCTTCTGCCGGCTGACAGGGAGCAGGCGGGTGCCAGGCAATGGCAGCCTCAGCCCCGGGCCCCTGGCCCTGAGCCAGCGCGGAGCACCCCAGGCGGCCTGCTTGGCTCCTCTGCTATTAAACTCATAATTCAGTAGAGACGAAGCCAGCTCTACGCATGCTGGTTCCACGATGAGGAGAGGTCCACGCACTAGTCTTAACTTCATGGCCGTGGCAAGGGCGAAACTCCGGGCGGGGCAGACTTCCTCCGGACTGTCAGGTTTCAGGAGCTGCACTTAAATCTGTGCCCGGTGGAAGGTTTCTGGGCACCTCTCTGGGTGAATCACGGAGCCCACTGCTAACCTGGAAGGACAGAGTGGGGCCAGGCAGCAAAGGAGCTGGGTGCAGGCCCTGCAGAAGCAAGTGAGAGTCAGGGATGGCTGGGACACACAGCAGCCCTCTGCATGCTCTCAGCCACACCCAGGGTGACCAGCGAGGTGATCCTGGTAATACCTGGTGGAAGAGGCAACCCAGCCATGCCTTCTAAGAGTAGAGCCATCTGCCACACCACTGTGGTGAACTCTGGAGTCGGGGAGCAGCCTGGAGAGGACAGCCACCTGTCCAGCCTTCCCTGGGGGACACTCACAGCCCCACACCTCCAGCAAGGCACTTGTCCCCATAAAAACTATGGCCATGGCATAGCCTGGAGTCTGCTGACCAAGTGAGTGAGTCTATGATCCCTTACCTCTGCAGGCTTTGAGGTGGCCCCTGCAGAAAGCGCAGTGTAAGCAGAGAGGGGGCAGCCACAAGGCAGCAGGACAGGGTGGGCCAGGGGAGGGGCAGAGTAGGGGTGAGGGCAGGACCCATTCTTAGAGCCCCGCCCTCAACAAAACGATGTCCACTCTCTGGACCCTATCTGCAGGGACACGTTCTTAAAACCCTTGAGCACATGGCAAAACAGGAACTTGGAGAATCCTGGCGACTCCAGGCCAGCGGACCAAAACACACACAAAGCAGAGGAGACTGACCTGGCCCGGTGGCCGAGACTCGGGCAGCTGGATGGAGGGAGGCCCTGCAAGGAGGTGCTGCCTCACTCTGGCTCCAGCCCTCGACTGCATTTCCCTCTCCATTCCCACAGGCTTCCACACAGCAGGAACTGAAACTCAGGTGACAAACGCCAGAGGGGCCACCCAGTCCCTGCAATTAGCAGTAAGGAGTTGACAGGCACCCTGCTCAGGCCATGGGTCAAGTGCTAATTGAAGCTGGTAAAGAACGTGATGGAGCACTGCCCTTCCTCTCTGGCCATTAAATCTCCAGCTGCGGAACCTGCCCCACCTAGGAGCTGATGGGGGGTGGAGGGCGGCTGCTGGATGGGGAGAGGCTGGACTGGCGAGGGACACACAGAGCCAGACTGGGGCCTCAGGGACCCCCACTGGCACCCAGCCCCATGTGGCTGCCCTGCTCCGCTCGCCTGCTCCCTCTCAGGGGCACTGTTCCTGAATTCGCCATCTTGTACTCTGCGGGTTGAATACACAGGCAGGCCGTCCCAGTCCTCCGTCACTGCTGATTAGGCTCTACCCGGATACCTCGAGCCTCTACCTCCCAATGCTGCCTCCCAGACGGGGCCACCCAGAGTTGCAACCTTCCTCCTCCGCTGCCCTGTGGCCCAGGCAGCCACCAGGTCTGTGTCAGTTTGGGGTATCGACCACCTGGAACCCGTTTCTGCCACAGCTTCAGGTCCCTCCCCCCTCAGCAGACCTGTCTTCTCCCTCCCTCTGGGCCTCGACCTCTGGCATCCAAGCCGATGTCCAACCACATCGGAGCTTCGTGAGACTTTGCAGCCTGATTCCGAGTCTCGTTTTCCTCTGTGACCAACCAAGCCTGCCTCTCACCTCATCCCGAATCATCTGGTTTTGTGGCCAAGAATGGAGCTAGTCCATCACAGTTAGGCCCCATCTTGTCCCAGCCACAAGCAGGAGCTCAGGCCTGGTTCTCACCTGTGCCCCTTGTGCCACACCTGGTTTGGTAATGTCTCTGCGCTGTCCCCAGGAAGGCTCCCTTATAGGTCCCAGGACGGGCGCTCACTCAGAGGGCCCATCCCGTGTTCTGTTCTCTCTTGCAGCACTGTCCTCGGAGGCGGCACAGCAGGCCACGGTCATCAGCTGAGCTCACTAAGGTCTGTTTATCTCTCACGATCCCCCGATCCCCCGTCTGGGCACCCCCGTGGGCCAGTATCATCACCTAGAGGCAGGAACAGGGCCTCCCTCCTACTCGGCCCCATGCGGCCCTGCCTCCTGACACCCTCACGGTCCAACGAGGTTGGCTGCAACAGTGCTGAATTCTGAGCTTCTTCGAGGTAAGTTCTGACATAGGAGGAGGACAGAGGTGCTGATAGACCTTACCTTTCTGCTGCTTGGAGGGAAAGATGAGCCGATGACAGGCTCATTTCAGGAGAATGTCCTGGGCCTTGGAGGAAAGAGCATCTACCTGGCTTCCCAGAGCACAAATGCATGTTCCATCCACTTTATTACCTCGACCCCCTCTGGCTCAATTGAAGATGAGGGAGTAAGCCTCAGTGCACATGAAAGGCCTAAAGCCAAGAGATCCACATGGACAACTGAGGACCTGCTTCCAGGTGAGACATTAGGTCACAGACCTAACCATCAGGATCCCACCTTGCCTACTCCAGCACTGTCCTGAGGGAGCCCAGCTAGCCCAAGTAGCCCAGAGGGGCCATGGCACATGGGCCAGAGGCCAAGAATTCAGAGCCTATGACAAAGAGGCCCAAGAAGTCCTTGGTGGCAGGAAAGATTTCAAGAACATTCCGGAGTGCTTCCTATGCACCAGGCTCTGCGCTGGGCGAGTCACGTGTGTGACCCCGAAGACTGATCATCCCATTTCACAGGTGCAGAAATCAAGGCTCAGCCGGCATCTCATATGAGCAGCAGAGTTGGGATTTCAACCAGGACCCTCCGGGCTGGAGCCCACCCAGTCGCGCCTCCAGTGGGTGCAGACAAAGGCAGGGCCTCTTCCTGGGAAGCCCTGGGGCTTTCATGAGAGTGGGCAGAGGGAAGTGCAAGCTGAGCAGTCATGCCGGCATCGCAGCATCCCTCATCCCTCTCCTGCTCTTCCCCCACGCCACTGTCCTCGCAGGGTGGAGGGGGTCTGACACAGGGCCACAGGGACAAAAACGGGCCTCCAGAGGACACCGTCGACCTCTCTACTGTCTGGCTGTGTCCGGCCACCTTGTGTCAGTCAGCCCCTCGAGAGTTTTCTGGCGTCCCCAGCTCGCTCCGCCACCCTCTCCTGCAGCCCCCAGCTCCCGCCTCCCAGGCCTCAGCCCTGACACCACTCCTGCTTTCTGTGCTTCGCGCATCCGTGCTGTCGGGTCTGTCGCCTCAGGAGCTGCGACCTGAGGCTGTTGAGAAAAGTTCATACGGGAAGGAAGAAAAGGAGGGGAGAGAAGGAGGCGGGGAGAGCGGATTCCATGGGACCCTCCTGGTCAGAATGTGGGGCCCACAGACGTGGGGCTGACCAAAAAGAACCGAAGCCACTGGGAAGAACTAGACACACATAGAGGCAAATATGGACCAAATTCCCCATGGGAAAGACTTTCTAAGAACAAAGCCAAAGACGAGTGTACACTTGCGTGAACGCTTAAATCTCAGGTGGCTCAGAAGAAGCCATAGACATAGTTAAAAGGCAAACAGGGAACTGGGTAAATTTCTGGATATGAATGTAAAAAAAAAATTAATCACATTAACATAGCATGAGCCTAAAACCCGAGGACATGAGAAAACTGCAGAGAAAGCAACACCCAACACCCAATAGCGTGAGAAACAAAAACCGGGGCATCCACGTGGGCCACGCGTGAGCCCCAGTGAACGCTCCAGACCCTCCGGCCAGGCACCCCAGAAGTCCCTATCAGAAGTGCCCTGCGCCGTGAGATGCCGGACCCTTCCTGGGATCTGTGCTGATGGCGCCTGACTCAGACAGGTGGAACCAGTTGCGTGGACTCCGGTGTGGCGACAGCATTACTTAGAGCTGCAGAAAAGGTGGAAACGGCTACACGATCCAACGATGCAAAGTAAAAGTGCAGAGCAGAATAAGTGCAGAGTCACATATGAACTTGGAAGGAGGAGTGTGTGCACAGAGCAAGAATGGAGGGAAATAATCTATCATTAATCATAAGAGTTTCCATTATTTAGAATAAACGTATGAAATATACAGACATGAGGAAGGGATTCACGGAGGATAAAGCCCAGAGCAAGAGGGCTTGGGTGCTCTGGAAAGGCAAAAGCAATAATGTCAGTATCTTCTATATGATGATGTAAGTCACCAAAGCCTTCCCAAGCTCAGGTCATCTGTAGGGACTGGAAGGACAGCCCTGTCCCTGGATGAGGGGCAGCTCTTGCAGGAGGGAAGGATGGATGGACAGGTGTGCAGGTGGATGTCGAGTGAATGAATAAGTGAACAGACAGACAAGTTGATGGTCCAATAGATGGGTGCATGAGCAGGTGGGTGGACAGGTGGCTGGATGAACAGATGGGTGGATGAAAGGAGGGGTGAATAAATGGATAGATGGGCAGGTGTGTGGATGGATAAGTGGACGAATGGATGCATCAATGGGTGCATGGAGGAATGGCTGGGCGGGTAAATCAGTGGAGGGACAGGTGGATGAATGGAAAGAAAGAAAGATGGATAGATGGATGGATGGATGGATGGACGGACAGACGAACAGACAAGTGGGTGGATAGATGGATGAATAGAGGGGCGGGGCGGGCCTTCTGGTATGTAAGCTGTAGCCACTGACCTCTCCTCTAGTCTGTCCCTTGCCTCTCTCCGCCAGGAGCTCCGCTAGGCCTCCTTTTTCCCGGGGAACACACACTCCCTTTGCTGCGGCCCCTGCCTGTGAGCCAAGCCTCTGTGAAGAGTCCTGGTTTCCAGGTGGCTATCCCTCTCCCCTTCCCACCTTCCGCGTTGTTCAATATGCAGAAGGAAAGGCCCCAGCATGGCCACCATAAATCTTGTCCCCGTCCTGCAACCAAGCAATCACCAATCGGCTCCAAAGCCCCTGGATGTCTTAGTGGCTTAGCCTGTTCAGCTGTCCAGCCCAGCCCTGGGAGCCACAGCCGCAGTCAGCTCTGGATGCCTTTGGCTACATCTATTGAACTTGAAGCATTGGATTACATGTTTTTTCAATAGCGATAAACTCCTAAAGTTTTATGGAGTCATAAAACCACTGCCTCTGCTCCCACTTAGGCAGTATGTAATGTACACAGGCCAGTTTCCCCGCTAATGGGGCAGTGCAAGTGATTTGGGGCTATTAGCTGCAAACGTCACATCTGCATTTCCCAGATTCTCATCAGTAACACAGCCCCGCTGCAACACACCATACCTAGCTTTGAAGTGTGAAGAGAAGAGAGAAGCAGAGCGGGCTGGAGACATGAGAAATGGTTGAAGAGGGGGGTAGACCAAACAGGGGTGGGTGGGGTGGGTGGAGGGAGGGAAGGAGTGTCTGTGAGACAGTCAGGGAAGGGCAGCCGCAACCCAGGCGGCCGCCCCTGGAGCCCGTACTGCCCAGCCTCCCCCAGGAGGGACTCAGAGGGCATCCTCTGAGGGCCCCAGACCCCAGTCTTGCCCTCTAGCGAGGACGGTTTCATCAGGTGGGAGCTCAGAGGAAGGACTGGGGAAAGGGAATGTTATACGGGTGGACGCAGAAGAGAAGAGGAGAGCTCCAGGCAGAGGGAGCGGCATGTGCAAATGTGCTGAGGAGCGACGGAGCCCAGGAGGACCCCATGAGCCAGTCAGGGATTCAGATCGATTTAGGGGGAAAAAAAAAAGCGATGAGCAAGAAGGAGAGAACAGACCAGGTGGCAGTGGTCCTCTGGGGAAACCAGCCAGAGTGACCTTGAGCAGGCAGAGGCTGCCTCCTGGAGTGTTCATGTAGGGAGGGGGCCACCTCTGTGTCACAAGAGCCAGGGTAAGATGCTGCTGGGGACACGGATGGGAGAGGCAGCTCAGGAGATGGTAACCTCCCCATCTCAGGGGCATGCCAGCGGGGAAGGAGAGCAGGAAGAATCCAAGGGAGGCTGTCGTGTCAGGGCCCTTTGCCCTGATCCGGACCCAAAGCCACCAGGCACAGACTTGCTCAGGAGATATCCAGACAGAAATAGGGTAAGAAGAGGTAAGCATTGTTGAGCTCGGAGCTTGGCATGGGGCAGGCTCAAGAAGGTTTAGGGATGGACAGCTAGATGCTACCTGTCAACCCCTCTCAGTCATGGCCAGGTGCGGAGGGGCTGGTGTCTGCTGGGTGGACCCGGCCTTTGGAATGCTGGGCCCCTGGCTATGTGGCCAGTACTTTTTCAACCAGGATCTTAGCAACACTGGAGTTGGTGTGTGGATGACTTTGCCCTGATCCTGGTAACTTTGCTATCGACCAAAGTCCTCGGCAACACATCGATTTGCTCGAATCAATATTTATTGCCGCTGGAGAGGATGGGGTTGGGGAACTGCAGGCTCATGAATGGAGGTGAAGCAGCTGGAGAGCAAAGCCCCACCACCCCCCTGGCCTCACCAACCTCAGTGTCTGCCCTGCCCTTGCAGAGGGACGACCTGGCTCAGATGCAGACACAGGACCTGGGATGCCTCCCCCACACATCTCACATGCCACGTGTCCTGTGCCTTGGGGGCTGTTGGCTTGTTTTGGTGAGCATCCCAGGAACCAAGGCAATCCAAGGTTCATTCCCCATCCCAGAATCCACTGTGGTGAAAGCCCCAGTGGAGTTGGGAGGCAGTGTGGGTGGGGCCGCTGGGCTCCCTGCAGCATCCACAGGGGTCAGTGCAAGGAGCGCCTTCCTGTCCACTCAGGGCACCTGCACAGGCACCTGTCTCAGCTCTGGCCAGCAGTTGGCACGCTTGGCAAGTAAGTGGAGCATCCGCTTCGCAGAGCCCCTAATATCCCAGCGGAGGTCCGCGCGTGACCTATGAGGTTCCTTCATGGGTAACCTTGGTGCCTGGCGAGCCCTGAGGCTGACCAGTTGTGGGAGGTAGGCTTCGCTAAGCCATGAGGAGCTGGTGCATGCTTCACGACATGGAGACAGGCCAAGGGCTCCGACTTGGAACCTTTGCCAATTACTGTGCTTGAGTTGGGAAGACTTCCGGCCAACCCCACGGCTGCGAGAAACCTACCCTAGCACTGCTGCCACATCTGAGAATGCCACGCCTGGGACTCAGGCAAAGGACAGGAAGGACCCCTCCATGGCCAGTGAGACAGGAGAACAGATGGCTCTGGGCCATCAGGGTGTGGAAGCAGCAGCCCCTAGCTCAACTGCCTCAAAAACTTAATTGAGGAGACTCCAGGCCCGCGCCCACAAATGGCTGCCGGACTGAAAGATGCGGGTACAACGAGGAGGCCAGACATGAACCTCTTGCTTGAAGACAGGAATCCTTTAGGCCCAGGCTTAACGGTCAGCTCAGCTTAGTCACGGAGAGAGGTCCCGGAGGAGAGGGCATCTCGCAAAGCGAGCACGCAAGTGAGCAGAGCCTGATTGGCGGATGCTCCCAAAGAAGGCCTCACCCAGGCCCTCCAAGAGGGCTGTTGAGCACCATGTTGAAGATGGGACAGATGGACCTCTTCCCTTTGAAGTGACACTGGACTGTGACCCAAGTTTTCAGCAGCAGCACAGCCACAGGCCTCCCCAGGCAAACCCACCCCTGGGGAGGATTTCTGCATCTCATCGCCCACCCCACCTCATACCTCTCCGCTCTCCTTCCCAGGGTCAAGAAGGACCCGGCCACATGCCCAAAATACCATTCGGAGGTACTCCCCCTGGAAAAGCCAGCTTCGCAGAACATGGCTGCTAGTGCAAACCCAAAGGTGGCCTAGGCGGTTGTGGTGACTTGTGCAGGCACTCACAGCCTCAGTTTCCTCCTCTGCAAGATGCCTGGAGAGGCTCAGGAGCTGGTGTGCACTTGGCAGAGGACCCCAGGCAGGGTAGGAAGGAGGCTGGGGCAAGGACGCAAAGGATAGCTCTGGCCACAGAGAGACGCCATGCTGGTACAAACACAAACCCATCCAAGGCCAGACTTGGGCTCGGAGGGATTCCTGACTGGCCCAGGGTCCAGGGCAAGTGAGGGGCAGATCAGCATGGAGGTCCAGATCTACAGCCATCTCTGGGAGGCTTCCTGGAGGAGAGGAGGAGCACCCTCTGAGAATGGCTAATAGGACTTGGAGGGTGTGGCCACTCCCTTCGCTCCTCTCATCCTGGATCAATTTTTAATGTAGAATGAATGTTGAGAAGGAAGCCAGAGCCTGGTGGACTGGCTGCTCTGTATAAAGGTTCGATTTCAACCGAGGCACGAGGCCGTGCCCTTCCCATCCTGCCTCCTTCCAGGTCAGTGCCAAATCCCTCTTCCTATGCTGTTTTTGGGGGCAAATCGCTGTCTCCACTGCCTGCAGGCCTACCATCATGAACACACTGTTGCTAGTGCCCCAAGCATCTCAGTCTTCCAGATTAATACAACTGCATTTGGGAATTCCTCCTCAAAGCCATGAAAGCTGACATCCCCTTGCCAGGGACCGGGAGCATAGCCAGGAGGACATGAGAGGAGGGACCCTACTCCAGAGCACGCTGGGAGGCCGGGGACCCAAGGGGTCTCCACACGCAGGGGACAAGTGGAAGATGGGCCTCTCTGGAAGTGGGAGGGAAGGGGAGCTGCCTGGTCTCCAGGGGGGGGGCATGTGCTGGGGTGGGGTCCCGAGAGGAGCCAAGGCCACGGTGCCCCCTCCAGCCTTTGGCCCCGGTTCTCAGGCCCCCTGGCCGAGGACAACATCTATCTAATCAAGCACCCGATTCATGAGCTTTCCCCAGCCCCAGGGCCTCTTGTGGAAAG
Organism: Eonycteris spelaea; assembly: GCA_003508835.1. Taxonomy (NCBI): domain Eukaryota; kingdom Metazoa; phylum Chordata; class Mammalia; order Chiroptera; family Pteropodidae; genus Eonycteris; species Eonycteris spelaea. Next base: position 299,099 of record PUFA01000339.1, read on the forward strand.
TCACCCCAGCCGGGGCCCCTTGTGGGACCTCTACGGGGGTCATGACAGGCTCCTTCCTCTCTGGAGTTTTCTGGAATTGCCACAGTGCCTCAGTGAATGGATGCTGACTGATAGTTAAACTGACTAGGCCATGAACCCACAGGAGACGTGATTCGGGAGCCCCAAAAGCCAGTCCGGGCCCAGACAGAGGAGCCTTCATCCTCTGGTCAGCAGTCTGGGGAGAAAGGGACCGTGAGAAGTCACTCCTTGTGAGGGAATGAGGTGACTACTGCTCCCAGGGGAGGGGCCAGCAGGGAGAAGCTGCCAAGAACCAAGGCCTTCTGGGTGCACAGCCAGCCTGGGCCACCCCCCCACCCCCGCTCCACACACACACCTCCTTCCACCTTCCTGTATGGCCCCAGCCCAACCCACTGGTCCAGTCCACACAGTCAGCCTCCTGGAGCCCAGGACAGGGAGCGGGATAAACCTGGAGGCAAAAAGAATAGTCCACGCCTGTGTTGTCTGAGTCAGCAGTAGGAGATGTAGGCATTCCCGAGCTTTGGGGCCACCAGCCGAGGTGGACAATTGAAGATGGAGCCGCATTGGCCTGCCGGCCCCAGGGAGCAGCCTCATGAGGACACAGAGAGGGTTGGGCACCCAGGTGACTGGGAGACGGCAGTGCTCCAACTCAGCCAGGGAGTACAGAGGCTGGGCAGACAGGCCACACTGCGATCTCAGTGCTGCCGTGTGTCCCCAAGGAGCTGCCCGCCCCCCAACAACTGTGTTGTAGACTAAGGAACTGAGGCTTAATGAGGTTAAAACCTGCCCAGGACACCAGCAGGAGGCCCTTAGCAGCTGCCCACGCAAGTACTGGGCACCTCCTACATGCAGTTCTGAGCAGGCCAGGGTGGGTGCTCACAGGCCTTGGAGCCTGGCAGGAAGGTGTGCGCCTGTGTTCACCTGTGCAGGGGTGTCAAGTGGTATGGGGGTTGGGGGATGCACCGTTATCACTGGGAGAGCTGAGTCAAGAGTCAAGGTGCTGATGGCGCCATGTGGACCAGCCTCTCTTCCTGACCCTGGAGGCGAATCAGGAATGTCTGCACCCCTGAGAAGGGCCTGGAGTTTTGTTTACCTGGCCTCCAGCCAGTAATCACTTCCTGCTGAGAGGTCACCACCTACTCCATAGGCAGGTCTGTCCTCCTGTTCGATGGGTATTGATTTTCATGTTTCCAGCAGAGCCTGGAATTAATATCTGGCATTTAGATGTTTGGACGAAAACAACATCGATGTTGTCTGCTGGTTGTCTGTGCCCCTGAGAGGCCTGTTCCCACCATGAGCCTGGACAAGAGCCCCCGTAGCTGACCTAACGGCCTTGGAGCATGAGGATGTCGGAGGCTGCAGGACCGCCCTGGGTTGCCCAGCTGCTCCTCAAAGCCAGTCACATGAGGGTTTTCTCCGCCAGAGGCTGCTGCCTCAATGCCTCCACCAGTACCCCATGCTTGTGGCCTGAGAGCAGCAACCCTCCACCCCCAGAAAGGACTCTTCCTCCCACCCCCTCCTCCGTGCCTGGAGCAGCTGCCGCACTGTGCATTGAGCAGGGCTTGCCAAGTGCATTTGTTCAAGTTTATGAACAGAGCCCATGAGAGCTGTTGGGGAAGGGGGTGTGTATCTGGCCAGGCCAAATGGAACCTGGGAGGGCACTGGGCGGTGGATGCTGCTGATGGGGAGCCAAAATGTGCAGGGGCCAAGCTGGGCATGCCACATGCCTCATTTCTCTGAGGCCTCGCATGGTCTCTGAGGCTGGACAGTCCTTACCACCCTGCTTATAGAGAGTCATGCTGACCCGCCCAAGGCCCACAGCCGCAAGCGTTATCAGGACCAGTCTTCTGACCCCTCATCCCCAGAACAGCCTGGTTTTGGTGCTCTTCATTCCTGGCTGTAATCCTGGAAGCCAGCGTGGGGAAGGTGGCAGTGACCTAGGAGAGGTAGATGGGCAATGTCAGGGATCTGCAGAGGAAGACAGAGCCAGAGACTTTCAGGAGGCAGAGTGAGGCTGATGGAGGCCCTCAAGGGCTCCTGCCTGCCAGGGCATGCTGGCCTAGCTGGCATGGGGCACTTGCAGGAACAGGCTTCTAACCAGTTAATAAACAGCCGGGCTGGATCTCCATCACTGAGGTCCCGCTCAGACCCACCCTCCCTGGGCTGACCAGGATTTGAGGACATGTGGTGATGATAATAGGCACTGTCATGCATGTCCATATGAATGGCGTGGAGCAGTGGGCAGGGAGGGGACACCCAGGGTATGAAACCCAAGTGGCAGCTAAGAGTGTCAAGGTGGGAAAGGGAGAGGAACAGGGGATAGGTGACCAGGGAGTTCAACCAGAGGTGATGACTCCTCCCCCTGCACCTCCATCGGGCCTCATCCTGACATTTAAGTGAAAGCTGGGTGCACAGTAGGTACCCGCAGTCCCGAAATAGGAGGGCTGCTCTGGAGACAGGCAGGGAGGCAGGCAAGGGGCAGTGCAGGGACAGCTGCCTGAAGGTCAGTCCTGATTTTAGATCCGTCACCTCCCGATTCAGATCTGTTGCTTCTGAGACTTTTGTGTGGCATGAGATGGGCCAGGACACATTTACCTAAAATTCAGCTTTCCCAAGAACTACTTGGTGCTCTGCGCCAGCATGCCAGGACACACAGCCAGGTCCAGGCTGACCCCAAAGGACATAGACAGTGTAGGGGACGCCAGCAGCTTCCTGCTCTTTATTAAAAGGCACCTTGGTCTGGTACTCATGCCCAAGATACCGCCCCCCGACATCATGAGAGTCCAACACTTCTGGGACTTCCATGCTCCACCCAGGATGACCATACCTATGTCACCAAGAGGTGATGTGCTTATTAAGTTCTGGCACATAGCTGTACTCGTAGGCTCCATGGCCTCACATCCCTGATACTTCACTTCCCTCCAGGCCCCAAGATGGGAGGGGTGGTCCTAGGGTGCAAGGGCTGGGTCTTCAGGAACTAAATGCAGTGAGACTCCCAGAGGCCAGCACAGCCTGAGGCAGAATATCCAGGGTGAAGGGCTAGGGGAGCTCTACTCAGAGGCCATGTGCCAGTCTCACCTGTGAGGAAAGGTCAGATCAGCCTGGCTAAGGGCTCCAAGGGGCATAGACAGAGTGGGGGACACAAGGAGCTTCCTGCTCTATTAAAATGCATGCCCTCTATTAATCCTCACACCTTCCCATTTCCCAGGTTGACTCACAAGGAGCCCTGGTGACCCCTACCAGCAGCCTACCCTGTCCCCTGTCCCCTGACCCTGCCCCCACCCCAACCCATCCACCCATAGCATCTCCAAGGCCTCTGAAGCAGCTTTTTGTCAGGCAGTGTCCCCACCCCAGTCAGGAGTCTATGACCTTCTAGAAAAGTTTCTGCCAACAGTGAGTGGGGAGGCAGATGGGGTCCAAGGCCTGTGTCCCCTGAGTCTGCTGCCAGGGATCGACCTAAACTATTCAGTGATACCTGCCAAGCTCTGTGTTTAAGGATCTGTGTAGAGTCATTTATACCTGTGACATCCTGGAAATGACCCTGTCATCCAGCCCCCAGTACCTGTTCGGCACAGGACGGAGTGGCCAAGTAGGCCTCAAGGAGACGGCTGTCACAGGCTATGGTCAGAGCACTGGCCGTGGCCTCCCCAGAGGGGCCGGAAAGCTGGATGAAGAGACGTTGTACACCCACCAAGACCGGCTTACGTGGCTTCTGTCTTCTCCTCTACGAGTGTGGGTGTTTCACATGTTTACATCAAAAGCAGCACTGTCTTTGTCCTGGGAGGGGGGGACGGCTTGTCTGGTGTGGCAGGAGGGGGTGGATGGTGGGGTCTCGCTTGAGCGTTAGCAGTAGGAGTCACCCCCCAGGTAGAGGGAAGGGGGTGTTAGACTAAGACTCCCTACATGGAAAGCTAACAGGCCTGAGAGTACACCTGCCTTTTCACCAGGGGAGTGACTTGAGGGCTCTCTTCAGTTTCCTCACCTGTAGAGTAGAAGGCCCAGGGCTGAGTGACAACAGGGGCTATGAGTTCAGGGCTCCCCAGGTCACCTCCTATGAGCATCACCTAGATTCTGACAGCCCCTGTCCACCTCGGAGGTGACAGCAGGATGTACTGAGGCGAGAGCCTCTGAGCCCTGTCCTCACCAAAGGGCAACAAAGTCAGGGCTCAAACCCAGGCCTGCAGCCTCTGGCACCCAGGATCCTGAGGTGCCCCCTCCCTGTGAGGGTCTGTGCCCACTTGGGGTGTCCAGACTCCTGAGAGTGTCCGTTCTGGACCTCGCCTGTGTGGGTTTGCCAACCGGACAATGTGAGCACTAGCTGCAGGCGGAATCTGCACTGGGGCCCCAGGCAGTCCCCCACCTCACTCACCGAGTCCCCTGCTCTATGTACGATGCATCGGGAAAGGCACCGGAGGAACAGATGACTGCCACAGCATCCAACAGGAGGGACCGGCCCCCGAGATGCCCACCAGTCAGACAGACACCCACCCACCTGCTCTGGGCACAGCCACATCAGTCCTTGTCGGGGGGTAGAGAGCTTAGGGCCTATTCCCTGCCCAGCAGTGCAGCTTTGGGCCTCAGTTCGCCTTCTGCGAAGAGAGTGTGTGTGAAGAAGCAGACCAAGTTGATTCCCTTGGCCATCAACTATGTGTGTCTGTGGGTGGAAGGCCCCAACTGACGTGGGCTTCAGGGGCCTGCCCCTGCTAGTTCACAGCACCCCAGACTTCCCTTTCTAATGAATAAATATGCTGAAAGGTTAACAGACAAATAAAAAGCACAGCTCTGAGGGCATGAGACCAGGGGCACCACAGGAGCCCAGGGCTGGACAAGCATGGCCGTGGCCACTTCAGTATTCGGGTGGCCAACAGCAACCTCAGCCTCAGGACAGCAACCAAGGGGGACCAGCTAGTCCGGCAGCAGCAGAGGGGTTCCCTCTCCCTGCTCCTCTTCCCACCCTCTCCTCCCAGCCGGTGCCCAGCCCACACACCCACCCTCTCGAGGCCCACACTCTGTTCCATCCTGTATTCCGCCCACCTGCTAAACTATTGTTTACTAAAGAGTTTTCTTCAGACGGATTTCTTTTACTTAAGTCATTATATTTTGATGGAAAATCTTAAGGTGCCACTAGAAACAGAAAACAAGCATTAAAGGTGGCAAATAGAAGGAATTCGTATAAACAATGGAAAGAAAACATATTATGAAATCCCACGAGGCCCAGGACCTGCAGAGGCTGGAGCCCTCCCTGGGCAGCTCCAGCTCCAAGCAGAGCTGAGAGGCGCATTGGTGCCTGTCACCCCTTGATCATGATCCCTGTCACACCTCAGAGGATGTGGCTCCCCCACTTACAGAGAGAATACCCCCACCTGAGGGTAAGAAAGGTCTTCCTTTATTCAATGCGACATTAATGGGGCACCTCCTGTGAGTGCTGTCTAGTGGGGACATGAAATAACTGAATCTTGACCCTAGTTCAGAGGCTACATCTGGGGACAGAAGCTCCCACCTTCTGCTGTTTACCCCAGGCCCTGGGGTCCCGGGCAGCCCCAGCCTCACCCTAATTGCCTGCTCAAGGCCTTGGGTGGAGCAAGAAGATGATGGCCCTGACTGATGGCATCCACATTCAAGCTACCTGCCTGTCCGTTAAACTCCCCTACACCTCAGGTGCTCAAGGCACTGAGAAGTCCTGCAGGGGACCCCTTCACTTTGTTTAATGCAGGGTTTCCTCAGGGACCCTTTCTCCTCTAAATCTGGAGGAATTCTAGGGAGGACAGAGAGACAGGCAGCCCTCCCTGACAGATCTCAGCTATCCTTGTTGATGAGTATGCTTATGACTCCAGCTTCACTCCAACAGTGAAATGACTCCCACCCAGATGACATCTTCTGTTCTTCTTGTGTCCAGCAAAGCCACAGGACACACAGGGCCACCCACGGTTCCAGTCACCCAGGCCAGGAGCTATAGCTTCACTCAGCTTAGCCATCCCAGGCCCGAGTGAGAGAAGTGGTCCCCTCCTGGGATCCACCTTTGGTTGTGTGCTCCCTGCAGGCCTTATCAGCACCTTGGCTGACATCCTTTATCTGGAGGTCGGGTGTTGAGCCATAGAGAAAACTAGAGACGGTGCTCTCCTGCACACTGCAGGTGTTCAGAGCAGGCTTCTTAGGCAAAACACAGACTCTGGCCCCCTTCCCACTGGGTCTTGCATCTCCTGGGCCCAGGGGGTGCTAAGGGAGGCAAACCTCCCCCAGAGACTCATGGGTGACCTGAGCCATGTAGGGCAGCTATCAGGCATGTTGAAAGGTTTCTCAGAAGCTGTTGCCTTCCCAGTCCTGGAGCCCAACCTGCCAGCAGGGTCCTGGGTAAGCTGAGAGGACGCAGGGCTCAATGCCAGTACTCCTCCCTGAGCCAGGAATTTGACCTAAGGAGTAACAGAAATGCAGATGTGCTCCGGGGCTTCCTCTCCAGGCTCCTTTATGACACGAAGTTGTAGACAAGCCAAATGTCTGACAGAGGAAGACAGTTCTATGAATTGATGGAACACAGGCAGCCACTGAACCGTTTCTGGAGGATTTCTAAAGGGCGGGGGTGTGGAGGTTGTGTTTACAGAAGAGCGGACCCAAACTGAATGCAGGCCAGGGCTTCGAAGGCTTATGAGGCTGGCCCAGCAGAAATGGAAGATAGTCCATGCCCGAGAGGGCTGGCGGTTGGGATGACCTTTCTAGTTTCTCTTAATCAATCATTTTCAAAATTATTATGTTATGATTTCCACAGAAATGTGCTTCCTTTCATAATATTGAAAAACAATGAGAAGAAGTCTAGGCTGTCTCCTACATTCCTGAGTCCCAACCCCACTATAGGCTCCAACCGCAGACCCCAAGCATCCCCAGGCCCCTGGCTGCCATCAGATCTGACCCCTCTGGGTTTGCTGGAAGCCTTGCTCCACGCTGGTTTAAAGCAGCTTGTCCCACAGGTCTGAGGAACATGTTCTGCCAGATGGCTGTCCCCACTGTGCACCGGGCTCCCTAGGCAGGATCTCCAGCCAAGGACTTCAAAACAGCCACCCGTCCCTGCCTCGCCAACCCTGAGTCGTCTTAGAGCCAGGGACCTCCCAGAACCTGGCGCAGAGGGGTCAGGCCCTGACTGAGGACACTGGACCACGCCCAGTGCAGCTCTAAACCAATACTGCCCTAGGGAACCCTCGAGTCTGACTTTGGGTAAAGCCTGGATCAGCTTGGGAGATGGTGTGGGGGGCGGGGGTGATCATTGCCCAAGACCTTGTGTGCACCCTGTGCATCCTCAGGGCATGCAGAAAGGTACTTGCCAGGAGGAGTGGGTGCCCCCTTAGCACATCAGGCTCAGGGACACATGCCCAGAGTTGTACAGGGCAGACAGAGCAGAGCTGAGTGTATTTTGGAGAGGCCAGCCCTGAGGGAGTGGAGCGTGCACCACTGTCAAACATTGCTGGACCAGCTTGACTGCCTCATACAGGGTAGACATCCTCAGCACATGGGGCAGGTGGGTAAGCTGAGGTACAGATGGGCCCAGGGTGCACAGGAAGAGTACTGAGCTGGGACTGGGCCCAGGTCAGCATGGGTGCTGTGTCCACGTGTTTGGACAACCCCACCTGGCCCAAGGGCTGAGAAGAAGCAGGTCCAGCTGTCGGGTGGAAACATAAGCCCAGGGAAAAGCGGATATTGTCACCTGGGTTGGTGACAACAAGAAAAGAATACCCAGAGGAATGAAAGTGGGGAGAAGAAAAAGAAAGAAAAGAGGCGGAAGTGGGGAGAGTGTGGGGCTGGTGAAACCCAGAGGAGGAGCTCAGGTGACAGGCCTGGGAGGGAGCTATGCCCAGGGCCGCTACAGCCCCATCACACAGAGGAGGGGCCTGAGGTCACAGGCTGGGAAGCGGCCTCTGCTGACCCCTGCCACCTCTATTGCATGAGCACTCACCTCTCAGGGAGCATAGACTATACAGTGATGACATTGGATTAGGTCCTGCTCCTTGTCATTAAACTGTGGAGACAAAACAAAACCTATTTCAGAGCCACCAAGGGAAGGGCCTCTCCCCAGGGAAGGCCAAGACCTGGTGAAAGGCAGCCGGCGGCCCTCACTGGTGTCGAACCAGAGAAGCCACCAGGAAGGACTCCAATGTGAGTGACCAGGACACAGGAAGGTGGTGGCCACAGAGAGCACGGGGACCTGAGCCTGGCAGTGTAGGCAGGAGGGGACAGCCAGGCTGGGTCACAAAGGATAAGTAGGGTAGAACAAGTCCCAAGCCAGAGAAGCCTCTCCTGGTGTCCCAGACCCATGTTCCCACCTGTCCTGCCTGGATCTCTGCCCCCGGGTCACTCAGTCGTCTGTCACTGTGTCACCCCGCATCTTCCATCGCATAGCACCCCACCCTTGGAGTTTGTTTCCCCTTTCTCTGGCCCCTCCCCCAGCACAGACTCTTCATGGGCCTCCTGGCCCCTACCCCACAACCCGTGGGTGCCCAGGCTCAATCACCAAAGTCCCTCCATTTGCCACCAGGGCTCCCCACGCCCTTCCATCCTGACACAGGTAGTTCTTGGGGAGTGTGGTGGCTGCTGCTAGTAAGGCCCCCGGGGAAATCAACCGATGCCAATAAACCTCCCTCAGGCACCCCATAGTCCCAAGTGCATCATCACTTTTCCTCGCTGACCGACCCACCAGGGCTGCAAAGCCAGCCTGGACAGGCTCTTGTCTATCAGCATCCCCCCTGGGGACTGGCCTCTTCTGCCTCTCCCCAAGAGGCCCAGGAGGCCCCCAGGAGCCCCAGGAGCCCTTCCTCATTCAGCAGTGTCAGGCTGTCTCCGTCACTGGTGCCAAAGTCTGGTTCTAGCATCTCCCAGCAGGAGTGGATGGGTGGAGGAATAGGGGGGTGGGGGCAGTGTCTGCCTCCCCACCAACCTGACATTTCCAAACAGGCTGGCTGCACTTCCCAGCTGGCAGAACAAGAGCTGTCAGAAGCTCCTCAGGTTCCTAAGGCCAGCGTGGCTGCCCAAGCGTGGCAGGGAGAGGCCAAGCAGCCCCTCGGGCATGGGCATCCTGCAGCCCAAGACAGGCATGGGTGGCAGGGGATGTCGTGGGGGTTCTGGGGCTGATCGCCAGCACCACCCAACCTGGGGATGGCAAGGTCCCATCTGCTGAATGGGACTGGGCCAGCTGGCCTCCTGGCTGAGAACTGGAGGGGGCACCCACAGCCACCCCCACCTCCCCCATGGCAAGTATCTGGCACAGCTGGGGGCAGGGTGGGGGCCATATACCCTACTCAGCCTGGGCAAAGAGCCAGAGCAGCCCCTAAAGAGATCCATGTGACCGAGAATCTAAGCCACAAGCACCAAGGGAGGTTTTAACAGCCAGTTTGGGAGAGGTTTCCCCAATGCTGAGTCCCAGCCTGCAAGGTCAGCCAGCATCCAGGGGCCGACAACAGCCGGCCCCTGTCCTCAGTGAGGAAGCCATGAGGGAGGGTCTGCACCCCCAAACCTCTGAGGTTAACATACCCAGAGGGTCTGAGCCACCAGCATCAGCATCCAGCATGACAAAGCAAATTAACACACTGGCGACGCCTGGGAGGTGCAATAGAGCTCCGACCTGCAATGACACTGGGCCTCTGACTCTGCCTCTGCCGTCAGAGCCAGCAAAGGGCTGCCGTGTGGTCACCTGGGACAGCAGTGCCACTCAATAGAACGTGCGACAGTACTCAGCTATGATAATAGGGCTGAGAAAACAAAACCAGCCTTTTTCTTTCCAGCATGAAGAATTTCAACGCAAAATGTAGGAGATTCTGTTGCTGAACCGATTCCACCAGAGAGGACACTGAAGCTGGTGACTCGCTCCAGGTTCTGAGGAGACCCCAACCCTCATGACTCCTGGATGACCTGACCCCGTGACCCCTGGGAGAGTCCAACCTCAGGAGGTCACACTGTGACACTGGGCTGTGACCGCCGCCCCTGCCACCCCAGCCATCAGTAGTCGCCCTTTGCAGCTGACAGTCCAGGAAGATAAATCGCCAAACCAATGAGTTCTGTCTGCGTGACCGATGCAGGCAGGTCGCAGGCTCGGGCACACCCTGGACCTGGGTGGAAATCCAGAGCACGGGCCACTGGATTGCAGTGGCCGCAGAGGGCGAGCCTAGGGCACTGCCAAAGAGACCGGTCCAGGTGAGCAGCCAAAGGGCCTCTCCAGGGTGGGGTCTCAAAGCCCTGACAGAACTGACAGCCTGAGGATGGCACTTGGTCCCTGAGGGAGGCACAGGCCCGGTGGACCCCAGCGGGAGGCCGGGACAAGGAGGGTAGGGGCTAGCCACCATTTCAGGGCCCCGAAGGCAGGTCACTGCACACTGACCACACAGTGGCTGGGGAGAGAGAACGAGGCTCACAGGGGCCAAGTTCAGGTCCTCAGGGTGGATACCAGCGGGACGGCCTCTAGCTTTTCTGCTTTGTGATGGAAGTTTCAGGATGTGGGCTTCCAACAGGGGCAGGAAGAGAACATCAGGATGCAGAGAAGCCAGATGGATGCTGGGTATGGAGCAGGGCTGTCTGTGCTGACAGGTGGCTGGCCTGAGAGTGCAAAACCACTGTTAGGGACACGGCCGGGTCTCAGGGGCCACTGGGGCAGCCTAGGCTCATGGGGGAGAGCCAAGGACACCACCTGACCAGGCAGCAAAGGGCTCAGAACGGACATGGGGGGCCGGGTTGGTACCACGAGGAAGCTAAGGGAGAAACTGCTGCCTTGAGGGGACAGCCTATGGCAAGGAGAAGGTGGCACCTGACCGAGAGGGCTCAGGATCAAGAGCAGCCGCCTTCCTCCGGGTCAGCTGTCCCAGCCTCCCTCCGCCCACGACCACAGAGAGAACCAAGGGGGCTTGGCCTGCTGAATTAGACTCCCAGCCACACCAGGGTCAAGCTGGGTCAGGGTCTGCTCTGCAGGCCAAGTTTCCCCCAGACCTTCCAGGCCCTCCCAAGGTATCTCACCCCCCTGCCCAGTCTGCCTCACCCTCGCTTCATCCTCACCTCACCCTCACCTCACCCCTACCTCATCCCCACCTTACACTCACCTCACCCCATCTCCCAACTCACTCCCACCTCACCCCTACCTCACCCCAACCTTATACCCACCTCACCCCCACCTCACCCCACCTCACCCCCACCTTATACCCACCTCACCCCACCTCACCCCCACCTCGCTCCCCCTTCACCCCTACCTCACCCCAACCTTACCCTTACCTACCTCATCCCCACCTTACACTCACCTCACCCCCACCTCTCCCCCACCTCACCCTAAACCTCACCTACCCATTTCACATGCCCCCACAACAACCTCCAAACTCCTAGGACACTGCCCGCCTTACCTTCCAAGAAGAGCCCTTCAAAGTTTGCCCTGGGGCATCGGTGCAGCACACCCTTCACGGGACACCTCAGACTTCTTTCTCCACACTCCAGAGCCATGGCTCAGAGGTCACAGAGGAAAATGAGACACAGAATCTCTGCCTAAAACAGTTGCTGGTCAATAGATGAGCTCATGGTTCACCATCCCAGCTCGGGGATGTTCCTACTGACCTGCATTTGCAGATCTGGGCTGACTATCCCCTCAGGCTGGAGCCTCGGGCTGAGTGGTGGTGACTGGCCAGGCCCTGCATAAAACATGGAGCCTGAACTCTCACTGAGTCTGTAAAACCCTCATAGAGCAGCACCTAGCCCACCCAGGGTCACAATGTATAAGTGGGAGGTCGAGACCCCGAGCGAGGAGCCAGAGCAGCCCCAGTGCAGACCCTGGGCTCCTCCCCTGTGGGGGACCGCCTCCCCAAGAAGCTCAGCCATGACACAGGGGCAGGGCCGACTCCACCTGCCCTTGCCCAAAAGGGCTGCCCTGGCCCATCAGGGTCATGCTGGGACCGTGGCCCCTTGCACCCACTAATGAGGCTGCCAGCCCCAAGCGAAAGCTAGTTAGTGGCTGATTGATGGGCAATTGTTTTACCTCTGAACAGCCCAAGCCCCATAACTTAGAGCATAAACCCCAGCCTATTGGGCTTGGCTGACATGGAATGACACCCAGAATAAATGAAAGCATAACAATTAATAGCCCATAAAAAAGTTCTGAGCAGATCCCCTTCAACTGGGGAACCACATCTCCATATCTTCCCTATCTGCTCCCATGGGGGGCATCCTGATCCCAGGTCCCTGGACCCTAAGAGGTGGGGTGAGTTCCTCTCCTGGAAGACCCAGAGCTTCTCTCTGCTCATGGGCAGGCACCGCCAAGCAGCTCTGAGGACCCACCTGCTCCCTCTCTGTTCCCGGCTGTGGCAGGCACCGCATCTCAGCAGAAGGTGTGTGCTCCCCTGTGCTCTCTCAGTGCCCATTGGACTGAGCCCTAGCAGCCCTCAGCATACCTGGGTCACCTCCTGGCATGCCTAGGTCACCTCTCTCCCTCCTTGCCTCTGCTCCTGGCTTCCCAAATGAGCTCCGACTCCCAGCTTTGGGTGAGGGTTCATTTTGGGGGACCCACACTAAGATAGCAGCACACTCTCCCTGTGTCCAAGTGCTCACTTGTCCCCATGTCACCCCTGTGCTCACAATTTCCCAATTCTCCCCTGGGCCCATCTCTTGGCCCAAAGGGTTCTAGGCTCACCAGGGAAGCCTGGCCTCCCCTGGACTCAGCTTCCTCAACTGGGGCCACAGGCCACTGTCCCTGGCCAGGGCACCCTCAGCCCTGGGAAGATGGAAATAGAGGAGCAAAGCCCACCCCATGGCTTCCATGGCATATCCAGTGTTGTCACAGCCCCCGAGATTGGGGATGGTGCCCCCAACAGCCCCTGGGCCTAGAGCCCAACAGCTGCATTGGTCCTTGGGCTCAGCATTCCCCATGCCCTTGTGCCCGAGGATAGGGCTGTGGTCTTGATGGAGGACTCTCTCCCAGCACACCAGGGGGAGGAGAAGGCATCCAGGTGCCACCAGAGCTGGAGACTCCATCAGGAGACAGGCCGAGACTCTGCCTCAACCCAGTGTCTGAAGATGAGGCCAGGAGGAATCGAAGAAGGCCAGCCTGGCCAGTTCCAACGGGCGTGATGGCAGCTCCCAGGAGCCATGCTGACCTTGGGACAGAGGACCTGGTCTCCACCAGGCCCATGCAACAGATGCCTCAGTTCCCATCTGCAGCCAAGCAGGCTCCCACCTGCCACAGGGGTACAGATGGGGACCCCAACACCTGGCCATAAGTTTAAAACAAAAAAAATCTTACTGACTTGATGGAGAGCCCACTTTAAGAATCAACTTCATAAAAAACTAGTAGGGCATTGGGAACAGTCAAACAGCTGCTGTAACTTAATCGTCTCTGAGCTCTCTTTTATAATTTGATCATTGTGATTGTTTCCTTATTAATGTCATTGTTTTAAACTTCACCACAACCTCTGCTTAGGCCTCAGGGTGTAGGACAGAGGTGGAACTCCAAAGGCTTCCTCCAAAGAGTCAAGTGGGTAGTCCCACAGAGACTGGCTCCCCTACAAGTGTCACCCCAGTGAGATGTTCATTGAGGGGGACCTGGGAGCGGGGTCTCAGGGACAGGAGAATCCCACCAGGTAGACGAGGGCCAAAGGTGCTCCAGACAAGGGGAATGGCCTGGGCAAAGTCAAGGAGTATGAGGGTGGGTGCTGAGAAAGGTTCGGTGAAGTTGGATGCTGGGGAGGGGTGGGGGGCCACACGGTCAGTGCTGCCAGCCGGTGGAGTGGTTTGTGGGAGTGTGAACTTGACCTTGGATGTGTCACAGTTGAGTTGGTAGGGAGAGGGCCTCCAGTAGCCCTGGTGGTGCCTGCAGCTAAAGAGTGCTGAGGGAGATCCTGGAGATAGCGGAGCCTGCCAGAACCAGGGGGAAGCCACATGCAGTCCTGGGCTCTGCGCCCCACTGACTCCCCACCCTTTTCCATGGGCACTCAGGCAGGGCCAAACCACACTGGGAATGCAGGGCAGGTCCGGCCTGCATGCTGTGCCGGAGAAATGCAACGCAATTAATTAGCCCCTAAAAAAAGCATTTGAAGTGTTTATTGCAGGACGGAGCTCCTGGTTTTATAAGCAGATGGGGAAATAAAGCGGTGGGGATGACAAGCCGGGAACAGCTGCACAGGGACCCGGAACCTAATTCATAATTCAGCAGACTAATCAGAGAACATCTTCTGCAGGCACCGTAATGAAGGGACGTGAGGCCGCAACTGATGAGCCTGCTCCCCGCTGCGCTCAGCTTCCCTGCTCGGCTAGACCCCGGCAGCCCCTGCTCCCGACCCCAGGTCACAGAGCCCAAGTGCCAACCTCTTGACAGGCCTTGTCTCAGCAACCACATTAGTCATAAGCCCGTCTTCCAGGAGCAGAAACAGAGGCTCAGGAGGACAGGCCCTGTCCAGGACACGGGCCCCCGGGAGCCCGGGAGCCCTGGTCCTCCAGCCCCTGGTCCTCCAGCCCGGTGGCAGAGGGCCCTCCGGTCTCAGTGGGGTGCCTCGCACAAGGCTTCACCCCCATGGGCGTTTCTGGCAAGGGCTCGGATAGACTGTGGAGCCCTTAGCGCCCTCACAGGTGGGCAGTGGTGCAGAGGAGGATGAGAAGGGGTACGGAGTTTAGAGTCTGGCCAGAGACAGCTGTTCCCCGGGGCGAAGCAGGTGAGTGTGTGAAGCAATGCCTGGGAAGGCGGGAGGGGCCCGCTTCTCCCCTGAGCGTGAGCAGGGATGGAGCAGGACCGTGAGGCAGGTTGGGGTCCTGGTGGGGGGAAGGGTGGCTGCCTGGGAAAATGAAACATAAAAATTCACCTGCATTTTATGACTCTTTTGGCTCAGGGAGGGCCCCAGCGTAAGCGGCAGTTGTGAACTGTAAAATGCACAGCATGAAATATCGGCGACAGCCATTAAGTCCTTATCTTCTCCTGAGCTGTTGTTGAAACAGGAGGCGGAGGGTGGGTGCTGGGCCTCCTTCACCCCTCCTGGCCCCTGCCTCTCCCAGTGGGTTTGCTGTACCCCTGGCCCCCCACCAGGACCGTCCCTTCCAAAGCTCTGTATTCTTGTCTTCATTTCGGTGTGTGCCTGGCAAGATTTGGCACCCAGAGAAGAGCCCAAGCCCCTCCTCCCTGAGCAGCTCTGGCCCCCTGCAGACAGACAAATGGGGTCAAGTAAGCTGTGCACGGCCTTTTTCTTCAGCACGTGAAACCACAAACAACGTCAGAGTGGTTGGTGCTATGGAAGAGGAAGGCACAGGTGCTGGGGTACCCCAAATGGGGAATAGCAGGAGCTTCGTGGAGTTGGGGTGTGAGGCATAGTTTGGGGTTCGCCAGTGTGCGATTTGTCAGTCATCATCGTCTGTGCCACTTGGGCTGAATGGACCCAGAGTTGGGTTAGAAAGGGACCCCTGTGTCAGACCCTGACCCCAAACCCAATGGATCCCCCCAGGCCAGCCAGGCTGGTGTCCTTTTCAGGGACCCAAGCCCCTGGGCACAAACTTCTAACTCTTGGATCAGAGTCACCTCTGAATAAATAGGCTGCAAGAGGAGGGCAGAGGATTGAGTGAACTAGTGCCTGCTTACCTACCTGCCGCAGGTGACGCACCAGCCCAGTGGCTTTGTGTGCTCTGTGGGTCTAGAATCAGGCAGGCCTGGGCAGATGCGGTTCTGTTCCATGTGGTGTCCGCAGGGGTCCCTCAGTGGCACTCAGGGCATGCCTGACTTTGTTGGGTTGGCTGGCAGGGGGCTCAGCGGGAGGCCCCTCTCCAAGGCAGTCAAATACCATATATGGCAGCTCCGGACCAAGAGCAGGATGTGGAAGCTCCAGGCTCAGAAGGCCTGGGCCCAGGACAGTACCACATCCACCCAGTGTTAGTGGTCAAAGCTGTCCCAGGCCTGCCTGGGTCCAAGGAGGAACAAAGACCAATGTCCCGGAGGGTTAAGGAATGTGTGGCCACTTTCAGTGGCCTTGTGAGGCCCTGCAGGCTGGGCTCAGTACACTGTGCTGGGGGCGGCAAAGGTGCAGAGGCCCACCCACACCCATCCAGAAGCCCACAGGTGCCAGTACGCCCTCTAGAAAATAGGACCAACTAAAGCATCTCAAAGCTCCAGGCAGATCCCCTCATGGGCATCTTTTCCAGAAAAACAAACAAAACAAACAGGGAATGATCCCAAGATTGTAGCTGGGCTACCCTATCTGAATACTGATGGGATAAACCCCCCACGGTCCCCTCCCTTCCTGAATGGTTAAGGGGTGCAGTAAACCCTGGACCGGCCATGCTCAGGAGGTGGAGCTGAGCAGAGACCCTTGCCAAGGCAGGGTCTCAGCGCTCAAGGGGGATTCAGGCTTTGCAGGCGGGGCTGACTGCCTTTAATGCCCCCTGGATGCTACACTCCCAACGGTCTCCCCCAACCTCTTCCCGGCAGCTGTTTGCCAAGGACGACCCCAAGTGCAGCCAACATGTTGCTCATCCCTACCCACTGGCTCAGAGATGGAAACCCCCATGCCCAATGTCCCCAAGCTTATAAATGGCAGAGCGCAGATATGAACCTTGGTGTCCCTGGCTCCGGGACCATGTTTTGGTCACAGGCTGGCCCCACCCCTCCCCCAGGCTAGGCCCCAGAGTGTCTGCATCTGCTGTCCACCCTGCCCCCACCTACGCTTCTGTCCCCCAAAGAACAGGGCTGCCCCTCCTGACTTGGGCCCAGGCTGGGCTCTGAGCCCCAGGAGGCTGGCCATAGGGCCACTGTGAGATGTAAGGGTCTATCTGTAAGAACCGATTTGTGCTTGTCTAGCGCCCCACTGTGGGTGGCCACTTCACAACCGTGCCCTCCAGTGCTCTGGGCAAGATGCAGCCTCGTCACCTCCAAAGCGGCTGGCAGCGGACAGCGCCACTCCCAGGCCATGCTCATGCTCGGGGTGCACACACTCCCCTGCTGCGCCTGTCCTGCTCTGGGAGGGTTCTGGCAGAGGCAGTCTCTCGAAACAAACGCCCTGGATTTGCTCTGTGCACACAGCAGAAACCGCCACACTGCCAATGAAGGTCTCAGAGAATAACCGAATACACAGTCGGACAAGGGGGGGACCATGCCCTTCCAGGAAGGAATGTGGGAGGTGGCCCCTTGTTCCCCATAGATACCAAGTCATGGAGCATCACTGGGAGGCAGCATGGGACCCACTGCAATCTCCTAACACGTACACTTACCCAGCCCCTCAGGGACACTGACCTGGACACTGGGGACAATGGGGGGGGCAAGGTGGATGAAGCCCTGGCCTCAAGTGGGGACCAGACAGCATACAAGCTGTGGAGGGAATGCCAGGCCCAGCACCACCACCAACCAGAGACCTGCCCTGACCCCCGCAGCTGAGCCCACCTGACCACACCCTCGGGCCAGGGCCACTCCCGTCCCAGGGGTCTCGCAGGCCCCATGTGGGAGCTCAGCCCAGAGGGGAGTCAGTGCTCACATGGTGACCTCCGCAGAGCTTCCCAGAGTGGCCTTCCTTCCTTCCTGTCCTCTCCACCCACTCCTGGCCCCACCCAACTACTCCAGGAATGGCACCAAGATTCAAGAGGGACAGGCCAATCAGCCATGACCTCCTTGGCCACGGGCAGCTCTTCCCTGAGGGCTGGCCTGGACAGTGGAGCCATCAGGGTAAGAGCCCACCCCGCCTAGCCACCCCTCGCCCTGTGCACTGGGGCTCCTCCTGGAACTGCTGGCCTGAAGGACAAGGGACCCTCACTATTGGCCTCGGTGCCCACAGCCTGACTGAACGACCCCCACTGGCCCCCCCACAGGCCTCGAGAGCACCCCTGGCACCTGGCACAACCCGAGGCAGGCCCACAGGAGCAAGACTTAGGGAAAGGAACACCCATTTCTGGAGTGACAGTGGTCCTCACTTTTCCTTTCTGTAATTTTCTGCGTTTTCCAATTTTTCTTACACCGACA
Organism: Eonycteris spelaea; assembly: GCA_003508835.1. Taxonomy (NCBI): domain Eukaryota; kingdom Metazoa; phylum Chordata; class Mammalia; order Chiroptera; family Pteropodidae; genus Eonycteris; species Eonycteris spelaea. Next base: position 317,049 of record PUFA01000339.1, read on the forward strand.
TGGGTTTCCCACGTCATTGGAACAGGGAACGTCAGCAGGGAGAAAGTGGGATCCCCGTGGGCATGGGGAAGCCATAGGCCCTGGGCTGAGAGGAGGGTCACACTCGCTCCAGGCTAGGCCCCCGAGTGTGTGGCCCACGAAGGGCCTCCCCGCCAGAGGGGTGCCAGCTGAGTGCCCTCTCAGCGTGGCCGGCATTTTACTGCCACTGTGACAGTTACATTAACTTGTATCTAATGGGACACTCAGCTATTGGACATGGAGCTATTCTGGTTTAATGATTTGTCAGGAAGCTGGACATAATTAAAGTAACAAAAGACTCAGCACAAGGCAGGCCGGGCCTTGCGGAAAGATTTGGTCCAGATGCAGAAGGGTGGCCAAGAGCATGACCAGCGGGGGCAGGCCCGTTATATTTGTGCCCTCAAATCCCCTATCACCATCCGCCCCTTTGGCCCACTTGCCGAAGGTCACCTGCAGCCTTGCACCCTGACCTGCTGGCCATGCACAGCCCAGACCTGAGCCTCTCTGGCTTCAGGTGCTGACTCCCCAAGGAGAGGGACAGAAGACACGTTGGAATTCAAGTGGCTCCCCTGCCACTGCTTTGCCGGGCCCAGCAGCCTTGGAGACCTGTTACAGCCCAAGCCTGGCCCTGGCCCAAACCCCCTCCCCACAGTGTGTGGCCCCACCCTGGAGAAGCCTGACCCCTACTGTGGGCACAGACCACCCTCAGCACCGCTTCTCCCTGCCCCTGGGTAGGCACAAGGGTTCAGGCCCAGGGGGCAGCTGGGGACAGTGGCCAAGGGTACAGGACACAGGAAACAGGACCCAAACCCTGTAGCCAACCCTCCCTCCTTTTTCCCTTCCCCTGAGCCTCCGTCATCTCCTGTGTTCCTCTCACCTGTGCTGGGGCCCACGTCTCTCCACCGTCATGACAGACTCACAGGAGGGTTTAGGGTTGCAGCATTTATGGGAGATATTTATTTGATTTTTTTCAAAGGCAGGAGATTTGAAGATTTGATATTTGTTTCTCTAAAGGAAAACAGAAAACTAGATTAAGTGGCTTACAACATGGTCCCTGTTACACCCTAGACCTGCTTGTGGGACCTCACAGGTGTGGCTGCCCCTCGGCCTCAGGACAAGCTCAAGACTCTGAGACCAGACAGGATCCAAGGTTCTCTGGTCTAAGCCACTTCTCCAGTCCACACACGGTGTCACCTCCTTCCTCCCTGACATTCCACCTCTGTTGATGTGACCTGCTTTCCATCCTTGCTCCCCTGCAGAGGCTGAACCGAGGATCTGAACCATTGGGCACAGAGGTCCAGGTGTCTGACACTGCTCACCGAATACCTGCTGCCCAACAGACCCCCAGGCTGAGTCCAGGCCTTGAAATCCAAGTGAGTGAGAGGGGTTTATGTCAAGGCCATGGGGCCCTTCCCATCTGCATTTGATCATCCAGGCTGATTGTGCAAGAGCCAGGGATCCCAGGAAGACCCAGCCAGGGGTCCCCACAGCAACAGCAAGAGAGCTCCAGCCACACGATGATTTTGGCCCATCTCCACGGAGCAGGCGCTTTGGCCACCTAAGACACACACTTTTCAGAAACCATAGAGCCTCCCAACCCCCATTTTTGTGAGATCCGGGTGCTCAGCCAGGAGGCGACGATTCAGGGATGCCCAGCATAGTGGCAGGGCTGTCCCTCCCTGAAGTGTCTGGAAGTGGGTTCTGCGTGTGGGTTGCTCTGGGCTGAGATGGATGCTCAACACTCTTAATATTGGCATTTCCCTTAATGATGATCATATTTTCCCATTGGTCAAGACCCAAATCATGGCATTTGAGTAATTGGAGACTGATTTTAATTAAGTCTGAGAAGTTTTTATGACCATGCCTGATGGAGGACTCCCCTCTGCCAGCTGCAGAAGGGATGGTGGGAACTGGACCCTTTTCTGCCTAACCCAGAAGTGGGATGTCCCTGGGCCCCTGAGATTCCCTCACCGGTCCCAGCATTGACCATGTCCTCTACCCCAATGAGGTCTGACTCTCAGCCCATGAGGCAGGATTGGCTGGAGTGGGGGCCAGACACGGCTGGGCAGGCGGATCCTTGGGAAAGAGCCTGGTGCTTGGGGACAGTCCTCTTCCCCAGTACCCACTTCCCAGTCTGGATCTGAGATAGTTCTGGGCCACTTCCCTCCCCACTCAGTTCCTCATCTGTAAAATAGGGCAATAACGCCCCCCAGTGGCCCAGGCTCCGCCCTGTAGAAAGTGTTGCCACATTATTTCTCCTTTGTCACTTGCCCCAAAGAAGGAAGTCCAAGCCTTCTTTCCACCAAACCTTGTCCTCTAACATGTCCACCATCCCTAGGCTTCTGACCCAAGGGCTTGGGCCACCCTTGCACTATCCTGAACACACCTACTAACCACAAGACTCAAAGGACCCGTGCGGGCTCCCTGCCTGGTCCCCACCCAGCTGTCTTCTGAACCAGGCCACAACCCCTGCCCACTCTCCAGAGCTTCTCATGGCAATGCCAGGAGCTGGGAACCCCACCGAAGGATCCCCACCCAGCCCCTCAGAATCCCCTCATTCACGAGGGCCCCAGGGCTCATCAGCTACCCTAGCTGCCTCCCACCACCCAACAGCCCACAGACAGGTTTAATGCCATAAAGGAGAAAAAGTCATTAGCAGAAATGTATTATTAATGAAGAGGCCTAATTAGGCAGACTAATAAACTACCTGGTCTCACCCTGAATCCATGAGAACTAATGGGAGAATAGTCCAGCCCTCAGCAGAGTCTGCCAGGCTACAAGTGGGTGGGCCCCTGGATGCCAAGGATACCAGTGGTGTCCTAGGCAGGGGCTGAAGGACAGTAAGTGCCATGGTCCAGGGCTCCCTGCTCCACCCCAGCCCCCGGCTGAGTCTGAGTGCCTCCGGTGAGTCTAACTGCCCCACCTTCAAAGGACTGCCATGGACAGGACCCTCCCCGGCCTTGGAAGAGAAAAGTTGGGGTCCACGGCCTGGTCACTTACTGCAGCAACTGTGTTGCATAAGGATGCCTCATGGCCTGGGCCTTCTGCTCAAAGGCGACTGCCCTGTCTTCCGAGAAGGAAGAGGCAGCCCCTGAGGCAAGGCCAGCGGAGCACAGAGCACCTCCCAGCTTCTCTGCTCCAACTCTGGGCCCCAAGGTGGGACTTGGAGTTGCACAGTCGGATGAAAACAGTGGCAGGGGACCCACCCAGCTCCCCAACCCCAGGGACCACATGGAGGCTGCCCTCAGGGATAGCTTGGGCCCTGAGGACCCCAACACCCAATGGCAGTGGCCAAACCCACTTTACTCCATGAGGAAATTGAGGCTTGGGGGCCGGCAGCCCCAAATACAGAGCAGAGACTGGGATCAGAACCCTCCAGCTGCCTGGGAAGCCTGTTTCTGTTCCCTCCTGGCTCTAGTGGTTGGGGTGTATCCTGGAGAGCACCCCACCCCTGCAGAGATCACCAGCCCCTCCTGGGTCAATACAAGGAAGCAGGGAGGGCAGGCAGTGGGTAGAGCCACCTTCCTCGCTGTTTGGCCCGCAGGGTCAGGGCCAAGACAGATGGGCACTTGCATGGGTGGACAGCCAACTCCTGTGCCAGGAAGGACATTTACCAGGCACAGGAGGAGGACAGGCAGGCCCTGAGGAGGAATTAGGTTAAGAGGATCCACGGTCCTGCTAATGGCCTCAGAGCCTCTGACCTCAGAACTGAGAACTATGACAGGCTAACTAGGGAGTACTGGCCAAGGGACACTCCCAGAACACTGACCCAGGATAGGAGATCAAGAGGGTCTGGACTGAGGACCTGCACCATGGGGCCCGGAGGACATGGGTCAGGGGCCAACTTCTTGCCTTCTAGACCCTGGGCAACACCGACCCTCTCAGGGCCTCAGTTTACCCATCTGAATGTGTTCTTGGAATAGGGGTGATGCGGGAAGTGGTGCTTTTCAAAGTGGGAGACGGAGAAACAAAGGCAGGGACCCCACCTCCCTTGCCCACTGCCCATGGCAACCAGATGTGTGCTCTGAGCAATGCAGGTACCCTGCCCGGCCCACCCCTGGGGGTGCCACCTTCACCCCTTTGCTTCTCCAACTGCCATCTTTTTTAAATCTTATGCTTTGAAAAAAAATTTAAACTCTCAAAAAAGCTGGAAGAGCAATTTAAGTGGCCAACTACCCGGCCACGATCAGGGGCCAGGGCCCCTCACTGCCTGTGGCAGGCTGCGCAGGAACAGCACTGGCCCCGGAGAGAGCACAAGGTGACTTTGAGGGCGCTAGAAGCTAGGATGAGCTCAGAAGCCACGGTGAGGTGTCAGCTGAGAGTCTGGCCCGGTGGGGCCAGGAACCAGGATGAGAAAAAAATGACTCATGTGAATGGCAGCAGGTCCCCAAATCCCGCCCTTACCAGGGCTCCTGGCATCTCACCCCCACACCAAGATGCCTACGCTGTGCAGGGCACCAGCAATTTCAATGAGTTTCCATTTCACTCTCTCTTTATTGCAATTACTTTGAAAACTATTAAATGTCATTATTAATCATTAAGTAATTATTATCTGCTCTTGTATTAATTATCTGGCCATTGGGAATGTCACCAAGATTTAAGATTTTTAATTGTTAATAATATTTCTCAAACACGAGAGAAGTTTAATGTATCTCTGTATATTCTCTCCTGCCTGGGGTAAGGCAAGCTTCAGAAGGGGGCTCACTCTGACCACCCTGCAGGCTTGGGGTCAGGGCCAGGTGCTCAGCAGAAGTGACCGGGTGACCCTCAACCATGCAGAGTGTGCCACTGGGCAAAGTGACCAGAGCCTGTCTATACCAGTCTCCTGTCTCTGAGCCTCGGTCTGCTCGTCTGTGCGACAGGGATGACACTGATGCCCTCTGCAACGCAGGCTACGAGGGCCAAGCGGCACGATGCCCAGGAAGGGCTGCACGAGGGGGCTCGTGTTGACAGGGCGACCCGACTGGGTCAACTTCCTGAAAGTGGCGAGAAGTGAGCAGGGAGCTTGCACCCACCGTGCTGTCACATACTGTTACCCCACACTGCCAGCTGTGTCCCCTCCCAGGGAGTCCCAGCCCCAGTCACCCACCGGCACTGCTGTCCTGTCCTCATAGCTGGCCCAGGCACACCGGGAGAGTGGCTCCTGGTATATCCTCCTGCGTCTCATGGTCCCCAGGATGAAGCCAGAGCTCCTGGAGACCCTGGAGACCGCAGCGGGGCTGAGTGGTCAGTGAGGTCTGCGGGGCCACATGGGCCTAGAGCAGGCAGGTGGAGGTTTGCTTAGGGACAGCTGGGCCGTCGGTGGGTGCCTGCCATGTGGGAGGCACCTTGCAGTCTCCCCGTGTGGTCCTCCCACTTGGCGCAGCGTCAGGGCATACCCCGACCTGTGGGCCTCGGAGAAGCCGGCAGGCATAAGGTTGGGTGTGAACACTGGGGACCGGGCCGCTCTCCTAGTCTGGCGTTTGGGGGACTTATGAGGAGCTGGAGAGAGAGTTGGGTCATGCCCAGGGCCCAGGACACACTCATGAGGGAGAAGTCCCGCCAGGCAGTGCCAGAGACGTGATCTTAGTGACGGTGGAGGTGCAGGTGGAGGTGACAGAGGTGGGGGAGGTGGTGGTAGCAGTGATGATGGAGGTGATGGTAATAATAGTCATGTTCATGGTGATAGCAGTGATAATATAAAAACTGATTCTCCAGGACCCAGAGTTTCCTAGATAAGCAATGTCTTTGCTGCCTCGTCACTGCCTGGCGGGCTGTCCCTGGGAGAGTCTTAACCAGACCTGACCTCACAGAGAACATTTAATCTTAGTTAAAAATAAATAAGTTAATTATTGGAAAAGGAAAAACTAGCCTAGTATTTATTGCAAGTGAATTGAAGGTAATTACTCAGAAAAGTCCCCTTTAGGGGTTCTGGGCATTGTTCCCCTCCTGTCGGATCATGAGTGGCAGGCGGGGCCGCGCTGTGGTTCTGTTGGGACACAGCAGGGATGGCTTGCCCTACCTCTTCCCAGGATTGACCCCTCCTTGTCCCCTAGGGCAGCAGCTACAAAGCTATCAATACCCCCTCATCCCTGCCCAGCCCCCAACTGTCAGCCAGGTTCTGGCCACTGCTCCTGGACGCCTGCCTGGACATGGTCACAATCCAGCTCCTGGCAGGAGGGGCTGGCTCCGGATATCCCCAGGCCCATGACTTGCCTGCTCTGTTGCTCACCTGCTGTGTGACCCCAGACAAGCCTTTCACCTCTCTGAACTTGTGTCCTCACCTGGAAAATGGGTAATGAGGCAGCTGCCCCCACCCCCAGGAAGCAGTGGGCAGAGAGGAGAGGAGTCCACGTTGATGGTGAGTGTCCCTGTGATGGGAGATAGGGAGCTGCTGGCCTGTAAGAACAACCTGTCTTTGTGTAGATAGTGGGGGCATCACATTCCCTCTGCAGACCCTAACCCAGCCCAAGGGGTCTACCATGACTAACTACTCCTTCAGGGTTCCCCTGGTCTTATTCTAAGGTAGAACCTTGAGCCTTGAAGGCGCCTGGAGCCGGGTGGCATGCACAGTCCTGCTGGAGGCGGGGGCTGCTCCTGCCCAGCAGGGCTGCGCACGGGGCAGCTCAGAGTTGGGTAGAAAAGGGCTTCAGGGGCAGGAGAACTATATCCCAGGCCAACTTCTCAGCTCAGCCCAGGACCCCAGCCTCCGCCACAGGTAGGCCATGCTCCACCCCTGAGTCCGCTGACTGGGGTCTTGTGGGTACAGGTGCCAGGAAGACCTCCCATCCTCAGCCTGGGGGTGTTCTCCCAGGCCCCCCTCCCTGGTGTGACCCAGCCAGGCCAGCTCCTCCTTCCCTTGGGGCTTCTTCTTTCTCCCTGGCCCCTGATTGGGTGGGGTCACTCCCCCAGGACTAGTGCCAGCATCTATTAAGATGAGAGGGCCCGGCAGTGACCCCAGCCACAACCTCCAGGCCCTGCGGGCCAGACAGTGCCTCTGCACGGAGGCATGGCTGCGGGTGATGAGCTCCAAGTAGCTGCTACTGTAATTAGTATGAAACGTACCCCTTGGCCAGGAAGGAAAATCCCATCTAGGAAATTCACATCGGATGCCAGTTCAATTTCACCCTCAGGGCCATAAAACCTTTCCAATCGCCCGGTACCGTTGTCTGCCAGCGCGTTATTCCTAGAGATGTTATTTAGAGCCAAGACACCACTCAGGGAAAAATCAGATCCGAACCTCACAAGGAACCTGCCCCTGTTTCCTGCAGAGGCCTCAGGAGACTGACTATGGCCAGCCCCGGGCTCTGGGGTGGGGAAGTGGGCACCTCTGGCAGCCACAGTCACTCACCTCCCTCCCCTGGGCCCACCAGGCTGCTCAGCCCCCAGCAGACACAGCTCTAATCCTCCTCCTGATTTGTATTGTCTCACAGCTTTCTTTAAAAATTATTTCCTTGATCACTGAGGGTAACAATGAAAACACATTATCGGATCTCCAAGAAATGACCATTTTTATAACTTGCACCCAGTTTTGAGATTAACTGTCTCCCTCGAAGGGTGGGCATTCAGGGCCCGTCACCACGAGGTGACACTGTCCTTGGTCTTCTCTGGGCCTTATTAAGACGAATTCTTTGCTGCCTCTCAGGAGGTGCCTGGCGGCTCCGCTGAAGCCCTGATGGGCAGCATTGGCTCAAGGGGTCCTCAGTCAGCCGCACTCAGGCCGTGGGTGGGTAGCAGGCTCCTCTGCTGGGTAGTTAGCTGATGGTGTGGGTGGTGGGTCGGAGCCAGCCAGCATCCTAGCCCAGTCTCCCCAGAAAGCCAGGCCTGAGGCCAGAGTGAGCTAGTGCAGTGAGCAGACAAGTGGAAAGAGAGAGTTACCCACCTGCCCCTCTCCTACTGAGCAAAGGACCCCCAGGGATCCAAGCGGCCAGCAGGCCAGGCTGGGCACTCAAAGGTCCTGTGGCATCTCAGGGTCAGGCACTGAGAGGCTCTGGGGAGAGCAGCTGCCACGTCTGCAGGGGGGGAGTAGGTGGCCAGTTGTTTGAATGGTCAGTACGCTTGTAAGTTAGTTGGTTGGTGTGTGTGTGATAGTCACAGTTAGCGAGTGGGTGAGTTAACATGCCTTATGCTGGCTGGGCGAGCGGTGGCCTTCGGGTGGGAGAGAGAGCTGACCCAAACTGTGGACTGTGTTTGCAGGCTACGCTCAAAGGGCCCGATAGTGAAACCTCCTCGTGCCAGCTGCCCACTGACAAACGAGGCAACATGGGGCAAGCCCAGGCCTGCCTCGAGGGTTCTATGGCTGGGGAAGGCCCCCAGAGTGGAGCCCAGCCCCTTGGGAGCGACCATGCAGGAGGCCCCTGAGGGGTGCCAGGGTAAGTCACTAATTTATTTCAGTGTGAATAGTAGGAGTGAAACTAACAAGGCACTTTCTGAGGCCCACAGCTAGCCAGCCACTGCCCTAGGCCCCCATGGAACCAAGATCAAACTGGGGCGGGAGCTTCTCCCAGACCCCCAACACTGTTCCTCCTACCTTGCAGGATACTTCAGCCGGCTGGACCCACCCCTGGCTCCTCCACCAGAAGCCGGCAGGCGCATGGGGCTTTTGCAGGGTTGTGGCGCCATCTGGTGGTATATCTGGGACCCACATCTTGGCTTGCCAAGAGTGAGCAGGCAGTCCTTCAGAAGGAAGGAGAGCCGGGGACAGAGTAATGATACTTAGGACCGGAGCCAGGCCTGTGGCCAATCAAAGTATTGGCTCCTCACCAATCCCTAGTCTCTCATTCAACCTCTTTTGGGCCCATTGCTTGGGTACAACAGAGACGCCTAGGCCCAGGTGCTCATGGCCTAGCACTGGCCACTCCCAACAAGAGCTGGATGAGGGCAGAGGACAGAGAGCAAGGTGGGCAGGTGTCCTGGATTCTGTGCTCAGTAAGAACCTAGCAAGGTGACTTTTAACCCTGGCACTGATCATTAGGCGCTCTGGCCCTGCCGGGTCCCCCGGCACTGCTGTCTGGCTAGCAGGAACAGATGGGCATGGAGGAACTGGATGCGGGTGAGCTTAGCCGGGTGGGATTCTTGGGGGCGTCCTCTGGGCCAAGGCACATTTAATCCATGCACTCTGGAATACAGGATCCCCAGCAGTTCCCAGCAAGTTCCTCTCCCAGCCTGGAGTCCCCAACACACCAGCCGATGGAAATGTATTGGAGTCGTCCGACCTTGAGAGGATTTTCCTGACACTCTTATTATCTCTCCAATTCTTAAATACAAAAAAGTGAGCAGTGGGTGTCCAGAGTCATCCAGGAGGGGGAGACAAATGGCCTGGCATGACCCATGCCCTTGGAGGTGCTAGAACACATCGGAGACAACGTGGACACAGAAGCACACCCCACCATCATCTGAGCCTCAGCCTCTGAAATGGGACCACCCTGGGAGGACCGCATGGTCCAGCCTGCCCCCCCAATGTCCTCCTCTGACCTTTACCTGCACCCCATTCCCAAGGTCTACCCCCAGCCTGCAGGGCTGCCTCACAGGCTGGGGAGGGAAAGGGAGCCACCTAGCACTCAGCAAATGTGTCCACCCCCCCGGAGCATGCCTGCCCTCTGGCCCTGGGGTATAGCAGTCACTCCCCAGGCCGCCCCACCCATCACACAGCCACACTCAGCAGATACCTTCGTCCTTCCAGCTCTGAGTTTAAGAGCACCAGGAGATGCTAGACCATCCTCGGAGCCCCATGAGCCCCAGCTGCAAGTCATCTCTGACTGCTACACACTCAGAGCAAAGGACAACTCAGCCCCCAGGCCCTGGCAAGGAGGTGAGGGGCTAAGAGTGACCTGAAGGTCCAGGTAAGGGGGAGAATCTCAAGCCGCTTCAGTCTGCAGGGTGGCTCTGAGGCTGGAAGCAGAGTGTTTGGGCCAGGAGCCCAGGTTTGGGGCACAGAGATAGGACTCTTCCTGAGGGGCTGCAACTGACCAAGGAACCCCAAGTTCCATCTGTTCTGCACCTGTCTTTCAGCCTTTGAAATAGTGTGGGACATTGAATTTTGAGACCACAGTGAGTCGAAGCAGGCATGCCTGGTTCAGGGCAGGAAGGAGTGGGCCTCGTGTCCCTCCCCAGCCTGACCTCTGCTCAGAGGGCCTGGGGCCACTGGGTGTCATGGAAACTTAGGCAGGAAGCAGCTGCATGGCAACTTGGCAAACAGGGCCATGGCCTGGTGTTTCCCACTCTATTCTTAGAGCCCTGCCTTCCACCCTTGGCCAGGAATTCCGGCCTCCACAGGTCCCTATCCTAGAGCTCAAATAGATACAGACCCACCTAACCCAAAGCAGAACCCTGATTTGCAGGGTGCTTTGCATACAATAGCATATCTATCCCCCTTCGTGGAAATGCCACAGCAGACTGGATCGGTGGCACCCTTGCTCCCTCTAAGAGCGCCCCTACCCTTTGGGGCATTCTCAAGCTCAGAGCCACAGGGAGGAGGTGAGGAAGGAAGATTTCAGGGAAGTGGGATCTTCAGGGCTGAGCCTGAGCCTCCAGCACGCAGGGGACGCAAACCGTCTAACGGTGTGGGCACAGCAGGAAGCTCCAAGTTCACAGGCTGGGAAGGCAGGCTTCCCAGAGTCACAGGTAGTGGGAGGATCCGATGGTGGAACGAAGGCTCCTGTGTCATTCAGGTGCCCCAGGATCCTCCTCCGACGCTGTCTGGGATTGCCCCTGTCTTTGGGCCTCTCAGCCTGGCCTGTGGGCCATGATGAGACATGAGTCCTCCTCACCTCGCCTCCAGCAGTTTGCTTGTGTTACTGTTTCTGTCCTTGCTTTTTCTATGGGAGAAATCGCCAGTCTCTAGAGGGCCATCTCTCTCTCTCAGGTGATATTCTGGGCATTTACTGGCACTTGGCAGGCTCTGAGACACAGAGTACAAGACAAAGCCATCATCCCACCCTTTTCTCTACACCATCTGCCCAGGGCCTTTGCCCCACCCCTCTCCCATGGCTGCCTCACCTCGGAGCCCTCCAGGAAGCCTTCCTTGGCCCCCACCTTGAGTGCCCCCTGGAGCTCTACTCTCAGCTGAGCACATCCTAAGACCCACGAGGTTCCAGAGAGGAATGACAGGGCCGAGGCCAAGGGAGAGCCCGGAGGCTCCTTCCCTCTCTGGCTGGCTAGGCAGTTCTGGGGGGCAGCTGATGTCTAAGCTGGGCTCCAGGGCCAACCTTCCTGGCTCATCCCAGAAGGATCTTAATGACCAGCTAACGGGGAACTGGGAGGGAGGACCGAAGTGGGAGGGAGGATCACACTGGACATCTTATTGTTTAATTTTGTTTTAACCATGTGTCTGCATTATGTGTTTGACATTTTAAGAAAATAGCTAAGGCAGGCAAGGTGGGTGGGCTGGAGAGGGGCCCCGCCGGCCCTGCTTCAACCACCACCCTGGTCCATTATGACCTCCCCGGTTGTGCCCAGGCCTTTGTGACAGGCACCCCTGAGTCGGACCTGTGAACCATGACACCTGGAGGGCCCTCAGTAAGAGGGTGGCAGGTCAGGCCAAACCAGAGCCTGGACCTGGGGTTAGGAAGGGGTTACAGGGAGGTATGGAGGGGCCAAAAACCCTGGGACCTTGTGGCCACTCCCACCCCCCGTGCCCCCAACCCTCAACTTCGGGTGGCCATGGGGGATGCCTAGACCCACCATGCCAGGGTTTCGTAAGGTGGCCCTGCCTGGTGCCTCTCAGCTCCACTCACTCAGTGGAGTCAGCCAGGGCTTTTCCAGCCTCGGGGCCAGGGGGCGGGGGGCCCAGGGTAGGAACTGAGGTACCCGGGAGCTTTATTGCAAATGAAGAGGGAGAAATGCAGCGACAGAGACAGAGAGACCCAGTAGGGGTGAGACAAGGACAAATGGAGACAGGCCCGGGCTGGGGCTGGTCCCTGCACTCAGGAAGAGAGCCGGGGGTACCCAGGCAGCGGGGAGCCTCCGGCTCAGGGCCTAGACCCTGCCCGTGCCCACCAGGAGCAGGGACCCCAACCTCACTCAGGGCAGCCCCCTCCCAGCTCCAGAGTGTACCCCTGGGGCCTGCAGAACAGTCCTTTCTCCAACTGGAGCAGGAGAACCAGAATCTGGTAAGTGAGGCACCTGCTGCTGGACCTGCTCCCAGGCTCTCCATCAGTCTGTAGAATGGGCTCGCAGCTGTGCCTGGACCTCCCAAGCCCCATCCCCCTTTTCCTCTGCCCTGAAGCCTCTGCCCCAGCCCTGGCTGCCTCAGTATCCTGCCCAAGAAGCAGCTGTGACAGGTGGTCCTTTCTCTCTGCCCCACCCCCACCCCCAGAAAAGGCAGAACCAGGACCTGCGGGAGCAGCTGGGGGCCCTTCTGGGCCAGGGCAGCAGTTCCTGCCCCTGTGCCAGGAACACTCAAGCTGCACAGCCCTGGCCTGGGTAAGTGCAAGGCATCAGCCCGGCCCCAGCAGGACCTCCGGTGGCTGTCAGGAATGACCCTGTGACTTCACGCACCACACCCCCACGCCCACTCCCAAGTAGTCCAGGACCAGAGATGCTGCCCTTCACCTCGGGGCTGACCCAAGGGCCCTTCTGCAGCCCCCTGAGCAGGTCGGTACCCGGCCACTGGAGGACAGGGCACCTTTGCAGCTTCTACGACAGGAGGTGTGCCAGGGGGAGGAGTCCTTCGTGCAGCAGTCGCAGGTGGGCGCCCAGAGCCGGGCCGGGGCCTGGGGGCAGGGCTCCTTCGTGCAGCGGTCCCAGGTGGGTGGAGGAGGAAGGAGGTGACCAGCCCCTGGCCCTGCCCACGCCCACACTGTGCCCCTCTCCCAGAACGAGCTGCAGCAGATCCGATTGTCCTTCGAGAGGAAGAAGATGGCCATTACTGAGGTGCCCATCCGCCTGGGGTTGGGGAGCCTCTGGGGGATCCTTGTGGCGGACACATTTCCTGGGCATGACCTGGCCTTCCCCCCATCAGGTGTGGGACGGTGTTGCCGAGGTGCACATGGCCCTGAACAACCAGGCCACCGGGCTCCTGGTAGGTCCTAGAAGGGCAATAGTGAAAAGACGAGGGAGGCAGGGACTTGGTGGAGTTTGGGGTGAGGGGCAGAGGGGCGTGGCAGGGCAGTGGGTGCAGAACCCTTTACCTCCTTTGCCCCCCAGAACCTCAAGAAGGACATCCGGGGAGTGCTAGACCAGATGGAAGACATTCAGCTGGAGATTCTGGGGTGATGTGTTGGGGTCAGGTTGGGGGTCCGGCTGGCTGAGCTGGGATGGGGCAGATGCCCTGGTCAAAACGGGGCGTACCAATCCCTAATCCCGCCCCAGTTCCCTGGCACCAGACCAGAGGTGGTGCTGGGCTGGGGCAGGGAGTTGTTCACCTGCTTCCTGTGGCCCTGACTGTGCCACCCTCCCCCCAGGGATCGTGCCCAGTGCCGCACCCAGGCCAGGAAGGAGCAGCAGACAGCATGCGAAGCGGTAAGCCCCTGCCCCTCTCCCAGTCTCCCAGGCCCTACGTGGGGAGGGGACAGGCGGACTTCAGTGAAGGAGGCCCCAGGGCGGGAGCCCCACAAGAAGCCCGGTGACTGGTCCTGGGCAGGGGGGGCTGGAATGTGCAGCGCCAGGACACCTGCCCGGGACAGGCTCTGACCCACCCCTCCCCCACAGAAGGCACGGCCGCAGCTGGAATGTTCCGAGAGCCTCAAGGGCCAGCTCTGGTAGGTGGCTGCGTGAGCACGTGGGCAGAGCCCAGTCCCCCGGGACCGTCCCAAGGGCGCCCCTGCCCCCTGACCACCACCACCCGCAGGCTGCTGGCCCTGAGGCTGCTGCTGGGCGCCCTGCTGGCCTGCACCGCCGCATACGTGTACGTGGTGGACCCTGCACCTTTCGAGGGGCTGGTGCCGCCCCTGCTGAGCCGCGCCGCTGTCTGGAAGCTCCGGGCCCTGCTGGGCCCGTTCCTGCGCCTCGAGGTGGACGACTTCCTGCCCTTCTAGGCCGGAGGCCCAGCGGCCCCAGCGAGGAGGAAGCCAGGCGGCCAGCGTGGCCCCAGGTGCCCAGCGGCCGCGCCTGCCCCTATCCACGGCACTGCTGAGCACCTTTCCTGCCAGGAGCCACGGAGAAGGGTGGAGGCGGGGTCTGTCCTGAGGGCTGGGCCTGCGACTGGACATATAGTGGTGACACACGCAGTGTGTGAGCTTCTTTCCATGGAAACGGGGCAGAAGGCTTTGCTGCATCCTAAGGCTGCTCTCGCAGTGTGGGGGGAGGCGGGGCTCAGGGTGGCAACCCCACCTTGGCCCTCATGCCCCATCTGCCCACTGGGTGGCAGCCCCTCCACAGGAAGCCCCCAGCCTGTCCCAGCCAACCAGGAGGGCTCCGAGCGGGTGTCACGGGAGAGTACTCACTGACAGTGAGAACCTGGGGTCCTCGGTCTTCTTCCCTCATCAGGGGTCATGTTCTCATCCCAAATCTGCTCACCCTCTGGCCTCATCCCCCTCACATAACACGCTGTCCCCGTCTGGCGGACCACCTCACCCTTCCCACACCCCCTGGCCACCATTCCTGCCCTTCCCCACCCACGCCCCACTCGCGTCCCTCCCCATCCCGAGTCCCTGTCCAGTCCAGCCTCCCAGCATTGTCCCAAGGCTCAGAGGACAGGGGACCATGGGGGCGTACAGAGCCGTGGAGGTAAACACCAAAACTTTTATTTAGGATATTAAATTGGGGCAAGGAATACCTTTTAGAACATAAGAGAATAGCTTTGTGGCTTGTTCACCCCCAAGTGGGAGAAAGAGAGCTGCTGAGGGTGGCCAGGCCCAACGGGCTGGAGAATGCAGGGCTGTGGGCAGCAGGGCCTAGAGCTCCCCAAGCGGACATCTCAGAGTGAAGGAGTGACGACTGCCTGGCCCAGGCACAGCCGGTGAACCCGCCCTGGGCGGCCAGGTCTCTCCCCACCCTGGCAGGGCCCGGACAGCTCCAAGAGGTTAAGGCATCTATCTGTTCATATGCTGGGTTTGGGGGGCGGGGGAGCGCAGTGACCTGCAGGGGCAACCTGAGTCTCCCACCCCAGCCCAACCCCAGAGGCCTGGACTCCCTGGGGAGACAGTGGCCTCTAAAGTGCTTGGTCAGGCAGGAAGGTTGGGTGATGGCGTGACCCCCGGGAAGCCATGCTGGTCTTAGCCGCTCTGGGGCCCCTGCTTGGGGTATTGGACTCCCTGCAGCAGATGGGGACTTCCTGAGGTGGGTGGACACAGGATCACAGGCCCCGGGGGGCTGGGAGTCAGTGCAAGTATGGCTGGTAGAGAGGGGTCCTCCAGCCCACACCCCAGGGTTCATCATAACAGCCTGGCCGCCTGGACTGTCTTCCTGGGCTGGGTTGTCCCGGGCCCCACAGATGTCTACTTGGTGTCCCGCTCAGGCCCCGAGAGTCTGGGGAAAAGGCTAGAGGCCGCTAAGTGTAGGCGGCACACAGCCCCTCGGGGGGTCACCCCAGCAGCTGGACTCCAGGGGACCCTCAACGGAGGGCGGTCCTCAGGGAGGCCCAGGTGGCACAGGTGCAGGCCGGGGGGCACCCTGGGTGGGCCACGCCACCCCCATCCACGGCTGCAAGTGCCGATCCGCCCCCTGCGGGCCGCAGCGTCCCATGAGAGAGAAGCAGAAAGGTGGAGGTCAGCATGGGGTACAGCTGCCCAGTGCGGGGTCCATGGCCCTGGAGCCAGCCCGTCCCAGTCCTCCAATCTCTCCCCAGCCTGAAAAATTTGTGCATTCCTGATGCTTCCAGCCCCAACTTTTAACAGGCAGAGGAGGGGGCTGGTTTAGTAAGTAAAGCTGCAGGAAATCACAACAGCCCCACAGGGCCCACAGCCAGCAGGTAGCCCCTTAATGTACCCCCTACTCCATGTCCCCTAAGCCCATGGGGTGCCTGGGGGCCCCTGTGTAGGCTGGAGCCCCAGCCTTTCTCCAAGCACCCTGCTACTGCCAGGGATGATGCAGACCCAAGGGAGCTTCACGATCATCAGCTAAAGACCGGTGGGGCAGCCCCTGCCTCTCAGGCCCCCAACTTGGCCTAGGTCGGTGGCATCGCCCGCACGGAACGTCCGACCTCGTGCCACTGGCCACCACTTCTCCCGAGCCTGACCGGCTCTGACCCCACCCCAGAGCCCCTGAGTTGCAGCAACAGCCATGGCCTTGCTCAAGGAAAGGATAAAGATGATTCTTTTTCTTTTTTTAATAAAATTATAGATATATAGATGTAGATATAAAAACATAAAACAGACACAACGCAAGCGGACGCTGCTGTGTGCTTACTCTCGGGTCCCTGGCGCCAGGCAGAACTTGGACCCCTCCCCATGTGCTTCCCATGCAGGTGCCAAGGCTCTGGCAGGCCTGACTCTGCATGCCTTGGGGTGGGGAATCTCGTTTGGCAGGGAAGGGATTCTGGGTCTCAGAGGCCCCTGTGGCAGCGTCCGGCCTGTGCCTGTTCCCACCTGCCCCCATCACCTCCCACAAGAGCATAAAGCAGAGGTTAAGGCTTCAATGACAGCGAGTTTCCCAGCAGTGGGGGCAGCGGGGGCCCGAGCTTTAACACATGGGACACGGCATGGCAGCTCAGCGCAGACACAGGGACATGCCCACCAGCTGGGCCGGACGGGACACATGGAGCCAGGACCCCACCCACAGCTGGCGGTCTGTCTGTCCGTCTGTCCACCTGTCTGTCATAACCCAGAGCAGCCCCAGTGCTGGGTGCCTGTGGGCCAGGGCTGGGCTCCCTGCAGAAGAATCAGCCTCGCCAAGCCAAAAGCTCCCAGCAGGTCCCTGAAAGGCGGCGGGTTAGGAGCAGCCAGGCAGCAGGCCCTCGGTCCAGAAGACGGCCAGGCCCAGGCCTCTCTGTCCATCTCTGGGCCACAGTGACCCATCTGTAAGGGGAGTGGGTGGAGGCTGGCCTGGTGACCACCTCGGGTGCCCCCTCAAGGCCTCAACCCGTGGAAGCTGGGGCACTGACACATCCTGCAGCCAGCGGCCCTTGGCCCAGCTGTGCCCTGGTGAACAGATAAGTGGATGGACAGGCGGAGGATGAGAGACTGACTTGTGGAGGCGTGGTTCTCTCTCCTTCTGATGCGTCCACACCAGGCCTGGGCCTCCTTCTCTGCTGGGGCAGAGTAGTTGGGAAGGGGGGCAGCCGCTGGGGGGTCCTGGTCCCTGTGGTGCCATGGCGGATGGGTGGCAGTCAGTCCTCACACCGAGATCTCGTACGTGGTCCCACCCACACCGGACACCTTCTTAACGAGTGTGTGCCGGGCAGGGCTCGTGGAGGGCCCTGGGGGGCCGGCGGCAGGCCCTAGGCGGGCCAGGCCCGGGGACTGCCCGTTAAGCTTACTTGGGGGGGTCTTCAGCTGAGGGTGGTCCCTGCATCAAAACAAGCACATACATGCACACATACGGTGAACACGGGACCATGGCAGGACAGAGGCCAGTGGAGGCAACAGGACAGATGATACAGACGGAGCCCTGGATGGCCCCTTCCTTTGAGCTCAAAAGGTCCCACCCAGAAAATGGGTGCTGGTACACAGCCTGCAGGGGGAGGGCTGTGCTGTCACAGGACAGACAGGAGACATCAGAATGGCTGTCATAACCCCCCAGGTCCCTGGTCCCTCCCACTCACACAGACCACAAGAACAAGGAGGCCAGGTGGACACCAGCCAGCAGAGCCCTCAGCCCTGTCCATCTTGGTGTCCTAGCCTGGAGACCCCAGAAGTGACTGTAGCCCTTTCCCTATTCCTTCTTATGAAAAACAGGGGCCATGGTCCTGCCCCACGGCCTGCCCAGCAATGGCCTTGATGCCCAGTCGAGAGTACAGGAGCCCCCCGCCTTCCGCTGCCTCCCTGCCTGTGTATCTGCCACCTGCTGGGCCTCTCCTGCCCATAGCAGCAACCTCCTGACGGAGCCTTCACTCAAGGCAGCTGGGGTGACGCCCTGACGATGCCCCTGAGCCCAGCACAAGACCTGCACTCAGCAGGTGCTCAGTTCTTGTACTTGGACCTGACCTGCCAGGTACGCCAGCGTGGCATCCTCAGTTCCCCACCCACTTGGAGCCTGGGACCAGCCGACCCCTCCAGCCCTGGTTTCCTCATCTCTGAGCAGGGAAACCCCTGTTTCCAGGGGCTGTGTGCCCCACCCAGGGCGGCACACTGTGCTGTGGAGTGATGTCCTCTGGACTCAGCCTCCCGGGCAGGGACAGTGGTACCATCTCCCGAGGAAGAAGCCTTGGGATCCCCCACTCATGGGTCTGTGCTGGCTGGGAGAAAATGTGGGGCACGTGGCTCAATATGCAAATCCTCCCATGTCCTGAGATGTGCCACAGCGTCCTTGGAGCTGGGCAACCCTCCAAGTGACAGGAGGCTCCAAGTCAGGGGAGGCCCACCCACAGGTGGCCATAGGCCTCCTGGACAACCCACACATGCTCAGCCAAGAGGCCAACAGGCGTCCGGATGCCTGCCCCGTGCAGGGAAGCCCGAAGCACCCCCAGCACCCACCTCTGCAAAGCCAGTGAGGGCGGTGGTTCCGGGAGGTCCGTGTGGATGAAGGCGATGGCCTTGGGGCCCATGTAGGAGGGCGAGCGGGGTGTGCTGGGGGGGGAGGGTGGGCCCTGGCGCAGGGGAGACCTGTGCGAGCCACTGCTTGGCCGGGGCCCTGGGGCGTTGTTGTTGGCCAGGTCTGCCTGGAGAGAGGAGGAGGAGGTCCGAGGCGCCCGGCTAACAACGCTCGACAGCGAGGACAGAGATGTCTGCAGCGCAGGGTTGCGGGCGCCTCCGAAGCCAGGCCCGGCCACCAGGTCATCTCTGGAGCCATAGCGTAGCACAGGGCCGCGGGGCCCCTCGGACAGCACGGTGGCCTGCTGCAGGCTGTAGGAGCTGGGTGCGTCGTAGACGCCTGAGTCGCCAAAGAGCGAGTCGGCCTGAGAGCGCAGCAGCCGCTCACGCTCCTCCCTATCCTTGCGCTCCTGGATGGAGGCCATGATGGTCCTGGACAGGTTGTCGTAGCGCACGGGTGAGGGCTCCCTGGGCCGGGGGCCCAGCACAGGGCTGAAGCTCCGGGGCGGGGGCCGTGGTGGGTCACCCACCGCCCCAGGGTGCAGGTATGGTGAGCGATAGCTGGCCACGCTGGCCGAGGGGTGGGCCGGGCATGCATGGCCGCCGGGCAAGCCGGGGGTAAGCAGGCTGTCATAGGATAGGCTGCCATTGCGGTTGGGCAATGCATGGGGGGCAAAGATGCCCCGACGGGGCGTTGGGGGCCCCCCTCGGAGTGCAGGGGCTGCAGGGCATGTGGTCCCCGCCCCGCCGGCTTGCAGCCTTGAGGCTCAGGGAGCGCAAGGCCCCTGAGAAGGTGTCGGAGGCGCTGAGGGGCGGGGACGGAGGGCAGGCTGTGTGCAGGCCACCGGGTGTATAGTCAGGGAGGTCCAGGCTGGGCTCAGACGTGAAGTCCAAGCTGTGGATGCTGTCCTCCCCCAGCGTCAGGGAGTCAGGGCCCGGAACCTGTGGGAGAGAGGGTACACGTCTGCCACTGCCCACCCACCATGCCCCACCCAGCCACCAGGTGCTCTGTGCCCACTTGGAGGCCACAATCCTGGTGCCATCAAGGTAGTGGCAGGTGTAACCAACAAGCTGTCCCAGAAGCTCTCTCTACCCTGACCACACCACCTGTTCCTTGTCCACCACAAAAGAAAATGGGGGCAGGGTAGAACAGCGCAGTGACACCCAGACAGTGTCTCCCCAGGAAGGGTACGCTCCAGCTCACACTCCCAGCGGGGGGCAAGGCAGAGGGGCAGCCTCGGAGCTGAACCTTAAGAGACTTAATAACCACACAGTGACCAGGCCCTCTCCCAGGCACCCCACCCCTGTGGGTCAGGGCACTACAAGGCCATAGCTGGCTGCTGCAGACACCCAGGGAAGTATCCGTGGAGCCCACCCAGCCTAGGGAACAGCCGCCATGATAGGGAAGAGGGGCCTCTTTGAGTCTCCATGATTTGAGGCATATGGTCTTGGGCTGGAGACAAGAGCCTCAAAACCCAGAGGGAGCACAGGTGGGGAAATGTGGCCTCAGGGTACTTGGCAAACCCCAGATCCTCCATGGGATCCAGGAAAATCCCAGGAAGGAGGTGACTGGGCCAAGGTACCCAAAGGTCTGTCCTCCTATCTCTAAGGGCCACTGCACACTGGCCAGGGAGGCTCAGATTCACTGCCCAGACCAGTGGGCCCCGAGAAGCAGGGTCAGGCATGGCATTGGTTCTGATGGGGGCGGGGGCAGGGCTTCCTGGGGTGAAAGTTGGGGCTGGTCTAGGTGTGTTGGTCCAGCCACAGGGCTACCTCTCGGGTGCCCATGAAGGAGGGTTGGCAGCCTGGGCGCACATGGGGAAATCCCTGGGAATTCCTGAGGCTGTCCAGGGCTTCTGATTGCTTCATAGTGAGTGAAGAGTGCTTATACAACTCAGGGAAATAAATGTGCTTTCTCAAACAATCTCGGGTTCTTTTAAAGCCTTCCCATGGGCCTTATGGAGTGACTAATGGTGGAATTCCAGGCATCCTGGCACATACCGCTCCTGGGGGCAGCCGCCTACTGGGCCAGCGGGCAGTGCTGACCAAGGGAGAAGAGGCCTGAACTGCCTGTGCCAGCCTCTCCCTGGGCACGATGCCCTGCTCCCCTCCACCACCCTCAGCTGGGGTCCCTGCAGGGTGGGGTCCTGCTGGCACCCTCTATAACCCAGTGAGGCCTCTGGGGGTAGGGTCTCTGGGGCGGGGCCAGGCTTCCTCACCTGCTCGCCTGGCCCACAGAAGGGCGCCTTGGGAGCCGTGGTAAAGGTGGGCCGGAACTTATACATGGCGGGTGTTGGGGGGCTGGTCCTCTGTGCTGACAAGGCGCTCTCTGGGGGAGATGGACCATGGTCAGGCTGGGGTCAGCCCATGTCCCTCCCCCAGTTGGCTGGCCCCACCTCACCAGCACTGCCCGGGCGTGGGGTCTGCCGGTCACTGCTGAACGTGCCAGCCTCCACCTTGGGGGGCAGCGGTGGCCCCAGATCCAGTGGCTTCTCATCCAGCTGGTCCAGGTTGCCCTTGGACTGGGATGGGGCATGGTCAGTGGTGGATAGGGTGCAGGCCAGGGGCAAGGCTTAACTGGAGACTCCTTCCTAGGGCCCTGGGACCTAGACCCTTCCCCAGAATCCACCCAATCCCCCCTTCCATTTCTCTAGGCCCCTCCAACCTAGTTGTTTCCCACCGCCAAGGGTCTGACACCCCATCCCCTACCCACCCCGGGGCCCCCACCTTGCTACGGCCTAGGCCAGCCTTTAGTCCGTTGTCACTAAGCTTGACCTTGAGTGGTGCGGCTCTCTCCAGGAGCTCAGGTCGAAGGAAGGGCGGCTTCAGGCGAGCGGCAAGTGGCAGCCGAGGTGGCTCCACTACATACCTGCATCAGGGTCAGAGAGGTCAAAGGCCAGCGTAACCCAGCCTGAACACAGACTTCAAGGGCGGGGCCACCCCCACCTGCCAAGGGCAGAAGTGGACCAGAGTTAGGGTCCACAGCTGCCCACCCAGAACCCAGCAGAGGCCCCCTCAACAGCCCACCCAGGCCTCACCGAGGAGCCAGGGGGCTACACAGCACATGCTCCACGTTCCCATAGCAGCCTCGAGTGAAGGGGTTCACGCCCCCACGGAACTTCCCTGTCACCTGTGGACACAAGACCCTTCAGCCAGCCTGACCACCCAGGGTCTAGGCCAAGGTGGGCAGAGGGACAGGCAGAGACAGCCGGGGTTCCAGATGGGTTAGGTAAGGTCAGCCTAGGGGTACTCCCCCCAGGACACCCCAGCCTGTCCCTGCAGGGAGCTGTGGAATGTCTGGGCCCTGAGTCACTGGTGGCTGTAGTGGCACAGCTCCACACCCCAAGCCCCACTGGGGTATCCAGAACCAGAGCCTCCCCCACCACAGTTGTACAGGCCACCTTGGCTGAGGGTCCCTGTAGCCCTGCTCTGACACCCCCATCTCCCCCCCCCACACACACACACAGGGCCCTGGGATGCCCTGGCCCTCTCAGAACCGAGGACACCTCATCCTCATCACTGTGTGGTCCTACCCAGGGTCTGCACCTGTTCATTGGTAGTGCGCCCCCGAGTGACCAGCACCACGTGGAAACCGGTGAGGCCGATGACAGGGATGAAGAAGAGGCCAGCCACACACATGACAGCCATGCTGGCCCGTTAAGGCCAACGGCTGTG
Organism: Eonycteris spelaea; assembly: GCA_003508835.1. Lineage (NCBI taxonomy): Eukaryota > Metazoa > Chordata > Mammalia > Chiroptera > Pteropodidae > Eonycteris > Eonycteris spelaea. The sequence continues at coordinate 339,290 of PUFA01000339.1, forward strand.
GGTGAAGACATGGAGCAGGTGCCTGTGGACAAACTGCCCACCCAGGGAGAGCAACCCGCCCGGTGGGGATCCTCAGGCAGCTGCCCCGCCCCTCCGAACCATGGTTTCCCCCTGTGAAATGCATCCCCGGCCCACGCGGCCTCTGCGGTCTGGCCAAGGATACGTGATGGCGGTGTGGGCGGCTCCCAGCCCCTCGGCATGGTTCAGCACGTAGACCAGGCCGAAGGCCACGACGCCCACCATGTGCGCGCTGAGCGACAGCAGGAACAGGAAGAAGTAGCGGTAGTTGCGGCGCCCGATGCAGTTGTTGACCCAGGGGCAGTGGTGGTCAAAGTCCTGGGCGGGAGCAATGCATCAGGGCACGCGGCAGGCAGGGCGGGGCAGGGACACGGGGGGAGGCGAGCTGGAGGGGGTCCTGGGGCAGTCACCTCGACGCAGTTGTCGCAGACACTGCAGTGGGAGCAGCGTGGCGGGCGGTAGAAGTGGCAGGTGGCGCACCACTTCATACGGACCTGGATGCCCCGCACATCCACATTCTTGTACAGCGGGGCCCGGAAGTCGTCCTCCTTATCCTCGTCCTCATCCGCTGTGGGCCAGGACCAAGGAAGGCGGAAGGAAAGGGACTTTGCTGGCGGAAAAGCTCCCAACTGATCTCTGCCAGCCCACCCACCAGGACCCCACCACCCAAGACTCTCCCGTGGTAGCCGCTCACACTCTAGCAAAAGTGAGCAGATGATCTGCCCCAGTATGGGGCCCTACCTCGGGGGAAGATGCCAGGGTCCATGAAGGTGGCCATGCTGAAGTTGGCCAGCACAAAGAGGAAGATGATGCCATTGTAGACGGGAACAGCTGGGGACACAGCTCGTGTCAACCATGGGCACCTATGTTGGATAGCAGAGCAGAGCTGGGTTTGATGGTGTGGTGGGTGGGTGAGGAGGGGACTCAGGGGCAGAGGAATTAGGCATGTTCATGCATGTGCAGGGCTCCAAGGCCACCATCAGTGCTCAGCATGGCAGTTAGCAAGGCCACTGCTGCCAGGGGCCCTCTGGGAGACCCCCTGCCCATCAGCCTGCTGCTCCTTTGTTCAGCCACTGTGTGCTTAGTTCACAGTGCTCGGACACCATGTGCCACCTCTGACCCCAGCAAGCCCTCAGGTGGCAGCCAGGAATTCAACTCACAGTTGAGCAAACTAAGGCTCAGAGAGGCCCATAGGCCTGCGATGGCACCGTTGAGGAGGGGTGGCCAGAGCCCACTCATGTCCTCCCATACCACGCGGCATCTTCCCTGGGCTTCCCTATTTTTGGGGGGATAGAATGGAGGCAGGAGCCCAGGAAGAAAATGAGCCCATTCTGCCGCCTGCTATGATAGACAGAGGCCAGTGACCTACCGGGCAGCTTGGGCCACCCCTAGTCCTCACCCAGACCTATCCCCAACCCAGTGGGCCCCCTAAACATGGAAATTCTGGGTTGTGAGGAGCCTCAATTCTCAGTCAGTAAATGCAGAGTGGGCGGCACCCCTCCTCCGGGCCACTGAGCACATCCCCATCTAGGCAGGCGGCCCGCTCTTTTTAGTTGGTCACCTTGCTCTCCGCATGGCGGTGCAGAACAGTTGGAGACTCCAGAAAAGCATGACGCCCCCGCCCCTCCCATCTCTCACTACTCCTCAGCACTTGGCTCCACGGTTGCCCTCTTTTCCAGGAAGGTTTCCCAGACTCCTGGCACCCGGGAAGAGTCACACAGACCTCCCTGGGTGCTCTGCCACAGAGAGTTTTATCCTCAGCCCTCCAGGGATCTGACCAGAGCCCCCTCTGTAAAGACCTACCAGCACAGGGCCTGTAGTCCCCTGCCCTGACCCTGTGACAGGTCCCGAGTCCATCCGCTTGGCTCTCACAAAGCGCCTCTAACCTCAGGCTCCCTACCTCGCACGTGTCTCCTAGCTGCTGTGACAAGCAGGGGCATCAGGGAGTTTGCTCCCCTCCCAGTACTGAGGTACGCTGCGGAGTTGGGGAGCCGGTGGGGATCTCCCGCAGCAGCCCTGACCATGAGGCCGGACATTATGGACACCAGCAGGGTAAGCAGCACCCCAGGTCCTGCCCGTCACCCAGCGCAGGCTGGCTACACTGGCGCACCCACGCCTGCCTTGGCCGGGAGCCAGCCCTGCCACCCCAGCAACCACCTCCATGGCAGCAGAACTTCGCTATTTTTAGTGGAAAGCAAGAGGCTATTTAAAGATTCCCTTCCCACGGCAGCACACTTGGTGCCCAGAGCCCGAGTTACCCCTTCCTCTTCTCCAGGACCTGCCTTGGAGGTGAATTCATGGCCTGAGGACAGGGTTTCCTCTGCTGGAAGGGTCTTCCTCTGCCACCCTTTTCCCAGGTGGCCTGGAATATCCATCCACCAGTGGGTGCCTTCCATGCTCCCCATCCCTGCGTGCTGAAGCCTGGCATACTAACAGTGCTTAATGTGGGTCTGCAGCCCCTCATCCAATCCCGTTCAGCAAGGTGACAGTAGGCCCCTGAGGCATTTGCCCAACAAAGCAGGGGTGGAGGCGCAGGCCCAAATGCTAGTGGGGGCAGGCTTTCCAGGCACGCCCAGGACCCAGGGAAGGGTAGGGCACCTCAGACCCCTCTCAGGCAGTACAAACCAGCTCCCCATGGTGTCTTTTAGGAAGGGCTGGCCACATTATCTGTGCCAAATGCAGACCACTTGTTTAAACAATATGAAGAGTTTTAAGACAGTGACAGGAGAGCATTCAAGCGAACTCAGGCCCTCATGCACCTGTGCACTTCAAGGGCCAGTGGGGGCAGCCTGTTCTGGGAAAGGAAGAGGCTGAAGGGACCTAGGGTGCACTGGGGCCAGCTAAGGACAGGTAGATGTACAGACATGGGGTGCAGCAAGCAGGTGGGCACTGAAGATAGGAGGACACACAGCGGGGAGACCAGAGTGTGGGTCCAATCCACCATTCTGTCCAGGTTTCGCTGGTGAATAAGCAGGGCCTGCTACCCACCTGCCCTGCACAACGTTGGGGGACCCTTCTGCCCTCCCTATCTTACAGACAAGGAGCAGATAGAAGGTTTGACACACACCCAAAATATTCGGGTGAGTCTGCATCTGAGCTAGGAGTTGAACCATTACACAGGCTGGCAGGGACTGAACCCCACAGGCAGCCCCCACCCCCACACTGACCAGAGCTCCTGCTGGCCTGGGCAGCCTGTACTGCTTTGTCCTCTCTGAGCCTTGATGAACCCCCAGGCTACATGAACGGAACATGGGTGAGACGCCTGGGGCTGGGAGGCGGCAGCTGTTCTTGGAAACCTGCACCGTGACGGAGCAATGCTTGGATAGAGGTGGTGGGCAGCCTCTGTCCAGCGTGGGCATGAGCTACCCACATGCCTGGGCCATGCATACCTGGGGAGGGAGGGCAGGGTCTTAGCTGGTGTTGGGCAGGCTCAGGAGGGATGCAGAACCTTGGACTAGGACCTGAGCCATTGCCCCTTCTGCTCACCATCTCTGGCCACCCAGGCTTAACTCAGACCCAGGATCAGATATTACATGCGTTCCTGTCCCCCCACACTCCCCCAGGTGGACTTTACCACCAGGGCACGCTATAAGGGCGACTCAGACTCAGGTCACGCCTAAGAGGGATGGCTCACTGGCCAACGCTGCCAAGGCCTGGAACTCAGCCACCTGGGGAAACATGTGAGCTAAAGGGGAAAACATGAAAAAGCCCATTCAAGTACATGCACAGACACACAAACATGTGTGCGTACTGCACAAGCATATACACAGACACATGTGCACACACAATCGCACACAAAAGGAATGTGCGCACGAACACACACAAACCTGTTACTACATGCAAGACATACATGTACAAGCATCTGCATGTATAGATATGCACACTTTTGCACACGCTGGTACACCTGCATGAACAGGCATCCACATGACTATAAAAGCACACCCGCACAAACACGGATGTGTGGAAAGGTGAATACAACACAGACATGCAAACATGCCCCTCCTCCCACTGACCCCATCCCTGTTCAACCCGGACTCAGCCAGTTCACACCGCCCTCCTATCTCTCTGGGCTCCCCTCCGCTCCCTGGAGATGGGGCAGGTGTGAAGATGAGTGAGAACATGCAAGCTTTAGGCAGGGCGGACAGCACTGTTCAGTCCACCTTGAGTCCCTCCTAGGCTCCAGGAAGACCCCTTGGCCCACAAGAGTGATATCCTGCTCCCACCCAGGAGAAGTTGCACTACAGGCTTGCCTCACTGAGCAGTGGCAGCCACTGCTTGCTGCTCCAGCCATGTTTTGGGCCAGGGCAGGCCTAGGGCAGGGTGGCTCAGCTAAGGCTCCCAGGCCTACACCCTGGCCAGCCCCTGCCCCTCAAGCATCAGGGCCACAGGCCACTACCATGGGCCCCACCTGTGTCATGGCCCTGAGTCCCACCTGGGCAGACAGGGAGATACCACCCACGGAGGGTGAGGGGTTCTACAGGGGCAGCATACGCTCCACAACTAAATGTGGAACGGAAAATTTTAACTAAGACATTTTCACTTAAATTAGGTTCTTCATTAACACCGTTTGTGCTCATACACAGAGGCACCGAGCACCAGAGGGTCTGCGGCACTCTGCCCTGATCAGGACTAGCAGGGCTCTGGCCACGTGTACCCACCTATCTGACCATATAGACCTTCTGAGCAAAGGGAAAAAACAGACTCAGGGGCCAGGGTTTACCCCGGGGCCACACGCAGTGAGTTCTTGGAGGGAGCTCACACCAAGTTCTCCCACCTTCCCATGAGGCCCCCGTGAGCACCTCTGTCTACCTGGGCCCGCCACTGGCTGGCCTTGTCCTGGGCTGGGCCTCCCACTGTCCCAGGCTGAGCCTTGTTTCCTGATTGGGCCTCTGAGCATAGGGAGAGTTCAGGCCTATCCTGAGAAGCAGCCCGACATCCCAGAAGTCAGGTCAATGGCCCCAGACAGAGACAAGACGGCCCAGCCCAGTCCTAAGTGTTATATTCTGCCATGCAGCTGGCTCTCTGATGTTCACAGGGTCCTTGTTCTTCTGCAAAGTGGCTTTGTAAGGAGTAAGGAGGAGCAGGGGCACAGGCTTGACCCGGGGACCCTTGAACCATGTCTTTTTCCCCCAGTGCCTGACCCAGCTTGGTGGTGAGCCAGTATGAAGAGCTTCTGGGGCCCAAGGGAACACAACTGCCCCAGGAACCCTAGAGGAGGAAGGCTGCTGGGAACCTACCCTGCGGTGTGCAACCCATTCTCAGAGGGTGGATGCCCCCACCTCCTGGCATCCTTCCTATGCCCCAGAGTCTCCTGGCAACATGTCTGAATGTCCTGCTGGTCCCAGCACCCTCAATGAGCTGGTCCAAGGGAGGGGTCCTTGGTCTTCTAGGCCCCTGGCTCCTTACCCTGTATGGCACCAGGAGTTGCTTCTTATGTGGACCTGCCCCCAAGAGGGCAACTCATGTTTACTGAGTGCAGAGAGGAGGCCAATAAAGTTCATGAAACAAAGGCAAAGAAGATAGGAAGCTGTGGGCCTGAGGGAGGAGGACACAGGAGGAGCCGCTCCTCCCTGAACACGTTTAAAGGCGTGGAAGCAGGTCTGAGTCTGCAGAAGGCCTGGCCCAGAAAGGGGGCAGAAGCATGAGTACTGGGATGACAAGAGGACAGTTCCAAGAAGGGGACTGCCTGGACCCCTCCTTGTCCAGAGTCAGTACATTGTGCTGGCATGAATGAGCCTGGCCCATTCCAGCCTCTTCTAGGAACCCAGCAGCCAGGGCAGGGCAGACCAGGGTCCCTTCAGCCCAAGGAATGTGACTTTGGGGCCAAACTGCGGGGGAGCCCTGTCCTGGGGAATAAGCAAGGCTCCCTTGGCTAGATGGTCACTGCACCTAGACTCTGGCTAGTGCCCCTGGGTCCCTATCCTGCCACACAGAGCACCTTCCCCTGGGCCACACAAGGGTTCTGGGATGCAGGCAAGGTCTGTGGTGCCCCAAGGGTACCCTGCACCTCCCGGCATTGAGGTCCCTGAACCCGGACCCCCAGCTTTGACAACAAATTAAGGAAGATCCAGCACTCAACAGCCTCAGAGCCAACTGCTTGGGGGCAGGTCAAGTTCACAGGATAGCCCAATAAGGGCCCTCTAAAATCACCAGAAAGAGCTCACCTAAATGCTACAGTGAAGCCAGGTGAGCCTAGGAGAGGAGGAGATGGACGAGCCCTCTGGGGTGGGGTCAATTTCAATTTCTTTTTATGTTATTTTTTCCTGCATTTGACAAATTCTGGATAGAAAACCTTTATTACTTTTAAAGTCAGGAGGAAAAACACTGAATTGCATTTAGGGAGTAAGAAACTGAGACGAGCAAGTAGAGGCCAAAACTCTCCAAGGCCCCACTCTGGCCCCAGAGCCAGGACTGCGCTGGGCCCCACCCCTCTAGAAGACCCAGCAGGATGCGGTCCCCTCTTCCTGTGCCTGCTGCCTGTCTGCCTCTCTCTTCTCTGCCCCACAGCCAGCAGCATCTGAGTGACAAAAACATGCCTGCTCACCAAAGCCAGAAATAAGCCCATCCACACAGGCCTTTTTAAACACACTCTTGGCAGCCTGTGGCATCTACCTAGCCCTGAAGTCCAGGTAGGGGGCTCTCCCACCTCCACAGGCACCCAATGCACACTCACTTCCACTCGGCAGTCACCCTCACTTCTTATTAACGTGAAAGGGTGCCAGATCAGCCCCTGCCCACCCTGCTCCAGGCTCACTCACACTCAGCAGCTGACCCAGAAGCCCAGCTGGCTTCAGCCACTCCTGAGGCCTCAGGTCCCCAGGAAGGTTTGAGCGATCCTTGCTCTGGTCATCAGGATGGTATCTCAGCCTGGAACTTGTAGAAGGGGGAGGTCACATACCCGCATGGCTAACGCCAGGAGCCCTGGGGGACCCCCATGATCACGGAGCTGTGTAGTCAGCCTGCCACTCTGGATGGTGAGCTAGCCTGTGTCTCAGGTGAAGAAGCTAAGGCTGCAGGGTCCGAGAGCTTGCCTGCTTTCTGCCTCAAGGGTCTCACTGCCCATGATGGCCAGTTGTCCCTGGGTGTGGCCTGGCCTGGGCCCTCTAGCTGTGATCACTGGGCCTTCCAGAGGAGGTCAAGGAAGAGTGGAGGGTAACTGCCAGGCCAGCGTCTCTGGGGGCTGTGGGGCAGGCACGTGGCAGACTGGCCAGGCCACACCTACGCGGGGAACAACTTGGACTACAGCCAGGAGGGGACCCAAGAGCCTCCCTCTGGCAACTTGCAGAGAGAGCTAGTGGCTCTGGGCAGCTCATGTCTCCTCCAGCAGCCTGTGGGAGGGGAGGGCGGCAGCCACACCCTGGGCAGCCACTGCACACTCTCTCCTGTCCAGGCCCAGTGCCTCACATCCAGGGCCTGCCTGGCACACTCATCAGGTACCGACAAGGCACTAGTGTCCCCACACACAAGACTCACCTCTCCATGGTGCCCCAGGATAGGCACACTCATGGCTTCAGCCTCAGTTGAATCTCAGGATGGAGACTCACGTTGCCCACAGCCCTGGTGCCAGCCCTACCCAGCCCACCAGCCGCTGCTCCCGGTCCCACCCGGCTGTACCCAGTCTCTGTACCTAGTCCCTACCCCTTGTGGCCAGGCTGTAACCCCCTGCAACCCCGTCGACGCGATGGACTCACGTGAACACGAAGAACAGGGTGCTGGAGCCGACCAACAGCGCGGCGGCCGTGGCCACCGGGATGTACTTGGCGGGTTTGATTCGCGTCCCGGGGCTGCGGGGCATCCTGGGCGCCGCGCCGCCGCATCCCTCCCCGGGGCCGGGCGGGCGGGGCCGGCGGGGGTCGGGCCGGGGTCGGGCGGGGCGGGCTGGAAGCGGCGCAGGACCCGCGGCGGCGGCGGCGGCAGCGGAGGAAATCCCACCCCACGGGCGGCGCGGCGGCGGCGGCGGCGGCGGCGGCGCGCTGATGTCAGCGTGCCCCTTAAGGTAGACCGGAAGGCGAGGGGGCGGGGCCAAGGACCCTGGACTACGCGCCCGCCCTCCAACGCCCTCCTCCTGGCTCTGGGTGCTGGAGCCGACCCAGGCCCGGGACCCCCGAGCCCCTGGCCCGCGCGCGCACCAGAGCACAGCCGGCCTTCTGCGCGGCGCTCAGAACCCTCGGATGGCGGGCCTCTCCTTGCCTGGGTTCCCCAGCACAGCGAGTGCCCGGGGCTCTCTGAAGCTATGCAGCCAGCCGTACTTAGCATAGCCGCAGGCCATGCCCACCGGGTGGACACCATAGAAGACGCCAGGCATCCTGTTGCCACTCTGCAGGTCCTAGCGCTACAGCATGTCGGCCCCCTCTTGGGCCTGTTTACACAGACCTTTTCCTGAATACCTCGGAGCATGTCTCTGGGGGCAGGCTGAGGTCCCTGTTCCATGCTCTTCTGGATAGGGCCAGACGGACTCTGTCTCCCTTCCTACCCACTGCATTCGGGAGAGGGGTTGAATGTTGACACTGCAGGGGCACCTTGGTTGTTTACCTCCTGCCCACCTTACAGCCCTTGGGCCATTCGGCTGGACCAAGCCCAGCCAGCGGGGAGGGTAAGGGCAGGGGCTGCTGGGCGCTCCGCGTCCTGGCCCAAACTGCAAGCTTGAGTGTGGGTGGGTGGGAGGCTTAGGGCCGGCTGAACGCCTCAGCCTTCCCAGGACAGGGTGGAGCACCCCTCAGGAAGCAGCGAACACTCAGCCTGAGCCTGGGATAGGGGCTTAGTCAGGCCCACCCTCTGGAAGGAAATCCCTCCGCCTGCGTCGCCGCTGCCACTTAAGGTGGACCAGGGGCCTCGCAGTACTCGGCGGACCAGCTGTACAAGGCGGGAAGCTGGTACAGCTTCTCTGAGGGGACCTGGATCAAGATCAGAAGCTTCCCCAGTGAGGACCAGCAAATGCCTCGGTCTGCGGCCATGCTCGGTATACACAGCCAAATATGCCAGGCTGCCACAGGCCCTGGGTCTCCTTACCTGGGGGCCCGTTGGTTAGTGGGCCTTCTTAAGGATCCAGCCCCAGCTCCACAGGTTGTGGGCTGAGCTGTGAGCTATTAAGAACCCAGGATGGCCGCCATACTGCGGTGTTAATGAGGCTTGACAGCAGATATGATGGGTTTTCTCTCACAACACTCAGTTGTATCTCTGCCATGCAGGGTTTCTAATCCAGGAGGCACAGCACGTGTGTGGAGAAGGGCTAGCTCTAAGGAGGGGTCTGGGGCACTGGAGGGACTCAGGGCACAAATGTGGGCAGAAAGCAGACCCCTACTCACTGCTGTTCAGCTGTCACAGCCCTAGGGTGGCCTCATACAAACAGGCCTTTGGGGCAGGAAACATCATTGCAGCCAAACTGCGCCCCACCTGCATCACCCATGCTCTCCTCCCCACCCCTGCCTGCCCTCTTTGGTCAATCGGCCTGGATGCATGTCCACCCTTCAGAAGAGGCTCCTCCCAGCAACTCTCCATTGCACCCCACCCCAGGACAGCTGAGAGTAGTGGAGGCCAAATGCTGGTCATGGGAAAAAAGTGTACTCATGCCTCAGTGTTGAATTCCCTGCAGAAGGGGTCCCAAGGTGGAGTGGGCCCTGTGAAGCCACTGCCCAGATGTCCTCTCACCAGGGAGTTAAGATTCCAGGGAAAGTAAAGTGTAGCTTCAACCTGCGGACTGGAAAGGTATTGTAACTAATTTCTCTCCATCCCAGTATCTTTAACCCCTCAATTTTGGTCTTACCATTATCTGTGCCACAAAGAGTCCACCTGGAAATATACTGGCTGTGAGACTCGAACCCCTACTGCCATTCTTGTTCATCCTAGTGGGGCCGACTGTTGCACCTGCATGTCTCCCTTTGCAGCACAGTTCTGCAGTGTCAACAGCCACGTCTTTAAATGCACCCTGGTCATAGCACTGCTCTGTCCCCCAGCCATTCTGAGGGGCTTTGTCCACTTGGAGATATACCTTACCCAAGAGGAAGTTGGCCTGGGGTTTTACATCAAGTGGGGTATTATCTTTTATTGGAGCCTAAATCAAAGATAATGTTAAACATCTCTTCTGTGTTCAAAGGGGTGTCCAACCACCCCTTTGTCAAGGAGCAAGCCCCTGGGTCCAGCCTTTCATACAATGCATCCAAAGGAGGCCCCACAGGAAAGCAGTATCTGCCCTTTATAGTGTAACAATTCCAATTCGTCATGATGGGTGAGGTGCATAAGCTTCACTGTCCCTCCCTGGGTGGGAAATACCACTGCACCAACACCAACTTCAAGTCTCAAAACAGGCTCATACCCCAGGGCCTAAGGCTGACAGAACACAACGAAGCTGGCCAGTGAAGTCCTCAATTTTAAAACAAGAGTGGACATCTTCCAGAGGGACCAAGGACACAAGGTTTAAACTGGACAAAGACCACAGGACACACAGGGCCCACATAATAGACTTGGCCACATTATAAAGCACTGTAGGTGTTAATGGCAAACAGCCACAAGGGGCATGAGCATGTGAGTGTCCTCTCCAGCTAGGCATGAGCTTGCTCCTCCCCTGCTGGAGCGGGGTGAGGCTCCAGTTCCTCAGAGCCTTGGTGGTCTTCCTGGGACATGCCATCACAGTTGGGACCATACACTTTCAAAATCCTGACCACAAACTGAAAACTTCTCCCCTACTTAGAATGACATCTACAGAGGCAGCCCATTTATGAGACAAAATCCCAAATGGCATTAACCTATTTGCATTCCTGAAAGCATCCTTTAATGTAAAGGTATTGCAGATGTCCACAATTCCACCCCGATGGGAGATGCCAGGAGCACATGGATGAGATAGTTTTCTACGACGATGGCAGTGGGGCCAAGTCCTGCCTGTGCACTTCACTAGACTGGACATGCATGCTATGGGACTGGCCTTTCCCAGGCTGACCAAAGAGAGCCTTACCAAAGCCTAGAGACCTGCTTGGCCACCTTATGTCACAGCAAAGGAAACTGGTGGTTTTCCTTTCTCTCTCCAAAAGAAAAAAAAAAATCTTACCTACTCCTGACCATAGGACAAAAGTACACAAGGCCTTCAGGACGCAGAGCACCCAGCAATGGCCTCTCCTAGCCCAGCTGCCCACTAGCACTGCCTCAGACACACCACGGCAACAGCGGCCAATAGCGGCCCAAAGTTCATGACAGAGCGAGTATGACAATGGGGTTGGACCCAGAGTGCCACTCCAACACCCTAGAGCCAGCAGGAACCCACACTGCTCCCAGGACAGGGCTGGCGCATACACGGTCCTGCCCTCTGTGCAGGTTTTCAAATGTGTTGTTTATTCACTATTTTTGATGACTATAAATAAGTGTTTCCACTATGGAAAAGAAAGTTAGCACAGTACATTTTCATGACTGGGGAATGGATTTTCTGAAGTTGTCTTCAATAGGGCAAAAACTTAGAAAAAAAACCTGAATGTTAGAATTCAGTTCTTTATATAAAGTCCCTTGTAAAAACAAAACAGAATAAAAACAAACCAAAAAGCAGGGGCAGGGCAAAATTTTAAAAAAGGAAAAGAAAGGAAGGAAAAGAAAACAAGGGCAGAGGACTTATTGCTTCTCCTCAGCTTTCTCCTTGGTCTCCTTATCTTCGGACTCCTTGCTCTCCTCCTTGACGGAAAGAGCTTCTAGCTTTTCGGCCACTTTCTCGGCATTACCGTTTTTGCCTGATCCTGCTAAACACAGAGGAGACCACAGTAAGGAAATAGAGAAGCACTGCTCTCCCCAGCCCATTCACCTGCCTTGTATGAGCCTGGGACACTCCCCACAGGACAGGCCATTTCTCCTGCATGCCTTAAGACTCATCCAAATAAACACGCATTCACACCTGGGGCCTCAGTGAGTCTACTCAGTTAGGTCTGATCACTTACTATGGTAGACATCAACAGGCCCTGAGTGAGCAGGCAACCATGAGGACCTCTTGAAAGCCCATTTAGCCTCTGTAGGGTTCTAGTCAGACACCGGGCCTTGACCACCTGCCTAAGTGCTCACTAGACTTAGGCCAGTGAGCACACACTTGGGGCCTGGATAGCCAGCTCACTCCCCAGAAAGCATCCTATGTCTCTGGGCAGCTGCATCACCATTGACAAGTCAAGGTAGTCACAGCACCCCAGAAATTTCTGTGGCAGACAGAAAAAGCACCCGCCTGGGACTGCAGCCGGGTACAGAGTGAGTCTGCAAGGAGGTACCCCACCCACAAGCACCACATTACCTTTCTTTTCTCTCTCTTCGATCTCTTTCCTGCATTCTTCAAACTTTGTCTTGAATTTCTGTGCATCTGCAGAAAAAAAAGACTTCCTCAGAGCCCTGAGCAATGAAGGGGCCATGTCCAGTGGGACTGAAGAGCCAAGATTCAAAAAGGGCCCATCCAGTGGTCATTTCTGACCTAAGGATGAGCTGAGCTGTCTAACATGGCTGGGGCCCACATTTGCGCAGACTGTGCAGTGAATGTTTCCTCTGTCCTTGCCTGGTGGCTATATTGGGCCCTCTCCTTCCATGATTTTGTAACGATTTGAGCACAGCAGCAAAATATGGTGGCCTCGGGCAACCAAGACCCTCCTCGCCAGGCACTCTGCTCTCCACTCGTGTTGGAAATACCTTCTGGACAGGCCCCGTTCCCAGAGCATAGAAGAGGTCCACTCAACACTAGATGGTTAGCTCCTGGGTCACTGGACCCAGCACTCACCCAGTTCTTCCAGGGCCCACAGGGCACAGCTTTTGACAATCTGGGCCAGAAAGAAACCAAAGCAGGGGAGAAGTCAGCCTGGGCCCGTGGATTTCAGCACAGCCCCTGCTGGCACCCAGGCAATGGTGAGTGGACATGCTTGCCCTGGGGAAACCAACTGGCACAGCCTTTGAGGTTAAGAGGGAAATACACTACTCGTGGACTCAGTCTGGGAGCGGCCTCAAAGGGCATGTGGCACTTGGACCCCTTTCTTGAGAAGGCCACCAAACAGCAGGGCAGAAACAGTCCCTGCCATAGCTTCCTAATTACTTGTCAATTCTCCCTATAAAGCAAAAGAATTTCTGCAATATTATAAAATAGGCAACAGCAGTCAGGCAGGGACAGAGGCCCGCCAGCCCACCCTTCTGCTTACTTTCAGCATTGAGGAAGCGGATGGCCAGCAGCTCCGGCTTGGGGCGCTCATCGGCAAAGTCGGCGTGGGTGTTCCAGACCCAGGCGCGGTCACTGCCTGCATTTGGCTTCAGCTCCATCATCGGCGTGACTGGGAGAGAAGCCCCATGAGAACACTGGCCACTGCTGCACAGCCAGCTCAGCACCCTTGGCCACCCCCACAGAAAGCCCTGGTCGCCAACTCAAGGTCCCACTATGCGCAAAACAGGGATGATCTGAGGTGCACCAAAGTCTCGTGAGCGCTAAATTTTACTCAAACCTCTTTGAAAATGCCCCATGTTCACTTAAAACTAGGATTATACTAAATCTGGGAACAGGGGCATGCTCCCTGACCATGGAGGCACCTTGGCGAGGGTCTCCAATCCCAATGCAGACAGGGGCTCCAAAGACAATGTGGCCATTCACACCCAGCAGTTAGTGCAGCCCTTGGGCCCGGAAAAGACACAGATATAAAGCCAAGTGGGCTTAGCTCTTCTGTGAAGAGTGTCCATTACATGGCTGTGGCCATGTTCAGCTACACCATCAGAGACCTGGCCCATTGAGAGGAAGGGATCAGCAGAGAGCCAGAGGCTGGGAAGTGGATTATCCAGAAAGCCATACAATCAGACCAGTGCAACCACTCTCAGTCTTATTTTATCCAGGGAGACCAGCAGGTGTGGGGTGGACGAGGCCATCAGAAGTAGGCACCAATGGCTTTGTGACATGTACAAATAGCACAGAAGAGAGCCATGGCTTGGAATAAGCACACCTATCCCATATCCTCAGACTCCACACAGACCCAACGGGGACAAAAGAGAGTAGTGCCCCAAAGAACAAAAGCACCCCTAAGTACCATGCCCAGCAGCATGCCCATGGCAGAGGTCTCAGGAGCTGTGGGATGGCTCATGCCCAGCCTCAGGCACACACCACCATCTGAACTAGAAGCAATTACCCAACATCCACTCAGATGCTGAGCAAGCCCATTATATATGGCACATACAGGTGACATGACCTCATCCCACCACTAAATATCTGGCCCTATGGTGTATACCAGGCCTAGGACCCACTCACAACTCACACAGAAGTGACCCAGTAACCTGGCAAGGCTCTAAGAAAAATATGGATGTCAAGAAGACCCCAAGGAAGGGATTTATATTGGGCTGGAGTGCAAGGACCAGGACAGAGCAGACTGGCTGGGATGTGGAGACTGGCACATGAAGGCCAAGTGGCGCAGAGGTGACTGTGGTACAGGAAGGCCCCTCCCACTTTCAGGGCCTCTGCAAGCCCATCTATCCTTCCATGTCACTCTCAAAGGCTATTCCACTGCAATTCCTGCCAGTGGTCACTTCATGTGCCCAGACAAGGGACCCTGCTCTGTCAGACACACATTACACTCAGAAATGCAGACATGGCCCTGGATTAAGAATGGAGCCCAACACACGCTGGCTTCCAAAGGCATACTCAGAGAACTGAAGAACAGCCTGGCAGTCAAGAGATTGATGTGGCCCAGAACTTACTGTCACCTCTTCATAGGCCAGGCCTCATGTTGCTTTCCCTGGACCCACCCCCCTATACACTGAGCCAGGACTGATGCATCAAACCTGCCAAACCCATTCCTTGTGCAGCTTCATAGGCCCCTAAGAATGAGGCAGCCACTTTCTCCCCATCCCATTCTCCTCCTGCATCCTCCCCAGGGAACAGCCTGTGGGAACAGAGGCCACGGAAAAGTGAGAAGGCTGCTACCCAAGCACCTCACTGACAGAGGCACACTCACATGCCCTAAGGCCACCCTGCCTGGTCCCACCTGCCCAGACTCCACAACCCTGTGGGCAATAAGCTTCTCTGCAGATCTGCTCTGAGTTCAGAGGCCTACTGGAAAACCTAATTTCCTACTTTAAATTCCAAAAACACACTGTGAACGTGCACTCCACGCAATTATGTACTCCTAGGATCCCAGCGTATCCCTGAAAGCAGGCTGCCCCAAAATCCAAAGCTGTCCCAATGCAGAGTGCCAGGGCTCAGAAAGAAAACACACCCGAGAAACCACCTACTATAGTGGTTGGCGCATATCTTCAGGGTCTTGTCCCTCCTCATGAGGAGGCGGATGGTCCCTTTCTCCTTATGCTTCAGGAGCTTGACATCGCCAGTTCCTCGTTCCTTCCATTCTGGGAGATCATTCTCTGAAGCAAATCGGAATAGCTTTGCTCGCCTTCAAAAAAAGTTATTAAGTGAAAGCTTAGACACATACAGAAAGAGTAATAAATAAGTCAAGTGCTTGCTAGAAAAAAACACTTGTTTTCTGAGCATTAAACAAACAGCTATACCTGGTGTCTCAACAAACATGCTTTCCTTCTTTTTACTCCCCAAACTACAAGCCAAATTGTCACCAAAACAATAAAATGGCCCAACAAATTCCAAGTTGTAAGTTGATGAAAATAAAGAAAAAAAAAGTTTCCACATTCACGTTTTCTAACACTCAGCCACTTAGCAAAGTAGCCCACCCAATGCTGCTCGGTGTGTGTCTGCCATCATGATGCAGGGGCTTCCTGGTGTCTCATAGAGCCACAGCACGGAAGCAAGTGGAGGACAAGAACCCTTTCATAGGTGTAACTCTTCTCTCTCTGAGATGCCTCCTGGCTCCCAACTCAGAGACGGGGCTGCAGGCCTCTGCTCAGAAATTCCCTGCCTTCCTTCCCAGAAGGAACCAGGCAAGGCCCCATCCCAGCAGTCCTGCTCTAGGGCTCAGACCAAACACTCTCTCTCCGCCATCGACCATGCCTGCCCTTTTACTTCTCCATAGGACCCCAGCTCTGCTGGCCCCTTTTCTGCAGAACATTTTGCTCTCTCCCAAAGCCAACTGTGTTCAGGGAAAAAATGTTCTAATAAGGATGCCCCTAGAGCTTTGACCTAGAGCCCAAGGGCCCAGATATACAGGCTCAAATTGCTGGCCTCATTTCCCTCAGGAAGGGCCTATGTCTAGAACACCAGGAACACATCCCTGCCGTGGACAGGAAGGTGACAGCAATAGCATCACCAGCAATCCTTGCTTTTGGGAAGAGCCAGTCCCTGGCTACAGCATCATTTCTGGGCAGAGCAGAGACCTGGAGAATTAGTGTCTTCAGAGATATCCACCACTCTGTGACCAAAGGGTGCATCTTTCCTTTCTCCGGCCCTTGGGGATGGTGGCTACTGCCTCTGCTCCTCTCCCCTCACCCACAGCAGAGTACTCAAACCTTAACCTGGCATCCTGGATAGATATGAAGGGTGTTGGGGAAGTTCCACAAGCTTGGTCAGGGGAAAACTACAACCTATTCCTATGCACTTGTAACAAACCTAGCATTTTTGTGCAATTCTGAACACAGGCAATAGGCCATAGGCTGAGCCGTATTGTGACTTTGTTGCAGACATCTGAACAATACTTTGCTAGTGGAGGAACTGCTTCAAAATAACACCTGCCACTGTAGCTTCTTGCTGAAGGCACCAAGAAACACATTTAGAGTAATTTTCAAAAGCAATCTTAGTAACTATTAACACCACCCACTTTTAATCACAATTCCAGGCTTTTTGTGTATTAAAAACATGAATTAGGGATTCATAAACTTCAGACTACAAAAATCCACAGTGCAAAATTTAAAAAAACAATGACAGAGACTCTGTTCAACCAAGGGAGTCGGCCAAAGCACAGAGATATGTACCCTTGTGGACAGAACAGCAGAGAGTGCCTATGTCCTCCACAGCAGTAGCCACCGGGCAGCAGGGGCACTCAGTAATAAGTTCTCTAATGAGTGGATTCTAACAGCAGCCTTGATTTCCATTTGGGATTAGCCATCATACAACTCCAGATCCCTTCTTCAGCCTCAGTCCCATAAAAGTTCAGGACAAAACCCTGACACTCACAAAAACCATAAATTCCATCTTAAACTAATGATATTTACATCTGAAGCAACATCAGCTCACTTACATTTTGAAAAGCTCCTCTTCATCTTCTTCCAGCGTTTTAATTTCTTGCTCAGGAAGAGAAACTATTGGTTCGAACTGGGGATCGTGGTTGGACTCATCTGCATTCTCAGTGGAGGTATCGTGGTCCTCATGGGTGTCCTGTGCAGGAAGGTGTATGAAGAGGTGACTACTGGTGGTAAGCCCCGCCTGCAAGCTAGAGCGTGGGCATCCCTACTAATTAATGGCCTCATCTCAAAGCAAGAGATTAAGCCCACAGCCTTTAACACTAGGAAAAGTTTGTATGTCCATCCAGCATACGGCGAGACACTGACCTTCAGCGCCCTCCCCCAAGATTCATCAATCACATCCAACTGGGGCTCCTAAAACTTGTCCACCTATGGTGGAATGGCCAGGAAGAAACTGCCCCATCTCTTTAAGCTTGTTTCTTCGTCTGTAAAATGTGGAAAATGATACTGCCAAGTGAAATTAAAGGACACAATGATGGATTAAAAAGGGCCTCAAGGCCAGTGTTACCTGTAAAGCAAAAAGCAACCCTAAGAGTTGAGAAAAAAATCTGTGCTTTGCTTACTACAAGAAAAAAGTTGGGACTGCTTGCTAGTTTTACACAAAATTCACGGTTCCATCAGCAACTTTACCTTGGTACAAAGTTAAGCTGGTAAATCAAATCATACAAATAAGAATCATAAAAATCTGGTCCAATTTAGAGAAATATAGGGCACAAAGGATCCTATTTTAGGTTTAAGTCTTACAGGATACGTCCTTTGGTGATCTATACAAAACTATAAGAAATCCCAACACTTCACTACCAGACGCAAGCTGAAAAAGAAAAGATAAGCCTTCGCTGTTTTCCTTAGTTGGACAGCACTGCGGCTCCGCCTCAGCCAGCTCACGCGAGCAGACACCCACAGCCAACAAAGCCGCCCCCACCCTGGTTCGGGGGTCCAAGCCCCTTCCATCCCGCTTGAACTTAAGAGCTTCCGCCGCAGAGGCCTGTGGAGGTTTGAGTCTAGGAAAGAATGAATGAAGTGCTGCGTAGATCATGGAAGAAAAGGATGCATCGTCTTGGTGGGAAGCTATCAAGTGGGCCGAGCTGGAGAAAACCAGCCGCCCCCCTGCGTCCCAGGCGAGCGGTGAAACAAATGCAAGACCAAGGAACTTGGACGGCAGGGCTGCCCCACGTCCTGATGGAGCTCGCACGACCACCCGGGGCCGCCCCAAGGTCACACGGGCACCCCGCAGCACCCGGGCCTGAGCTCTCGCCCCCAGGTCCGGAGCGCTCCAGCCTTGAAGGCCGCGAGCTCCCAGGTCGCACTCCTCACAGCCTGACCCCGCGCCACGAAGACCGGCAAGCGGTGAGACCGCAGGCCAGCGGGAGTTGGCAGAGGCGGCGCGGGCCGCCCACGTGGCCGCTGATAGCGGCCTCAGCCGCCCGGCAACCCCCTTTCCGCAGTCCCCGCCCGGGCCCAGTCGCACCTTGGCGGCCGCCATGGCGGCGCAGCGGCGGCGGCGGCTCGGCTGGCTCGGTTGTCGCTGGCTCCGCGGCCTCTCGGCGGCTAGTCGTAGCTCCCTCACTCCGCGTCTGGCGCCGGCGCCTCCTGCCTGCCCGCTCTTCCCCCCGCCCCACGACCCGAACCTTGACCCCTGACCCCGGCGGCGGGAAACGCGCCGCGATTCAAAACCAGTGCAGCTTTATTGGCTCAGGTGACGGACACTCTCATTGTCCGGCCCACCCCGCGCTTCCCGCCAAAACGCCCGCAGCGCATGCCCGGCCCGCCTGGCAGCCAGGGAAGCGTGCACTCCCGGCGGCCCTCGCGCGCACTTCCGTCTTGCAGCAGCGCGAGCCTCGAGTTCGCGAAAGCCAGCGCCAGACACGCGGATCGGCGCCGGCGCCAGCGCGTGCGATGACGTTGCCGGAAGCCAAGACGATAGAGACGCGCCGCCTCGTCTGCACCCGCTGGCGGACAGGAGAGCGGCCAGCGAGGTGAGCGGCTGCCGTGGGCCTCTGGTGGGCGGGCGGTGCAGCCCACGTCTGAGATCTGGACCTGAGCACAGAAGATTTGAGTCCCGCCCCCGCCTCTCGCGGCGCCGCGCTCGCGCTCTGAGCGCCCGTGGTGCGCCAGGCCCAGAGCGAGACGACCCTCTTGGAGCCCCCAGTCCAGGCAGCGGACGAACCGGACGATGAGCGCCGAGCTCGACAACGAAGTAAAGTGAAGGAAGAACCTAGCGAGGGACGCGGGATGGAGATGGCGGACTGCCTAGGAGGGAATGTGGGGGAGCGGTAGGGAACCTCTAGGGATGGGGAGTGAGATGGGAGAGGAAAAAGGGAGTGGGGACAGAAAGAGGTATGGCCAGGTAGCCTGGGCGTTCAAGCCGTAAGGCCCAACCCTCAGTCTAGCCCTGCCTGTCTCCACACAGGGCCCGGGGCCAATGGAGGGCTGCGTCCAGGAAAGCAACAGTACCCCCAAGAGGAGAAGGAGGAAGAGAAGGTTGGAGAGGCTGCAGAGTCAGGGCCTCAGCCTGGGCTCTACAACTACATCAGGGACGACTTGTTCACTTCCGAGATCTTCAAGTTGGAGCTGCAGAACGTGCCACGCCACGCCAGCTTCAGCGATGTCCGGAGGTTTCTGGGTCGCTTTGGTCTGCAGCCCCATAAGACCAAACTTTTTGGGCAACCTCCCTGCGCCTTTGTGACTTTCCGCAGTGCCGCTGAGCGTGACAAGGCCTTGCGTGTGCTGCATGGTGCCCTCTGGAAGGGCCGTCCTCTTAGCGTGCGCCTGGCAAGGCCCAAGGTTGATCCCATGGCCAGGAAGAGGCGGCGTGAGGATGAGAGTGAGCCGCCAGCTACGTGCGTGAATGATGTAGTGACCCCTCTTTGGACTGTGCCCTATGCTGAGCAGCTTGAACGGAAGCGGCTAGAGTGCGTGCAGGTGCTGCAGAAGCTCGCCAAGTGAGTATGGGCACAGTCACTCCCTTGGCATTGGAGTTCTGCCCAGCTCTTTGTTTGCTCAGCCCACCCTGTGCACTGTACAGACACCCTCAGGGTCTGCACAGTCTCTTGGGGAGCTAAGCACTAAGACCCATGTGTTATCAATGGGGATGATGAGGTCCCAAGGGAGGAGCTGGGGTGCCTGGGCATTTGCATAGTGGCTGAATATGGGTTGGGGACCACAGGCTGAGTCCAACCCCGGCCCCACCCAACCCTGCAGGGAAATTGGGAACACCAATCGTGCCCTGCTTCCCTGGCTACTCTCGCAGAAGCACAAGCACAACAAGGCCTGCTGCCCGCTGGATGGGGTCAGGCCGTCACCCCAGCAGGTCAGGCCTACAAACCTTCACCCCATACCCTTTAAGAAGCTGTTCTTGCCCTTCTTTCCCATTCCTCTTCCTATTTTATACTTAACTTCTCTTACTCATCACATAACAACTAGTTGTCAGCCTTGTCCTGTGTACTGCCAGACCTTGTGGGGGAGCTGGAGCCTCTCATTGCCATCTCTGACTTTGGTGTTCCCTCAGTGTACTCATGTGGAACTGCCACGGTAAGGTCAGCTGTGTCTCTCTGCCTCCCTCCACCTGCCCTGCAGACCGAGTATCGAAACAAGTGTGAGTTTCTGGTCGGCGTTGGGGTAGACGGGAAGGACAACACTGTTGGCTGCCGGCTAGGCAAATACAAGGGGGGTACATGTGCTGTGGCAGCTCCCTTTGACACCGTGCACATCCCCAAGGCCACCAAGCAAGTGGTGAAAGCATTCCAGGAGTTTATCCGGTGAGGACTTGTGGCTGGGCACTCCGAGATGTCCTAAGGTGGTCTGGGAGCAGAGGGCCTGGGTCCTGCCTGGTGGGTGTGGCGGAGGAAAGATCAGGGAGGCTGCTCACCCAGTTCTGGTCAGCATTTGTCGGGAACTCAGGCCTGCTTGTGGTTCCCACAGGTCCACTCCATATTCTGCATATGACCCAGAGACATACTCAGGCCACTGGAAGCAGCTGACGGTGCGCACCAGCCGCCGAGGCCAAGCCATGGCCATTGCCTACTTCCATCCTCAGGTCTCAGGCAGGGTGACCCAGTTGGGGGGTTTCCCTGCTGGAGTGGGCTGCATGCGACAGAGCCTTACAGGGCTTTTTCTACTGCCTTCTCCAGAAACTGAGCCCTGAGGAGCTGACGGAGCTGAAGGCCTCCTTGGCACAGCACTTCCTAGCAGGGCCAGGCAAGGCCAGTGGGGTGACCTGCCTCTACTTCGTGAAGGAGGGACAGCGGTGAGGAACTATGGGGGGGGGCGGTCGGGGTTCCTGCAAGGGTTGGTGACACTGACATACTGGCCCCATCATCCACAGAAAGGCTCCCAGCCAAGAGGGCCTGCCCCTGGAGCACGTGGCTGGGGACCGGTACATCCATGAGGATCTGCTGGGGTTGACCTTCCAGATCTCCCCTCATGCCTTCTTCCAGGTAGTCCAGAGTCCTTGGGGATCTTGAAGACACACGGAGGAAGTCCTGATGTGACGTCAGGCTATAATTGGGGCAATCAGCAAGGGTGGCAATAAGTTGTTAAGGGCATCTAGGCAAGGAGCTGCAAGGGCTGTGAGGTAGGAAAGAAGTCACTTGCACTAGCTAGACCTTTGAGACAGTTCTGCCGGGCGATATGTGGGAGTCAGGGTGACACCAGGGCTCTGGTATTAGCTCTGTTGGAGTCTTCCATGCTTGATGTTGCTGTGAGGGTCCCACACATCTGGCAATCAGAGTTCATAAGGTGTCAGGATCAGGGTGCTTTTTAAATCCAGGGTCCTGGATGAGGCCACCCAGCATTGTAAGGATGGAGGGGCAGTTGGAAAACGGAAAACTAGCCCTGGGGCACTTAGGCAGTTAGAGGTGGAGAAAGGATGGAAACAGGAGCCCTAGAAAGAGGGTGAGTGAGCCTGGGATTGGGCCACAGGTGTCTTAGCAGGGGGAGAGTCCTAGGGAGTACAGGCATTTGCTGGGGGCTGCAGGAGGATAAGCTGACCTAGGGAGTGGGGCTGCTCTGACATCCTGGGTGGTGCTGGCTTACCTACTAGGTAAATAGCCCAGCGGCTGAGGAGCTCTACACAGTCATCCAAGACTGGGCCCACCTGGACTCTGAGAGCACAGTGCTGGATGTGTGCTGTGGCACAGGCACCATTGGCCTGGCTTTAGCTCGGGTGAGCTCTCCTGCCGTCAAGCTAAGGATGCCCTCTCCCTCCCTCACCCTGTGCTGTCACTTCATGACTCCTGGTGACCCCCCAGCCTGTTCAGATCCTCTTTTCCCCACTGCTACTCCCCTCCCCAAGAAGCCTCCACAGTGGGTGGGGCAAGGTGCCATCAGTCCATACCCTTTCCCTCACTTCAGAAGGTGAAGAGAGTCGTGGGGATTGAGCTATGCCAAGAGGCCGTGGAGGATGCCCGGGTAAACGCCTGCAACAATGGTGAGAGCCACACGGAGGCAGTCACCCAGCCCATACACCTCAGGGTAGCACCTGGAACCCACTACATGGCTTCTACGACCAAGGGGTAGAGGGGGCAGTCAGTGTGCAGATGTATAGCAGGGCTTCTCTTTTATGCCCACAATACCTAGGACTGCTTGATGTGGTAGGAAGGGCAACAGGTTCCTGGGCCAGTGGGTTTTCTTAAAGTACCTCTTGCCAGGGGCTTTAGAATACCAGGTAGCTGGGCAGGCCTCGTGGGGCATTGGGTCCTGACAGGGCTGCTGTGCCATCTACAGAGTTGAGCAACGTCGAAGTTCCACTGCGGGAGGGCTGAGGACCTGGTGCCCATCCTAGTAAGCAGAATGATCTCCCAGAAGCTTGTTGCCATCCTGGACCCACCCCGTGCTGGCCTGCGTGAGTGGCCTCCATTTGGAGGTGGTATGGAGAAGACATCTGGGTGGTACACTAGGCTGTGCAGCTTCAGGCCTGATATCCCCACTCACTGGGCTCCAGTCCCTTCCTTAAGGTGCAGACCCTTAGGGACCCTCCCTTGAGGAATCTACCTCTACAGATTCCAAAGTGATCCTCGCTGTCCGCAGAGCTGAGAACCTCAAGCGGCTTCTGTATGTCTCCTGCAACCCATGGGCGGCCATGGGCAACTTTGTGGAGTGAGTGTGAGGGGGGCTTGGGGTGGACTGGGGCAGCACCTAGCCCCATACCTGTAACAGGAACCCCAGCCATATGGCTGACCTTGATTGCTCCCTTCCCACACAGCCTCTGCCGGACTCCATCTAACCGGGTGAAGGGCACCCCCTTCCGGCCAGTCAAGGCTGTGGCCGTGGACCTGTTCCCGCAACCCCACATTGCGAGATGCTCATCTTGTTCGAAAGGGTAGAGCACCCCAATGGCAAAGAAATCCTGGAGCCCCAGAATCCTCCAGCTCAGCCCTCATCAGAGCCCCCAGATGATACACAGACCCAGCAAGCAACTACTGGGGCCTCCCCCTCTTCCTAGACCCCCAGAACAGTAGAAACCAGCCCTTTCAGAATAACACCCCGTCTACATCACGGGCAGAAACCAAGGGGCTCCTGGAGTCTTTACCTCCCCCTAAGATGCTCAGAGGCAGTAACCAACAGGGCACAAGACCTGGCTTTTCTGCCTAGGGCCAGCCTGTCCCTGTGGCCCATGGGTTCCTACATACTGTACCCACCTACTCCCTACCCTCATTCTTTTGAACCAGCTGAGCCACAAGGGCCAGAATAAACAATTGCTGAACTTCTGTTTCTGTGATGAGAACCTAGAGCTTTGCCACACAGGGAGGGGTTCCTCTGCCTGACATCATGGGGTCCAGAGCTGGAACCAGGAGGGCACCTTGGGCAGTGCCTTGGGGATAAATTTGTCTCTGACTTTTATTAGCCCCTTGCCAGCTCCGGGAACAGCCAAGAATTGACCCAGATAAGGCTGAGTGTTGAGGCAGCTCTTCTAGCCCGTCTGCACCACAGAAGTCACAGCAGGGCTTGCTGTTTGATAGAAAGCCTAGCTTTATGTTTAACCCAGAAGAAAAACATGAGATTCAAATCTCATGACTGAGTGCCAAGTGTATATGTGGGGTGGAAAGTACAGGGCAAGGGGCTGGCCCTGGCTACCTAGTCCCTGACTTAACTGTACCAACTGAAAGGACCCTTGACCTCATTCCATCCCCAACTGGCCCTGAGCCCTGAAGGGAGGCCATCTCCATGGTTACCAAGGAAGGGGCAGGGATGGGACACTGCTCAGCTGCTGCCAGAGCAGCTGTGTCCAGGCAAATGCCCCAGCCTATTGGGGATTGCGCCAGAGAGGTTCTGGCCAGTTGAGGGTCCACAAGGCCCCCAATCTCCCAGTTAGAAGAAACACCAATCAGAACCTTTTGGACAGTTTTACTTTATGTGTCCAGACAATCAAGGTTCACCATTACAGCCATGACCCAGCCGCCACCTGGGAAGTACATGATGCACTGAGGTGGCATCAGTACAGGCTCTCCCTGCCCACCACCCCCGCAGCACAGCTGTATGCACACAACATTCATACCCACACATGGGACAGAAGGACGTGGGGAAGCCGGCCACAGAGGCTCACCTGCTTCTAGTAACGTGTGCACAAAGCTTTGGTTCACAATGGTGCATCTGGCTGTTTTAAGGGCAAACAGTCACGGTCAAATGATTATTCACAGCTGCAGACAGGCAAGACAGAAGCAAGTATCTAATTACAGCAACTTGATTTGAGGATTTTGTTTTATAAAGGTCAACAAAGAAGCCAACCCTGGTCACACAGGTGGTAAAGGAGGGATACACTGTGGATGGCCCCCAAGGCCAACACTGTCTTCCTGGAAACAAATGCCATCAACACCATCCACAAGGGATGTAGTAGAAGATGGGCACACCCGAGGAACATGACAATGCAACCCAGTGCTGGGCTCCTGCATCTGGCAGTGTGCCATGAGCATGTGATACCCTGAATAGGTGCTAGGAACAGGGAGCCAATGGTTGACCACTACTACCTTGCATGTGGAGACAACCCAGGACCCCAAGCACACCCAAATCCCCTGGGACTCAATGCAGGGTCACATCTACCCCTATACTGTCTGTCCACAGGGGCCACCTGGAGAGCATAGGCTACTGGTCAGAGGAGCAAGCTGGTCACCAGGCCTAGATGCACAAGATGGCTGCCTTTGAAATCTAGTGAAGCCATAGTCACAGAACAGTTAGAGCCACCCTCCCATGTGCTTGCTCCAGGTCTAGAGAGGAGTGCCAGTTTGTGATCAAGAATGGATTACACTGAAGGTCCTTATTTCCTCTTAAATAAATCCACATGCTAAAATGCATTGTTTATATCTGCTACATGATTCCAAATCTATCTTCTACTCACTGTAAAAGTTTCTTCCCAAATGCTAAAATATCTTAAAAGCTTTAAAAATCGAAGGGTGGACTGATGGAAATTGACTGTGCAAAAATCTTTAGTAAAAAATTGCTAGAGGCCAGCAAATGTGAGGGGCCTCAGTGTCTAAGAAGGCGCGTTTTTTAGGGCATTAAGACTTACTCAGAAAATGGACCACACCCCTGTCCAGGCCCAGGGCAACAAGCCAGGTGGAGACTCACACTGGCTAAATAACAATCACCTTGATAGTTTGCCTGCAATCTCTGAAAAATAGTTCTGATGCTAAAATTGTACTTATTTTAAACCAAAAAGGTCTGAAATACTCCTTCCTGTTTTAACATTTTCAGAGAAAAAGAGGAAATACAGGAAGCAGGAAAGGAGATGGGGTGCCAGCGTGCGCCTTCTGACTAGGTCCCTGCAGTGGCCCACAGGAGCCCTGGGTACAGGGCACCATAGGACTTGGCCATCATTTTCTCATTTCATCTGTCATCCAGCTATCATTTCTTGTCAGTGCATGTTATATACTAAAATTCATTAAAACCTTCATAAAACCAATCTGCAACAAGTTCACACAGCAGAAGTCCACAGCTACCTCCAAGCTTGGCTTCCACTTGTGCAGGCAGGCAGAGTTGAAGCTTGAACAAGTATACTCGGACCCGTGGGTGGCCCCCAAGGAAACAGTACATGGCCCTGGCTGTCCCCATGTACCGGAGCTCCACCCCTCTGGCCCCAGCCCTCAGACATGGGGCCATAGGGGAAGAATTTAGATGGAAGGCGCAAGGCTGTAGAAGAAGTGTGTGGTCTCCCTGGCAGTGGAGCTGGCAGTCCCCACACCCAGCCTGCCACCTCCCTCACACATCCACAGTGCACAGAGGCTCGCCGCCAGGCTGGGCAGACGCCACAATAGACATCTTGGGCTTCTTCCGCGTCTCCTCCTGGAAGAACAATGAATGTCAGGGATGCCAGTGAGGTGGGAACATGCAGCCCAACTTCAGGAGAGAGAGGCTCTGGAGGGGGATGGTCAGATGGGTGGTGAGCCCAGCAGACTCGTGCCAGGTAATCCCTGGAGTAAGAGGGCACCCATGCTTTGCAATGCCTGGCTGGAAGGAAGAGGGAAAGCCTGAGAAGTGGAAGGTAGAAAGGGGTGTTGGCAGAGCCCCATATCCGCATGCTGGTACCTCCCTGGGAATCAGGACACACACTCAGAAGTGAAGGGCCAATATCAGTTACCGAGGTGGGTCTCTCTCCCCACCCCTACTTAAGGGGAGGAGAGGACATCTCCTAGACTAGAAAGATTACAGAGACAACAGAGTTATACAGGCCCACGCTGATACATAGCTGAAAGGGTCCAAGTCCAGAGGCCCCTTACATGGGTAGTGTTAGGAAACTGCACAGGGACTGAGCCCTACCCAGGTTCAATTGTTCTATAAACCACACACTCCCTCACAGAACTGCCTAGGGCTCCAGGAGGAAGAGGTCCAGGATGGCAGTGTCACCCACGAGAACCCTGAACGAAGGAGGGGTGGGCAGTGCCCTGTTCCTCTCTCAAATGAAAAGCACTGAGAGGGGACCCAGAGTCAGAAAAGACTGGATCCCACTACAGCCAGGGGTGCCAGATAAGTAAAAATAATGTGATGTGGTGCAAGTATCATGAATGCCAAAGCTCAAGGAAAAGCAAATCTAATCTAGAAGGATTAGGGCTTTCCAGGTGCCCAGGCACTGCCAGGGCCTCAGAAGCTAGTAATGGGTTCCTAAAGGACGGCTGGCTTTCCCTCTACAGCTACCAGAATACAAGACAAGCTCGATGCCCCTTCCCTGTCTTGGGGTAAGGAAATAGAGAGCATGGAGGGGCCACGGCCCATGCTCACCCTCTCCTCCGCCAGCCTCTTCATCTCCTCCTGCAGCTTGCTCAGAATGTGCAGATTCGGCTTGTTCTTCTTGGCGTACTGCTGCAGCTCAATTACGCTCTTGTCTGAGGTCTCCTGGGGGAGGAGTGCCTCACTCTCAGGACTGCCCCCGGGGGTCAGGAACTAGAGCTACATGACCCAACACTGGCTGCCTACCCTCAACCTGAGCCTGGTGGGCTGATGCAGAAGCAGAGAACATGGCACAGTCCACACTGTCCCCACTACTACATCTCAGCAGACACAAATCCATGACCTCCTCCCTTCACAAGGCAAAGGCACCCTGGCACCCAGCTGTCTCTGCTCCTGTCCAGGCACTTCAGGGAAGCTAAACAGAGCCTTGGACACGGCCACTGGCCAGGGACTCACTGTACCCAGAGCCCTCAGACTGGAGTGACATGCCCTGGCTAGGAGGCCATCAGTCCCCGAAGCTAAGCTCTCTGCATACCTTAGACTTTCAGAGCAGGCTCAAACTGTTCTGAGGCCCTCCATCTCTCAGGACAACTGCTGTGCCTGGGGTGCCAGACCCCACCTCCCCTAAAAAGCTACATGGTGGACTGTGCCTGGGTCAGACCCCTCCAGCTCAGGAAGAATTCCCACCCACAAAGTGGGCTTTCGATCTTAGCCAGAGAGGACGCACAGAAGGCAGGCATATACAAAAGGCAAGAGTAAGCCTCATCTGCATTGCATTCAAGTTTTCTCAATAACACATATTCTGAGGTTCCTCTAAGTACTTTGGAGGCCCCATCACCTCCCTCAAACCACTGTCATGCCCAGATTGAGGGCTTTTTTGTTTTGGGGTTTTTTTTTTTTGCCTCTTCAGGGATGGCCTAAGGATCCACAGCACGGTCCTCTGTCACCCCTGCAGTCCCCATCCTCTACACCATCCCTCCACTTACTGGGATGTTGATAACCCAAACCATTTCTGAAAACATCAGAGGCAAATCAAAAAACATATACACTCACCTCCCAGTACTTCCCTCCATCCCACAAAGCACAAATACCTAAGGATATTGGTTTAAATCTCAATATCTTGGTAAAAGTAGCAAAATTAAAACAGACAACACATACAGTATGACTGGTGGTTTGCAGCCAGAGAGCTGCCTCTGCATACTCACTTTCAGCCACTGAGTGGCCTCAAATTAGCACAAGGGCTCCTGCCACTGGACTAACAGCTCAGGGCTGACAGCATTCACCATCTATACTACCTGATGCTCCAACCTCCTCCCCACATTGCCAGAGCCAGGCCCAGGCACTTGGGCATGAATGACCCCTACCCCAACAGTCACAGGCATGGCCCAGCAGAAACCCCAGGAGAGGTAGCCATGAACAAGAACAGAGCTACACAACCCTGTCCCCAGTGTCAGTGGGACCCCCACATGTGTACTCCAGGGTTGGGAGAGGGGTCCTGTTACCTGTTTGACCATCTTGCTGCTTTCACGGCCATACATGCGCAGTAAAGACCCCCAGTTCTTGACATGTGGGTGCAGCAGCTGAAGGATTTTCTGAGAGGCTAACTGTTTCCCAACTCTCTTATTCTTACCTGTAAAGAGGGAGAGGACATGCAGAGATGGAATCACAAACATCAAGATGTCCACATGTGGCCACCTCACCTAGACAGGAGCTCAACTGTCTGAAGGCACATTCTACAGAAGGGGGAAGAGAAGTGCTCTGATACCACACTGGGCACCGGCATCTCACAACCCCAGGCCAGGACCCACACCTACCCCACTTCACAGAGTAGCCTA
Organism: Eonycteris spelaea; assembly: GCA_003508835.1. Taxonomy (NCBI): domain Eukaryota; kingdom Metazoa; phylum Chordata; class Mammalia; order Chiroptera; family Pteropodidae; genus Eonycteris; species Eonycteris spelaea. The sequence goes on from PUFA01000339.1 coordinate 368,422, forward strand.
TTCAGAAGCTCCAGGTCAGGATGTGAACAAAGTAAGTCACACAGCTTAAGAGGTCTCCATCCTGCTATAACCACATATTTTTAGATACACAGACAAGCAGCAATGAGGTGCCATGAAGCATGTGGCCTGGGGCTCCTTGGAGGCAGGCATGGGAGGAGGGCTCTATCAGAAAGCCCACAGGAGTTTCCAGTTTCCAGAGAGTGTGTGTATGCTTTGGCCAGAGTACAGGGTGGGTCTGGAAAACAGCAAGTGCCAGGTGGGCACTCTGGCTTGGTGGGCCAAAGCTAGCCATGTTTCCATATAGGGCCTCCTATATGGAGGAGTCCCAGCACCAGAATTCCTCCTCTGTCCCAGTGGGACTGGTGTCTGCTAGAGCACAGGGCATACAGGGTCTGAATGTGGTTCTGCAATTTTCCCAGGGCCAACTTGGGCATTACCTTCCAATTTACAAGGCACTTGGTAGTAGTTATACCAAGTTTCTTTTAAAATAAAGTTACATTTTAAAAAAGTGGTTACTTCAAACCCCAAATTAGGTAAAAGCACAGGCAGCAGACACAGACCAGAAGGCAAAGGGGGCAGCACATGCCCAGGATAGGGACGCAGAGAGCAGCAGAATGGAGATTCTACTGCTGCTTGAGTAGGATGACCTCCTCCCACCACAGGGACCAAGGGCTAGACAGGGGCAAAGATGAAGGCAAAAATGACCAGCCCGAGCCTGGGAGAGGGAAGGACAGAGGTGATGTGGAAAGAACTATCACAGTTGCAGGTGATCAGTGTACCTGGCTGGAGCTCGGGAGTTAATAGCAGGGCAGTGGCCGGAGACCAAGCCACAGGGGCTCAAAACCCCCAGGGAGGCCAGAGAGGGGTATCAGCAAGGCAACACCCCTCAGTGGTCATCTGACAGCAGGGAGGAAGGGAAGTTCCTTACACCAGCCGCGCACTGTGTGCTTGCCGCACGCCATGACATATTCACTCTTCTGGTTTTTACCAGGAACCACTTCAAACTTGATGGATGTGTCACCCATTCCATGGTTTCTTTAAGAGAAGACAAAGACAACGGTTGACTTCAGCTGAGGATAAAATGGCTGCTTCCAGAAAGCTCTTTAAGAATCCTCTGAAGACAATGTCAATTCTTCCCAAAACTGCTTCTCAACTGAAGAGGAGGAGGTTCTCCAAGTATACCCGTTCCAATCCCACAGGGCTCTGATGGACTGCCAGGTAAAGGGGCTTCTGTGCACACAGGGTACACTTGCAATGGCTTGGCCTTTAGCACCACCTCTTGAGCCAAGATAAACAGCCAATAAAGATGTTGGGCACCCAGGGAGAAGCCCCCACCCTACCTTTTAAGGCACTCGTGGAGGATCTGATAGGGAGACAACAGTCCGGCCTTGCTGGTCAGCTCGTAGACCCTTGAGTCCTCGATACTGATGTGGTTAAAATACTACAAAACAAAGAGCCACTTCTAAGTGCTGGACTATGCCCACCAGCTTTGCAGAGCTGTTCCCCATGCTGTCTGATTCTCCTAGAGGCTTCCTGTCCTTATTACCTCACGTAGTACATCACACACCCCCACCTCACTGTCCAGCTGGCCCTCTGAGACATGGACAAGGAGCTGCACTGCACAAGGCTGAAGAGAGTGTTGAGGTGGGAGACCCTGGTGCAGTGAGGGCCTAGGCTCCACAGCCTGGGGAGCCTTTTCTGAATCTGAGCCTGATGATAAAATTTCTCAAAAATCTAAGGATAAATGAACCTTCAGAGAAAAACTTGAAGATTATCTAAGTGAGATTATAGAAGAAAGAAAGAAAACCAGACACAAAAGCTATAGTCTAATAGGCCAATCTCCCTGAAGACTGCAAAGGGCCTGGCTGGCCCTAGTCTCAAATACAAAGTGATCCTGGCTCTAAAGCCGATCCTGTGACCAAAGAACAGAAAGGTTAAGAGTTAACAGGGATGGGGAAACTATGGATTAAAGGCTGGAAACTGCCAGTGAGCCTTGCAGGCTATATACTCTTCTCCTTCCCCTTCCTCACTGTATGTCCATATCAAAGGAAATAGGAACTAAAGAACTATGTAAAAACTGAATTCCCTGAACACTCAGAGTCCCTCTCACTCTCTGCCTCTGAGAGGAGACAATGCTCTGTCTGTGGAGTGTTACCCATTTTCTAATAAGCTTTCCTTTTGACTCTAAAAAAAAAAAGAAGAAGAAGAAGAAGAAGAGTTAACAGGAAATCACTTAACCAGGTAGGGGAAAAAAGGAAGTTATGCACAAAAGGGAAACACCAGCCAGGAGGTGGCTCTGACCCCACCCCCCCCACTCCCCTCACCCTCCACCCCCCCACCCCCCCACCCCCCCACCCCATAAATGAGGATTCCATCTAGTTAACTCAGGAACATGGTCCACATCCCCAGTGGAGAGACTATGCTAGAGACCCAGGGATGTCATAACATAGTACTACAAATTGGGTGGCTTAAACAATAGAAAATTTTCTCACAATTTTGGAGGCCAGAAGTCCAAAACCAATGTGTCAACAGGGCCCTGTTCCCTCTAAAGCCTCTTAGGAAGAATCCTTCCTTGACTTTCCCAGCTTCTGGCAGCCCCAGGCTTTCCTTGGCTTTGTGGTAGAATCACCCCCATATCCACACGGTCTTCTCTCCACCTCCCTCTCCCCTCTTCTTATAGGAAACACATGAAACAGCTGCTCTGGGCGGAAAAGCAGGGGGTTTCCTCTCCCACCACCTGCTTCAGTAAGGAGGCAGGCTCACTATGACCAAGTCAAAGAAAGAAAGGCACTGTTTCTGAAGAGGACTGCTGATTCTGATTAGCAGGAAATTATCTATCATTTGGCTATTTGTCTTTCAACAGGTTCCCACAAGACACCTCCACTCCTAAGCACCCGCACCAGTGTGGATCAGTTTCCAGGCAAAGTTACTCACCAAGATGTCAGGCCCTGAACCAGTCCTCAATGGCTGGCCAGGCAGCCCACTCATCAGTAGTGTCTGGTTTTCTCATCTAGCCTGTAAAGACCCACTCTCTAGCCAGCATTCAGCACCTGGGCTATAGACCTGTAATCAGGCCAAGCAGGTATAAAACAACCTGCATACCCTGTAACACCAGGTTCCCCCTGGACAGAGCTGCGGTCAACACAAATATTCTTACACTTGCATTCTCTGTCTCTCTCTCTCCCCCTCTACCCCAACTCAGAAGCTCGGAAACACCCAACAACCTCTGGTAAAGGACCATAACACAATTACCTGTACCAAGTGGCCACAGCCACGTGTTGCTGATGGTTAACCTCCTAGGTGACTGTGGGGACTCCACCTCAAGAGAGCACAGGCAAAGGAGAGAACTGACCTACTGACAACAGCAGAGGAGAAACCGGGTGACCAGTATCCGACAGACAGTGAAGATCATGAGGGAGCACCACAGACAGCCCAATATCCATAAATTCAAAAATTTAGATAAAACAGACCAATTCCTAAAAAAACACAATCTGAATTGCCTTATTCTATTCAATAAATTGGATTTATAGTTGAAAATTTTCCTGCAAAGAAAACTCCAGCTGCAGATGGCTTCATTATAATGATTACCAAACATTTAAGGAAAAATGACACCGATTCTACAGACTCTTAAAATCTCAAGAGGGAAAATTGCCAACTCATTTTATGATGCTAGCAGTACCCTGATATCAACACCATTCCAAGGAAGTACAAGAAAACTACAAACTAAAGTCCCTGACAATCCAAGTGTAAAAATCCCAAACAGTATTAGTAAATTGAAACCATTAACACACAAAAAGGAGCATATACCATGCCCAAATAGGCCTTATCCCAGGAATGTATTTTAAAAAATCAATCAACAACTCACTATATTAACAAAGAAAAACTTTATGATAATGTTAATAGATACAGAATGGGCTGCCCATCCTAGGTGGTTACCAGTGCTCATATGGACATATTGCTAATCACCCAAAACTGGGAACATACCCAGTGTACCTCGAATGAGGAGAGCACACCCACATGGCCCTGCAGTGGGCACTATTGAGCAGTAAAAACCAGCCATCAACACAGGCACCCGTGCAGACAATCCCACACGTTATCTTGCGCAGTTGGAACCTGGTTCAAAGGCTGCCTATCCCATGACTCCACTGATAACAACATTCTGGAACTAGCTAATCTATAGGGACAGTTTGAGGCCTACCAGGGGATACGGGTGGGAGTAATTGTGGCTACAAAGAGAGAGTTCAAGAGAATTGGGAAGGGGAGACCATTTGAAAATGGTTTTGATAGGCTATGGCCATACCACCCTGAACGCGCCAGATCTCATCTGAAAATGGTCTTAATTGTATTATTGGTTATATGGCAAAACTATGCATTTGTCGAAACTCACAGAACTGTACCAAAAAGTGAATTTAACACCATGTAAATTTAAAAAAATAAATTGAAAACAAACAAACAAACAAACTGGTCACTAATGCCTAAATACTAGAATATCCATGCACCAACCACCCACAACTACCTAAAAGCAATAAAATACCAAGAAATCACTCCGGGCCTTATGAAAGGGAACAGTACCTGTTCTGGTCATCTGTTTTCCCTTTTCAATCAACACCAAAGTTGCTCTGCTGAGACTCTACTTCCTTCCAAGACAGTTCTCTTAGTCTGGGTGTTCTGCACCTGCGCCACTTCCCACATGGGCCTTGTGCCACTGCACTTCGCAGACAGCAGCCTGCAGCAAGAGCTCCCAAAGCGTCAGGGCCCTCACTGCTGGAGTACAAACAAGTAGCAGATGCTGCCCGCCACAGGCCTGAGGTGAGATACTGCACCCTGTACAGTGCTTCATGGTTCTGGAACCACACCTCCACAGGGACAGCACAGGGAAGAGCGGCCTCCACCACTGAGCTGCTCATGACAATGGGACAGAAACAGCCAGATTCAGAACAACCTTTTAGGAGCAAGAGAAGGCCATTCCTATCAGTCAGACACGTGCTGTTCCAACCCCTGCCCTGACTAGAAAGTTAGTTTATCTTCTGACAAATTTCAATATGAGGAGAAAACACAAAATGTGGAGGTGTGCATAATCAAATTAGAAGTGTAAAACAACCTCTCAAGAGCACTGGAACACATATTTGATCATTGTGTCTAGTTCCTGGCACAGAGCTTCTAAAAATTTTAGAATTTCCTGAGTGACAGGAGTATCTTTTGTTATTAAAAATGAGTCCCTCTTGACCACACCAGAGTTTATGTGCTAACAAGGTGGCTCAGAGTGTGGTCCCTAGATAGCTTCAGGATGGGGCTGGTCACCTGTAAAACTAAAGTCCCAGCCCCACCTCCTAGGAAAGAGGGGAATTGGACACTGGGTTATAAAATTCTTGAACAAGATTTAGGGACCTTCCACAGGTGAACACATCCACGTGTCAGGAAGGTAGTATGCCCCAACTCTACAGGGACAGAGGCTTCTGTGGCTCAGGACTCTTCTGGACCTCAACCTGGACATACCTCTAAGTAGCTCTTGCTTCAGGAGTTGTCAGAATTGAGCCGAGTTGTGGAAACCCAGCTGCTGTCACAGAAATGGAGAAATGACATGAAAAGCTCCTTGTATATACAAGAAAAACTTTCAGCTGGGATTTCCACACCTGGTTTATGCTATCCACATGGCAACCTCCACCATGCACCCTTCTCCGCCTAGAGAAACCTCTCTTTCTTAGACTACTTTCTGATATATCTGGAATGATCCCTCACTTTCCAGAAGAGCCCCCAGAGTACATGGTAAGAACCTAAATCCTACTACTGTGCAGTGGGCGGTATCATCAACCACATATGTCATCTTGCTGTGTGGAAAAAAGGGAGGCACCAAGGGCACATATCAGCACAGGGCTGCCCAAACACAGCTTCTGAAAACACAGTCTCTGTCATACCAGATACCTCACCAGAGGCCGAGATGAAATGCTCTAAGGACAAGGCTAAGGCTACAACAACCCCATAAATTAAAGACTGAGGACAGGAAGAAAGGTGGATGACAGAACAATTGGACACAAAGACTGCCCCTGTTCATCATCAAAACAATGCACCTGCAATAAATAGGTTCTATTTAACTAACCACCAGCCTCCCACCAGCAACCTGAGGCAGTGACTGGGCTTGACAGTGTGGCCTGGGGCAAGCTGCTGCCCTCCAGGTTATGTATCCCATGGTGTTGCCACAAATAAGGAGGCTACAGGCAGGCAGTGGGACTGAAAGGCAGCTGAAGTGGAAAAAAGAACAAGAACCACAGGAAGTGCCTGTTATACTTAAAAAATGGGGATATCAGTCTGGCAGGAACACATACATCTTGCTGAGGCCGAAGGAGCCATGGAACACGCCTGGGCCCTGGGTCTCCATGCTGGCCAGAGTGAAGGATGGGCAGCCCAGGCTGAGGGAACTACAGGATGCCAAACACAAAAGTAAACAAAAGCAAGAGCAAGCATGAAGACTTTCAGACTGATTAAAAAATGGACTGATTTATTCATTCAGCAATCAACCAAGTAAGATGCTGGTATCGCTGAGGCCACCATTCTACATAGAGCCTCTTAGATGTTACCTTGAAACCAGGTATTCCCAACCCTCACTCTACTAAACCTGGAGAATTTTCAATTATTTCAACATGTCAAAAATTTCTCAATCTAACTTTACCACAGTGATATCCACAGGCAAGCAGGACATGAGTCCTACAAGCTCAAACAAGGGAGCCCTCTCCTAAAGGTCAACAGCAGAACCTGCCCAGATCAACTGCTGCACCAAAGCAAAGCCCCATCTTCAGAAAGGCTGCCAGAGCCACACATCCCTACCTCGCTGGGCCCATCTCCCAGCACCAGAACCATAGTCACTGTAGGATTTGTCTTTATTTGACCCGACTCAAAATTCACTCAGTGAAAATAATCCATTCCCCAAGAAATTTTGTCAAAAATAATCAGTGGCAACTGTGTCACACTGCAGTTGCCTGAGGCCAGGATACCAGCTAGCAGGCAAGAGGCAGGTCAAAAACCATAAAAGGAAAAGCTAGAGAATGAGATACCCTTGGGGGCTTTGAAAATCTCCAACTAGGCAGCCAAGTGCATGGCCCAGGAAAGACCTGAGAAAGCCCTAATCTCTCACCACTGATTGACCCAGAAGCTTTGTACAAGTGGGAAGTAAAGGCTAAGGCAGAGTTCTCAATTACTAGAGTACTGAAGGTGAACCCACACAGAACCCCTTGGCAAAGGCTGGAAGTCTTACTGGCTCAGGACAAGAAATCTCTGACCTGAACTTCATAGTGAATTACCCTAGGAAAGTCAGTTATGGATTGAATTGCAACTTCCCCCTGCCCCGCCCCTCCACCTGACAAAAAAAGAAATTCACATGTTTAACTCCTAACTTCTAGTACCTCAGAACTTGACCTTATTTGAAGATAATTAATTATAAAGGTAATCAAGTTAAAAGAGGTCATTAGAGTAGGTCCTAATCTAAGATATTCTTATAAAGAGGCAATCTGAAGACATACATAAAGGCAGAAAGCCCTGTAAATAATGTAAATAATGAAGACAGTAGTATCCAAATCAAGGAGAAAGGCCTGGAAAAGTTCCTTCCTTCACAGCCTCCAGAAGGAACCAACTCTGCTAACATCTTGATTTTAGATGTCTGGCCTCCAGAACTGTGAGGCATAAATTTCTGTTGTTTAAGCCACCCAGACTGTACTTTGTTATGCCAGTCCTCCCAAACTAAGTATGAAACAGACAGCAACAACAAAAGCAAAACCAACAAATCCTAGGAAGGGGAGGGAATCTAATAACCGCAGTTGCCACATTATATTAAAATGTCCAGGTTTCAACAACAAAAACAACAAAACGTGCAAGACGTGAAAAGAAATTGAAATGTACAGGCCACACAAAGAGTGGCAGGTAAGGGGCAGTCATTTGAACCATCCCTGATGTGACCTATGCCCTCGATGGGAAGGAAGATAGACTTACTAGACAAAGACTTTAAATCGGCTATAATATGCTCAAAGAACTAAAAAGAACCCACATCTAAATTAAAGGGAAGTACAAAAACAATATCTCACCAAATATAGAATATCAATAAACATAGAAATTATGAAAATTTCACAAGAGGATTCGACAGTCAAAAGAAAGTCAGCAAACTTAAAAATAGACCGACTAAAAATATCCAGTCTGAGGAACATTAAAAAAAAGAAGAAAAAAAAAGAGGAAAAAACAGAGCCTCATTAACCTGTGGGATACCATTAAGTGTACTATTTACATATAATGGGAATCCCAGAAAAAGAAGAGAAATAGAAGGGTAAACAGAATGCCGGAGGAAATAATAGCTGACACTTCCCCAAGATTAAAAAAAAACATTAGTCTACATATTCAAGAAGGTCAATAAACTCCAAGAAGAGAAAACTAAAAAATCCACACCACACAAGACATTTCTAATGCCAAAACAATCTCAAAGGCAGTAAGACACTGATCTCAGAAGCTAAGCAGGGTCAAGCCTGGTTAGTACTTAGATGGGAGACCACCTAGGAAAGACCAAGTGCTGTAGGTGTAAAAAATTAAAAAAAACAAAAACAAAAAATAAGGGATTGTAAGCTGACAAAGTCCTTGCAATCTGTGAGGTCAACCAAGGGTTGCCTTGCGTAAAAAAATTAAAAAATAATTTTAAAAAGTTAAAATAAAAACAGACAAGCAACTTATAAGAGTTAAAAGACAACTACATAGAGTAATAATTATAAATCTATGCTACACAACATGGACACACAACACATAAAGATGTAATCTGTAATAACAGCTACAAAGTGGGAATAAACACAGCTATATAGAAGCAAATTTTCTGTATACACCTGAAATTAATTGGTATAATCCAAACCAAACTGTTTTCAGTTTAGGTATTACTGGAACTCCCTAGACCACTGAGAAAAAAATAGTTAAACATATGAATAAAACAATATATTAGAAAGTATCTACTTAACACAAAGAAGGCAGTAATAGCGAAACTGAGAAACAAAAAAAAAGACATAGAACAGAAAACTAATAGCATAACGGCATACATAAACTCTACCTTTTCAGTAGTTACATTAATTTAAATTGAATAAGCCCTTTGATCAAAAGGCAGATTGACATAATAAAAACAAAATCCAACCTATGCTATATATGAAACGTAGTTTTAGACTGAAAGACACGAATAGATTAAAACTAAAAGAATGAAGCATCATGCAAAATTAAAAGATAGCAAGAGCAGCAGCTATAACAAACAAAACTCTCAGACAAAAACTGTTAGTAGTAATAAAGGATACTTTATAATGACAAAAGGGTCCATCCATTGAGATGACATAACTATTACAAACATATACGAAATGCTCATGGGTTTTCCCAACCAACCAAGCAATTCTGACACTAACTGCGCCCAGAGGTAGAGCAGACTCCACAGGTTAAGGGCTTGGTACCGCAAACATACCACTGCCACTTTAGATGCTAATTACACCGACATCTGTGCTTCTAACCAAGCAGCTATATATTGGAGGTTCCCACGAACCCCTCCTCAGGTTTGGTAACTTGGTATAACAGTTCACAGAACTCAGGAAAACAGGTTACTTACTAGATCTTGAGTTTATTATAAAAGAATATATCTCAGGAACAGTCAGGTGGGAGAAATACATAGGACAAAGTATAAGGGAAAGGGCACAAAGCTTCCATGCCCTTTCCAAGTGCACCACTCTCCCCCATTCTCTACATGTTCATCAACCCAGAAGCTCCTGAACACCTCCAGTTTGGGTTTTTATGGAGGCTTCATTACACAGGCACAATTGATTACAACATCAACCATTAGTAATTAATGCAACCTCCAGACCCTCTCTCCCATGCTGGACAAAGAAGGTGGGGAAGAATGAGGGTGGGGCTGAAAGTTCCAACCCTTTAATTAGATGGTAGGTTCCCCCTGGCAACCGGCACCCTTCCATCCTTAGGGGCTTTCCAAAAATCACTTGATTAGCATAAACACTGTGTGGTGAAAAGCAGAGTGTTAAGAATAACAAAAGACATTCTATTCACCTTTATCAACCTAGAGGCATTTCAAGAACTGGGGACAAAAACCAAATAATAACTTATTGTATTATATTAGAAGCTCTGCCCTGGGAACCAAGGACAAAGATGAAATATACATTTTTAATTACATCAAGTATTACAAACATATATGTACCTACCTAAAAAGTTTCAAAATACATGAATCAAAAACTGATGGGAAAGCCAAGGACATGCGATCAGAATGGCAACAGATAAGATGCCAAGACTAAAAAATAATTTAAGGAGCATATGGGACACTATCAAGGGTACAAATATCTGTTTGATCAGTGTAACTGAAGAAAATCAAGATGTTGAACAGCTGTTTGAAAAAATAATGAGGGAAAACTTCCCTCACCTGGTGAAGAAAACGGACATAAAACCCTAGGAAGCTCAGAGAATTATAAAAATCAGGGATCCAAAGAGGCCCACACCAAGACACATTTAAATGTGTCTAATTAAAATGCCAAAGGTTAAATACAAAGAGAGAATCTTAAAAGTAGCAAGAGAAAAACAGCTACTTATAAGGGAACACCCATAAGAATGGCAACTGATTTCTCAAAAGAAACTATGCAAGACAGAAGGGTTTGGCAAAAAAATATTCATCTGACAAGATGAAGACCCAAGACCTACAACCAAGAATAATTTATCCAGCAAAGCTATCATTTAGAGTTGAAGGACAGATAAAGAGCTTCCTACACAAAAATAAGCTAAAGGAATTTATCACCACCAAGCCAGTATTACAGGAAATGTTGGAGGAATTTCTTTAAGGAAAAAAAAAAAAAATGTTATCAAAAACAAGAATAAAGAATGGTAACAACTACATTCCTATCAATAAGTACCTTAAATGGAAAAGAATTAAGTGCTCCAACCAAAAGAAGAAGTGGCTGAAAGGATAAGAAAACGAGGCCCCTACGAGTGCTGCCTACAAAAGATTCACTTTTGATTAAAAGACACTCAGACTAAAAGAAAGGGGGTGGGGAAAATATACTGCTTTGATGGACCTAGAAGGTACTTAAGTCAGACAGAGAAAGATAAACACTATATGATTTCACTTACATGTGGAATCTAAGGAACAAAAAGAACAAACTAATCTAAAACAGACTCACAAACATAGTAGACAATTTGGTGACGGACAGAGGAAAGGGGGACTTAGAGGAGCTGGGAGAATGGGGTGAAGGGTTAAAGAAGTACAAATTAGTAGCTGATGGATTGTCATGGGGTTAGGGAGCACAGCATAGGGAATGCAGCTAGCATTAATATGTTGGTTAGGGAAGGGAGGAAACAATTAGGGGGATCATTTTACAAACTATATAGATGCCTAACCAATGTACTGTATATTCAAAACTAATTAGAATTAACAAATTCTAAAAAAAAAACAAAAAACTGACAATTGAAAGAAGAAATAAACAATTCAACAACAATAGAGAGACTTCAATACCTCACTTTCGATAATGGATAAAAAAAAACTAGGGAGAAGACCAACAGGGAAAGTGAACAACAAATACCACACAGCCACAGTCAACTAGATCTGAAAGACATATGATTCACTCCGTAACAGAATATACATTCTTCTAAAGTACACATGGAACATTCTCCAGGATATACGATATGTTAGGTCATAAAACAAGCCTCAATGAATTTAAAAGGATTAAAATCATACAAACTATGCTTTGAACCACAATGGAATTAGGTTAAAAATCAATCACTAGAGGAAATTCAGAAAATTCACAAACACATGAAAGTAAACTCTCCTAAAATAACCAATGGTTCAGAGAAGAAATCACAAGAAATATTAGAAAAATACTTTGAGAAGAATGAAAATAGAAACACATTAAAGCTTATGAGATGCAGTTAAAGTGGTACATAGAAGAAAATTTATAGTTAGCTGTAAACTCCATGTTTAAAAAGAAAAATTTCGAATCGATATCCTAACCTTAATGCACCATAAAAGAACAAACAAACTCAAGGCTGGCAGAAGAAAGGAAATAATAAATGCTAAAGCAAAAATAAATGTAACAGAATAAAAAACCAATAAAGTCAACAAAACAAACCAAAAGTTGGATCTCTGAAAAGATCAACATTGACAGAACTTTAGACTGACCAAGAGAAGAGACTCAAACTGGGACATGACAACCTTACTGAAATAAAAAGGATCATAAAGGAATACTGTGAACAAATGTATAAATAAGTTAACCTATATTAAATGGAAAAATTCCCAGGAAAACCAAAGTTCCAAAACTGGCTCAAGAAACAGAAAATCTGAATATAACAAGGAAAAAGATTAAATTAGTAATTAAATAATTTCAAAGAAAAGCTTAGGCCCAGATGGTTTCACCGGTAAATTCCATCAAACGTTTAAAAAATTAATACCAACTCTTCACAAACTATTCCACACGATGGAAGAGAAAGGAACGCTTTTCAACTCATTCTTGGAGGCCAGTGTTATCCCAATACCATGACCAGGCAAAAACAAGAAACTATAAACTAGTATCTGTTATAAATAAATATGGCTACAAAAGCCCTTTAAAAAGTGCTAGCAAATCAAATCAAACCAGTGACACATAAAAATTATTACATAAGATGACCAAATGGAGTTATTCCAGGAATGCAAGGCTGGTTTAATATTCAAAAATCAATGTAATATATCACCACGTTAATAAAGTGAGAGACAAAACACACAAGATCATTCAAATTGAAGCTGAAAAACCATCTGAGAAAATCCAACATCCATTCCTGCCAAAAACTCTCAACAAACCAGGAATAGAATGAAATGTCCACAATCTAATAGATCCACGCTAACTCAGCATGCTAAGTGAAAGAAGCTACATGTCATATGATTCCATTGCTATGAAACATCCAGAATTAGTAAATCCATAGCAACAAAGTAGATAAGTGGTTGCCAAAGGTTGAGGGGCTAGAGAATGGGAATAGGGAGTTTTTGCTAATTGGTACATGGTTTCTTTTTGCAGTGATGTAAATATTCTAAGATTAGATTGTTGTGATGGCTGTACAACTCTGAATGTATGAAAATCCACTGAACTATACAGTTTAATGGAATAAAATATAGAGTATAGAAATTATATATCAATAAAGCTGTTATAAAAAATGCATTTTTCAGAGTCTGAGAAGAAATAACCATAGAATCAGATTGGCAGCTTAAAATAGGGCAGACTCATGACACTCACCTCAAGCTCTTCACTGTCTTTGGGTTTCTCCTCAGAGGTCTGTTTAACAAAGTCAGGGATGAGGATTTCCAGCGTAGCTCGGGCTATGAAAAGAAAAACCCTAAGGATGAGGGCTTGAGCCCAGCCTGCTTCCCAACTTTACAGTCGACTGTACGCTGTGCAGGAAGGGCCAGGGTCCCAACGAACGACTCAGAGGAGGGCAAGGGATTTGGGGAGGAGCAGCACTTTATAGAGGCAGGGGCAGCAGAAGATGGAAAAAGCACATCCTGAGGAAAAGAGGCAGTGCGTGGGGCACTTTTGCCCTGAGGCACTTGTAGCAGGTGAGGGAGGAGATCTGTGTGTCAGAGGAATCACGATGACAGGCGGGCAAATGGCTCAGCAGAATCTGGGCTAATTTGGGGGACTGCAAAGTGAACAGGCTGCTGGAATGTGGCAGAGAAAAACAGCCATACAATATGGGTCCTCTGGAGTCTCCAGAACAGAGCACAGGGATGGCTCCATGCTGAGCATAGGTATCCAAGTAAGCAAAGCTGCTGAGTGCCACTGGCCACTGAGTTGGGGAAGTGGGGCACTAAGGGAAGAGGGAGGGGTGTGTGCAACAGTCTCACCCGGTAGGGTTATAGTGCTAGCAAGACATCCACGTGTAGGTGTCTAGAGAGCAGATGGGGTCTGGGCAGAAGTGAATCCCTGCACATGGGGAGAAGTACAGCAGGATGTCTCCAACCCCACACTGGGCCCTGCTCTACGTGTTATGTATGCTCCATGACCTCAGTAACACCCAGTCTGTTGAGCTGAAAAAACCTCTGGCAGAGTTTCTCTAAATTGGACAGAAGGCCTTTCTAAAGAACATAGCAGAGTGTGTGAGCCCAGCATAACCTCATAGAAGGACAGATAATAACATTATTTCAACTGTCCTCAGCATACATCAAAAGAAAGCAACACCGAGGGAAACTGAGTCCTGTGAGCAAAAACACTTCCACTGACCTGAGACCTAGTGAGACTGGTGAGACTGAAAAAACTGATACTTCGCACTCTAAAAAGGGCTGAGCTGCTCTGAAAGACAATATGGGAATGAGAAACCTCGGAGTTGACCTATGGGTGCAAGGGCCTGGTGTGCATGCAACACCCGCCCCCACCTCCCACCAATGTGGTCTACTCCAAAAGGCCAAATAGCCCGACACTGGGACAAATGGCTGCTGGAAAAGAATGCAATGACTGCTGGGCACAAACTCAAACCACACACACACTCAAAAAGAGCAATGAGTTTTAACCAGAAAACATAAGCTTTCCTATGATCTGCTATGCTGTGTTCAATGATTGGCAGTCCCAAACTTAGCGTTTGAAGGACTGAGAAAACTGTCCTCGCAAATGTCAAAACCACTCAAAGAGAACGACTTGAAGCAAATACTGACAGCATGCTGGATCCACCTGTTTTTCATTTCCTAGCATGCCCACATTTTGCTCAAATACAAACCCACTCTAAAACATGGGCCCAGCATAGACCAGTCAGCTCTGTGAACAGTAGGGATAAGGGTGGGAGACTCCAGCCCAGTTGCCACTGAGAACAGAAGGAACCTTCTACTTTTATTTCTCACGTTTTACTCTCTGTATCTGAATTTCTTCCAATAATCGCATATTTTTAAAAATCAAAGTAGATGACTATATAAACAAAATGGATTTGCCCACCCACAACACTCCCACTTGGCTGCTGCTCAACTTTCCCCAGCCAAGGAGAGGGGTAGACACAACAGGCAGCATGAGGCTCCGACACTCAAGCAGGCACATTACCAGCTTTATTCTTCGCAAGTTTTTTGCTGCTTGCAGTTCCAGATCCATAGGTCACACCGTCAATGGTCACCGAGGCGCCAAAAGGCTCACTTGGGTTCTCTTAAAATTAAAATTACTGTTTTAAAACACACTTGCCAAGACATTAAGTGTGCATGCGCGCGTGCACGCGCGCACACACACACACACACACACAATCTGCTCACGCCAACAGACAAGGTGGGGTCAGGGCTGCAGCTAGAAAGCAGATACCTGGGAGCTCCCTGAGGCACTGTGATAGGTCCAAGGAATGGTCAACAGGCAAAGAGCACACCAGAAAAATTGTGGGAAATGGGACTATGGGATAGTGGACTGGAAGAGAAACAAGAGGCCAGTGGCAGAGCCACCAGGAATTGGGTCCAATGTCAGACAGAGGACTGTGAGGAGCGGGGATGCACAGATGTAGTGAGCCAAAGAAATGACATGAAAAACAATGAGTGACTCCTAGGTACTGGCTTCTAAGCAGAAGACAAACTGGTTTTCACAAAGGTGTGATGAAGGTAGAAATAAGACAGCTGGTGGAAAGTGCAGCCCTGAAGCCCCTCCATTCACCTTAGGGAACCTAGAGACAGCAGGGAGGCCTTCCTCAGAGCAAGGGACAAAATGAAGGTGGGGGAAAGGGGAATGTGGACAAAGGAAGGGGGAAGCAGAGACACTAATCCTTAGACAGGGCACATTCCCTTGAAAATGACCTGCCTATCTGTTCACTGCCCTCCCTACCCTCCCTGCCCTCCCCTTTCCTTTCTATCCCAGCAGAGTAGGGCTAACCTCCAGCTCCTGCCTCCCCAGCTATGAGCAAAGTGTATGACTTTAGGACCGAGATGGGGAAGGTCAAACTTACCACATTCAAAGAAATTATAAACAGGGCGGACCTTGAGGACGCGCTGCATGTACTCGTGCAGGATGCAGACCTCAGATTTCCCATTGGGGTTAATGACAAACTCTGTGACAAGAAGGACCATCTCAGCAACAGTGTGAAGACCACAAGCTAGCACTCTGGACCTGGCACCATCCAAGTTACCAAGTCATTGAATTAGGGGCTCATCACCTTGAATGTGGTGGACCTCTGCATTTGTAGGGTAAACTCGAGCTTTGAATCAAACGCAACTCACACACAAAGTATACATTTAAAGACCATCAAATAAAGAATAGCAGTATAAAAAAATAACATAAAAAATAACAACAATATAACCAGTCTGCCAACGTTATAATTTATAAGCCAAATTCACCTTTCTTTGTGGGTGCATCTTGCACAGATAGAGTGATGAGCTTCTGATTGGCCGGCAGGATGGGCCGCTCTGATTCAGCCTGTTTCCGTTTCATTTCTCGGTTGAACTGTCGCCGCTCAGCCCAAGTCCTGAATTTCTTCACAGTAACTTGCTCAAAATCAAAACGCTTCTCCAGGTAGTTCCGAAATTCCTCCAGATCTGTATAAGATATACCAGAGAACCAAATTACTAATTTCTAATGTAAGTCATATTTCTCTGCCCGGTAAATTGGACAGCAATGAGCTGCCCATCAGACAGATCCTGCCAGGCGATACCCTTTGCCTCTTCCCCCGTTCCTTCTGAAGGGCAAGGAAGCAAATGACATTCAGCCACTCCCTTCACTCAGCCAGCTCATGTTATTCTGGTAGGTCTCTTCTAAATAAACTTCTTGGATGTCA
This sequence comes from Eonycteris spelaea, assembly GCA_003508835.1. Taxonomy (NCBI): domain Eukaryota; kingdom Metazoa; phylum Chordata; class Mammalia; order Chiroptera; family Pteropodidae; genus Eonycteris; species Eonycteris spelaea. Next base: position 385,168 of record PUFA01000339.1, read on the forward strand.
TTTGTTTATCTGGAGCCAAGAACAAGAATTTAAAAAAAAAATCAGATGGCCTCAGAGCCTTTCTCCCTGCATCAAAACAGGTACCTGATTGACAACAGCAGTCAAGGGGAGCCGTATACCACTGCCCATCTTGCTCTCTCCCCTCCAGCCACCCTAGCCACCTCCGAATTCAACAGCATACTTAGGAAGTTCAGGCCTTGGCACTCATCACACCTATTCCTACTCAATCCCTGGCTCAGCCAGCCCCACAGCTCACCCACGTGCCTTACCTCCACTGTGCACCTCTTTTTCCCACCATTCAGTGAGGATCTAGGGGGCCTCCTGCTTTTACTGTTACACCCATTCCCCGCCCCTCCCTCAGGATATCCTAGAGGTTCCCATCAGCCTCACTGGTTTCTTCCCTGCCCCACCACTCAAGCATAAGCCCTGAATCAGGGACTGCCATGACTCATGACCAGCCCAAAGAGCAGTAGCAGAGGAAGGTAAATGAAGAGGTTCCATGTAGGGAGACTGAAATATATACAGTTAAAACAAAAAGCTATAAAACAATATACTTGCACCTACTTAATTATTAACCGGAACTACATACTTCTTTACACATAAATGCAGAAAAGTCAGTCTGGAAATAAGTACCAATGGTCACCTCCCACAAGGGAGTGACATAAGAAATGCAAGGCAAGTGTTTTAAAGAAACAGTGTGTATAACACACGGTATGAAGAAATAAACCATTAAGTCTTAAAGGGGGAGCTCCCTTCCAGTTAGGTCCCTGAGAAAAGCCCCAACAGAAGACAGAGGAACCCAACTTGGATGGGGGAGGGAGGCAACACCAGCAGAAAGATTGAGGGGAGACCAAGGTCCACCCGTCAGGGAAGCTGGGAGCCCAGTGAGACGCTCTGCACATTCCTCAGACACCTGAGGCTGCAACCAGCATGCTGCTTCTCCCCACTTCTAGAAGCCAACCTCCCCTTCCTTAGCAACAGCACCCAATCCCCCCAGCTCTTCTAGGGCTCTTTACATGAAAGATTTATGAGACAAGCCAGACAGCAATACAATCAGAAACTCTGAAAACACAAAGTCCATTTTGAAAAAGGTTCAACAGGTGGGCTAAAATAGTCTGCCACCACTGAAAAAACAACTAAGACTTGAATAGGTAAATCTAAGCTACAAGAAGAGACAATGAGGAACACCAACACACATCCAAAAACCAACTGTAGTATTTAAACGGGAAATGTCCACAGAATAGTAGCAGTTTCCCAACACTGCATCCATAGACTGAAGAAGCTCACTCTGAGCACATCAGGATAAATCAAAACATCACATGAACACATCTACTGAAAAAGTGAGACTTCAGGAAAGAATGTAATAAAAGTGACCACAGAAAAAAATAATTTTTACTGATAGCAGCAGTCTCCATGACAACACTGGCCTTGAGGGCTCTGCAGAGACCGGGCTCAGGGGCCTGAGCTCAGGACCCTGGCAGGTTCTCCTAAGAACAGGGAGATAGGCTTTTTCAGCCATGTGGGAATAGAAAAGAGGTCCCCAGCAGTCCCTGTCTCACAGACACAACTAAAAATAGATGGCATTCAGGAAAGAAAGGGGATCTTGGGAAGACACAGAATGCAATGGCATCCCTGAAATCTCAGCTGGCAAAGGGGAAAAAGAGTTCACTCCAGAAACTTACCAACTGATTCATCTTTGCACACCTCGACTTTGGCCTTCACCTGCCCCAGAGCCCCAGGGGCAGCCTCAGCCCCCAGTGGGTCCTTCTCATCTGGGGGCCCCAAGTCGGCCCCCATGGAGTCAGGCTCTTCCATGGGGAACTCCAGCTCTGCAGATCGGCTGAGGGGCTTGACGGGTGACACCTCTCCACTAGGGGCAAGTTCATTGTTTTGCTCCCTTTCCTCATTGTCCTTCATTTTCTTGTAATGCAGACAGGGGATGCTACTCAGAGGAGGGTCATGTTTCTGTGGATAGTGAAATTGCAACAGAGATTACAAGGATGGGCCTGTAGATCTGAATATCCGATGCTTTTCACCTGCCTCAGCCTGGCTACGATGCAATGTATGCAGATGTGCATGTTCAGTCTGTGAACTTACAAGACTAAATTCATGACTGATGTGTCCCCTACCCGTATGCTTCCCGTTCCCAAGAAGTATGGCCTGGACCAGGTGACCACCCGAGACTCTCTGTGTAGGTACACGGGGACTCCGGAGTTATGGAATGTCATGATCCACCCATCAGGCAACGGTTCTGTAGGTGGGCGGCCACGACCTGCACAGAAGACAAGAACATCCTACAATCACTTGCAAAACATGTAGAACTGTTAGAATGTTTTAAAACTATGACACATGGCATATAAAAACAGTGAAATGGACCAAGTGAAAAGACCATCTAAGAAACTAGGGGAGAAGTGTCCTGCCTTCCGACAGACAGAATAAGCTTTGCTAATAAACTACATATCTGTTGAACACTACTCTCTGACCAGGTAACAAGTCTTCGTTGTAACTAAGCATATAAAATTCTACTTCAAATTAGTAAATTTCTAAATCAGTTTTAAAATACTACACCCAACCACTTTCTTGCTTTATAGGCAGTCATTGAAAAAAAAAGCTCAAGACTTATTATCCACTTGACACCTGCCACTGACAGGCCTTGCTGCTAGGAAAAGCACAAGGCAAAGATTTAATTTTCTTAACTGGGATCAAGTTAAAAAATTTTAGAAATAAAAGGGAAAGAAGCAAGTGAAATCTATAAAAATATACACAGGATAAAAACAGCACCAGTGACTCCCATGAAAAAGGAGTGGCATCCCAGTGCCATGTCTCCACCCAGCATTGAGGGCCCCAGGCCTGACATCCACATGTGGCCAATACTGGACAACTGGTGTCCAGACAGCCCCTGGGAGGGAGTGCTGCAGGTCGGAAGTACATAAACAAGTCAGGCACTCTCAACAAGCCAGGGCCAAGGAGCTGCTTTAACCAGGTTTGGGCTAAATCAGGAGACGCAGCAAATGAAATCCAAGCCAAGTACAACACGGGACACAACTGCATCCAGGCCACTCATTTGTGACAATGAGTGGTCACAAAGTTGGCCCAGCTGTCTGAAGAGCTCACATGCCACTCACAGTCTATGAGCATGAGGACCAAGCTGGTGGAAAAGGCTGCAGAGGAAAATGCCGTGCCTGTGCGGGCAGGCTGAGTAGCCAGGCATAAATCTTAACTGTGTACTGCTCAGGATAGATGTGGCTTTACTTTCTCAAAGGCTGTTGAAGCTACAGAAAGCACAAACCAACCCTGCTGGAGGCACCAAGGTAAAGACCGCCTCCGTACTCCTTCTCAGAAGCTGAGGTCCCAGGTTCATCCCTGTCTGCAACCAATGAACCCAACACCTGTCCTGTTCCAACCATGAGCCAACACAGGCAGACACATGAGGTGTCTACCACTGCTAGTGCGTCCACTCCACAACCAGAGGAGGCTGCACACTACCTGCCCCTTGATTTCCTCCAGTCACACCTTACCACCTTCTGTACCCTGGTCCTCAGCCTAAAGTGCCACCTGTGTGCCTGAGTCCTGATACATCTCTTCAGCCCCTCTACTGCCCAAAAGCTGAGCCCAACATCTCCACCTGGCTACTCACAAGTGCCGCCAGGACAGACAGAAATTGATACCAACTCTTCTTAGACCCGCACCACTTAACAAAGGAGCTGCACAGGCACAACTCTGGACATTTCCCACTTCTCTCCACACTCTCCCCAAATCCAAGTGCAAATCCCACTGCCTGCACTTTCAGAACACTTCCACCTATACCCCCGGAACTCTCACCATGCCCACCTGAAGTGCATGTGCCATGATGGGGCTACAGGAGCTGTGCTTTTAGACAAAAATTTTGTAACAACGCCTGTCTGCTTCTACTGGCTTACCCCAACAGCAAAGAACCAAGCAGCAAAGAACTCAGACCTTGACCATCACCTGCCACCATGCTGAGCACCCACCTCTGGCCTCAGCCTCCACAAATGCTAATTGCCAGTGTTGTCTCCTGGCACACACTGATGTCCCCTCCCTCAAGGGTCCCCTCCCAGTTCCTCTGCAAGACACCAGGTTCTCTGTTCCCATAGCACACACCACAATCTGCACCTAGATGGTCCTGCTTCTGGAAGCATCCTTGTGTCTTGTCTGTTTCCTCTTCAACAAATATGACTAACCTGCCCTTAAAAGCATACCCAGACCACTGCTTGGTTCAAGGTCTCTCAAACCTGCACATCTGCCCCCCTGTGAACACTCACTGCTTTTCTACCTACCAACTTACTTTTGAGTACTGTTTTAATCTTGGTCATCATCGGCTGCACGCTTGTCTCTCCATCAGACGGATGGTCGCTGTCTCCTCCATATTTCTCCTCCACTCTCCTTTTTTTGGGAGCACAAAGGCCCTCTTCCAGCAGAGCATCGACATCGTTGTCAAAATCGTCCTGCAAAACATGCTGTTCAGATACCATGGCCATGGCGCCTGCATTCCTGCACCATGGGCAACCTTAATGGCACTAGTGAGAACAGACACAGAAATGAGGCACTCTCAAAGGTGCCTAGATGTGCCTTTATAGTGTGTTATCTGAAAAGCAAATGTAATGAAACCAACAACTGAAGCCAACAGGGTTGGCCCAGGCGCACACACAATCAGGGAGTGCTTCTCAGCAGCATTTTCCAGCTTAGGTTGGGTAAAAGATACAAGGCCCACCTGTCAGCCATTAAGAGTTTAAAAGTCTGGACTCTTTACAGCTGTCCCTTTTCCACATTAACATTATTCCACCTCATATAGTTTTTTGTTTTTTTTTTTCTGTAACATCAGCTTTCAAAAGATGCTACAATTCCCAAACACCTCTCTTTGGGTTTTGCTAAGAGCACTCCAAATGAGGGATCACTGACATACCTCGTAGGAGAAATTCAGGGCCTCTTCATCCACTCTGTCTCTCTGCACGATTGCTTTAGCCGTGAACCCGCCTGCTCCTTCTTCATCTAGCTCCAAATTGTCAGTAAAATCTTCTAACTCATCGAGCACTGCATACTCCACTCTCTTTTCCTGATCCAGCTCATTCTCCTCATCCTTCTTATCAGTACTCTCACCCCCTATACCTAACCCATTACCAACACTCCCGCCAAATGGACAAGCATGCACGTCTCCACTGACAGGACTAAGGGCCAGACCACACTCCACACGAGTGTCGCGCTCCACTCCTGTGTACAGCACCTTCCTGTCCTTACTCCTGCAGCTCTCGGTAAAGCTCACGCTAATCTTTACATCCTTAAGCAACTTAAGGTCAGGGGAGAACTTCCGGACCGCAGGTGCGTGCCGGGCGGTGCGCGGGCTGTGGCCACTACAGTTCGGGTCTATGAGGAGGCGGGCCTTAGAGAAGGATCCTTTGGAGAGAAGAGAAGCTCCGTAGAAGTTGAGTGGGTCCTCAGCAGGGGGTTCGGCCTGTCCATCACCACCAGAGCCAACGTCCATTACCTCTGCATCACTGGACGTTTGCAGGGGAGGTGGTGGAGACTGTTCACGGGGCAGCACTTGGAAGGGGCAAGCACGTTTCTCCATCACTGCTTCTCCTGCGGGCTCACGCGGGAGAGGAGAGGGACTCTCATATGTCTCCATAGTAAAAGTGATTAAGACTATTTAAAAGACCAGTTTTAAAAAACCTTATATAAATCTATACAGCTAACATGCACAAGTCCGTCGAGACCCGGGTGCCGTCCTGCCCGCGCTGCACACGCTGGCGGCTTAGTCAAGCTGGCCACATTGCTCTTTTCATTAATGTAGACAGCTTTTAGAACCACTGCCTCAATTATTGGAAATCACAATGCACTCAGCTTAAATGACTGACGACTAAGCGAGTCTGTCTTCATGCCAAAGTGGCACCTTGCTTCTTCCACCTGCAAAGAGATTTAAAAACATTGTCACAAAATGACAGAAACCTTCCACTTCACCGGAACCAAGAGTCAAGTGCTATTAACATTGTAGTAAAGAAAATGATACTGCCTAAGAGAATCTTTAAAGCTTTAAAACAAACTTTTTTCAGAACCTAAATTATAATTTAAGTCCAAAGTTAAATATTTTATTAATCGTCCACTATAGTTCCTACTTCAGAAGCATAAAAACAATATTATCGTAAAGCTCAAAAGGATTTAAAAAAAAAAAAAAACACCCTACACTAAACTTCACCACAGCATTCCCCTAACTCAGTTTATTAGGTAAGCAAGCACGCAGTGCAAGCCTGCCCTTTCCAGAACACACATTAGGTGTGTGGCCTCCCTCCGGCCATCAGAGCGACATCAATCCACTCACCTGCCAGGGCTGGGTCAGTCAGAGGGTGAATGCGAGACCCTCAGCTCAACTCTGCAGCACTAGGGCCTCAGAGGTACGGCCGGGCGCTGTGCTACCCTGGAACCCCAGGGCTCTCCTGGGCCCACAAGGTGGCACGTGGACCAGGACAGTGATGCAGCGTGCTGAAGTCGCCAGAGGTGGCATGGTTCTGTTCCCAGTAGAAGAGGGGATGGTGGCTGTGGGGAAGGGAGCCAGGCTGGGGTTGGTAGGGGAGCTGCAGGAGACAGCTGGAGCCAAGGCGCAGGGAGTCCTGAGTGCCATCTGAAGCCTGGCTCCATCCTGGGAGCAATGAAGAGTCACTGAGGGTGAGGTGACTCTCATGCCACAGTTCAGTCCCAACTTGAGAAAGGAGACTAACTACTGTGCCAGGCATAGTCCTTGTGCCCAAGGCACAGGAAGAGTCCTCTAGGCCAGAGGGCCAAGGTGTAAAAGAAGCCCTGGTGAGAAGGCCGGAGCTCTCAAGAAACAGTGAAGACATAGAAAAGACTGCTCTGCTGACCAAGGAGAGGTGGAAAGCACAGACAAGAGGAAACTGAAGGCAAATGAGGCTTTCCCTGGAGGGACACACGTGTTCCAGCACTTAGGCAGGCATCCGTAGAGAACAGATGGAGCCTCCAGGCAGACCTATCTGACAGGTGCTGAGGCCATAGCTCTAAAGCTGTGACTGGTCCAGAGACAAAGGGCCCATTAGCAAGGTGATAGTTGCCAAAACCACAGAAGGGAACAAAGACCAAAAAGAGGGTCTGAGGATGCAACTCTGAGAAGCTTCACTTCAGAGGAAGCACAACAAGAGGCTGACATGAGGTTGAGAAGGCAGCTCAGAGGAGCAATCCAAAAACCCAGAGGTCTGCAGGAGGGCTGAGCATCACAGCAAGGGAAGCACATGTAGGCACACATACATAGATGAATATGCCATGCATGCAGGTGCAGATATGCACATACATGCCCATGTACGCACACAGGGAGGCCTGACAGGTTGCATGGACTGGAGTCAGCAAACATTACATATTTAAGAAGTTTACAGTGAAGGAATAAAGCATGGAGATTGTATTTTGAAGGTGACACAACATAAAAAACCAGAAACTTGTTTAGATTTAATCAATTCATTCAAAAAATCTTGTCTACTCCGAGGAAAGGCACTCTCGTGAACAAGAGACAAGGTCTCCACCACCTGGTGACAGTTAGAAACGTAATGACCACTGACTGAGCTGTCACTCTACTTCCTGGATTTTAAGATGTCCTTACTGTTCTGATTTCAATGGGAACTTAACACAATACCTCCCCCAGAGATGTGTCAAAGGAAAGGTGTTAAGGATGAAGGAAATGCAACACAGATGACAGACTATGAACTGCAGTAAATGCTAAGGAGGCTGCAGCCAGGTAGGCACTAGGAACACCGTGCAGTGGAGTAAAGCCAGTCTCCTCACGACCAAAGAAAGATCATTTACAAGAAAGACAAGCATGTCAGCATGCCCAGTGCTACAGATCAGACCAGGATCAAACCCCTCAGTATCTGGTACGCCTGCAGAGACTCTAGTAAGAGCCAATTAGTGATTCTGAGAACTGAAAAAAGCTAAAATGAAGACATGAAGAGATGGATGGTTTGAAGACAAATGGCAATACAGGACAGGGAACATCTGCTACCATTTTAAAAGACTAAGAAGCAGCCATGTACAAACACAAAGCAAAGACAAGGATGACAATACTGATGAAGGCAAATCTTGAAGAGATGTACAGGGTGGGGTCAGAGAGCTGTAGAGAGAGAGTGTGCACTCCTTGGAAAACCTACCTAGCCTCAAAGGGCAGCAGCTCAAGGCACAGAGCCCCACAGTGGGGAAGTCCTGGGCAAATTCCTTGCTTTTCCTCTGCAAGCTTTCTCTACTCATTCAACAAGTGTTTGATAAACACCTTCCATGTGATGCATACACACCATCCTAGATGCTGAGGACACAAGACAGACAAAATTCCTGCCACACAGAGGTCGCATTTTAGCAGGAGAGATGGCCAAATTAACAACTAAGAAAAACTAAAAAGTACTCAAAAGAAAACAAAGCAAGGAGTTGGGGAAGGGAAGGTAGCTTCGGAAGGGTTGAACAGCAAAGGCCTCATAGCCAGCATTCATCTGAAGGAAAGGAAGAGTGAGCCAGGTGGGTAGTGAAGGTGTAAGGTGACATTCCATGTAACACAGGGAAGAGCAAAGGCCCTGGGTAGCACTGTGATATGGCAGATAAGAGCAGCATGCCCAGGGAGAATGAGAGGAGGTCTAGTCTGTAAGGGCAAGCAAGACTTGGACTCTGGTTCTTATCTTGAGAAAGATGGGCCACTGGACAGGAGGGTCCAAGCATAATCCTAGGACAGCAGTGGCAACTATTCCTCAGCCAGACCCTGTTCTAAGCACTTTATACATTTTCACTCAACAGATCTCCCACAGCACTGTGAGAGAAAGGTTAAGCAACTTGCGCAAGGACCCACACCCTGGAAAGTGGTAGAGCTGCTTTACCACCCAGGCAAGCTGGTTCCTGTCTGTACTGCTTCGGTTTTACACTTGCAGCTTAAAAAGCCACTCTGTATTCAGAAAACTATAGATGGGGGGATAAGGAGAAGGGAAACAGGGAGAGCAAAGAATTGAGTGGCTCACCAAGAGGCTGGGGCCAACACGTTAAGATGGTGAAAATGGTTCTGGGAGTTGTATGGAGAACTAAGAGAGGAATCCAGGTGGCTCCAAACTCAAGGACAGCTGTATGCACTGAGGTGGTGAAGGCAACGTATTTTGGGGTGCGTAAAGACTGGGGTTTAGATTTGGTCATGGCTATTGGCATCAAAGTAACACATAGACAACTAGAAAGGTGAGGCTGCAGCTCAGATGGAAGGCCAGGGATGGAGATGGGAGATGTCAAGGAGAGAGAACAAAACCAGGAGAGGAAGCTAGTTGAGACTGCTAAACAGGAGTAGGCAGCTACAAGAGACCACAACCGCTAAAGAGACCATAACCAGACAAATCAGTCAGATATTTCCTATCCCCAAGGTCAGATTACGAAACAACCCTTGAGAACTGCCCCCACATAGTGCCTGATCATAAAGGGCTCAAAGGATGGTTCTCCCACCATTGGCCTCACTACTGTTTCAGCTGACTGAACACAGGGAGGCAAATCTTGCTTGCCAAGTGGATGGGAAGCCAGTAGCAGACTCATTGCAGGCTCCCCTAGATCTCTGATACAGAGATAAAACCCACATGCTTGAACAGTGCCCTTCCTTGGAATCCACCTGCTGGGCTGGCATGGAGGAACGGGCTGTGATAGTCCAGTGCTATGGCTGCTGCCTCTAGGTCAAGCCTCTCCTGCTGCATCTTTCCAACCAACCCAGCAGCAGTATGACCTCATCCATTCCTTTTGTCATCCTCCAAGGGGCCTCACATCCTGTACTCACAGACAGCACCACCGACTGGCCATTTCATTCCATTTGGTGAGCAAGGCCTGCGAAAAGGGTTGCCCATAGCCCAGTGACTAAGAGTCCATTCCGCCGCCAGGAAATAAGAGAGTTCTGGCCCAGTGGTTAGCCTCGCATTCACCAGCACTAGACTGGACTGCCATGCATGCAGTAACAAGGTACATGCAAGCATGCAAAACTGCAGATCAAATTCCTACCTGAGCAACCCAAGTCCATCGGATGATACTTGACAGGTATCACTGTCAACAGGTTGCCGCCACCTTCCACTTATTTCTAACATGATCATTTTTACAACAAAATAACATTCCGATTATCTACGCGATACTCAATCCACGAGTATTTACTAGAGAAAAATACTTGAGCGACTTCTCAGATTTCCCAAACTGTTTTACACCCCGCAGGGTCCTAAACGAGCACTACCCTATTCATACCTTTCCCGCCTGAAAGCGACGCTAGGGCTTCGGGCCCTCAGGGAGAGGAGTTTCTTTACACTGGGGCTGTGTTTACGCGGGCAGAAAGCTACAGGCGTCGGCGCCACCTGAGCCCGGGACCCGCCCCCCAGCCGCACCGCCCCCCCCCTCCGCGCTCCCCGCAGGCTGGACCCCAGCCCCGCGCTCTCCCAGGCCCGCGGCCATTATGCTTCACAAAGGCAGGGCTCTGAACGGCCAGGCCAGCCTCCCGCTTTCCCGCCCCGCCCCGCCGCCCGCGGCCCTCAGCCCGGGAAAGGAAGGGCGCGCCCTCGCGAAGGCCGCAGAGCCCGCTCGCCCGGCCTGCGGGGCGCCCCTTGCGCCCCGCACTTACCTCCGGCACCTGCGGCCTGCCCGAGCTGCCCGCAGCCCAACCACAATAGGGAAACCCTCACGGCCCGGCCGCCGCCCCGCCCATGCAGAAAGGGCTGCCCAGGCTCTCCCCGGTCGGCGGGACCCGCCTTGCCGCGGGGCCGAGCGGAGGGGCGGCCTGGCGGGGCGCGCGGCCCAAATGCCCTGCCGCGGCTGCGCCGCATTGGGGGAACTGCAGAGCGGGCTGCAGAGGCCGCCAATCGGCCGCGTAGGGTACTCGCGGCCCCGGTGCGCGACCCAATAGAGCGGCCGCGCAGGCGGGACCAGGCGCCAAGGCCGCGGTCGCGCTAACGGTCGTCTCCCGGGCGGGGCACGCCGCGCGGAGAGCGATGGCCGCGATGAGCGCCGGGAACGGGGAGCACGGGGAATGCCGAGCACGAGGAATGCCGGGAACAGAGACCGCGGGATGCGCGGGGAATGCTGGGAACGGGGGAGCGCAGGGTATGCCGGGAACCAGGAGCGCGCAGCACGCCGGGAGTCGGGGACGCTTGCGCCTGTCTCCCGGCTAGACGGTGTGATCGACACAGTTCACACGTAGGCATTTTCCGATAATAAGCATTAAACCTAATTATTAGGAAAAAGGACAAGTATGCCTAATTGTCTGGCACTTTTCCATTTGCTAATAGTGTATGAGGAGCCTCAAAAAAGAGGGTGTATGTAAATGGAGAAGGGACTTCTCTTAAGAACAGAATGCCAGTAAATAAATGTAGAAGGAATGATGGAGATGGAAAATATCCCATTTGGCAGCCAGCACATTAACTGCTGCAGACAAAAATCAGGGACGCTAAAAATGACAAAAGTATGAGAAACGAGGGGGAGGGGATTGTCTGTTTCACAAAGTTGCTACATTTCTCCCCCAAGATACTAACTACAAAGGGAAAATAGTTAACTTTGCAGTGGAAAAAACGTAGGAGACACCACCTTAAACAAGTGACCAAAGTCACCAGTAAATGTATACACATCCAAATTTAACAAATTATACACTTAAAGAATATGTGTTGCAGAGACTCATGGAAATGGACAGTGAACTAGTAGTTACCAGAGGGGATGGGGAAGGGGAGACGTAGATGGGGAAAATATATTTAAATCATTTCTTCAATTAAAATAATTATTTTTTAAAAGAATATGTATTGCATTGTATATTAACTGTACCTCAAAAGTGAAGGAAAACACCAAGAAAGGGACATATTGTGGGCCTTCTAAGAAGGACATATATCACTTGGTATTTCTGCCCTAAAAGCAAAACCTGAATTTAATCACTAAGAAACATCAGGCAAATCCAAATGAGGGACATTCTATTAAAGAATTGGCTGGTACTCTTCCAAAGTTTCAAGGTTGTGCAAGTCAAAGACAGGCTGAGGAGCCATCTTCAATTAAAGAAGACACAACTAATTGCAATGTGGAATCTGGATGCTAGATTGGAACCTGGTTTAAGAATAGAATATTAGTGAGACAATTGGTAAAATTCAAATAGGTTCTGTAGGTCAGTTAATAGCGTATCAATGCTAATTTCCTGGTTGTAATCATTTAACTGTGGTTGGATAAGGTTAATATTTGGGGGAACTTGATGAAGGATACTGTAATTCTTTGTTCTACTTTTGAAGTGTGTAGCAAATTGAAATCATATCAAAGTGAAAAAGTTAAAAAAAAAAAGGGGGGGGAGGGAATATCCCAGATGAGGAAGCTGGAGAACTACTCAAGTCTTTCTTCCCTTCCTGCCCCCTTTCTTTGGCCTGGTTGCCTCACTGTACCAGACACCTCATAGTGGGAATCAAGCCCCAGGAGGGTCTGGTTCCTGGATTTGGCCAGCTTCTGGCCTCGGCCCAGTGTAGTCAGAGTCCATCCAACTGTAGCCACCTCTCCACGCTTCATTGCTTGGTGAGTAGGAGGCCCCACCTGCCCCAGACTTGAGACCTCAGACCTACCCCCTATAGCCAGCTTTCCACATAGCCTGGGTGATGGACAAGAGCCCTCACCATAGCACCTCCCCTACAGTCCCCACCTGGCTCCAGCCTCAGAGTCACAAAGTTGGATGTACCCCCAAGCTAGGGAAGGAAACTTTTCCCTCTGGGCTCCAGTTTTTCACCTCAGCCCGGCTCACCCATGAGTCAGGTTTCTGCTGTAGGGCCTGAATGATGTCACCTGCTAGCACCTTAACCAAGGTCACTAGCAAATACATACACATGAAAACTTATCAAAAGATGGGTGTTGCAGGGTCGAAATAAGGTCAAGATGCATTCCTGGTCTGGTCATGCTTGCTTATAGATTTGCCTCTGCATCAGTCAGCCGTACACTCCATCTTCCATGCCTGCACACCTCAACTCAGGTGTCTTAGAATCAGAGAGCAGGAGAAGCTCATCTAGGAAGGGGCATCTGAGAAGGGGATGAATTCCCCATTCACCCAGAAGAGGACTCATACGGGGGACTCAGGGATCAGATATATCTGGTGACAAGCACAGAGGACTGGCTAAGCTATGCCAAGGTCAGGCCCAGGCCTTCCCAGATGGCACGTCAAAAGCACTTCTAGAAGGCATCAGTTTCCTAGGGTCTCTGTACCCTTCTAATAGCACAGGGGCCTCATTTCAAGGCACTGGCCTAAATAAATGAAGGCTTGGGAAGCACCAGCACTGCCATCCTTGGTTCGAATGTCTACCTGGCCTAGGCACCAGAATACAGTAGTGGGCAAGAGAGGATAGGTCCTGACTTCCTGGAGCTCTCCTGACATACAGACACACAAGAAATAGAAAACATTGCATGTCAGACAGTGCTGCTATAGAGAAAGAGCAGGGAGCAAGGCAGGGGGGAATTGCAACTTTAGATGGGATGCCCCCTCAAGACTTTAGCAAAGGCCTGCAAGATATGAGGTAGAGCGCTGTTGGATTATCTGGGGTAGGAGTTATTCAGGCAGAAGGGACAAGGAGTTCAAAGACCCTGGGCAGGATATATGCAAAAAGCTAATGGCACTAGTCCATTAACAGTGGCAGGGGCTAGATCAAGTGAGGTGAAGGTGGGAGGGATGCCAGGCAGCAGGATGAGACCAGTGTGGGAGGACTGTGGGACCACAGGGGCAGGCACCCCAAGATCCACCTTGGCTTGATCCTGCTCCTTTCTGGTCTCATGGCTCTGCCTCCACACCTGCCTGGGAACTGAGAGACTGTTATGGTGTCTCCCCAAGCCTCAGTTTCCTCATCTTTAAAGTGAAGGTCACAATTATATTATTTTGCTAGGACTGCCATAACAAAATACCACAAATGAGTGGTTTCAACAATAGAAATGTATTCCCTCACACTTCTGAAAGCCAGAAGTCTGAGATCAGGTGTCAGCAGGCCCTTGCTCCCTCTGAAGTTATCAGGGAAAGATCTGTTCCAGGTCTGTGTCCTAGCTTCTGGTAAGTTCTTAGCATGTGGCAGCATAACTCATCTTCATAGGGCGTTCTCTCTGCATGTGTATCTGTCCATGTCCAAATTTTCCCTCTTTTATAAGGACACCAGTTGTATTGGATTAGAGCCCACCGTAATGACTTCATTTAATTGCCGTAAAGACCCTGATAAGGTCCCATTCTAAGGTCCTGGAGTTAGGACTGCAACATCTTTTGGGGGCACAAAACTCAACTCACTACCATCACAGAACTACACCTTCAGCTGCTCCTTCCTTGTGTGTGTTTGTGGGAGGGGTGGTCCAGGCTATTGGGGAGCCCCAGGTGAGCTGGGCACCGAGGGGTCCATGACAAGGATGGAGCTTTCCCTGGATGTCCCATCCCTGGGGCAGAGGTAAACATCTGTAGAGCCTCTTTAATGGCTCTGCATCCAGCACAATAGTGCCCCACAAGGATGAACATGCCTGGCTAGTGTGAGTGCTGGTATAGGGCACTGGTCCATGCTGTGGGATGGCTAGCTGAGGCAAACAAAGAGTATCAGATGTCAGCAGTGCTTGGAGCCTGGCTCTTTGCGGCTAAGCCAGACATTTGTAGGACTTGGGGCTTGTTTCCTGTTGGGCCTTGGAGCATGAGCCATGTCACTGTTTCGAGTCCCCTTTAAGCCTTGCTGTGCTGAAGCACTTTTCTTCTGAGTTTAAAGTAAGTTGAGGAGGGCATCAGGCCCCTGAAGGGTGGTTGAATAGGAAGATGAGCAGGCAAGTTGGGTCTGATGTAGGTTCACACCCCATCCCAAGCTCTCAGTGCTCTGAGAAGGTGAAGTCCAGGGGTCAACTACAAAAGCAGAGGGAAGCCTGGGTCTTGACATTGGACATGTGGGACCCCCTTATGCTCAGCCCCTGCTGGGGACAGGAACTCCCAAGTGCTCGCCCAAAACCAGGATTGCAACAGACTACATTTGCTCTCTTACCCCGAAACCTAACCCATTCCCTGGTCTCCATGATTCACACCAAGTGCACACCTGACCACACCACTCCCTCAGAGGGTCCAGGAGCTCCCTATTGCACATGAATAATTCCCTGACTCCTTGGCCTAGCTCAGGAGGCCCTGTCACCAGCACCTACCATGTCCCAGGCACACAGGCTCTCTTGCGCCCTAGCTTCTGCCCAAGGACCCTCAGGCTTCCATCGTGACACACAGGAGGCCATAAAAACAGGCCCCCGACCCCTCGTACACAACTGTTCTGGTCTTCCCCATCATACCAGTTAAGGACCTGGAATGCATAGACTCACCACAGCCTCAGAGTTTTATTATCAATGTGTCACATTCAAATATAAATTCCTATGAAGTTTGACTCCCCAAGGAGAAGGGAAGGGTAGGGGCTGGCTATACCCCCTCGATGAGTTGGGCCTGCCCAGAACCTATGATTCCTAGTGGGCAGGCAAGGCCTGACAGACTGCTAAGGTGCTGAGCACACAAAGGACCCCTGGTGCATGCAGGACTGCTCCCCGTCCCACAGAAGAGCTCCATGTACATGGGACCCCCTAGCACACACAGGGCCACTTGATCTACCAACCAGACTATGCTTGTTATGAGAGTAGGTTTTTCTTGGGTCTTCCTCATTCCTCATTTCGAATGTGGCCCATCTCCTCTCAAAGAGCAGGTCTAGTTGTCAGGAACTGGACTACACCCAAGAGAGGTGGTGCCAGTTTGAAATAGGTCTATTCCTGTTGTTTTGATCAAAGCAAAGACCCACTGGCTAGAAGGGCTTGTGGGTGGGAGAAGCACACCTTTGCCTGTCTGTCACATGCACGAGTGTATGTATGCCTGGGAGTGTGTGTGTGTTCTAGCATGTGTGCACATATCTTACCTGTGCATGTGCGTGCTTGTGTGTACGTGCCCTACTGGTGTACCTATGTGCCTGTGTACCTGTAGGCATGTATGTAAGCATGTGCCTTGTGCGTGTGTCTCTGCACGGACAGAGGGCAGACCCAGATGCATTCACACATACACAGCACACCTGGACCTATCCCTGACCTGGTTGTGCGACTCTGTCATTCCCACTGGCATAAGGGAGGACCTCAAACTAGATACAGGGACACAGATAAATCACACACAAATCAGAGGGCTGTGGTCCTGGAAGTTTACTGGCAGAGTCACAGGCAGTGTATATGGTGTGGAAGGTTTCTGTCCAGTCCTCAAGGCAGAGCCTTATAGGAGACCGCTGGCCACACAGGCTTAGCTCTGCAGCCTGAACTCGTGGGTGCTGGTCTCCCAGCGGGAAGGGTCCTTGTCCAGCATGCTGCGCTCTGTGAAGGTCACGTGCCCATCTGCGTCCACGAGGATGACTGTGTTGGTTCTGAAAGAGAGCATGGGGCCCATGTTCAGCCCACTGCCCTTGGCCACCTGTCAGAGCACCATCTGGGGTCAGATCCAAGGCAGAAGGGTCAAACCCACCACACCTGGGACCCATGCTAGGCACTTGACCTAGCTGGAGGCAGGTCACAAATGAGCAGCAGCCTCAGCCTTGAGGAATGGAGAGACCTGGAGCTCCCTGGTTGGCCCCACAAGTCCATGTTCAGCAAGACCTGTCATCTCCTCTCTGAAACACTAACAGCCTACCCTGCCTGCCCTCTGCAGCACAAGCCCCAAATGCCCACCACTCTCACCAGGGTGGGTCCTGGGCTGACCACGCACTTCCCTGAACCCCCCAAGACTCTCAGACAATGGCTTAGCACCACTACAGGGGACCGTCCAGACATCCGTCCATGCTCAGCTCTTCCAAAAGGTCAAGCTGTCAACTGCCTGGAGATTAGGCTTTCTTCAATGAGAAAACTCCCTCCTGTCCTCCCTCATGACCACCACCACCACATCCCAAATGCTCAGCACACCTTCTCTCCGCCTGCATGGCCCTCCCTCCAATGAGTACTCACTTTGCTAGCACTTGTCTCCCACTGACAGAGGGCAGACACCAGGTTCCCAAGCAGCCTCAGCACAAACAGGCTGATACCCAGGGTGGGCACATGCATGCTGAAAACTAGGGGTCCCAGTTGGGGTGGGACCCAGTAGCCACATACCCAACCAGGGAGGAGACCTGGTGCTCTGCTTTATGCACTAAGTACACGTGAGCCCATAATTTAGACACAAAAACAAGCTATGAAAGAAAAGGGGCTTGAGGGAAATGACACCCCTGCTGAGGGAAAAGCTAGCCCACACGGGAAGGTTGGCATTCAGATGTGCACCCCGCAAGCCCTTGAGCATCATCAGTGGGCCCTGGAGCATCCGTGCCAAGCATTCATATCACACTGGCCCTGCCCACTGTGCCATCCCCCAGCAAGAGGGCTTGAAGCTGTCATTTCCTAGAGGATGGAGGACCTGACAGAGGGTCCTGCCATCCTCTGTCAGGTGATCCTAGGACTTCACATGCCCATCCCCCTGCCAGACGCCCTCAGCATCATCAAAGCTTCAGCCATTTCGCCACAGCAAAGTTAGCTCACAGCCTCCTGGGAGATCTACCTCCTCATCTGCATGGAGGCAGCAATAACCCAACCTCTCCCACCTGTAAGGAACAAAGGGGCCTGGCTCATTCAATCTCAAATGACCTGAACCCCAAATCAGGTGTGTGTGTGACATCACCCTGACATCAGTTAGCACTAGTTATGGCCCAAACACCTCATCTCTGAGTCTTTGGCAATCATGGGCTACCAAAGGCAGGGCCCATCCATCACAGTTGCTCCAGGCCCCCAGCCTAGCACGAGGCTGGTGTAATCCAGTTTAGGCAGATATGGCTACACATGAGTTCACTCTCTACCTCCAAGCCAGGTGGCCCAGGCACACGGCAGGAGCACTCCTGGAGCATCCTGGCTGGACCAGCAGCCTACCCTCCCCTGTGCATCCCAGCCACATCCAAGTATATGATGTGGCCTGCCCTCTGATGAAGCCATGTGGGTGAGTGAGGCCTTCCAGCCTTACACCCAGGCAGGAGGGAGACAGGAAAATAATTTTCCAGGATAGCAGACATCCGTACCAACACCTTCTCCCTCCTGGACATTTTCACCTGTTGCCCCTTTCCTGGGTGACCTCACAGGATCAGATGACCTAGTCCTAGCCCTGTTCACATAGAGAATGTGATAAGCCCAGGGATGCAGGTCAAGTAAAGGGAAGATTCAGGCAGTGAGACCTCTGGGCCCACAGGGATTTGCTGCCATGAGTGTGCCCTATGTAATACTGGCTATCAAGGCTGTATAGAGGGTAGGAAGCAGCCCAAAACCCCCTCCTAGAAGGCAATGGAAGCCTCAGGGGCCTCTCGCCTGGTCTGCAATGCCCTTGGTAGCTGGTATCTGCTCACCCCACAGCCCCCTGAGCTGAAATGGCAGCTGCTTCTAGACAAGTCAGAGGCTCTGGGATCCATGGGGCTCAGGTTCCTCATGGAACAGGACAGGAAGCACCCAGCGGCCCACCATACCTGGTCCCGTAGTCTGGGCAACGTACACACACAGCTGCGTACTTGCTCAGAAAGGCCTGCACATACTCCCTGCCCTGGTCCTCAATGGCCGGGTCCGGCAACTGCCTAGAAGGACAGAGGAGGGGTCACCACCAGCCTCTCCACTGCCCGCCTGCAGCCCCATAGTACCTGAGGAGCCCATCAGCCTTGGAAGGGCTATTTTGTGTATTTTTCTGCTCTGAGGCCTCAAGTCTCTGTCAAGACTTTCACTTAGGATTTCATCGCTGGGCCTGGGCTGCCAGACAGTGATCACTGGGCCAGCTCTCCCTGCCAGGGCCACCAGGAGCTTTTCCAGGACCGAGAACCCCAAGATTATAAGCATCTGTGAGCTAGGAAGGCTCTGCTGGATTGGAAAAATCCCTGGGGTCTGTTTGGTCAGGGATATGCAGGGCCCCACCCAGGAGGACAGAAGCTACTCTGGGAGAGAGCTTGCCCTCCCATCTCAATAAAGCCTGAGTTGGTAGTTGCACTCAGGCAAGGGCCAGGCCGAGAGGTGTGGTCACCTGGCCACATGTGCTCCCTGCCTATCCCAAGAGGTGTCCTACAGGCATCTCTCTACTCTACAGGAGCCCACTCAAGCCCTGCAGCTTGCCAGCCACTGTAGCTGGCACCAGGGCCACAGCTGTCAACAAAAGGAGCCAGGGTCTATCATAGGCCAGCAGGGATGACAGTGACTGAGTGCTGTGTGGACTTACAGCTGAGCATGGGCTACCAGGTGGGCCCAGGAAGGGCTTCTGGGGTAGCTGTGCCAAGGCTGTGCCCTGGTTCATGGTTCAGAGAGGAGAAGAAGAGTGAGCAAGGGTCAGGGAGGGGCCCCAGGGGAGAGAAGCTGGAGGCAGGCCAAGGGGGGCTCCTCTTAGGCGAACACTGGGCATCTGGGCAGGACATTGGCCTGGCCTGGCTGGGTGGGGTAGGGGAGGTATGTGTGGACAATATCACTGTGGGAGGAAGGTAGCTTGGCCAATATCTTGACCTCCCAACTAAGATGGTCAAGATATGCCAGAAGGTGGCATCCCTGGGGCAGGTGCGCCACGAAGAGGCCACTGAAGTGCCTCAAGGAAGTCGGGTGAGGGGCTCCTTTTCTTTAGCCAATTCCAAGAATGAGTATGTCTGTGCCATAGCTGCTGGTGGGACAGTATGTGGGAAGGACACTCAACTTCCAGATGTACTCTGACGCTGGCTGCTCTCTTCTGTGGTTTGCTTGGAGCCTTCTGGAATCTCCCGCTAGCCTCCAGCTATTCCCAACCCCATGTGAGCCTACTACAGGGTCTGAGAGCACCAAGTTTCATAGCACACTGGCCCACAAATGCTCTATCTCCCATCATCAAAGGCCCCCTGTCAGACTTCAACTGCCCACGTGAGCAGGCGGGATGGGGGCAGAGGACAGTGTGTCTGTGCATCCGTCAGGTTCCCCTGCAGCTGAGTAGCTGGCACCAGTTACCTCCACAGGCCTCAAAGAACAGCAGAGACTGCTTGCCTCTCTGCCCCAGAGCCAAAGTGATAGAGGGAAATTCTTCTCACCCCAGTGGGACCCACGTACTCACGCCTCCTCGTTGTTGAGCACGTCTAGGAGCTGGGTGATGAGGACTTCCTTAGGGAGCGCCTGGCACCGTTCCACAGCCTCCAGGAAGAGCTGCTTCCCAAAACACAGCTTTCTCCAGGGCGTCTCCAGCAGCGCATTACTCAGCCCATAGGTCCCTGCAGGAAGGGGGTCAACCTGCCAGTGCAGAGGCCCAGCTGTCTGAATTCAGGGTAAACTCCCACCCACCCACCCAGCACAAGGCAAGGTACTGGGGATACAACTAGGGTCACTGTGGCCAGGCCACCCCACACTCCAGCATCTTCTATATGCACATTCCCAACCTGTCTGTATGGTGAGAGGTGGAGAACTCACATGGTGGGGTGCATGCAGGAGACCTAGAGGCACAGACACCAAATGGCATTGATAATAAGAAATAAACAACCTGAAATCAAACTGGGCAAAGGAAAGGGGAACCTTGAGAGGGAACCACTCCCCATTTCACTCACATCTCTCTCTAAGCTAGAAAAAAGCTGTGAGATGTGGGTCCACCTAAATATGTAAAGGGTGGTTGAATCAGCAACTGGAGGCCAGGAGAGCATGAACCCACAATCAGTCCTGACTCACACCAGCAGTTAGGGAACCCACCAACATCAGGACAGCCTCACCTAGTGGGGGCAGGTAGGGGCTCCTCTCTATGCTGGCTGGGACCCTAGCTGAATGAGCCTTAAGGTCTCTGGCACAAGTTTTCCGAAACAAGTTCTCAGTGGTTAACAAAAGGTATTATAAAAAAGCAAAGGATTTCTCAAGTCAAAAAAAAGAGAAGCATGACCTTGAGGTAGAGAGGCTAGGGCAGGCAGCAGGGGCAGTTGAGCTCAAAGTCATGTGTCCTAAAAGGTGCACTGACGACAGGGAGCCGCTGCCCGCTGCTTCTGCCAGACTTTCAGGGCAGGGTCTTGACAGTATGACATGACCCTAGTCACTTTCTGGGAACACAACCCTGACTCTGCCAGACCCCCATAGCCACAGCACTAGCCTGGGGTATCACTGTGCTTTATCCATCAGGAGCGACGGGAAAGCATCATCAGTGGTGCTGGGGACCTGGGTAGCCACATATAAAGAATAAAGTGGAACCCCTACCTCACATTATACACAAGAATCAATTCAAAATGTCCCAAAGACCTAAATGTAAGAGCTAAAACTATAAAACTCTTAGAAGAAAATGTAGAGAAAAAGCTACACATCCTTAGATTAGGCAATGTTTTCTTAGATATGATACCAAAGCACAAGCAATAACTACAACAAAAATAGATAAAATGGACAACATCAAAATTGTAAATGATGTGTTTCAAAAGATATCAATTAAAAAGTGAAAAGAAAATCCACAGAAGAAAATTTTTTCAAATCATGTCTCTGACAAGTGACTAGTAGCCAGAATATATAAAGAACTATAACTTAATAATAAAAATACAAACAACGCAATTTAAAAATGGGCACAAGATCTGAATAGACAGTTATTCAAAGAAGATATACAAATGGCTATTAAACACATGAAAAGCTGCTCAACATCAATAGCCATCAGGGAACATATGAACTGAAACCACAATGAGATACCACCTTACACTCACCAGGATGGTTGTGATCAGATGATGAAAATTGTTGGCAAGAATGTGGAGAAACTGGAACCTCATCCACTACTAGTGGAAATGTGAAATGGTGAAAATGCTTTGGAAAATAGTTTGGCAGTTTCTCAAAAGGTTAAATATGACCTTAAGATCCAGCAATTCCACTCCTAGATATATCCAAGAGAAAAACATGTCCACACAACTTGCAACGAATGCCCATAACAGCATTATCCACAATTGCCAAAAGGTAGAAATAACCTAAGTGTCCATCAAGGGATGAATGGAGAAACAAAATATAGAATATATATATATATATATAATGGAATATTATTCAGCCATAAAAAGGAATGAAGCCCTAATTCTTACTACAACATGGGTGAATCTTGAAAACATTATGCTAAGTGTAAAAAGCAAGACACAGAAGGCCACACATTGCATGACTCCATTTATAGAAAATGTCCAGAATAGGCAAATCCATAGAGACAGAAAGTAGATCAGTGGGTGCCAGGGGCTGGGGAGAAAGGGTAATGGGGAGTCACTGCTAATGGCTATGGTTTCTTTCTGAAGTGATGAAAACATTAAATAGCAGTGATAGTTGTGCAACTTTGTGAATACTACAATCTACTGAATGGTACACTTTAAATGGGTGAACTGTATGATATATGAGTTATATCTCAATAAAGCTGTTATTTAAAAAACGAACACAGATCAGGCAAGGGCGGGCTCAGGATGAAACAACAGGATGTAGTTGAAAAGAATTCCTTCCAAGCAACAATCGAGCAAAAACCAAACATCTACAGTCACAGGGTCTCCAGCACTAAGAACTGAGGGCATCCCAGGGATGATTTCCAGATGCTTCCACTAAGGCCTCTGGGCCAGTGCCTAGAATTGAGGAGGGAGGTCTCTGATCCTTTTGTGCCTTTTAGTTTCCAATTCTCTCTGGGCAGTTATGGGCTCGGCCCTGGGGGAAAGGTGACCTAAGCTTTAGGCAGCCTGATATGTGAACCAGGTGCTCGCCACGGGCCTCTACAGGCCGTAATGTACACAAATGGCCAAAAAGCACAGTCTCAGGAGAGGAATAAGACAGAGACTCAGTCTCAAGAAAGTACAGAGGTGTCCCCAGAAGAGCAGCGCCCCCCCCCACCCTGTCACCATCCACCAGAGCAGACTCACCTGGTTCCAGGACAATCGGCTCGGGCTCCCCCCGGTTTCCATAGTAGCAGATAACATCTCCCTTCTCTGTGCTGTGAACAAGAGTGCAGAGAGGATCATACATGGGCCATGGATCATCTGGACCCCTCGTTGCCTGGCAATTTCCATAACCCCCCATCCCAGCAGCCTTGCCAGTAGTGAGCACAGGGACAATGGCCCACTGCAGCCAGAACAGGGACTAGTCCAGGCTCCAGCTCCTCAGGGGCCTTGCAGGCACAGTCATCAAGACTCCTGGCTCACCACAGGAACCGCTGGCCTGGGAGCGGCAGCATCTAAAAGACCCCGCTATCTCAATGAATGACCCCACTGCATGGGCACTCGGAGGCTGAGAGCAGTGATAGCTACGGGGGCCTGAGTCCTGCACCCAGGAACACTGGTCCCCTCTGCAAGGCCATGGCCCCAACCCCCACAGCTCACCTCTGGATGTCCCAGGGTGACAGAGGCTTCTGAATAAAGCACCGAAGACCACATTTTCCTACTGTCATATGCCAAGTGTGCATTTTAAAAATAGTTTAAAATGCTCCAGAGCTGACTGTGTTTCAATTCTAAAATACTACAGTAAATCCTTCTGCTAAAATCTAGAATGCCTTTCCTGCAAACGAAAGAGGGACATTTTCTGGCCTGTGAGCCACTTTCCTGGTGGACTGCTGGAAATGGAGAATTGAGTCTTCGGGATGAACAAACATAGAGGAAAGGCTGACTGGGGAGTGTTGGAGAGTCCCACCAGCCAGACCCACCCAGGCTCACTTCATCTGCTCAGTGCCAGCCACCCTGCAGGCAGGACCCCTGACCCCCAGGTGGCTTCCCATTCTGCTCACAGTCTTCCTCCACACAGCCCTTGGCTCCTTTATTAAGACATCTGTCTAATGACTTCAAGCAAAAAGCTGGAAAGCATGAGGACCTGCAGGAGTGGGCATCGACTCTGACCATGGCTAGTTAGGTAGAGGGGGGCCTGATCCAGGGACCAGCCATGATGGAGATGAGGCTCTCTTCTTCTTGATCTTAACCCTCTTCTGTTACCAATCAGGGCTGCTGGCTGAATCTGACTCCCTGCGCTCTTTGGTTCCTGACTTCTGACTGACCTCCTGTGCCTTCTGGCTCCCTCTGACCTCTCTGGGCTGCCCTGGGGTGCTCCCGGGTATAATCCACTGGGTTCCCCTGGTAGCTTCTTGGATGTGTCTGGGGAGGCAGGCCTCCACCTCATGGCCCTGGGAAAGCTGCTCAGGCTCTGAGGGGCCCATACTCCCACTCCCTGCCTACAGGAGGCACCTGCTCATACATGTGTCCATTCAGAGCATAAGACCCTCATCACCCAGCCAACTGACACAGCTGCTGAGTACCAAGTCCTGCTAGTTTATAGCCAAGTTACTGATCTTCCTGGCCAGGTCAGACATGCACAGAACTACTAACAGGCAAAGTAATCTCTAAGCTGGCACAGAGGCTCCCCTTCTAGGAGCCACTGAATGTATGAGCAGGCCAAGGCAGGGAAGACAGGGCTTCAGGACCAGCTGACACCCTTGGCCCTCCTCCCATGGGGCAATGCAGCTTCTGGACTGATGCATCTATCTGAAAGGCAGGGGCGGGAGCCAAGCACACTGTACAGCAGGCCTAGGGCTCCTGGGCCAGGAAAGAGGCCCATGGACCTACCCTTGTTGAAGGAGGCTGGGTCAGAAGAGGCATCTGTTCGTGGGCTGACCACAGGGCACTGACTGCCTCCCCTGACACCTGCCCTTGTGGAAGCGTCCACCAACTTCTGGGCCTTTGGAGGGGGAGAAAAGGGGAGCAAAGAAAAGGAAGGGAAGGGCAGGAGGGAGGGTGAAGGGTTGCTGACTTCACTGAAGGGCAAAATACACCGAACCTCTGCAGTTCCCACAGCCACATCTCTAACACACACGTCACGTAGGCAGGAGCCCAGCACACCCAGCCTGCCCGGGTTGGCGATGCAGGCTGCTCCTGCCAATGCTTGAATCAACTGGCTGATCTTTAAGGTGCTCAGGTAGCGGAGGGGGGACACCCAGCCAGGGCTTCTCTACATTAGCCTTCCTTCATGTCCACGGCACTGCTGCTCCCCCACCTAACACATTCTGCTACATACACTGAGACTCAACAACGTCAGCTCATTGTTGAAAAACAGGGCCAGGCACAAGCTTGGTACTCAGCATGGAGCCCCTGAGACTCCCTTGCCCTTGTCCACCAGTGTTGACAGCACAAGACGTAGGCTCTGGGATTCCCCACCACCCCACCCACCCAGGTGACCAGGGTGCCATGTGTCTCCACGTCTCCTGCTAACCTGAGCCAAGCACTAACTATCACTTCACCTTGGAACACAGTGTCTGAAGTGGAGGTGAGCCACGCTAATGCCACAAGCACTGCTTGCGCAGCTGGTGCCTGAGCTGGTGTGGGGCCGAGGCCAAAGCTCAGGCCCAGGCCCTGAAGAATGAACACACTCTGAAAAGCCAGGCCGTGACCCAGTGGCAGCCAGCCCCAAGTGGTAACAAGCATGGTGCTCCTTCCCAGCCATGTGCAGGACTAGTGGGATGCCCGTCCAGGGGCACTCAGGACCCCAACACACCAGCAGGGGACCCCAGCCCCACTTCAAACCATCAGTGGTCATGACCAGGTCACCTGCCCGTCAACTCAGCTGCATCAGGCACACAGGCGGCTCTGAGGATATGGAGAGTATTGCAAACGAGGGGTTTAGCATGTGGCCATCACGTAACCAGCAACTGCTGCTACAACTATCAGGCCCCTGCTGTACCTCTCTGTGTGCCCCACATTGGCCTGGCAAAGCTCCAACTGCCTCTTCCCCACGGGGCACGGGCTATCTGCAGGGTTCTAGAAACCTGACTCACAACCCCCAAATCCCTCACAGAACCCAAGATAAGCCACACTGCCCACTCAGACCCAGGTCCTCGAAAATGCCACTGCAGGGCCCCAGCGTCCAACAGCACCCAACCACAACATGGTCCCAGAACACTCCAGGGCCACAGCCAGTTGTACTTTCCTCTTCCTTCTCCAGCTTTAGGGACCTCTGCTCACCAGAGAGCTATGGATCAAAAACAGGGGGCTCCTTAGCCACAGACATGGGGAGCGGACTTGGGGGCAGGGAGGTGGTTGTGGGCAAGGAATGCACCCTGTGCTAGGAGAGCACCCCTGCAATCACACTCCAGCTCTCTCATGGTAGGAGCCAGTAGCCAGTCCTCACACTGTCACAGGAACCCCTCCTTCGAAGCGCTGCTTCCTGAATCCCCCACACAGGAGGTCTGGGAGGGGCTTGGCCCTTGGGACACTTGCCAAAGAGCGATGTCTCTGGAGAGGCTGCTACAGATGCCACAGAACCCCAAGCTGAGTGGTGCGGCAGAAATCGCACTTCCTGTTGAGCCCACAACCCAGTCCTGTGGCATCACTGAATGGGTTGCTGTCTCCAAACAGTAGACCCACCTCAGATCAGCTGCTATGAGGTTGAAGCCATTGTACAGGTGTCCCTCTGCGGAGACCTTCTTCAGGTAGGACAAGCTGTCCATGTCTGTAGTCAGAAAGTGGGCCACAAGTTTGCCTGTGAGCAGAGAACAAACACCCATCACTGAGGCAACAGGTTTAGCCCCTCTTTCTGGGAGACTGATGGTCCTCCATGGGCTGGCCACACCTCATTGACCCAGCAGCCAAGGGGTCAGCATCAAGAACTATGTTTTTGTTGGGTTTTAGGTTCCCCCCCCCCATTATGCCCCCATATAGAAGTCCAGCATGAGCAAAAAGTCTTTAGTAGGGACGATGTGTGTCTACGTAGCTGTCCTCCTAGGGGCATCTGCTCTGCAAACACTGGACAGATGGAAGACAATGACACAACAGTCGGGAGTAACACCTTGGCCAGGGGAGAAGTATAGCGCACGCTTCCTGAGAGGGGTGAAAGGTCAGTAAGGGTGAGTGTCATGCGGGCCAGAAGAGTGATTTCCTGCAGTGATACCAGCCAGGAGACTGCCAGGCTCAGGAAAACAATCCTCTTCTCCATTCTAGCTCTTCCTCTTGTCTCGCACTTGTCCAAGGAAGCTCCTGCAGTGAGGCCACCCCCAAAGCCAGCCCCCGCCCCACCCTAAGCCACGCTGCTATACCTCCTAAATCAGCCCCCAGCCCCTCCCAGCGGTACCTCGACCCCGGGCTTCCAGGTCCAACTTTGGCTGCAGGTAGTTGGTGATCGCTGCCAG
Organism: Eonycteris spelaea; assembly: GCA_003508835.1. Lineage (NCBI taxonomy): Eukaryota > Metazoa > Chordata > Mammalia > Chiroptera > Pteropodidae > Eonycteris > Eonycteris spelaea. Next base: position 412,262 of record PUFA01000339.1, read on the forward strand.
CTTCCCGCGTGTACTGATGCCCAGCCACGTGCCTCCTTCCTTGCCTTCCTCCATGTCGAGCCCTGGGTAGATGCCAGCATCACCACCAGCAGCACTTACATGCAAGCACCAGCCCCACCCTGTCCCTGGGTCCTGGGGAGTCACATCTCAGCCCCACAGCCCTGCTGTGGAACAGGGGCTCTGACTCCACAGGGCAAGGCAGCCCCTAGGACCAAAAGGGCACGTGAGAGACATCCTTCCCGTGCTTGTCCTGGAGGACAAGTGATGGTCGCAGACGCATCCTGGAGCATGGGTAGGCGCTGGGCTAGGAACAGAGCTTCAGCTCTGTCGCGGGAACTTCGTCCTGGATCTGGTATAGGGGTGCTGGCTGTCCTCCCCTGGCAGAGCACACAAGGCCCTTGCCATGGGTGCTTCACTAGGAGCCCAGCGCCCACCCACCAGTCCAGTCCCCAGGGCACAGGCTCTGCCACAGTCAATGCTGCACAATCCATGGGGCCCAGTGCAGGGTCAGCCAGGCCCTGAAGGCCACAGGAGAACATCTTCGTAGATGAGAGCATCATTTTACTTAAAGACTGGGATAAAATGGCTAAATCATGAAAATGTTATTTTTATAACAATAACAGCAACAAAGCTGTAAAGATCAAAAAGAAAGTAATAAAACTAGGATTATATGTGAAAAAAAATCTCCCCTCCCCAACACACACAAAAATCTACTGGAACTAATAAGTAAATACTAGCAAGCACTGGTAAAATGAAATTTTAAATATACCATTTACAACAGCGCTAAATAATAAAACTAATATTTAGAAAAACATTTAAGGAAAAATGTGTAACACCCAAAGACTGAAAACCACTATGCTGAGAGAAATCAAGCAGATCTAACTAAGGATGTGCCTCTTGGCCAATTGGAAGACTCAATACTGTTATCCACCAATTGACCAAGAGAGTCACCATAATCCCAATCAAAATCCCAGCATGCTTTTTGATTTTATAGAAATTAACAAGCCGACTCTAAAAATTTATATGTCCATACAAAGGAACAAGGACGGCAAAACAGTCCTGAAAAAGAACAAAGCTGAAGGACTTAACACTACCTGATTTCAAGACTTGGTAAAAAGCTGCAGTAATTGAGACAGTGTGGCACTGGCATCAAGACAAACAGATCAGTGAAACACAACAGAGTCCATAATAGACCCACATCCACATGAGTTCAACTGATTTTCAACCAAGTTGTCACAATAAGGCAATAGATGAAAAAATATTCAAAGATTACACTGGAACAACTGGAGAGGTAGGGAGGTATGTTTCTCAAACCCTATCACACACTCTGTACAAAAATTAACATGGGATAAATCATGGACCTAAACATAAAATCCCGAATCAGAAGGCTTCTAGAAGCAAACCGAGGAAAATCTTTATGACAAATCTTTGTGGCAAAGACAAACAGAATGAACCATAAAAGAAATGAGTAGATAATTGACACTTCGGTTAAATAAAATATTGTGCTCACTAAAAAATATCATTAGGGAAATGAATAGGCAATATATTTATCCAACAAAGAACTCACAGCAGAATGCAAAAAGAACTATAAATCAACAATTACAAAATAAATGAAATTTCTACAATCTGGCCAGTCAAAAAGGACCAAATTTACCCTCCTACATAAAACAACCAAAAAAGAAACAAAATACATAAAACAATGGGTTTCAAGACCCTGGACATCAGAAATCGAAGGACAACGATATCTGAGACAGGAAAGGAAGAAGTTCGGCCCCAGAATTGGAGTCCCCAGGACGCAGCACAGGAAAGAGGCCCGGCAGAGTTCAGCAGACTCCCTGGCTAAGGAGAGGGGAGAGTTTGGGGAGACCAAGGTGGCCAGGATTCCTGAGACAAAAGACCTGAGAGGAGAGGGGTACACAGAGAATCCCGGACATCTGATCAGTGCATGTGTGTGAGGGAACTACCCAAGGTCAGGGAAAGAACTATCCAGAAGGAGGACTCACACGGGGTGGGGATGGGGGTTTGGGAGGTGAGAGGAACAGTGCCTGTTCTTAGAAGCCAGCCTGGAAAATCTCAAGATTCAGGGGACGCTGGGAAGAGCAGACAGAAAGATCTTGCCTCAGTATGGGGAATAATCAGCCTTGGTCTGGGCACAGCTTTAGACCTGCTGCCTAACAGATCTAAAAAGCAAAACCTGAAACTGTTTCTGAGTAATTTAACTGTGTCCCAGAACAAAGCTCAAGAATATTTATAGGTATACAAAAATATTCAGCCCTCAAGATGATAAAATCCACTAATGTCTAACATCTGGTCAAAAATTACCAGGCATTTGAAGAAGCAGGAAAACACAGCTCCACCCTCCAAGAGGAGTTCAATCAACCCATTAAAACTCATCTAGAACTGACACAGATGTTGGAATTTGCAGACAAAGATATGCAAACAGTCATTAAAACCGTATTTTATATGCTAAAAGAATTAAGTAGAGACGAGGAAGACACAAAAATTGAATTTCTAGAGAAAAACTACAAAGTGTGAGATGAAAAATACACAGGATGGTATTAAAGGCAGATTAGATACTGCAGAAGAAAAGATTAGTAAACTTGCATATATGGCAATATAAACTACCTAAAATAAAACAGAGAGGAAAGAGTTTTTTAAAAATGAACTGAAGATCACTGAAGTGTGGGGCAATCTCAAGTAAACTAACATATGTATAACTGGAGGCAGAAAGAGGGAAAGAGATCGAGAAGAAGAGAGAAGGAGACAGAAAAAAATGTGAAGAAATAATAGCCCAAATGTTCCTAATTTCTAACAAGTTCTCAAGTAATGCTGATGCTACTGGCTCAGGGACCATACTTAGAGAAATGCTCGCCTACAATTTTACGATTTGACAATGCCAGAAGTGGGAGGATGTAGACCTTGGTGTCTTCAGTCCCAAGCCGGGCACAGTGGCTACTGGACCATACAGCATTGTGATGCAACGAGATCACCCTCCAACTAGGCAGGCACTCTGTATCAGCATGCCAAGGGCCTCCTCCAAACCACTACGAAGGGTGAACAATTCCAGGTGGCTGAAGCACCCCAGCCAGGATTGGCACTGATTCAGAAACAGGGTGCAGGCCAAGGTACCAGGGTAGGATGGAGCCCAGGTGGCCAGGATGGCCAAGAGCCCCAGGCAGGCTAACCCTTCATCTGAGCCTCTATGTCTTCATCTACAAAAATCCTCAAAAGTTGCCCCCTGCCCGCCTTTCTCAGATCATCGCCCCTTACCCTTCACCCTATGCATCCCCCCAAAACACTCTCTCTCACTCTCTCTCTCTCTCTCTCTCTCTTCAACCTCCCATTTGTACCCTGCAGAAGTGACACACTCAGCCTACCCCCATCCAATGACCCTCTTCTGTGCCATCCTAGCCCAGGATGGCCTGGATAGTCTTGGCCGTGCCCACAGGCTTCCCTCAGCCCTCCTATCATGGCCTCCCAGGCCTGCCCCATAACCACTGGGAGAGCCATGGCTGGCCCAGCCAAGGACTCCACAAACACACACCTCCCCAGGGTTACTACTCTGCTGTAACCAGAGTTTACACAGCTGAGGTCTCCTCGCAGCCCTGCCCCATGCTCCTGTCTATATGTCTAGGCATTTCCAAGGTCTCACATGCAGTTTCTGATAATGCCAAGACACAGCCCAGACACTCAACCTCTTCTTCCTTTTGCGCCCAGCCATCCTGAGGTCCCCACTCACAGCCTCTTGGCAGCTCTCCCTACCACCTACCAGACCTCTTGCCTAGGACAGTGTGCTGCCCTGGTCTCTCTACTCCTGTCCTCACTTATAGCACCAGGATGATCCAGCCTCAACAGTGTTTTCTTTGTACCGCTGCCCGACCATGGTCTACACAGCAGGCCTTCTGTGGAAGCTCCATGGCCAATTTTTTAGACACTACAGGAAGAACAGGACACATGGAGCCTCCCTGGGCCCACAACGCCACATGCCCAGCACAGTGGAAAACCCGTCAGCTCTTCCAGGCTCCCTCTGCATGCCTGGTGCCTGGAGAACAGGCAGAGGGATTCCTGGCTTAGCCGACATCTTTCTGTATGCCCTCCAACTAGACCCCTGCCTATCCCACGGGCAGAAGCTGCTCCCTGCGAAAGGGGCTCAGGGAGGCTGCTGGCTGGGTGGGTAGGGAACCTGGCTGTCACCTTCACTTCTGCTCCCATGGGAACGCCTCATGAAGATCCCACCTGGAGGTGTCCCAACCCAACCTTTGCTCCCCAAATTTAGACCAGCTTTCCCTGGAGCCAGAGGTGCTTGCGTGTAAACAGAAACACGTGCAGGTGTAAGCACACAAATGCACACGCACATGTGTGTGTGCGCACACGCACAACCCCCACAACTACGCTGCTGCACAGAGTGATCAAGCATGGATCACACAAATCCAACTGCATGCTGCAGAGAAAGGGTAGATCCGAATAAAACCAACCAGTTCTTCTAGCTACTTCTGTGGACCCAGAGCACATGATGCTACATGGATGGTGCTGGGTGGACAGTTCTGCGGTTGGTTTACCCAGTGCTGGCCCTGGACTTAAGCTTTCCTGAAGCCCATCCCATGAGACTCGTCAGTGTCCACTCATGCATTCCAGATTTACACGGGCGGCCGCATCCGTAAAGACTAGAACCATCTGGGGCTCACACTTCCTGCCATGCCATGGCCACCCACCGGGAGGGACGACTCACCGCTGAGGATCTCATTGTTGTTCCCCAGAAGTCTGCTAGCTTGGATGGTCTGTGGTAGAATTCGTCCCTGTTGGCTGCCAGGATGAGCCTGAAGGAGAAAACAGGACTGTAACTCTCAGGTGAACCAGAAAAGCCACGTGTTTTCGCTCTAATTAACAAAGCCAATTCGCCTCGGTAATGACATGGGCACGTTCCGAAGAGAACGGGAGCCCGCGTGGGACAAAGGTCTGCCCCAGTTCCAGGCGGGCAGTTTCCTGGGGAGCCTGTGACTGGGGCTGTACCCCTGGTCCCTCCGGAGGAAATACAGAGGAGATGGGTGAAGACCATTGGGCCAGGTAGGGAGGTGCCCCTCTTGTGCATCTGTCCTTTCCCCTGAGGACACCCCAACCAGTGTCCTGGCAGGGTAAGTAGGCCCACCAGGATGGCCTGGGAAGGTGTGTGGACCACAGCAGCACACAAGTTCTCCAAGGGCTGCTGTCCCAAGTTCGGGAGTCTGCGGGAGGAACTGTGTGAGAACGTCTCTGCGTTTCACTAGTCTTTTTTCTTTATAAATCAAACAAGTGTTTTCTTTGGCAATTAGAAAAGATGTCACAGTTTTCAGAGCCCTGGTTTGGAGGTAAAAAAAAAAAAATCAAAGTTTCCAGCTATTTAAATAAGAACATAGATGACGACGGAGTGGGGCACAGCCGGGTCGAAGTGATTATCAGAGGTCCCTCTGAGCGCCACTGGCAGGCACACAGAGGACAAGGGGCCAGAGGCTGGGGCTTGTATGCAAAGGGCTCTAACCCGTGACAGGCTGTGGTCACACTGGGTCTGAAACCAAATTAGTCTAGTCAGCAGTCAGTCCTAAAAAGTCTTTAATAATAATTTTTGTATTGTCTCACTACTTTCATGAACATTTGCTCGTGGTACAATGTGAATTACCAAATATGGTTGTAAAATTAAAAGTGAAACCAGTGCCCGGCCATGGAAGTGTTTTTACCCCAAACATAGTAGCACGTGATCAATACTACCCCCCGCCCCGCACTTCCCGCTGCCAGACGCTGCGCCTCCCCATGCAGCCCCAGCCGCAGGTGCCAGCACAGCCAGGGACTGCGCATGGCCACGGAACCCTTGGGTCTGCCCTGGAACCCTCACTGCCTTCGGTAACCCCATCTGGCCTACAGCTGCTCTCTATCCCCTCTACACAGCTGGCCCCAGGGCTGCACCGGGTCTCAGGGATGTGCGCCCACGAGGGAAAGGTCCCTGTCCCTGATACCAGCCCCAGTTATTCACAGAATGATCCTCTGCAACTCCAACTGCCAGGTTCCAACCTGGACCTCATCCTCAGGTAGAGACAGCCGGTCTGAAGGAGAAGGCACCTGGGCCCTGACCTCTGCCTCCTGGCCACATCTGCTCTGACCCTTTGGGGCCCCAGCTGGCCCTGTTCTGGCTGGCCCGGCTCCCACTGGCTGCCTGAACAGCCGACCTGGCGGAAAGTGTCCCATCCACCAGGGTCTGGATGGCAGTCAGGAGGAGGAGAGTGCCACATCCCCGAGCTGCGGGAGACTCCACGGCTGTGGTGGGAATATGCAGCAGGGGCTGGGCTCCCCACCGACCCCTGTGGTGGGGGTCACTTCACGTGGTTAGGATCAAGCACCTGAAACAAGGCTGATACTGTCAGCTTCTGCTTTTGATTCCTACATAAGGCTTCAGAGAAGAAAAATCAGGGGGGGGGGAAGAAAAAAAGCTGACTGAGCAGAACCTTCTGCCTATTTTTAAAACAAGGAGCAGTTACGTGTGTTTGTTAATGATAGGAATATTAACTGCTGTGTTATTTTCATCAAGAGTCGCTAGCTGGATTTTGTGGTTTGCCCAGGATTTCATCAAATACATACTTCAGAAACAGGCAGGTGTGAAGAGTGCCCACTTAGAGGCTCCAAGTGAGGGGCATATTCCTTCAGTCGCCACTTCTGGGATCACAACACGAATAAAGGTCCATCTGCGTCACTGCGTCCAGAGGCAAGGAACTGGGCCACCACAGCAAGGGGCTCTGGGGAAGGCAAGCTACCCATGGCTTTGTTTTGTTCTAATACCTGAAACCACTAATTAATTATTCAGGACCAACAGGCACTCCGCTCTGCTGCTGAGGGTAGACCTGTGAGCTCACAGTTCACTTTATATATCTTGTGAGGTATGACTTTTTTTTTTTCAAAGAGCACATATCCCTTTGTAATCAAGGAAATAACGTCAGTGGAATCCCATCAGAACACGGCTGCCTCTACAGAGCATGGCAAGGTCACTGGGACCCCAGGGCAAAGCTGCAGCCAGCATGGAACTTCTAAGGTAGCATCTCATAGGCTGCTAAAGTAAGTTCTTAACCACTAGGCTCTTTGCCAGAGCACCACAGTCAGTCACACTAGAATTAAAAACAAGAGCAAAACCAATGGAGGTTCCAAGTATCAGGCAACAACAGGCATGGGGAGCAGAGGCTGAGACCACTCAGAGGATTACACCCCTGGGCAGGAGCCATGACGCACTGTGTCCGAGATGACCCCAGGAGGGAATGACCCCTGAGGAGCCCACCTCTGGGCAACTGACATGCAATCTGGAAGGCAGACCACACCTGCACAAGGGCCAGCCCAGCACCAAGAGGACAGACGGGGAAACTGGAGGGAACCTGGGGGTTCATGCCAGGGTGGTGCCTGGGGGGAGGCAGCAATGGCATGTGACATGGGGCTGCTATGCCTAAAGGGATGTGTACCCCCAATAGGGAGGGCAGCAGAGTGGCAACAAGAGAGCTAGGAGGTGCGAACGCGGGGTCTAAGACAGCCCGGCCCCACACTAGGCTTGGAGTAGCTCTACAGAGACCATGCTCACATTCACTCTCTGGGCAGGTGCTGAGGTGGCTCCCCTCCTTCCATACTGCAGGCCAGCCACACAGTGCTTGCTGAGTCTGGGCATAAACAGACCACAAGACGCACGTTCTGAGTGGCTGATGCTTTCTCCTATGGGAAAGAAAGGACAGCCAAGAGAGGGAGAGATGCTTCAGGAACCATGCCTGCCACCAGCAGGGCAGTAAAGCAGCAGGACAGGCCAACTCTGAATATCACTGGGCTGTCCTGGGCAGGTGTGACGGCACAGGCTCGCCTTTCTCCTTCTACAGAACTCCTGAGAAGCTAGAAAACACATTCCCATAAGATCAGCATCTGGAAAAGAGTCACAAGGGCCACTGCCCACGGCATCAAAAATGAGAACGTCTTAAGTCTCTTCTGCAAGCAGAGGCGACCTGTTTGAAACACATTTATATATAAGGTAATAATGGCCACAGGTTCTACTGTAAAAATCCTCTTTTGCAATCATCTAACCTGGAGCAACACTGACGCAGGGATAAGCTTAATCCACAAATATGAATGAAAACAGGTGCCATCTGTTACCCTGAGGGGCAAGAGGCCACTGTATAGTCAATACTGAGGGTGCTGGAGGGAACACAGGGGCCTCATCAGTCCCAGACACATGGACCAGATTTTTGGGTAGCAGGGTCCATGTGGACACCAGCCCTGGCACCAGGACCATCTGGACGAGGGGAAAGGACCTGGTCTGGATGATGTACAATGATGACACACTGCGAAGACTCTCTGCCATCCAAAAGGGGACATGGGCTGATACGGCGAGGGGAGCCTATGACAGGGCCATCAAAGACATGTGAGGAAATCAATTTGGCAGTTCCTCAAAAAGTCAAAAACAGAATTGCCATATGATCCAGCAACTCTATTTTCGGTACACACCCAAAAGAATTGGAAGCAGGAGTCAAACAGATACTTGTGCTCTAATATTCATAACTACATTCTTCACAATAGCCAAGAGATGGACACAACCCAAGTATTTACTAATGGTTGAATGGATAAATAAATGTGGTCTCTCTATTCAAAGGAAAGAAATTCTGACATAGTACGACATGGATGAACCTTGAAGCTGTTGTAAGTTGAAATAAGCCAGTCACAAAAGGATAAACATTGTATGATTCCACTTATATAAGGTACTCACGGTGGTCAAGGTCATAGAAAGGAGAATGGTAAGTTGCCAGGGGCTAGGAGGAGGGGGAATATGGATAATTATTAAATGGGGACAGAATTTGAGTTTGGGAAGATGAAAAGAGTTCTGGAGATGGACAGCAGTGATGGCTGGAAAACAAAGTGAATATACTGAATGTTGTGGAACTAGACACTTAACAAATGGTTTGAATGGCAAAATTTTATGTTACATATACCTTATCACACACACAGACAAAAGACACTCCCATGGAGTGCTACATGGAGGGCAGTTGATAATATGACCGTGGATGCCAGGGCAGCGGGCAGAGGCTGGTACATCCCAGGTCAGGACGGCGATGGCTAAGGTAGGAAAGAGCCCAAGGGAGGGGCGCAAAGGCAGGCCTGGCTGGCCCAGATAGCTCCTGGCAGTTCTAGAAAGCAAGGGCCTCCTCCCCTCTATGCCAACGGCCCTGGCACTGGGCCTGCTCCCTCTTCATTGCTTCACTGAGAGCCCCTCCTCATCCTCTGACATGCCCAAGCTCAGCTCACCTAACCTCTCACTGGCCTTGCTGTGGTGTCCCTCCCGTGACAGTCGCCTCCTGGCTCTTCCTGTCCTGTTCTCGCATCACACACGTACAGACGCACACATACAGAGAGCCTGCAGCTTGTCCGTTCTCACTGTGTGAACACCCCCAGAGCTAGAACGGGAGCAGCCACCAGAAGCCCCTCGGGCCCTCCACGTTGTCGGAAAATCACTGAGTATATTCAGTCACTCAGAGACGGCATATTTAGTCTTTGGCTTAGAGCTTTGGAAAACACGAGAGAAATGCTAAGGCTGTCTTGAATCACAACCCACAGGCGGTTTAGTTGTTAGGAGGACAGGTCCTGGCAATGATGTACAGGGTCTGGGCAACAGAAAGAGAGATCCATGCTCACCCTCCTCCCTCCTTCTTTCCTTTTTTATTTTACTTGCAGGTGATTGGAGGTAACCTTAGGAAACAGCATATTCAGTGGGGCTGTGGCTGAATCTGGGAGTAACAAATACAGGCAGTGATCGAGTCAGTGACTGTCAGGCTGCCTATCCTCATTTGAGAAATTCTTCACTTGTTTGGTGGAAAGAGAGTTGTTTTGTTCATATACGGGTGTTCAAATGAGTATAGACAGGTGCATATAAAAGCTCAGTAGCCAAGGAGGTGGACCATGCCAGTTATCCATTTATTGCATCGCAGCCTCAAATTCACCCTTCATTGCCTGTTATGTGATAATGAAGCTGAACTTTACAGCTGGTACCATGCTAAGTTTTGTCAGAAAGGGTGTCAAAGAGACACTGGAGGAGGAGAGCCTTCTTTTCCTGGCTCCTGAGTGCTTTCTCTATAGGTTCCTATGGCACACATGACTTCCCCAGGCATCAGTCTCCTGTGAAACATGTGGTTTCCACAGCTCACAGTAGTAAGGCAGCACCCAGGGCCAGCGCCTTCCCCCCAGCATCCTCCCTGCAACAGTTGCCAGCACCCTTGAGGGAAGATTCCAGCAAGTTCTGCCAGTGCAGCACCCCAGAGATTTCTCCATTATCTAGTGTGTCATGGCTGTGCCTCTCCGGCAAGGTCTAGATCTCAGCCCAGAGGTGAAGGATGGGCTCTGCCCTGGGCACGCCAATCCCATTATAGTGAGTCATTCTGTGTATTACACTTTCCCTGCTGAAGTCACTATGCCTGGATCCTGTCCGGAGGCTGCACCCTGACTCACACAGCTCACCTAATTGGGGATGTTCAGGGTCAGCTCCCAGACCCTGGCCTGGCCCTGCTGCCCATTCCTCTGCAGGAAACACTGGACACTCTTCATCCTCTGTCCCCTGGCCTGGAATGAGTTAATTCAGCCATGACATTAGATAGCATTGTGTCTGTGATTTTGCACGGTGACCTAAATCCAAAAAGCTAGTCAAAATAGTTCACATCACTTCTGGTACAGATTTAAAAATGATGAAAACTTCCCAGGCAATTGCATTAGTAAGCAGTTTCAAATGTCATTTTTGGTTATAGGTTACATCTCAGTCTTATTCTCTGCATGGAAAAATGCCAATGGTTCCCGCTGGGGTGACCTGGGGAATGCAGGGGTGTCATTCAGAGCCCAGGGTCATGGGGAGAAGAAGGTCTTCCATCTCTCACCTTTTCCCACCTTGACACCACCACCCAGACTCCTCATCGGCAGCATGAACCGCCAGCTCAAATGGGGCTCTCGCTCACTGTCACCCCAATTCTGCTACCTGCTGGTCTCCTTACAGAGCCCATAGGGCTGTGCTCCCGCCTGGACCCACGTCGCTCCTCTGTCCTGCCCACCTTGAGAGTCTTAATATGTTTGTATATCTTTGCACATTGACTCAAGAGTCCACCACCAAGAGGTAGTCCCTCCAGCACCCCACGCTGAGTGACTATTATCTGAGAGGGCAGGGCCAGGCCTTTGTAGCTTGTCCCGTGGCCACCCTCTCCCAGCCCACAGGCAGCAAGCAGCTGCCCCCTCGCTGCTCACAGTGTCTACACAGGTCCTGAGGGCTGCGGGACACCCAAGGCTAAGCAGACGGTGGCAGACGCAGAGCAAGGGGTTACCTGTACACATTTTTGGAAGTGGGGCGAGGATCAAACTTAAAGAAGATGATGCACATGGGTCCCCGAGGGTGGCTTTGTTCACATGGGGTCACACAGTCTGCAGGAAAAGGAAAAAAAAATGAGTTGAGTCAACAGCAGACAAGAGAACCACCTTCCGTGCATCCTCCCTGACCCAGAACAGAACCACCTCTGAGATGTCCCTGATCGTGCTGGACATGCCAGAGCCATGTGCCCAACACTGTGACACTCGCCAGCACCACGCAAGCATCTCCTTAAACATACACACGCGTCAGCACTGCCTAGACTGCCCTAACACGCGTGGTGCTCACTGGCCCTGGACACGCTGCATGAGGGTGGCAAGTGGGCGCTGGAGGTGGAAGCAGGAGCAAGAACATGAGTACGGCTGGGGCAGCAGGCAGGCAAACCAGCCCGCACCCGCCCAGGAGGCCCGTGGCTTCCTCCACGGCCCCCACCCAGACTACCACTGCTTCCCCTGGCAACAGCACCAATTCTACCCCTAGGCACTCAAGACAGGGCCACGTCATATCCAGCTGGCCTGGGAACACTCTGTAGCAATGTCTACAGAAGGCCCTTGGCACATGCCCTCTGCCCACAACAGCCCAGGCACAGCCAGGGGACCCAGAGGGCCCTGCATAATCTTGTCAGCAAGGGGCACAGGGCAAAGTACAGGTGCTGGTGACATGGACACACACCCAGGTGCTGAGAAGTGAGGACTCAGTGCACATCTCCTCCCACCCCCTGCACAAATAGGTCCCTCACCCGGGGCCTCTGGGGCCAGCAGGTCTTTTCCCACAAACGAATTGAGAACTGAGATGTCCAAGGCTACCAACACTGGACAAGGTAACTGTGAAGGTTTCTAGTTCTGCATGTGTATGACAAGCTAAGGACATGGCTCCGGTGCAGAGCCAGTGCCCGTAGCCAGGAAATGGACAACAAAGAGGTTGTGCAGGTACTAAAGGGAGCTGAGAAGATGACCCTAGAAGAAAGAAGCTGATGAGCAAGTGAGGAAGGTGTGTTCAGTGCATGTGCATGTAGGCGAGGCTGTAAGGTCTGTGAACATGCGTAAGTGCATGAATATGTCTGCCTATGTACTTGTGTGCAAGTGCACACTTACGCACATGTCTGTATGCATATGTGTCTAGAGGAGGCCACTGAGCTCCAAGGCCCTAGCCTGCCTGGGCCACCGAGGGTTTGGAGAGGGTTCATACAGGGCCTGTCCCACGATGCTAAGTGCACAATGCCTGCTAGAGCAGGGCCTGGGCTTTGCCCAGTGGGACACATCCGTAAAGCAGGTCTGTGAGTTGGATCCTCACTGGGCAGGAGCTCGAGGGGACGGGGACGAGATTCTCAGACCCAGCTCATCCTTGCTCCAGACCTCAACACAAGCCATAGCTACTCTGCCCCTCCTGCTGCTCTACCCTAGGCCTCAGAGTGACCACACAGGGGAGGGGGCCTGCCTGCTAATCAGGACACCTGTACAGTACCCCATGTAGGCAAGTGGGCAGCAGGCATGGGCCAGGGAGTGTTCCAGGTCACTGCCTCAGGCCCGGGCCCCTGCTGTCCACATACCACAGTTCTAGGAGAGGCCCACCATCAACTGTAGGGACAGGCAGGTGAACGGTGATGGTGTGAACTCCCCTCTGACATCAGTACAATTGTGCCCAGTTCTTGGGTCTCTGAAATGAAAGCTTCCCTATCTCAGAACTCACAGAAGGGATCATTCCCACCACGCCGACCCTGCTATCCAAGCTGCGCCAGCACCCCCTGGGCAGGCAGGTGGACAGTAGGGGCTGCCGCCACAGAGCACAGAAGAGCCAAAGAGGGGTCAGAGCCCTAGGTTGGCAGCTCAGACACAACCTCAGCTCAGAGTCATGCAGAGGCTGCCAAGCACCTAGGGCCTTCCCGTGGACAATGCCAGGGCGCCCCTGCCACTCTACTCACTTCTGCTGAATGGTTTGGCAGGGGTGGGAGAAGGACTCACTCAACTACTGTCCCCTCTGGCTCCCACAGACCCAGCTCCCTGTTCCGCCAGTTGCAGCAGGCATAGGCATGATGATTGCTGCACGGAACCAACCTATGACCTCAGTAAAGCCTGTGCTTATACAGGTGAGGTGTTGCCATGGTAACTAGCAGAAGTGCAAGGCACTAGGAGATGTGCGGCCATGTGAGATGGGTTGCTGGCCACTAGCCCGAGCTGGAAGTGCCCACTGGGGGCCATCGTTTCAGGGGTGCCCGACGATTCCAATACTGGTGGGCAGGCTGGTAGAGTGGACCCTCCTGGTAAAAACAACTTAAAATGCTTGAAAGAATATGAAAACATCTTAAAAGCAGCTAAGAGCTTACAAGGTCATGTAATTTAGCTAACATTTCGGAGAACACAGGAATCCAGAGAGGAAAGAAAGCAGAGTTCAGTGGTCGTTCCTGCCCTGGGGTATTGACCATCTATCTGGGCAAACTGGGTTCTGGTGGCCTCGGGAGGTGAGAGGGACAGAAGACCCAGGAGCTGCAGGAACAGTCCAAAAATGGAGAGAGTCCCTGAGAAACTCCATGAGCAAACCCAGGGCCACATGAGGGGTCCAGGAACCCCTATGCCAAGACTTGGTTTGAGGGACCGCCGTACTAGTCGTGCCCCTGGACACCTGGCAAACCAAATTTCTCATCTTCATCCTAGACCTCTAAGAAGTCTCACAAGTAATTCCTAGGACAAATTGCAGTACAGTCAGAAAGAATTACATAACCAAACAAAGCACCATGAACAAGAACCAGCAGAAAGAGATCCCCACACGTCTTATAAACCAACTATGTTCTAATTGCAGAAAAGGGAGCTTGGGAATATCTCAGAGAAAAGGAAGTGATAAAGAATAAACCAGGAAGACCACAAAACAGCAGAAAGAACTATTAGAAACGAATCTATAGAAACTACAAATTAAAACTCAGCAATGGATTTAACAACAGACTAGACACAGCTGATGAGCTGGGTCAGTAGAACCATCAGAACAAAGTGCAGAGAGACAGGAAGCATGCTGGGCCTCCCGGGTGTCCCACCTGCCAGGTACAGTTGATGGGGTTCCCAGCACCTGCCACGTGACCATACTCTAGCACAGAAGACGCAAGCCCCCTTACCCCAGGGTAGCTAGTCTCTCTCAAGACACTAGAATACCCTAGTAGAGACTGACTGTGGTGACTATGGAAACCAGGCTGCCACTCAATGGTAGGAGCCCTGCCAAGCCAGCCCTGCTGAAATCCCATCAGTCTAGAGCCCCACCAGGACAAAGGACTGTTCTGAGGCTGCCCCACAAAGAATGTGCTGCCCCACCAGGGATGTGCCACTTTGGGCTGTCAAAGAAGGAGGCAATCATGTCTTCTTGGCCTACCACATCTCTCCCTGAGCTACATGCCTGGCCGCTGGTGAGACCACTGGCCAGGGCAGCTCCGGCCACTCATGCTCACAGACCGTATACAGATCTTCCCCCAATTGAGCTGCAGGATCCCGCCATCCTAGTTGGCCCTGATGACTGGTAGACCAGCCCTCCAGATGTGGTAAGGAGGGCTCTGTGGTCTGAGGGAAGGCCACCGATGGGTCTCCTGACAACCTGGTGCCAGACATGTGGGCACAGAGTCCAGGGCTGCGGCCTTGACGAAGACGCAGTCATTGGGAGGGAAGGACCAGAGGAAAGCCAGCCCCTGGGCAGGGGACCATCAGGAACTGCCTTTCTCTCCAATCCCTCACCCCCCACTCAAGACAGGCCCGCTGCCCACTGGCCCCTCCCACTCCTGGCTTTACCTCCTGCCCATCCCACCCCCAGCATCCTTCTCTGCCTAGGCCCAATGCGCTCCTTCAGCAAACTCCTGGCAGGTCCCATGGGTGAAGGGCCGTTCTCCCAGCATGCCTCCACCTAGGCCCACCACAAAGTTCGGACATTCTTTTCAGGGCCTGATAAAGTCCTCCCTGACACCCCTACTCATTCTGCTACTTTCTCACCCCTGCTGACTTTCAGGGCTCTGAGAGCAAGCTCTGGATACAGCCTTTGTCATCCCAGTCACTGCACCAAGGCCTGGGTGCAAAGCATGTAGGCAGGCGCATGGCTGGAAGTGCCCAAGGTAGCAAACAATCCTGCCTGCACACCACTCAGGGTCTCTGAGAAAATGCACCTCTCTACTTCCCACAGCTCTGTGGCCAGCAGAGGGGAAGGGATTTCAACTTGTCCAACCATGCCAGGTGAGCCTGGGCTCATCCTTGCAGGTGGCATCTATGATTGTCAGGAGAAGCTCACCCTGAATGACACCTGAGCTGGCAAAATCTGTAGGGGAGGGTAGCATCCCAAGGAGAAGTATGCTGGCTTTCTTGGTGACACCCCTGCCCCTCCTGTCCCCACCCCCACCCAGGGCCCAGGCCCAGGCCCTGGTGAAATGTCCTCATGCCCATAGAGCCTAAGAAGTCAAAGCTCTGCAGGTTCTGGGGTGACCCCTGAGGGCAGGGCAGGAAAAGACAGGCATGAAGGTCCTAGGGGGTCTAACCGGGAGCCTTGCCCATGGGCCTCGACAACTATGATATGGCCTTAAGGTTGGCATCTGAGCACTGCAAGAAGCCATGCCCCACTTCTGTGACCTTTGTCCAGGGCACTGCTTGCCCCAGCAGGCCAAAGAAGCCACAATAGAAATGTGCACACTCAGCCAAGCCTGCGGTGGGCAGTGAGTTGTCATAGGCCCATCCTCTGCTTTTCCTCCCTTTCTCTCACTTGGCCTCTTGGCAACCAAGCTGGCAGTCAGGCAACCCAGGGCACAGAAGAGAGGCCCCCTGCCCCTAGAACTTGGCTCTCTGGGCTGTGACACACTGACCCAGAGGAGGCTGGGCCCTGGGTGCCACAAGGCAGGGGAGAGGACAGCTGGGGACAGCTAGGGTGCACCTTCCCATGCTAGGCACTTTACAGGTGTGATCCCCTGTCATCAATCCTTAGCCTGAGGTCATGTGGGAGGCTCCTTGGAGGAGTGCTTACTGGCTGCACTTGGGGTGAAAGAACAGGCATGTATGGGGTACTAGGGTCAGGTGGGCTTCCCTGAGCCCCCACCTGCTCCCAAGCAGCCTCCTAGGAGACTAGGATGCCCCCAGCACTGGACCTGTACATCTGCACCACCCTGGCACATTCACAAGCCACTCCACCAAGCTTCATCATGGAAACACTGAGAGGACAGGATGTCTCCTGCAGGTGCCCCACTGGCCCACTGTTCTCCCTGTGGCCTCCCAGGGCATGAGAAACCCCTGGGAAAGGTGATGATGGAGTAGCCGGCTCCATCCCAGCCACAGTGAAAAGTCACTGTGCCCATGTGGGGTCCCCCTGGGGGCACTGTCTTACAACTGCCTCACACACACAGGTGCAGCAGGCCTTAAACCAGCCCATAGGGATGGAGGATTCTAGAGAGTAGTTTGGGGCCAAGGAGAGGAAACCCTATGGGCAGCAATCGGGAGGGACCACAGGCAGGGTTGGAGAGTGGAGACCGTTAAGTAACCAAATATCCTAACGAGTGCCTGAGACACCGGCGCAGCATGGCCCAGAGGCGGACATGGAAAGGTGCTGTCTTTCTCTGCTGGGAGCATGTCCGTCTATGCTCATTGTGAGGCCTGAAGGGTGCTCACTGTGGCCGGGGCTGTTCTGTACAGAGGATCGGGGGGCTGGCTCCACTATGGCAGAGGCTGGCATCAGCAGTGCCTGTGCCCTTGGCGTGTCCTCACCGTGGCTACCTCGCGACACCATGTTCCACAGCTTCCCTACCTGTACGTGACAACCAAGCAATCTTTGTCACCACCAAGACTTCATATAAAACACTGACCTCTGTGAGCTTGGCTAAGTGACAGTTCTGCTTTAACAAACTACCCAGGACTTTTCTCTAACTGAATGGAGAGCTGCATAAAGTCCTGCTGAGAACAGGAAGGCTGCATGCAGTTCTGGAAGTGCATTCTCTCCAACAGTGTCCAGTGCAGACTGAGACCATGACAAAGGTCCCCAGCCCAGGGATTATAATTCAGGCTGAGCAGGTACACAAGGCTGCACATGCACAGATGAGACCAATGCACCCAAAATTCACACCTATCCACTTGTTGCTGCTCATCAGTCACTCAGCCTAGGGCTCCTGCTGTGACGTTGGCCTGTCTAGAGATAGCCAAGAAAGCACTGTGTCCTCTGGGGTGGCCTCCACCAGCCTGAGTAAGCACCTCTGCCAGGTCCTCCCACCTGCAGCTTAGGCAGATCCATGTGTGCAGCAAAAGGCCTTTGCTTCCCGCACACCCCTGTAGTCTCTGGTCACGCCTGAGCCCTGAGCAGAAGGCCCTGCGAGGTGTGAAGCAAAAGGAAAGAGCCCTCTTCAAACTAAAGCCAACGGCTTCCCATACTCTCTAAGAGAGCCAGTGGAAGTCTTCCCAGATCACAGCTAGGAGAGTCTGGCTTTCCCCTGGTCTAACCACCTAGTAATTCTGCAAAACAGGAAGAACAGATTACAAATTTGGCACCAGTTATTCTTAGCACATGGCACTGGCTGTGAAACACGGAAGCTTTCCAGGCACTCACAGCCCATCTGCTGATAACACTTTCAAGAGTTCTCCAAGTGTGCTGCACCCTGCCTGCTCACCTACTGCCTCTGAATCACCCCCTCCAGCCAGGGACTCCTCCCTCCTCCCTGCCTCCCAGAGGACCAACAGGGCTGTTCCCAACAGCCAAGGAGAGCCAGGTAAACCACCTCTGTCACAAGGACCAGGCTCTTCAGCAAGTCAAGCTTCAAACCTCACTCCATGCAACATCTAACAAGAACACAACAAGAAAATGACATAGATAGGCTTGACCAGAGACAGGTCAGGGCCTCATGCCAAGTGATACGGCAATGACTGCAGTGGCACAAGGCCTGGCACCCCAATGGACCAATCCATAGCCTACTGATCACCAGTAAGGTTATGCTTCCCTGGCCCCTGACCCCAGTGCAGAGGCAGGTGGATGAGAGGCAGGTCAAGCCAGTGGCCTCTTGGAGGCCACTTGGAGAGGAGGCAAGAGGGACCTGCAGGCCACTAACACGGCCTCATTTTCCCTGCCAGCCGAGATGGGAAAAGGACCCGCCAGGGAGACTGGCAGAGCTCAGCACCGCTAGGGGTGGTCCAAGCCCATGTCCAGATCCTACCCAGCTGAGGCCCACCTCACCCAGCCCAGGAGCTAATGGCATCACACATGACTGCTGCCGCCCATCCTGAGCCTACCAGTCCCACCGCCTCCAGCGTTTGCATCAAAAGCCTCTCCCCTCCCCTTCCTTCCAGCCCACCCCATCCTCTCACACCAACTACCAGCGCATCCACCCCCCCAGTTCAGCCTCTCCGTGCCCAAGCTCAAGGCTTCACACCTCCTGCCGCCACAACCAGCAGCTCCTGGGGACCAGCGGGTTATGTGGTTGTGGTTCCCACTCCCAGGCCACCGAAGAGCACACTCTCATCTGGAAAGTTCCAACTGCACACAGCTGGCACCTGTGGGCCTCCAGATCTTTCAAAGCACGGGTGTGTGCTGCAGGGTTATCACACACACACATACACACAGGCTCTCACTGCCCCTTTCTTCCCACTAACTGGCTGTGCAAGTCCAACCTCTCCAAGGGGCAGTGACTCCAGCCCGCTCACTGCTGCCCAGTGTTCCTGGAGGACGGCCTCCCATACACATGCTCTGTAAACAGCCAAGGACCCTCCTAGGATAGTGCCGGAGGCAGAATGGCTCAGTCAGAGGCTGAGGCTCTCAGCTGAGCACACCTGACCCAACTCCCTCCAAATATCCAGTGCAGGTACCACCTGCCATTCAAGAGGGCCTCTGCCCCCAACTCCAATTGGTGGGGAACCTCCCATGGTTCGCTCTTCTGTGGTGGCAAGAAATGCTCTCACCACAGTTCCTTTGGCATCCCCCAGTAGTTGCGTATCTTATTGCCACCAGCAGGCCCACGTCCACGAATCGCCAATTTGGGTACTGAATCCTGGGCCTTCATCACAAAGATCTTTAGTGTGGTTGACTGCAGCGTGGCAGGCATGCCCTGTCTGCTCCATGTGCGGAGCCTCAAATGCTTTCCCCAGTCCCTCCCCTGCATTACAGCCTTGCCTGCGGTGCTGCCTAGTGCTGCCTAACAGAAAGTCTGTTATTTTACAAGCAATTTTCCCATCTTTCCTATACATCAGTTGCCCTGCCTGTCCGAAAGTAAGAGCCTCTTTGTCTTGACTTCCCTGTATGGTTGTATTTTGGACTAATTAGTACTCAGGTTTGCCCAGGGTCTGCCTGGGTGGGTGGTGTGAGGTATGGACCCCCATGCTTCCCACCTCCAGTGTGTGCAGTCTTCCTAACCTCTCCACCCCCAGACATCCAGTCACATGGTCCCTCAGGGCCCTGCATGTGTTACCAGATGTCAGCTTCAGCACATACTCTGGTATCTGGAGGGCACGTCTCCTTTTGGCTATTCACAGAATCTTCTAAAACTCTGACCAAGTGTGCCATGCCCCACCCCTGCTGGCCACACCAGGTGCTGTCCATGAAGCAACATGGCCAAGGAAGTCCAGAACTGAAAGCCACCCCATGACAGTCCACAGGGGCATCCATGCTACCAGAGTAGTGAGAGGTGGAATGGGAGGCCCCACCCAGGAGAGACCACCTTGCTCAGTGCTTGCACAGAGGCCTGAAACAAGCCAAGAGTCATCCACAGGACCAGAAGTCAGGGCAGAGCCACCTGGTCTAGGGGACAAAAAGGGATATAAGGGAGGCATATGGGTGCTGGCAACAGTTTCCATGCCCTAATATAGATGGTAATTGAGAGGCTGGTCTCACTGTACCATCCAGGGAACTAGACACAACATAGGCATGTTTGACATAGGAAAAAAATGGATTATCTACCCCCAAAAGCTGCCCATAAGCAGCAAGTGGACAGACCCAGCCTTCCTTCTCCACTGGCTTCATGACATTCCTCTGGGCAGGGAAAGGTAAAGCAGAAAAAAGCCAGAAGAGACCATTCACGGGAGACAGGACTCAGCACTGGCTCAAAACGCCTCAAAACAGGACCAAGAGCTGCTGGGCTGTTGTGAGTTCTCCACAACAACATCGCCACCTGAGCCAAGAGCAAAGCCACATCTGATCAAGTCCACACCTAAGCCCGAGGTGGAGGGCTGAAGCGGACCTGCGCCCTTGGCAGGGGCACTTCTCTTTGTCAACTGGAAAGGCAAAGAGGGCATCTGATCAGTGGGAAGATGCCATGTCAGAATACAGCAATGAATGGCAGGGATGCATACCAGTGAAGGAAGGATTTTCACCATGACGCAGAGCAGAGGGAGAAACTCAGGAAATGAGGCTCCCAGTTCACATCAAATCAGTGTCCTACCGGGCTGCAAGTGCTAGGTCTCTGGACAGAGGTGAATTGAGCCCTCATTTCATTATACCACACTCTTCACACATTTAAGAATACATTAAGGCTAACCACCTGTCCTCTTGTATTGAAGGGCCATGCAGGGGATAGGCTTCCTTAGGAGTCACACAGGAGGGCTGTGAGGCCATGCACCGCATCCCCACCCTGTGACAGCTCCCAAGGGTGGAAGTGGTAAGCATAAACTGCTCTTTTCACATGATGCCTGAAATCCTCCCAGCAGCTGCCAGCAGAGGAGGTAAACACACATGGGAACACAGTGTCACTATTCCTGGGCCTTGGCTGAGACAGCCTTGACGTCTGTAAATATTCTAAGCAGCCAGCCCACTGCAATGCTCCACTTTCCTCCCTGATTGGTGACTGAGGACTTCTGAATCTATGCTTTGTCATTTTGACTGTTAAGTGGCATTTCACCATGACATTTTCTACAGTGATACTCTTCCTAAGATCTTCGAGATTTTTTAGGAGCACTAATTCAGCCTCACACTAAGTGCCCCCTTCACAGCTCAAGGGAGCAGTACAAAGCACGAACACGACACAGTGAGCATTAAGAAAAGCTCCAGTCACAAAGTGGCCCCAGCACCTCGGCCCCTCCTGGCAAGAACACTTGTCTTCCCTACAAACCAGCCCAGCCTCACAGTGGTCCCTGTAGCCAATATGGTTAATAACGGAGGAAGGAGACACCTTCCCCACTAACTCCTCAAAAGAGGATGAAAACAAGCACTTAAAGTTAGCATAGTCCTGAAGACTTCAACAGACACCCCAAGAGGCAGCAGCTACCAGGAGACGGGGGCTGGCTGTTTTTACTTTTAAGCATGCACACACTACTTTTGCAATCTAAATAGAAACTTGATAACCTGAAAGGGCTGCTCAGTGGTTCTGCAGTGACATTGTTTTCACGGAGCCCATCATCAAACCCTCACACACCAACTAACATGTTAGCAAAGGATAGATCCTGTTCTCGCACATCAGGAGTGTCAGTACGGTGTGGCCCCACTTCAAGAAGGCTCCCAGCCTCCCTGTCCTGGACTGTTTCTCTCTAGACAAGCTCTGGGGACCCTTGTCTCTCCATGGATATCCTCAGCAGCAGCAGCCACAGTGCCTTCAGAGAGCTCCCCGCTCTAGTGTGGAGGCCAGGTCTGAGAACACAGAACACCATTACATCCTTGGGGAAACATGACCAAAATGACAGCCCTCAAATGGAGACACAAAGGAAGTATGAGGCAGTAATAACAAACAGCTCAGGGGCTGCACAGCCAGGCAGAGCGGATGGCCTCCTGCCTTTGTTCAGGGAAGGGTTGTCATTACCACAGGCTGGAGTAAGCAGTAGCCTGGTCTGAGGGGCCACAGAGGCTCTCTTGTGTCCACTGGCCAACGTAACACAGCTATCCTCTCCAGCTGGCCCCACTCCACCTGACAGGTCATCTGATGCAGGAAGTCTCCTGGGAAAGAGATCCAGGAGCAGAGGCACTGGGAGTCAGCCCTGGCTCTGAATGATCTGGGAACACCATTTGCCCTTCAGCCTGAGTCTTTGCTATGAACAGTGTTTGGCCAATGAACACTTGCCCAAAAGGCTCCCTAGAGGAGCATCAAGCAAGTGTGAGAAAGCAACTCAAAAGCACTACCTCTTACAGCTACCACTACTTCCGTCTGCCTCAAGGAAGATGGCTCTGAGCCTAAACAGTAGCAGCAAAACAGTGGTCAGCAGGTCTAGAGCAGGCAACATGCCAGAACTGTGACGAACATATGACATATCTACTGGAGGAAGGGCATTTGAGGCTCAGGTCCAAGGGCAGAAGGTTCCCTCTAGCTGTGTCCCAGAAAGAAGCCAGGAGGAAGCAGGAAGTTTCTGGGGTTGGGGGAAGGGGTCTCAAAGGCCAACAAAGGGGCCAGGCCTTGCCCTGGGTGCGACCTGCACAGCCACCAAACCCCTGATGCTCTGGGAGAAGGGTCTGACTACCTGAGCCACCCTAGGAAGGCCGTGTCCAGCGCAGAGATGACCATCACTTGCTGTCTACTCGGACAGACAATAGCTGTCACCCCGTTGTCCCCGCAGGATGCAGCGTGACTCAGGCCTCCAAAGCTGACCAACGCCTTGACCCACCCACCTCGCAACATCTAGCCCGGGCGGAGATCCCTGGAAACGCCTTCTAGTACCACCGAGGGCCCTTTGGCGCCCGGGATCGGTTTGGTCTCCCTGAACCCGGACGCTTGATTTCCATTTCTTGCCTTGAGAAGGGGACACTGAGGCAGGACGCGGCGCTACAGCCCCGCCCCTGCCCACCTGCTCCTCAGGAGACCCACGCCCCCGAGCCCGGGCCAGCTCGGACCAGACTGCCACCCACACACTCACCTTCGCCGCTGCCTCCGACTTCCAGGTGCCGCGCCGGCGCGCCTCCGCTACTGCCCAGGCCCCGCCCCTGTTGCCGTCTGCGCGCTCGCCATTGGGCTGCGCGGCGAGGAACCACGCGACACGCGGCAACCCAGGGCACGGTTGGCTACGTGCGCTGTCGCTCGGAGGCGGGGCAGCTACAGCCCTTCCAACTCCCCACCCCCGAGGCTGCACCTAACCTCTAGGCTGCGCTGGTGTCTGAGCGCCTCCTGATCCCCATAGCATTTATATCCTCTGCACCCCCCCAGGAGACGCGCGCGGGAGGTCGCAGCCGCTCGCATACGCCCCCAACTTCATTCCCTCCAGGACCGTCAGGGCAGCGGCCTGAGTTCCAGGAGCTTATCGGTCACCTGCCTACGGGCAACCTTCGCTGCGCGCTAAGGAGATGCTCACTTCCGGTCTGCCCCTCAGGGTGGGTCCTGGTCCCCGACCTTGGCCCCCGCACCTTGTCCATCCAATCCAGGTCTCTGGACCTGAAGATCCTCTCTTCTTCAACCCTGACCCCCTGACATCTCTGCCATTCTCAGGACAAACCCTAGACCAGGCACTCCAGCCCCATCCAGCCACTGTAGCCTTCGAGCTCACCTCAAAGCTGTTCTTCTGCAGGTGCAGGCCCCAAGGATAAAAGACTGGCCCAACCTGATCTGTATTAGATGAGCAAGTGAGCAAGAGGCGGGAAAAGGGCACTGACTGGGGCACTCCCACCAGGATAGAGGCATTTTCTGGGCTCCCTGCCCCCACCGTTTGGGGCCTGAGTGCAGGGAAAATGGAAAGTCAAAGACTCAGGACTGCATTTTACAGATGCAGTCACCAGGACTCAGGAATTACTTGAAGTCAAAAAAGTGGCGAATAGAAGTAGTTGTATTAGCTCCAGGGCCCTACATTAAAGACCTAGGCACCTTGATCCTGACTCAGAGCACTTATGCCCTGTGGAAAACTGGAGCCCGGAAAACTGGTTAGTAATCAACAAAGGCGGGAGTCTAACCCAAACCTGCATAATGCCCCAAAGGCCCATTGCACTCCGCTGTTTTGCTATCTCATCTGTGTTCCTCCTAGAACCCAACGGAAGCCTTTGCAGGTGGAAACCAAGGACTCCAAGTGCCCGAGTACTCATGGCCAGCAGTCAGCAGACCCAGCAAGACGTACAATCTTCCCTCCTGCCATCCAGCAACAGAAGTGTGCTGGGCTGGTACCAGTGATTTCCCTCTGGTCAATTAGACCATACAGTCCAGCCAAGAGATGGTGGTATTGAATAAGCAGGACCTGAAGCTCAGAGGCAAGTGACCATACCCTGTGGTATGGAGCAGCAGCTGCAGTGTGGTGTGCATGAAACCACTGGGCCATACGCCTCAAAGAAGTGGGACACAGAATGGCCAAGCTCTCATTAACAGTGCTTTTCCATTGCCTGCAAAGGGGAATGCAGTCATGCGTAGGTTAGACAGAGATTCAAACCTACTGCACCACAGAGAGCAACATATGGACCTGGTCCAGTCCCACCACCAGCAACACTCTTCCATCTAGAAGCCAGAGCAGACACTGATGTTTCCTGTCACCACTTGCTCCAGTCTGGATGACATTCGGTGCTAGGGAGAAGGTAAGACCAATGAAATGAGGCAAGATGGATCTCAGGGCTGTAAGGGGCTGCCATCCCATTTCTAATCACACACATCCCTAGACAGCCTATGGGACCACACTTTTGGTGAACACCTAGAACTGTGTAAAGTTCTTCCTGATGTCAAGCTGAAACCTTTTTACCCCTGCGGCTTTTCTCATGTGCCCTACAAGGATGTCCCTACAAAAGCTGGCCATTGGCCAGGTAGAGAGAGTTGGAGAGAGGGGGAGACTGGGCTACTGGTCCCTGTGGCAATGGGTGAGTGGTAGAGACCATTTCTTCTGCTCTCTGACTTTCTGACCCACACCTGCAGCCTGGGTCATGGTGAGGCCACTGCTAGGCAGTGGCCCTAAGTCATCTTGGAACTGTTGCTGCCCACCCTGATCCTCTGTATATAATCAGTGATCCAGCTCAGGGGCAGACAGGTCTCTGGAACCCTGCCAGAAATGAGGGGTGAAATAGTCCTCATTGGGCTGAGTTAGGAGCACAATCTCAGCAGAGGTCTGTCCAGCCCCTCTTGCCATTATCAGTAAGTTTGTGGGGGAAGGGGTGGTGCTGGACCACAAGGTCACTGTAAGAGGAAGGGCTCCAGGAGGACCAGGGCCCAAATCCCTTGGAAAGATCCATAATGGTCATTGTGCTAATTAAATCATCTCCTAAATATAGGAAAGAGAACTCCCAGCCCAAGTGGCAGCTGGCACAAAATGTCACTGATGGTGTGACTCCATGGGACAAGAGCTATCTTACCCAAGGGGGCCTTTGTGTTCTAGAGAGGGACACTTTATTCCGGCAGTTCAGAGCTTTGAGTAACATCCCTGTGCCAGGATGCCAAATAGCTATCGCCTCAAGTATCAGTTGATTGATGATGGCTCTGAAAGGCTGCTGGGATCAATTTGCCATGTGTGACAGGACACATGGAAACCCAATTATGGTACCAGTGGCGAGTTCTGGCCCCAAGTCATTTCCCTTTCTTTGTTCTGAGCAAGAAACTATTGGATGAACATCCCTGCTCCCTGGATAAGACATGAGTATTTGGTCCCCTTCAGCACCGTTGTGGGCAGTGTGGCTCCCTGGTGGCTGTGGGAAAATGGTGAGCTAAGGATCTTGTCATCCCCAGGTGCAACCAGGCAGAAAAGGCTTAGAATCAAGAATAAGCCAGGGTCACTGGTCCAAAGGGCCTTCAGGAACCCTTTGAAACAAGCCCCAGTGGGCAGCATCCCACTGGTGCACCTCACACCACAAAGTTAAGTGAAGCTGGCTTAGAGTTATTGTCGTATTCATGGTCACGTGTGGGTCTGTGTCATTGCAGGGACCAGGTTGCTCTCCACCTGGCAAGAAAACGCAGCCTAAACTCAATCTGGGTGACTGAACCCCAGGGTTCCTCTGGGACCGGGGTTGGGAGGGAGAAATGAGATACCATAAAGATGGGGGTGATAAAGGCACACATTCCTCCTCACCAGGCCCAGATGGAATAAGAGAGATGAGAGAAGGCGGTCCTATGGAGCCCTGCAGGACGGGCTGAGCCCAAGGTGTCTGTAGATTCAGGACTGGTGGGGAGGAAAATCCCTGGTGCACCGAGGGGTCCCTTTCTACCCTGGGAAACACTGCAAGCCCTCACCCACCACAGCCTCGCTGAGCCGAGGCCGCATCCATGCCTCTGCTGTGGGAACCCTGGAGCGATGAGGATGGGGGAGCGCCCAGGTCCAGTTATGTGATGCACTGGGTTCGAGCCCCGGTGACCTAAAGCAAGTGAGAACATCTCTGAGCCTCAGTCTCTCATTCGTAAACCAGGATGCCGGCAGAACTCTTCTCGCGGGTTGTGTGAGAAATACAATTTGATGTGGACAGGAGAATGCTGTGCGCAGCGCCAGGAGTCCCGCAGGTGCTGGTGAAGACTACCTGCAAACTGGGGGATGGTGACAAGGGAAACCCGGCCGGTGTCTGGGGAGGGGGCGCTGGGCCTGCCAGCCCTAATTCGGGGCCGGAAGTTTCGTGGACGTCCTCGAAGGCGGTCGGAGGCGCCGCGGCAGCGGTACCTGCAGGTGCCTGGCCTTGGCCGCTCTACAAGGGGGCAGCTTGTCAGCTAGGACAGACATCCCGTGGCCCAATGGCAAATCGGCGTCTCCCCTAGCCCGTCCAATCGACGCCGGTTGCCGGGTCGAGCCGGGTCTCCCGGCCAATGGGAAAATTTGCGGTCGGATAGGGCGGGGCAGACTACGCGTCTCCGGCCAGGCCCGCTTTTGCGCACCGGCGGTGCAAAGGGCGGGAGGGCTATCCTGGGGCTGCGTGCCGGGCCCGGAAGGGCCAGGCCCTGCACGGGTCTGAGTCGAGGTCCCGCGTACGGCCACCCGCAACGCGCCCGCCCTCTCAAGGACCCTGGGACGCCCTCCTGGGGGCGGGGGCCGCGCTGCGGAGCCGCCCACGCCGCACTCCAGGTAGGCAGGGGCCGGGGGGCGGGGCCCGCAAAGGATAAGGGGGTTGGAGCCTTAGGTGCGGGCCGAGATCGAGGCTGCAGGCTGGGCAGGGGCCGAGTCGGGGCGGGGTCTTGGGCTGGGAGTCGGGGTCCGGGTGGGGACACAAGCTCGGCTCCGCCCCACCCGCATGTCGCCCGTACTGTGGTGCGTGAGACCCTCGACTGGCAGGGTCTGGTCCCTTTGTGCGCGGCCTCGGGGCCCTGCCAGACTGGCCGGAGCGCTCCGCACAGGGCTTAGCCGCGTTGGCTCTGCGCGACGCCGAGTGCCTCGCAGCCACAGCTGGGCAGCCACGGAAACTTTACAACGGCCAGAGGGGCGGCGAAACCAGGGAACTTTCCTAGGGCGGTGCGCCTCCGGGTAGTGCAGGGACACGACAGGGCCAAGGGGATGATCCCGCGCTGCGCTGCTCCCGCTGCTAGAGGACAAGGGAGGGGAAGCTGGCCGGGGACCATGTCTGGTGCCCCAACCTGGGCCCCTACCTCCCGCACCCTTCTCCCCTGTACAGCCTCGGTACTCAGCCCGAGTTCTCTGAAGTGTCGCCTTGGGTGGATAGCCTGGGATCCCTAGCCTTCCATATACTTAAAATAAGTCACCGTTTCTAACTTATGCAAAGTGTATCATTCAGGTTCCCATTTCCTTTAGACCCAGACGTTTAGAAACAACGAACCAGCCCAATAGGGTTTGATCCTTTAGGATAGACTCTCAATGTAACTTAAAGCAGTTACCCCTTATTCGCGCCCCTTCCTAGTGTCACCCATGGCACTGTGCAGGGTACATACCAGGTCAGGATTTACAAACCCAACGGCCCAGAGTATGGGCAGCTTAGTGTCCATAGGGGCAATCTTTCCCATAAGGCTAGCAGCACCAGGGGCACCATGGGACACCTAGGGAGCCCTGGCCCACCCTTCCACACCCACTTCCACTCCCAGATCCAGGTTGCTACCAGAGGGTCTGCCCGACCAGCAGGTCCTGCCTGTCCTGTGCTCAGTATATCTCTGGACTTGGGATGGTGCCGGACACCGGATAGTCGGAGCCCTCTGCCAAGCATGCTGGGCCATGGTCAGTCAGTTTCTGAGCATCAAGATTGGGTCCAGGAGCTCCCACAAAGTCAGGCCTTGCACTCAGCCACAGCGTGTGGGGCCATGAATCTGGAAGGCATGCTTTTTCCCAGCCTTGCCCTATTCCATCCACTCTATCATGTTTGTCCACTGCTGCTCCCATACATAGCCTGTGATTTGCCAGCACCCAGCACAGGGCTGGGCACAAAGCACTTGCTGTGCTCAAGACTCTGGTCCTGGCCTAGGAAGGTCACATGAGTACAGCCAAGTCAGCCCCATCCTGCTCTTCCTTACTCGGTTTTCTACAGAATACCCGTACCTGATGGCCAAGTACCTCCTGGATGAACTGGGTCCAACCCCAAGCCGTCAGAACTACTAAGTTAGAGCTGTGCCCCACCCTCCACCACATCTGGACTTTGTGGTGCCTCCTCCAGAGCTGGCCCCTCAGGTCTCTTACCAGTCCCAGGGGTTCCTCTGCATCTCCATCCTTGTTTGTGTTGCATAAGGATTCAGGGTGGGTTCATTGCACCCACTTTACTCCAAGAGACAGGCTGGGGTGGCACAAACAGTAGGATCCTTTGCCTCCAAGAGGAGCAAGGGACATTAGTTCAGCTGGGGGGCAAGAACAGCAGGCATGCCAGAGCCTCAGCCGGCTCCTAGCATCTGCCGTGTGACCTGGCCTGGCCTCAGCAGAGGGAAGGAGGGAGAAGAGTTGGGGTGGGGAACCGGGGATGGAGGATGGGGGCCCTGGGGACAAGCACTGTGGGGATGCAGGATGGAGCCCCAAGGATTCTGGGAACTTCCCCAATAGTAGATAGAGTGGGGACTGGAGAGGCATCTGTCCTTTTGCCTCCAGCTTCTATCAAGGTTAGGATGAGATCCACTCTGCAGGAGCCTCAGATTTAAGAAGTAACTGGAGGCGGGACACCCATGGAAAGAAAGGAATCCTTTTGTGGGCCTTCCTAACTGGGAAGGCTAGACATCTTGGCCTATTTCACAGGTCAAGAAGATGAGCCCAGAGTTGGTAGACACCCACATCACCCACATAGCTCCCTGCTTTCTGCTCCCTCCACCCTGAGTCTGGCACAGGCCTTCTCACTGCCCCCAATGAACCCTGAGGGCCAGCAACCTCTAGCAAAGAAGTGACAAGCCAAGAGTGGCCACCAGAGGGCACCTGGGACCGCCATAGCAGGCAAGACCGGCTCACCCAGCCTCCCCCTGGGCCGGGACCCTTCCCAAGGCACTTGGAGGGGAAGCCACAGCTCTGTTGTCTCTAGGCTGCCTAGAGACATGGCTAGAGAAAAGCAAGAATCCCTAGGGCGAGGCCCCTCAGTACCCCGGAGCTCCTCACCACCTTTAGTGCAGGCAGAGGAGACCCGAGGTCTGGATGGCAGGGCGGTTGAGCACAGGCTCTGGCAAGGACAGTGAAAGATGGACCCTTTACCTGCATAGCCTTGAGAGTGGGCCTCCTTCAGCTGTGCCATCACCCAGTGGTCCAGGCAAGGACTCCAAGTGAGTCACTTAAGGCAGGTATGTGCCTCCCTCTGCCTCAGTGTCCTTGTCTGTAAAATCAGAGGGTGCAGCCAAAGTGAGTGCCTTTTCATGCCTTTTCACACTGAGCGACCAGAGTGACCAGTAGCCTGGAATAACATGCCATATTACAGCAGGACTTGAGGCTCTGGTGTAGAAGGAGCTCTCAGGCAGACCTCCTGGACCTGCACCCAGGCTCCTCACTGCCCAAGCAACCGCCCAGCCTGCCCAGCCCACCCAGCCTGGCCCCATCCCTTCTCTGGACTTGGTTTGTGCCCATGGGAGTTGCCTCTTGCTGTCCGATATCTACGGATCCATAGCTTGCTGTTCTGGCCTTATGGCTGGCCCTTGCAGCCTAGCCGGGCTTCTGCCCCAGTCTGAGATACAGCAGGTCTTTCCAAGGCCCTATAGGGATGGGTCTGATAAGAGATGTGGTGGTCCTGTTGACCCCAAGGCTCTTGGTACAGGGTCCTAGGCCTAGTTGGTGACCCTAGAGCCTACAGATCAGCCCTGAGGGAGTGGTGAGAAGGGCTCCCCAAGACAGGTACCACCCCCTCACCCTCTTGTCACAAATCCTGTCACTGGTTCTACCTTCTTATCTCAAGTCTGTTCGCCCACTGTCCCAGGGCACCTATTAGACTCTTCCTCATCCTTTATATACAGTGCTGTTGTGACAGGGACACCTTGGGGATGGAGACCCAAGCTGTCTCCCAGATCCTCCCTATCCTTATGCTCCCACCCTCCTGTGGGAAGCTCTTCCTAGGACCTCCTTACCCCCGCAGCCCTGCAGACACCCCCACCCCTATACTAGTGTCTACTCCTGGCTCTGCGTTTGTGAAGTTCTTGGCCTGGCTGGAGCCCCACGAAGAAGGAGCACATTCTTATGACCTCACATCCCTGGTTGGATGGGTGAGTAGGGAACATCCTAGGGCCAGGAAGACCTGAATTCAAATCCTGGCCCAGTGCTGCCTTGCCTGGACCCAGTTTCCCTGTCTATAAAATGGGGAATTGGGCCAATCCAAGGTGCCAAGTGAGAGTCTATGAGATGATGGGGCACAGCCAGCACTTCACAAAGCTTCCGGGACAAGATCTATGTGAACCTTTAAGCCAACAGCCAAGGCATCCCGAAAATGTCACTTTGTGAGCAAAAGCTGATCCCTGAGCCTCAGACCTTGGGGTAAAAGCAGTGGCCCCTGTGCTGTGGGCAAGAGGGTGTCAGTGGTTGTGTGGACTCCTTACCATGCCTCCCCTCCCAGTCACATGCTGTGTGCACGTACACACATATGTACGCATGCCTGGCTTGGGTCCCCATTCTTCCTTGCCTCTGTCCCCAGTGTCCTGACTCCAACCCTATGCTCCCCGCAACTTGAAGCCCCTTCCCTTGATGAAGGGGCTGCAGCAAGGCAGGGGAGGCCCACCCTCCAGCTCTCAAATGGGTCACATCCACAAAAGAAAATTGGACAGAGGCTGGAACAATCTGGAAAACACTGTAGAGCTGAGGGCGAAAGTTCCTATCACCCATGTCCCCTGGGAGATGGCCTCCCTTCTGTGGCCCAGACTCTCCCTGCCTGTCTGTGTCACCTTGTTTTTCTTTTTCATGACACAGACACTCTTGCAACGTTCTAAGTCTTCTGCATGAAGAGGAATGTGTCCCCCAGGCCATTAGCCAAGAATGGAGGCTGTGTGAGGCCTCTGTCCACATGGCTTCAGGCATGTGAGGGGCACCTGGCCATAGCTTCAACCCCTGGGGCCCAGGAACTGGGGAGCTGGGCTGGCCTTCGGGAGCCTCAGGAGAGGCATGTGGTCTGTTCTACAGGACAGGTGGGGGTAGCAGGACCCAGTGGGTGGAGGACAGACCCCTAGGGGGTCGTGACTCCCTGTGTTGGCTGGTTGGACCCTGGTACAGTTCTCCCTGCTGTGTCATTTATCACCGAAGCACGCCCAGCTTCCTGGCAGAGGGACATCAGCCCAAGACGCAATAATCAAACTTTTAAAGGATAGTTAACAGCCCCATGCAAACTGCATATGTGATAGTCTCAGATGAATGAGAACAAGAGTGCCCATGACTGTGTGGGTGCCTGTCAGAAGCACCATAGGACAACCTTAGGGTCAGGGGTGACTGTGCCCATCTGGGAGTCTGGCCTCACCTGGAAGAGACTTAGCTTGGCAGGTAGGCCTTACAAGGTACCCTCTGGTTTCCCTGGAGACAGCAGGATGGGTGTTAGGACATACTGATCTCTCCTCTATACAGGTGGGTAACCTGGAATTGGCCTGGGGACATCCCCTCCTGACACAGGTCAGCAGAATGTCCTGGTAGACTGGGTGGGTATGGTCAACAGAAGGATGGCCTTGAGTGGTGTGTGCTTCCGGTCAGCCTCTTGCTGGGTGGGCACAGCATCTTGGGCTGGACAGGGCTGGATGTGGTGACCTCCCACCACCCCTGCTTGCATTCACTGATGGTCTGACTGTTGGACATCAGCTACCATTTGACATTTAGCTTTAGGGATGAGCCTGTGATAGGGCCAACTGGCCAGGAAGTTAACTGGACTGCTCTGTACCCACCTTGACTTGGACACCTGCCAAAGCAGTGTCTGATATTGGCACAGCCTTCCTAGCTTTGCTCTTAGCTCAGGGTGGTCCCTGCTGCCCCAGGGAGACTGGAGCCACCAGCCGGGCACCAGAAGCACTAGAAGGAGGGCACCAAGGCCAAGCAGCAGGCTTTGTCTGACAGGGCTAGACAGTATAAATGTTTCAGTTTTATGGGTCGTAAGGTCTGCCACTCACAGCAACACTAGCCTGTCCTTGTAGGGCGAAAGCAGCTGTGGACATCATGTCTCTGAGTAGTCTGCCTTCCTTGCTCACAGCTGGGGCACCCTATGCTAGCCCACGGTCTTGGGATTATCAGCGTCGTGGTTTCCTCTGTTAATCACAGCTCCGTGGGACTGAGGTGTGGTACTAGGAAGTGTAGCAGGAAACCAGTTGGTCCCTGTGTCCCCCAGAACCCTCAAATGGTGAGAAGGTGTGACCTGCTGGCACCGTGGTCTGTCAGAGTTTACTATGGTGGTGGCATTCACAGAGTTGTGATGGTTTGTAAGAATGCCCCCAGTCACACCTTTTCCTCCAGTACAGGCACCTAGTCTCCAGCCCAGTGGTCTGCCCCTGCCTTTGCTCCACTGGCTGCCATCTTCATGGGAGACTCAGCCTGTCCAGCCCTGTGGATCCCCAATGTCTAGCGCAGAGGGCCTGGCCCAGTTGGTGACATGCTCAGGTGGTGGCAGTGACTACAAAATCAGGATCCCTTAGACCTTCAGATGCCAGAATGTCCTGTGCTGAGGGCCATACAACTGAGGAGAGGGACAGGGGATTCTGTTCCTTCTTGTTTGTTCCCCGGCACCTCAGGTGTAGGAAGCTGCCAACTGGGCTGATAGGAGCTGGGGATCCACTGCCAGCTGGTTGCGGGGGAGGACGGAGGTCCTGCCAGGCATCTCGGTGGTCAGGCTGGTGGTCCACACACAGGCTTCTGGGTTGGGATGAAGCAGCTCAGGCAGCATCTGAGTCAGGATACATTGCTTGTGGCACAGGTAAGGTGGTATGTATCTGGGGGCAAGGGTAGCAGAGTGCTGGCCCTTATCCCCCTTTATCTCCTGGTAGGCCATCATGCCTCAGGTTGGCAGGCCACTAGACGCACAGAATAACAGCTCTGATAACAGGGCGTGCAGGAGGCTGCCCGCCACTTTCACCCACTATTGCTGCTTTTGCTTGTGCTTTTCCTGTCCCTCCTTCCCTGCCACCAGCTCCTAGTTTTCTCCCTGTTTCTCTCTGGCCCTCTCTGTGCATCTCTGCCTCTCCCTATTTCATCTGTCTTGCCCTTCTTAAGTATAGCGATGAACTATTTTTGTCTGCCACGGTAATTGACTATTCGTGTCTGCCACGAGCACTGGAGGGATGGGTCACAGTACTAGCATCATCTCTGCTCTGGGCTGGGGCTGTTTTAGAGACTGGGAAGTAGAACCCGTGTCCTGGTTAAGGGCTCCGTGCTCTGCTGGCCCCTGGAGTTAGGTCCTACCCATATCAGAGGGTGATAGGGCGGCGCCTCAGGACTAGGTTGGGCTGATGGCAAGCATCCATGTGTCCCCATGCTCACCTTCGGCCATTTAGCCCCTGCTTGATTGACTTCATTCTGGACACTGGACGTTGTGACTACATTAGGTCCTACCCCATCTTTGGGGAGCCCTCAGCTTGGCTGATGACATGGCAACAGATGGAGAAGGGAGTGGCCAACTATGGAATTGCAGGATAGTGATGAATAGTAGGGTAACAAGAAGGGGGAGCTGAATGGTGGTGTCGGGGTGATGGTGATGCCAGGCTTGGGGAAAAGAAGCCTGGGGGACATGGGTGTTCTTTATTGTTGCCATGCCAGCACTGATATCACCTCTCAGAAACCACCCTCACCCAGCATCAGGTGGCCTTTGCAGCTGAGCAAGGCTGCACTTCTGTGACTGCTGGCCCCAAGCTGGGGTTTCTTGGGGATTAGGTGTGTTTCTCAGTCATTGGTATGAGTCTTTACACATTAAAGTTCGAATTCTTCCCTTATCTATCTGCCTGCTGGAAGTTATTTTCAGCCTTTTAATTTTTGTTTGTGATAGTTTTAATGTTCATAAATTTTTCACATCTTGTGGTGAAACCTGTTGAATTTTTTTCTCTTTTACTTATTCCATTGCTCTTGCATTGTCCTGCCTAGCAAATAGCCAGATAAATACACATCAATCTTTTCCTATAGGTATTCTAGTTTAGCGTGTACACTCAAGATTTCATCCATCTAGAATTTATTTTGACGTACATGTGAGGTGGAAATTTAATTTTGTTTATACAATTGTATCTGAACTGTTTCTTGACTAATATTTTCCGTCACCGGAAATTGGAAATATTACGTAATATGTCCTTGGGTTTGCAGTGCCTGCAGCGAGTGCCCGGCCCTTGGCCGGTGCCCACTGGATCCTTAAAAAAATCAGGCCAGGGCCTCTCTTGATCAGCCTTTGTTCTCAGAAGTTGGTCGTACTGCATGTTTACTCTACAGGGACATGCTGGGTCCACTCGGTTGGGTCCTCCTCCCTCTGCGGACTCACCTTAGTCTTGTGCTGTCCAGAACCCATTGGCCCTCCCTGTGTGGGTTTGTGTCAAGTGCTGGCCCTTGCACATCCTGCTCTGTTCTCCCTGTGTCTTGGGCTCATAGTCCCTGCGCACACCCTTGATTACTATGAACAGGTCCCCATCATAGTGGGACCCCCTCAGAAGCCTCAGAAGTGACCTACACCCCTTTGTGGGCATTCAGCCTTCAAAGGCTGTGTGCTGTCTGTGGCCAGGGACAGCCCCTGAGCCACCTCACAAGGAGGGACATGGGTCTCCCAATGACAACATTCATGGGCTTTCCCATATGTCCCTTGCTTAAGTGGCTTTGTCATGTGTGGAGAGTAAAAAAATGGCCTCTTCCTCATGGGTCACGGTTTTGACATCTTCACTACCCCAGGGGAGGCCCCATCAGGCTAGGTGCTCATACATTTACTGTTTGTGTCAGCCTCCAGGGCTGGTAGATGCGTAGTGGTCAGCCAGTCTGTCTTCCACACAAGGATCTTGCCCACACGGCTGGGGAGCTTGGTGCAGGCAGGCCGCTGCCCTCTTGCCTATGGGCTCTCTAAGCCAAATGTCTGGGGGCCTCTGTAATTAGGCTCATTCCCCAGGTGGGCTCAATGTGAGAAGTAGGAGACAAGACCACACACCCCAGGGAAGCCCCCAGCCCCTTCTTACCCCCAGAATCTATGCTTCTCAAATGGGGCGGGAGGCAGAACATCTCTGCTGCAGGACTTGGGTTCGGACCCTGGCCCTGCTCCCCCACAGGCCACACGAAGGGCTTGGTGCCGGCCACTGCAGTTATGGCGTGAGAGCTGTGCCAGCTTCTGGCTGTGCCATCCCTTGCTCAGGGAATTCTATGGCTGGTGGCACGGACGGTGCATCAGGGCCAGCTTGGTGAGGTGATCTACACTCTGCCCACAGATCCTTCTAGGCAGTCTCTGCAAACCCACAGTGGCTGTTTTGGTGAGTTCACCCTGACCACTCCAGCCCCCAACCCCATCACTCTCCTCCCAGCACATCCCTTGCCCCTCCTCCCCTCGGACCTCTCGCTGTCACTCTGGCCAGAGTCAGCTTTGGGCTGATCCCTGGACTTGCTCTGCCTTGTTCTCCTGCTTGGACTATCCCCCAGGGAAGCTGCCCAGGAAGCCCCTAGACCATCAGACTACTGGGGACCTCTTTTCCCCTAGGCTCTGGGTGCTCTGGTCCAAACATGAACCTCCGCCAGGGCACCTGAAGTCATCAGCTCGACCCTGTAAGTTTGGTCCTTCGCTTCAGGGACCACCCCACTGCATTCTGATTTGGGGAGCCTGAGGTCCCAGCTTTTCTCACCCACAGAGATGACTGCCCAATGTCCTGGTTGGGGAGCCAAAGGCACACCACCTTGAGACACATCTTACCAGGTTGATGTTTGTAGTTGATGAGTTTGCTATTTCAGATATGCCTTTAGTTAAACTTTTCCCTTTCAAAATATTTTACTCTCCTGAAATTCTAATTAGCCATTCATTCGTCTGAATGTACTTGCTGCTCTCTGCATTTTGCAAGATAATAAGGCTGCAGAGATGCTGCCAACCCTGTCCTACCAGGGGCCTTCATTCTGTGCCCTGGAGGGAGATGCTGGTGCCCCTGTGGCCTTTCCTGGCCTGTGGGGTCTGGGTCCCAGTGCCTGTGGGGGCACCAAGTACACAGATGTGGAAACTGAGGCCTGGGCCACTGAAGAGTCTGGGATAGAGTAGGTGGAGGGGGTCTCAGCCCTGGCAAGACCCACCCTTCACAAAACAGTGTCTCCCATCACCTCCTGTCTCCCCAGGCTAGGGGTCAAGGCTACAGCTTCAGTGATACCACAGAGGTGCCTCCTGAATCCAGCTGGTCCAGGCTCCCTTGAGGGACCGAAAGGCAGGGAGAATCTATAGGACTGACCCACAGATGCTAAGGGACAGTGGTTCCAGAGTCCCCAGTGTTGCCTTTAAAAGAAATACACATACACACACAGCAATACGTGCTTGTTTATAGAAAATGTAGAAAAAACAGGAAAGAAAGAAAAAGAAATCACATGTGTCAGCCTTACACTCTGGCGCGTGCTATCCTTCCCAGGCTCCTGGGGAGACGGTTTCTGCCTCTGCCAGTTTAAGCTGCTAGCCTTGTGATCCCGCCCCACCCTCCTCTGCCCAGTATCTTCCACGGTGATGCTTTACCAGCTTAAGAGGGCAGGTTCCCCTTCTCCCCATGCTGTCCCCTGTGCTGGTCCTGCTGCTCCTCTCCTTTGACCCACCTGGCCCTTCCCCCTGGACACGCCTGCCCCTGGTCCCCTCTGTCCCGGGGTTTGTGCAGCAGCTGCTGAAGCTAAGAACTTTGACTGTGGACACTCAGGCTGTTATCAGGGCCGCTGCAGTAAACATCTCAGTGCCCAAAGCTGTTTCTCTGTATTTAAACATTTTGGGTTTGACCTTGAGGTTCAGGCAGGGCCCTGTGTATGTATATGCATGCTCGTGCACTGTTTCATGGGGCAGAGCCTGGGTGGGGATTATCAGACGAGAAAAGGCCTGAGAGAGCAGCCTGAGGGGTCCCATGACAGCCCTTCTACCGAGAGACACCAAGTCCCCCTGTCGTGCATAGGAGATGGGCCCTTCCCCCACTGGGAAGACACACTGTCCAGGAGCCACCCCCCAGTGAGGTGTACCCTTTTCCCTCACTTTTGGAATGCCAGTCTGGGTGCCCCAGGAGGCGTGTGTGAGGTAACACCAATCCTGGCCCTGTGTTGAATAATGTGGGTAATCAGGAGGCCAGGCTAGTCCCTGGCTCCGTAAGCACTGTGCACAAGTAGGTGGTGGGGCCTCCTCCTCCCCCCCCCCCCACCCCACCCAGTCCTGATCCTGTGGACTTCCTCAGCTCCCACCCCAGACAGGTCCCTGAGGGAGTTGGAGGCCTGGTAGTGCCAGCCTTCCTGCAGATGATCACCTTTGCGGCGAGCCCCTGGAACCCTCAGGGAGGGTGCCCTGACGGCACTGACAGTAAGAGTGAGTCTCCTCTGCACACAGCTGGAAGCCCAGGGCTCAAGGCACCTCAGCTCCCACCTCCTATCCTGCCCCATTCAGAGGCCTGTAATGGGGAAAAGACTCCAGAGCTCTGCCAAGGATGCTGGCAGTACCCTTGGAGCATGCATGCATGGGTCTCCCAGTGTGCCTACTTTGGGGACCTTGTGACCAGAAAGCCTGACAGGGCAAAGGGGAAACAAAGTTGGGTGAGAAGAGGGGTGCAAGAGGAGGTAGGTCAGGGACTTAGGAGTGTAGGGGACAGAGAGGGTAGGGATGAATGGGGAGGCAGGGTGCTGAGGAAGCAGGGGTAGCGGGGAGTTGGGTATATGGAGTAGGGAAAAGTGCCTTGGAAGGGAGGGTAAGAGGGAGCAGGGCTGCTAGGAGAAGAAGGCATGCAGAGGGGCGGGGGAGTATAGGGGAAGTGAAGGTACAGGAAATGTGTAAGGGCAGGAAAGTGGGGCGGGGGCAGGGGCAGGGGGCAGGGGGCAGGGAGAGGGAGGCAGCAGCTTCTTGGAGGCCAAGGGTGGCCCAGGCTCAGGAATGGGAGCTGGGAGGATGAAGACTATGTGCTCTAAGCTGTTGAGCCACATGCTGAGCCTTCTAAGGAGAGCCTTCTAAGGGAAAGGATCTTTCCTGAATACCTGGGAGAGGGCAGGCCATGCTCCCTGCCCCCCAGTCAGTGGGCACATACTACCAGCCTCACCTGTCATCTCCTGGGGTAGGGCAGGCTCATCAGCACCCAGGAAAGCAGGTCCATGGGGAGGCAGGGCCATGGCCAGGGCCCAACCTGGGCCTGCCTCCTGCCAGCTGGGCCTTCCCCGCCCCCTGCCCCACCACGGTCCCAGTCCCAGCTGGGGTCAGGGACTTGGGTGAGACCAAGACTACTTTCCCCCTTGGACCTCTCAACATGGGGGCAAGGGATGATGATGGGAAAACTGAGGCTCAGCCAGCTGAGTGGGATGGGGAAGGGCTGTTCCCAGGCCTGCCCCAGGCAAATACACCTTCCCTTCCCTGTGTTTTTAATGACAGTTCTCTGGCATTTTCTTGTCTGCAGGGAGCTATTGTTTGTAACAAGACTAATTCAGAGTATTTGTGTTTCAAGAAATAATTCCAGATGTTTATTTGCCAAACCTTTGAAACAGGGGCATTCGTTAATTTTTAATTGATCTTTTATGCTTCTAGGCTTTTGTCTTTACAGAGGCAGGTGTTCCGAGGTTTAGTGTTACTGGGGGTGGGGTGATGCCCCAGGGAGCAGTGTCAGAGAAGGAGGCCATCTTTGTGACCTGTGACAGAGGCAGCAACCCTGTGCCCTGGAGGAATCCTGGGCCCAGCATGCAGGCTGGCATGTCTTCTTGCTCCTGGTGACCCTCCCCTGCTCTTACCTGTCCTGCTCTGCTAGCTCAGAAAGCACCCTCCGCTCCCACCCCCTGCCACCTCCACCAGCTGATGGACAAGAGGAGTAGCCCTCAGGCCAGACACATAGGGTTTGAGGACAGCAGCCTTGGGCAGGGGAAGGGGGCTGGATGGGAGTGGAGGAGTGTCCACCATCCCCTCCCGAAGCTGGTGAGGGGCTGCTTTAGCCAGGGCAGGGGAAGCTCCTGAGCTGGACCTGGTTCTCTTGCCCAGCAATTGCCAGGAGATGCGCACCCTCGGCCTCCCAGGATAAAAGCTATACCTGGCCCCTGTGATTCCACTAGCTTCACTCCTTGCCACACCTACCTCCAGACTCAGCAGGCTCTGCCTGGGTGAGGTCTCTGTGACCCACCCCATGTGTCATTCTAGACACAGAGGTGCTCTCATTAAGGTAGCATCCTCCTGAGCCCTTGGGAGCCCCAAGGCAGTCCATCCGGTTTCTCCAGTTTCTTGCAAAAATTGGCCTCTGTGTAAGGCAGTGGTCCCCAACCTTTTGGCACCAGGGATGGGTGCTCCCTTGAGAATCTAATGCCCGATGATCTGAGGTGGAGCTGAGGCTGTGATGCTAGCACTGGGAAAAGGCTGCAAATTCAGATGGAGCTTCGCCACTGCTTATCTCCTGCTATGTGGCCCTGTTCCTAACAGGCCACAGACCCATACTGGTCCATGGCCCAGCGGCTGGGAACCCCTGGTATAAGGCACATAGTCTCGTTCTTCAAGGCAGCCTAGGCATGGAAGCCACAGGGCTCTGTTCACCCGGGCACCCTTCTCCAGCAAGGAAGCTCATCCTTGCTTCCTTCATGCAGAAGAAACAAATAGAGTACCTGCTCATGCCAGGTGCTGTGCTGGCAGCCACTTAGCTCTGACCCATAATCCAGTACAGGCTGAAGTGGTCTCTGTCCCCACCCACTACCACCATCGGTTCCATTTGAGGCAACAGAAGAAAGCTTGGATTTGTTGTGTCTACTTTGTGCATGATGAGGCTTAAGAGCTGAGGGGAGGCACAGCAGTGAATTTCACAGTGTAATCCGAGGTTCATAGGTTGACTTCCTGTGTCTTCCTTTAGGCCTGTTCTTTCTGAACCATATCTGTTAGAAATTTCTGTTTCTGGCACATGAAAGATAGTCAGTGAAAGATGCATTGGTCGTTTCAATGAGAATCTTGGTTTGGGGACTTCGATGCCTATGTGCTCGTTTATTTTAGGATCATCCTAGTTTATTTGTATTCATTTTTTTATCATTTAATAATGAAAGTGTTTAAGGCTATGAATTTACTTCTGAGGACAGCTTTGTCTATAACCCATATTTTTGTTTCCAGCCTTATTGAAATATAATTGACGTATAACATTATGTAAGTTTAAGGTATATAGTATGATGATTTGATACACATATACAGTGAAATGTTTACAACGATAAGGTGAGTTAACACATTCTGCACCTCATATAATTATTATTGTTCTGTCATCACAGAACAATAAAGGTCTTCTTAATGTGAGAACATTAAAGCTCTTCTCATAGCAACTTTCAAGTACAGTAAGTCCTCATTTAATGTTGTCAATAGGTTCTTGGAACTGTGGCAGAAGAATGTATAATGAAACCAATTTTACCAGAGGCTAATGGATATAAGGAAGAGTTAAGTTCCTATGGCATCTCATCAGCATCATAATGAAATGATGTTGAATGAAATGTTACTTGAAGACCTGCTGTATACAATACAGTGTCATTAACCATAGTCACCATGCTGTATATTAGATCCCTTGACCTTCGTCATCTTATAACTGACAGTTTGTATACTTTGACCAACATTTCCCCATTTCCTCCACCCCTCAGCCTCCGGCAACCACCATTTTGTAACTCATACATGTTTATGTATTGTATGTGAGTATTTTTTTTTGTTGTTACTACTTTTACATAGTCAGCTCTGTATGCCTAAGTTTTTATCTTTGCTTTCCATATTATTTAAAAGAATGTCTTCCAATGTCTAAGTTATTGCATGATGGCTCTTTTTTAATTTTATTTTTAGTATTTGCAAAATACATATAAAATTTACCATCTCAACCATTCTTAAGTGTACTGTTCAGTAGCACAATATATTCCCATTGTTGTACAACTAATCTCCAGAACTTTTTCATCTTGAAAAATTGAAATTCCATACCCATTAAAGAACGGTACCCATTTCTCTCCTCTTCCCAGCCCCTGGAACCACCGTTCTACTTCCTCTTTCTATGAATTTGACTACACTCGATGCCTTATATAAGTGGAATAATACAGTATTTGTCCTTTTATGACTGGCTTATTTCACTTAGAATAATGTCCTCAAGATCCATCCATATTGTAGCATGTATCAGTGGTGGAATAATCGTCCATTATAAGTCTATAATGCATTTTATTTATTCATCCATCTGTTGATAGACACTTGGGTTGCTTCACATTTTGGCTATGATACATAATGCTTCTATGAACATGGAAGCAAATATCTCTTTAAGGCGTGCTTTTAGTTCTTTTGGATATATATCCAGAGATGAACTAAGGGAATTGTGAGATATGGGAATTCTTTTTTTACTTGAAGAGCCATCATATTGATGTTCATAGTGGCTGTGCCGTTTTACATCCTACCAACAGCACACAAGAATTCAATTTTCTCCACATTTTTGCCGACACTTGCTATGTTGTGTTTTTGAGAGTAGCCATCTAATGGGTGTAAGGTGACATTTAGTTGTGCTTTTGATTTTCATTTCCCTAATAATTAGTGCTGTTGAGATTTTTGCATAAACTTGTTGGCCATTTGTATATCTTCTTAGGAGAAATCTCTATTCAAGTTTTTTGCACACTTTTTAATTAGATTATTTTATTGTTGTTGGTGAGTTATATGAGTTCTTTGTATTTTTTTGGTTATTAATCCCTTATCTCATATATGATTTTCAGATCTTTTCTCCTTAGGATGAGTTTCCTTCTGTTGATTGTGTCCTTTGATGAACAGAAGTTTTAAATTTTTATATAGTTCAGTTTATCTATTTTTACTTTTGTTGCCTGTGCTTTTGGTATCATAGCCAAGAAGTCATTGCCAAATCCAACATCACAAAGCTTTTTTTTATGTTTTCTTCTACGAGCTTTATAGTTTTAGGTCTTATATTTAGGTCTTTGATGTGTTTTGAG
Source organism: Eonycteris spelaea (assembly GCA_003508835.1). NCBI lineage: Eukaryota > Metazoa > Chordata > Mammalia > Chiroptera > Pteropodidae > Eonycteris > Eonycteris spelaea. The sequence goes on from PUFA01000339.1 coordinate 454,847, forward strand.
TTAATTTTTGAATATGGTGTAAGGTAAGCATCCAACTTCATTCTTTTGCATGTGGATGTCCAGTTTTCCCATAACTACTGTTTAAAATTCTCTTCTTTTTCCCATTGAATAATCTTAACACTCTTGTAAAAACTCAATTGGCCACATGTGGGAGGGTTTATTGCTATTCTATTTCATTGGTCTAGAAATCTTTCTTTATGCCATGACCACACTGTTTTGAAATCAGGATATGTGAGACCGCTGGCTTTGCTCTTTTTGTCAAGATTGTTTTTGCTATTTAGGGTCCATTGAGGTTCCATGTGGATTTCAGGATGGATTTTTCTAATTCAGTAAAAATGCCATCGAGACTTTGATAGGGATTGCAGTAAATTTGTATATTGCTTTGGTAGTATTGCCATCTTGACAATACCAGGTCTTCTAATCCATGAGTGTGGAATGTCTCCATTTTTTCAGATCTTTAATTTCATCAATGTTTTGTAGTTTTCACTGTACGAGTCTTCTTTTCCTTTGTTGAATTTATTTCTAAGTATTTTATTATTTTTGATGCTATTGTCAAAAAAATTTCTTTTTTGGGTTGTTCATTGTTAATGTAACTGATTTCTGTTTATGGATTTTTGTATCCTGCAATTTTCCTGAACTTATTTATTAGTTCCGAGTTTTGTTTTGTTTTGTTTTGTTTTGTTTTGTGGAAACAGGATTTTCTGCATATAAGATCATGCTGTCTGCAAATGGAAAGAATTTTACTTTTTCCTTTCCAATTGAGATAATTTCTATTTCACTTTAAAATTTAATTAATTAATTAATTATTATTATTTTTTGCCTCATTTCTCTAACCAAGACTTCTAATACTATGTCAAATAGAAGTGGCAAAAGTGGGAATCCTTCTCTTATTCCTGGTCTCAGGAAAAGAGCTTTCAGTTGTACACTACTGAGTTTAGTGTTAGCTGTGGTGTGTTTATATAGTATGATCTGTAGCATGTGTATTATGATGTACTTTTCCATATATAGTCTCTATTATGTCGAAATCATTCCTTTCTAGTCCTAGTTTATTTTGTGTGTTTTGACCATGAGAGTTGAATTTTCTCAAAAGCTTTGTATACATCAATTGAAATGATCATTTTTCCCCATTATTCTGTTAATCTGATATATTATATTGATTGATTTTTATGTGTTAAGGCAGCAGTCCTCAACCTTTTTGGCACCAAGGTCAGGTGCTCCTATGAGAATCTAATGCCTGATGATCTGAGGTGGAGCTGAGGCGGTGATGCTAGCAATGGGAAGCAGCTGCAAATATAGATGAAGCTTCACTTTGCTTGCCTGCCCTCACCTCCTGCTGTGTGGCCAGATTCCTAACAGGCCATGGATCAGTACCAGTCTATGGCACTGGGGGTTGGAGACCCCCATGTTAAGGCATCCTTGATTTTTTAAAAAAAACCTATCCTACTTGGTCATGGTGTGCAATCCTTTACTATGCTGCTGAGTTCAGTTTGCTAGTGTTTTGTTGAGGATTTTTGCATGAATGTTCATAAGGAATATTGTTCCATAGTTTTCTATTAGGTCTTGGGTATCAGGGTAATGCTTCCATCATAGAATGAGTTAGGAAATGTTCCCTTCTTTTCAATTTTTGGGAACATTTTGAGGAAGAGAAATGTTAGTTCTTTGAATGTTTAGTAGAGTTCACCAATGAAGCCATCTGGGCCTGGCTCTTTCTTTGCTGGAAGATTTTGATTATCGATGCAGTCTACTTACTAGTTAGAGATCTGTCTGCTCAAACTTTCTATTTCTTCATGGATCAGTTTTGGTAGATTGTGTGTTTTTAGAAATTTGTCTGTTTCATCTATGTTATACAACTCGTTGGTGTATATAGTATTCTCTTATAATTTTTTCATTAAAAATATTATACAAGGGGTAAAGGAATAAAATATTACACAAAAAAGGCGTAAGAAACAAGTGAATGTGGTTTTTTTGAACATTTTCAAGTTTATTTTTAAGCAACTGAATTTGTAAAATTAAATTAGCTAAAAATATTCCCCCCACCCCCCACCTCCGATTTCTGAGTATAATTGATATAAACTTGTAAGATACTTAAAGTGTGCGTTGTGATGATTGGTATACATATACACTGTGAAAAGATTTACCCTCATCTAGTTAATTAACGTATCCATCACTTCACATATGTGTGTGTTGTGTGTGTGTGTTTTTTGGCTTGGTTGGGCTTTGTTTTGTGTTTCATGGATTCACACCTACCCCCTCGAAGTCACCAGTCCATGGATCCACAGATTTCTTGCAACAATAAAAATACTCTCCAGGGGTAGCTGGCAGAGGAAGGCTACAGACAACTAAAGCCATCTTGAGGCACTCAGAGGATCAGTATTATTGTTGGAAAATACAGTTCGAGCTCTTAGCAGTCCTTTTTCCCCAAGGGTGTGCCTGGAGCCTCTGCTTGCAAGTTCCTCAAAGCACTTGTTTTAGCTAGGCCTTTCAAATTTTTGATTCTTTCTCTTGCTTTTGCTCTTTTTTTTTTTTGAAATTGCATTAAGTATTTTTTATTTTATATATTTAAGTTATCAAAAATTGAATAGTTCTTAGCATTTATTTAGTGTATGTAACATATAACACATAACACATTAATTCTTATGCATTAAATATGTGTAGTTGTATGAAATTGTATTAAGTTTATAATTGTATTTGATTATAATTGTATTCATAGATCATAACAGATTTATGAGGAAGGCATTAAAAGTATTTTACAGATAAGAAAATTGAGGCTCAGACAAATTTAGTAACGTACTCTACATCAACATTATCAATTTTGACTTTTACTTCTTAATTTTATTCACTTTTTTGACTGAAGTCTTTCTAAGACTGTTTATAAAACTATATTTATTGACATTTTCATTATAATTTAGTATAAATATGTATATAATATCATTGATTAGAGTGTTTTATGTCTTTTAATGTTGGAGATCAAAGAAAATCTTGATTACCTATATACTGATTATATCTGAACCCAAAATGCATCTTGAACTAAAACTCAGAAAATTAGAAAAGCATATTTTATACTACATTGATATGTTTTCCTGAATCTGTCTACTACACTATCTATTTAAAAAAAGTATTGTAAAGTAGTTCTCTCCTAAATATATGGGTTGTATGTATTAATCATATACTTTTGTTCCTTTTCTGTACGTCATTTACATTTTATAAAAGTCAATTCTGTCCTGAGTCCTAAAAGAATGAAAGAAACAAAACAACAAAAATAATAACAATCATTTTAATAAAATCAAGCTAAAATACTTTACCAGATTTTTCAAATCTGTTCTTAAACAATCTTTCAAATAGAAAGGTAGAAACAAGACAATTATTTATAGTATTTTCTAAATATGGAAGAACTTATTGATTTGACTCAAATGTAAATTATGCTGAGGAAAAATTACCTTTTTGATGAAAACAAATAACAAGAAAGATGGTGGATACGGGGCTTGTTTAGCTTTGTACATAGTGAATGGTAATTTCTTGAAGAGCTTATTTTGTTACTATCTAATAATATAAGAAATACTAAAATTTAAAAGTAAGTAACTCAAGAGTTCTGGTCAAGATGGCAGAGTAGGTAAATGCTGTGGTTTCCTCCTCCCATGACCACATCAAAATTACAACTAAATTATAGAACAATCAACCTGGAGAACCGTCTGAAGACTAACTGAAAAGAAGTCCTATAACCTAGGATATAAAGAAGAAGCCACATCAAGACTGGTAGGAGGAGTGAAGACACAAAAATGGGCTGGCCCCACACTCACGTGTGGCGGTTGGGAATCCTGGGATATCTCAGCTGCAGAGGTCCCCCCTGAGGAACAAGGGGTCCCAGCCCTACACTAGGCTCCCCAGCCTGGAGCACCATTGTGGGGAAGAGGAGTCCACACAACATCTTGCTGTGAAAATCATCAGGGATTCCATTCTTTGGGTGAGACAGAAGGCTGCAGGAAACCCAGGCATCCTCTTAAAGGGCCTACACACACACTCACTCACTCGCAGGCACCCACCCTGGACTTCATCAGAGTGACGGCAGCTTGGGCGGTACCAGAGACATACAGGGAGGGATTGAGTTGTGTATCTTCAGGGCGAGAGCTGGAGAAACAGCTACCGTTATCCTTGTGTTGAATTTTCCTCCCACGCAGCTGGCGGGTGGGCACCATCTTTCCTGTATTCTTTTTTTGCTCTTAAAGCTGTAGTTCAGGGTTCTAGTGAGCCATGTCACTTCTAGGGAAAGACTGACTATGTGAGTGGCAAATCATTACTCTGAAAATCCAGAAACTTCGCCATGATGTCTCCTTAAATTTCAGATCTTTTTAAAAGATCTCTAATTAAGGAGGTGAGGCATTGTGTTTGTTTTAACAAAGCTGTCAACATTTCCTTTCCAAGAAAGAGTGCCACACAAGAGATGGTGAGTGGGCAGCAGACTGCTGCAGCTGACATCTGTAGATGGACGATGCCTGGCCCCTCCAGGCCTGTGGACAGCCCAGTGGAACATATGAGGCCTGGGGACATCAGGCTATGCGGGCCTCCTTCCTACACTGCAGAGCAGGCACCGCACATTTAAGAGGCCTGAGGAAACATCAACCTAATGAGACCGAATTGTAAAGTGCCAGGAATAGACACGTCCACAGTTTTCTCAGCTTGTTTTCTGGACAGAAAGCCCAGATTCCCACCTAGACAATGACAGCTCCACAAGAGGCCTTCTCTGTTGAGGGCGGTTTCTTACCATTGCTTTGCATCCCACTTCAATTATTTCTCTCTTGGGGCAATTCCTGTTATGCGGAAGCTTGGCTCTAGGATCCATTTTTCACATCTCCTGAATTCTCTTTTATCAACTCTCTCATGTTCTGCTGGTTTGGAAGGAGTGTCTCAAGTTTGCTTTCTGCTACCTCACTTTATGTTGTTTTTCTCCTGGGCCCTATCTGCTGTTTGCTGCCTCTGCCATGTTTTCCTGGAAATCTGTACAGAATCCTCCTCATTTATGATCATTCCTTTTCATTATAGTCTGTTCCCAGTTCATCAGTTCAACGCTGTCTTTAACTTTTTGAGGACACATATCAGCTATTCTCTAATACTTGTGCTAATAAGTGCTAATAAATGCACTAAACATATTTCAGCAGAAGGCAGCTCTCCTGGGTCCCCCGGGTGGCAGGGTGCTACAGGAGAGTCTTTGCATGCTGGGTGCTTCTGTCCAAGATCCATTGCCCAGCCACCCCTGCCCGTCATAAATAGACCTCGGCGTGTACCAGAGGCTTGGGCTGCTTGCAGACTGTGGTATCAGGAACAGGGCTGGCCTCCTGGTTGTGGGGAAGCCTTGCCAGGTGCTCAGGATAGTAATGGGGTCTACCCAGGACCTCTGATCCTCACCAGGAGCCACAATGGCTAAGGAACAGATGCAGGACAGGGCAAATTTCCCCAAGTGACGGAGAGACCAAGCCTTGTACCAAAAGAAGAAGAGAGTCCTTTGGCAGAGAGTGAAGAAAAAATTCAACACACACGCCAAAGTTACAGTCAAAAGGGAAGTTTATTAGAAAATTGGTAACACTCCACAGACAGAGGTGGTCTTCTCTCAGAGGCAGGGAGTGAGAGGGACAGACAGAGTAAAGGCACTGACAGGGACCCTGAATATTCAGGGAATTCAGTTTATATGTCATTCTTTAGTTCCCATTTTCTTTGATATGGACATACAATAAGGAAGGGGAAGAGTATGTAGCATGAAAAGGGAAGAATATGTAGAGTGAAGGGCCTGCTGGCAGTTCCCAGCCTTTAATCCATGATTTAAGCCATGGGGAAGGACTCTTGGTTCCTGTTTCCCCTTCACAGGTGTGGAGAATGGGCTGTTAGCAATTCCAGTAGAAATCTTCCTTTGTTCTGAAGGTGTCCTGGCCTGGATGCAGGGCTGATCAGCATATTGCAGTCTCTGATTGTGGCTTGATTAACATTTTTAATTCTCTTGCCTCCTCCCTACTTTAGAGCCAGAGTTCTACCTTCCTCTCCTCCCAAGGACCTGTCAGGACTGTCAAGCCACCCACTACCGACATTCTGGTAGGGCAGGTGAGGCCCCAAAGGGCAACTGTGCATGCATGTGTATGCATGATTGTGTGGGTGGCCACATGCGTGTGCCTGCGGTTGGGTTTTGGGAAGTTCCCAAAGTCAGCAAGCCTTCTGTAGTGCTTCTGCCTCCTTGTGGCTGGGGCTGGCCACAGCCAAGCTGGCTCCCAGCAGGCTCTCATGTTATATGCCTGTGGGTTGGGGGAGGAAGACAGGGACACTGGGTGGGGGTGGGTAGCGCCCCCTGACCTATCCCACTGGGTCATTTGCATATGAAAGGCAGGACTTTGCTGTTGTCTGGAGGTTGGTAGTGCCTGGACCTGTTGCCATGGGCACTCAGAGTTTCGAGAACAGCAGAGCTGGCTCCCAGACAGGGGAGGGGTGGGGGGCTGGAAGCAGCTTGCCTGACTCTGGCATTCAGCTGAGCTTCTGGGAGGGAAGGAGTGTCCCTAAGGGCCCTACAAGAAGCCAGATCTGGCTAGAGGCCACTTGAGACTCTGGGCAAGGGCAGACCAGAGGGGATCCGGCACTTTGATGAGTGGGTCAGGAGCAAAGCTGGAAGGGCCTGGAACCTCCCTCCTCAGAGCACATCTACCTCTGATCCATTCAGAACCAGCTAGCCACAGCCACTCTGCCTCTGCCCACAGCCTCTGGAGGGTCATCCTGACACACCTGTGCTACGTGTTGGCCCTCCCCCCTCACTGGGCTGTGTGTGAGTGCTGTGCAGGCAAAGCCCATTGGAATCTCCCTGCTTGAGTCCCCAGTGTTGTTTCCCTGATGAGGGAATGAGGGCCAGTTTCCCCATAGATCTCACTCTTCCCAGAGAATCTTCTTCTGGGGCCACAGGTGATCCAGCTGAACCCCAGGTTTCATCTCCCTGAATGGTGAGGCCCAGGCTGAGCTATGTTGGGGTTTCCCCATCCTCCAAGCATCCCTCTCTTCTAGGGCTCCTTTTCAGAGTCAGTGGTCCTGGGCACACCCCCTTACTGTCTTGAGCACCAGGCAAAGCTGTTCCCCACCAAGAGGCCAGTCCTGTTCCTGATACCACAGTCTGCAAGCAGCCCAAGCCTCTGGTACACACTGAGGTCTCTGTGACAGGCCAGGGGTGTCTGGGCCATGGATCTTGGACAGAAGCACCCAGCCTACACAGACCCTCCTGTAGCACCCCAGCACCCAGGGCAGATCCTGCCACCCGGGGGACCCGGGAGAGCTACCTTCTGCTGAAATACGTTTGTCCGATATTGCTGATCATGGTCTGTGCAGGCACATCCAGCTGCCTGAGAAAGTGTCAGCAGCCAGCAGGAATGCCGACAGGAAAGCTAGCCAGGAGGGTGAAGTGGAGGCCAATGTGGGGATGCAGGGGGTGCTTGCTGACTCAGAGGGACACTACTGTGTCCGGGTGGCCCCTTGCCCCTCCCTGGGACCCATGTGGATCTCCCTACAAAGGGATGGATCACTCCTGGAGCCAGCAGCATCTTGTGCTGCCGCCTGGGGCCATGATCCCCCAACCCCAGGGGCTTAGTTAGCAAAGCTGCAGTGGGTCAGACTGAGGTCACTTTGGGAGGGCTGGTCAGGCAGGGTGCCCAGTATTCAGGGGCTCTGCCAAGTGCTTGGTCAGCAGCAGTCAGGGTGGGAGGGACCTGTAGGCTAGGACAGGGTGGGGCTCCATGGCTGAGGCCACCTCCAGGGCAGGGAGTGGGGGGCTGCCATGGTGAGCTTGCCTGACTCTGGAGCTGGAGCCCAGATAGTGCAGACACACTTGGGGCGGGGGACTCTGTGCTGGTTCCCTGTCATCATGCCCTGGACCCACATTGCCCTCAGGGTCCCATCTCCCCAGGCCACAGAGTGGTTCCCTTCTGTCTAGGCCTGGCTAAATTCTCTCCAGGGTAGGCAGGCAAAGGCAGGGGTGTGGGGGTGAGGTAGTTATAGCAGGGACAGCCAGAGAAGGGAGGGACAGCGGACTGGCATTGGCGTGACTCCACGCACAGCCCCTTCAGCAGCCCTGGTCTCGGACCTCCAGCCATCTGACCTACCCGCCTGGCCTGCCAGGAGGACTTCCTGCGTCTAGTTCCCACTGGGTACTGAGCACAGTGTGTGTGTGTGGGGGGGGAAGGGGCTGTCCCGTGAGGCGGGAGTGTTTCTGCTGCCTGTGCCTTTTTCCATTTATGCAGAGTGCACTTTTTGTCAGAATGATGGGGAAGACAGTGGCAAGTCCCCTAGTCCCCAGCAGTCACTCCTCAGGACCGTGGGCTTATCCCAGGGACCCGTCCATGGGCAGCTGGGGCAGGTGGCTGTAGGGATATCCCAGCCCCTAATCCTAGGACTCTCCTGCCCCAGTTTCCCTGGCTGTATAATGGAGGGGGAAGAGGAGCCGGGCTGAGGGGCCCCTGTCTCACCCCCCTGCCCAGAGGCTTATTGGCCACAGGCTCCCAGGGGCTGCACCACCATGGCCCCTCAAAGGGGCTTTGTACCACCACAAAGAGGCTCTGTCCGTCCTTAGGAATCCTGGGTGTTGCCATGGTGACAGAGGGGGAGAAGGGGGTTCACCTTGTGGGGAAGAAAGGGCATTCCAGGCAGAGGGCACTGGTGCACACAAGCCAGTGGCCAGGGTGGATGATGGCTATACTGCCCAGCTGTGACCCTCAGCTTGACTAGACAGCTGCCCTTGGTGGGGCCGTCTGGGCATCACACAGGTCCCTTGGCCCCTCATTGGGGCTGGGCTCCCAGGCTCTAGTTGCTGTTGGATCTGTCTGGGTTTGATCCCAGCCTGGCTGTGAGCCTCAGGCCCTTTGGGAATGCCTTGGTGCCTGTGCCCAGGGACTGGTCCCTTGGCCTCCTTGCTGGGGAAATCTGATTTCCAGAGCAGTGGGGTTCTGAGCCTGGGCCCTCGTAACTGTCCCCACACGTTGCTCTGCTCTTCCTAAGATGGATGAGGGTGGTGAGTGGGACTCTGCTGGAAGGTTTGGGGGAGCCATACAGGTCACCTTGCATTCTGGGTGCCCGCTGAGGTGGGTGGTGGAGGCAGCGGGTCGGCCAACCCTACACAGTAGGGCACCTGGGGCTCAACCCCTCTCTTACCTGCCAGGCTTACCTTTCATGGTTGGGGCTGGAGTGGGTGGGTTGCCAGTGCAGGTGAACAGGGGATTGTAACTGCCAGCCCCCAGCCCTCCCTGCCTGGAGCCCCACGACTCCCCAACCCTGGGGCTTTGGGCCCTTGGGGGCCCCTGAGTTGGCTTTTGCAGGGACCTCAGAGAAGGTAGGTCCTCTCTGCTGAAACCCACACTCAGAGCCTGTAGGGGTTAGCCCTCAGGCTGCAGCTGCAGCTGCAATCTGCATCAAGTGCAGAAGAAGCAGTGAGGGTGCTGCCCTGAATCCCATCCGGGAGCCTGGGGAACTACTGTCCATCTCCATCCCATGAGCCCTCATAGAGAGGTGAATCCCAGGGAACCAAGGAGACTTGAGAGGTGCCGCAGATGTGACCGGCCCCCGTGGGAATCTCAGGCCGAAACCCTTTAGGGGGTTCCTGTGGTGGCTCCCTGTCGCTTGGGCCTCCCGTGGAGGAGGGGCAGCAGCTAGGATGCTCACCTGCCCTGGCCTGCCACTGTCACATGGACCCGCAGTCCCTTGGCCACGCCCCAGCCCTGGCCGCAGGCTCTCACCTCCTGAGACCTCAATTTCCCGGGCCCCCAGAAGTGTCCTTGCCTTAACCTGACCCTGAGCTTCCTGTGTCAGCCCTGCCCAGAGCCCCAGGTCCTCCTGGACCACCTGCCCAGTGGCCCCCCTGCCTTAGCTGATGAGTGCTTGACCTAGGGCACCCCATTAACACAAGGCAAGAACCTCTTGGGAAGAATATCCTCTGTTCTCCCTGCACATGGGAGTCATCCTCCGTGTGATTATGGGATGTGTGCTGCTGGGGGTCCATGTGGACAGCCTGGGGACAGGAGGAGGTCACTGAGGGACCATCTCTGTCTGCCCTCCATCCTCACCATGGTGTCTGGTACAGTGCGGCAGAGGCGCTTCCTCTGCTGAGGTAATCTGATTTCCAGGATGAATGCAATTATGACTCTCCCCGCTCCCTGAAAATCCTGCTGCTTCCTTTGGATGGTGGGTGACACAGCCCAGGCCCCCGGGGAGCTGAGTTCCTCAGCCTCCTCGCTCACTTGGCAGCCAGCTGGGTTGGGTATCTACTTTTGCCATCTCGTTCTTACATTCTTATTATAGCAGGAGAGTAGCCTGAGGGCCAGGAGCCACTGCAACCTAAGAAACATTCTTATCAGTCTTTCCTGTGCTCCTGCACATGCACGTGATTATTTCCAAGCTTAGGGCTTTGCATCTTGTCTCTCTGGCCACATCCCTTCTTCAGGATCTTTACTCACTTTGAGTTGGGGTTTTGGTTTTTCCTATTGATTTATAAGAGCATCTTATAGACAAAGGATATCACTTTACTGCTGGATGTTGCGAAGACCTGATTGCAATGTGTTGGTTGTCTTTTGGTTGTCTTTATGTCTTTTTCTCCTACTTTCCATTATAAGAAATTAGAAACGCACAGAAGTAGAGAGACTAGCGTGACACAGCCCCATGTGCCCCTCATCAGCTTCTGCTGTGATGAAGTCACGGTCTAGAAGTAAAGTCGTTGCCCGTCTTTTGTCTGAAACGCTCACATGTACTGCTCTAAGTAGTGTCAGTTAAAAAAACACAACTATAACCACAGTACATGGCACTTTTTTTTTTTATGTTTCATTCTCACAAATTTGAGGCGAATTCTCTTTCCTTGGCAATTTCTGCTGGTGCTTTAAGATTGAGACCAGCCTCCTTCCACCCCTTTCGCTAACTACTAGTGATTCTGTGGTCCTGTCTAGCACAGACAGATGGATAAGGACTCTGCCCTTTGTGAACCCCATGCCTTAGGCCCCCTGTTCCCTCCCTGTCCCCAGCCTTGGCACAATGTGAGTCCTTCTGGCCTGGCCAGAAGCTATCCCTGTGGCTGTGGCCAGCATCTGACCACTGTAGGGGTAACAGGGTTAAAGATGGGTCCCCACGAGCCTGGCCAGAGGTGCAGGGAGCAAATCACCATGCTAGCAAGCACTGAGGTGGGGACACAATGTCCTTCTAAGCAAAATGGGCGTTGGCACCACCAGACCACGATTCTGCTCTTCTGCTCCTGCTGGCACCATTTCCTCCTCACCCAGATGGGTAAGAGGGCAGGGGTGTGGAAGGAAGTCTGACCGAAGACAGTCCCCTCTCTCCCCTCATGGGGGACAGAGGCAGCAGGCAGCGTGCTGACAGATGGCTAGTGAGGGATCAGGACTGGAACTCAGGCCTCTTGCCTGCCTCCCTCCGCCAGCCTGACCCTTAGGAAATTCCTCCAATTCCTAAACCCAGATTGGACTTGGGCCTCATAATTTGGTTTTCCGGAACAGGATTTGGCCGGACTCCCTGTGAAGAGGAATGTCTGGGTCAGCAGAAAGACATCAAGTGTGCTCTTAGGTTTTGGGGAAGGATCAGCGTCTTCCCCTAGTTCCTCTGATTGGTTTCACTTTTCTGGGAGGGTGTTGGCCACAGCTGTGTCCCAGAAGACTCAGGGACAGGGCTCCCTCCTCCAAGCGGTGTCTCAGAGCCTCGTTCTTGCCTACCTGCCCACCCATTCATGCACCCAACTGTCCATTCACTCATTCCTCCAGCCAGCCTCTCATTCCTCCACACATCGTTTTATACACTTTCATACGGCCTATGTTCCCACCTGTCCACATACCCACCCACCCATCTACCCTCATCCTCTCACACAGCTACTCAGCCTGCAGTCCACACATCCATTCACTCGTTCATTCATTTCCCCTTCCATCCCTCCACCCACCCACCCAATCCATTTACCTGAGGTCACTGCCGGGGTGCCCAGGCCTGGACAGGCTTTCCCCAGGTTGACCACCTCCACTTCCGGCCTAAGACAGGCAAAACTGTCTCTGGACTGCATATTTGTTCCTGTCTTCTTGCTAAGTCACCTCCGTGGGCTGGTGGGCATGTGTGGTAAGAAGCAGCCTCCACCAAGAACTTGTAAAGCTGATAGCTGGGGTCCTGGTGGGGGTCATGAGGGTCTGCTCTGCAGGCAGTTTAAAACCCTTCCAAGGTGAATGAAGGCTGTAATGGCGTCAGCCGAGGAGGAGAGTGAGGGTCAGCTGATGTCCCACAGTGTTGCAATTCCCTGCCTGCCCCAGACCCTCCCAGGTCTCAGCAGAAGTGAGTCTGGTGCCCGACTCCACCAGGATCAGGGCCCCGCCCCAAGTCCTGGCTGGGGAAGATGTCTTTGAAATCCTATGGTTGATCTTAAAAGTTCATGCACATTTTGCTTTTCATGTCATCACATATGTATTGTTTTAATAGAAAAATAGTATTTTGAGTTACCATCAGAAAAGTTGCAATCTGGGGTGCTGGTCTGGGTCACCTGAGCCCACATGTCTCCTGTGCACCTGGGACCTAGGGAAACTCTGAAGTCGGGGAAGTGGGCCTGGGTCTTCCCTGCTTCTTGGATGCCCTTGGCCAGCATTCTGCCTCCTGTGCATTCTTCCAGGGATGCCCTTGAGGCCACCAAGGTGACAAGGCTGCAGCCTGCATGGTTTGGTTCCCTGACCCATGAGCAGACAGAGGGGCGTACCCTCCAGCTGGAGCAGAAGGCATGGGCCTAGCATCCAGGGTCTCTGCTCTCTTTTGGGCACCTTTGGGGTACTCTACCCCAAAACTGGCTGGTGTTAAGGAGTATTGCCTGAGGGACACAGTCATTTAGCTCCAGCTGAGAGAACTGGGTAATGAAAAGGTCAGTGTGGGGTTTGGCCACCACCTCACTATAGCCTCAGAATTCTGGGCCCCTGGCCAGCTCCCAGCCAGAGTGAGTGGCCCCTTTAGGGGGCTCTTGGACCCTAGAGCTGGGGCATGCTGGAGGGCCCAGGGAAGCTGGAAGTTAAGGCAGTCTCCTTCCTTATCTGCTGCCCCAGGGTCTGTAGTGCAGGCCTGGTCTTCCGTGGGTTGAAGGAGGGGAAGCCCAAGGTCAGTCAGGAATCCACTTCTCTGCACAAGGAGGAAGGAAAGTTACCTCCTGGCTATGAGGGCAACAGCTTCCCTGTGCGTCCTGATTGTCACCTCCCAGAGCATACCTTCCCCTCACATGTGTAGCCCTGGCCTCAACTGTGCTGTCCAGGGCCATGAGACTACCCTGCTACAACCAAGGCTTACTGAGGGCTGACCTGCTCCACTGCCCACCATGCCATGTGCTGCCCTCCAGGGAGGAAGGCCCCACCATGCCCACCTAGGGCAGCCAGGTTTAGTCCATCTGTGCACAAGGCCTGGTGGCCGCCACGTGCAGGTGTCTCTGGAACCCGTGTATAGACAGCAGTGGGTGTGCACAAGGGGCTGCATGCTCAGGGCCATGTACATGCCATGCTATTTGTACCTCATTACCTGCCGATCAGAGGACCTGGTCTGCATCTCACCCACTGATCCCCCTAATCTCACCCCTAGTCGTGGCCATCACTTCTCCCAGTAGTTTAGTTCATTCTTCCATGCATGCTTCTCTCACTGCCCCTCTTCTAGGTCATGCTGGCAGTTTTATTTTGTGACAGGTGCTGGGGAAATGAAGAGCAGTTTCTGGGACCTATGCTGGCCACTTATGCTCCTTGGGCCTTGGTTTCCCCAGTTGTCACAGTGGACAGGACTCTGCAGTGTCCTTTTCCCCCGAGGTGCACCCATGCCCCTCAACAGTGTCCCTGGCTCAGCCAGCACTAGTGTGGTCAAGTCCAGCACTGACCCTTCCTCCCTGGGGCTCTGTCCTTGCTGATGGCTCTGCCCCCACAGAGCTGGCCCTTCAAGGGTGCTATCCACTGTGCTGTGTCTCTAAGCTTAGGCCCTCGGTCAATGCAGGAGTGAGGGGGCCAGGAAAGGCAGCCTCAGTTGTGTGATGTGAGTTAGGCCAGAAGGAGACCCTGAGCAGCACTGGGCACCGTGCAATACACTGAGACCCATGCAGCTGGGTCTGAACTCCACATACTCCTGCTTCTTGCCTAGGAGCCAGGGAGCAAGTGGTAAGGAAAAACGCTGGCTCGTCGTTGCGTTGCCAAGCCCCCACTGCCTCCACCCGCTACCCTGGAGCCTTCGGGGACAGTGCTGGACTGGGGCCCAGGCAGGCCTGACCATCCCAGCACACTGGGCCTGGGAAGCCTGGGCCCCTGCCCTCAACCTACCTCTGGATCGGGTGACATGGGCCATTTCCAGGCACAGAATTGCAACCAGGCTGTACTCAGTTTTCACTCTGCCATGTGGATAGCCACCACCTTTGTTCCAGTTAGTGTGGCTGTGAGTAGAGGCCAGACCTCATCTATAGACCCATGTCACCCCCGAGTCTGCCTAGGTATCTCGGGTACCCAGCTGCTGTGGACCAGCATCTTATTCCCTGCCCACTGGCCACACCAGCTGTGTGGCTATGGATGGGTCCCCCACCCTCCTTGGGCCCCAGTTTTCCGCCTCAGTGAGATGGGCTTGGGTTGACCCCATGAGATTGGAGTGAGCTGGTATGTACTGTGGGCAGCAGAGGATCTGAAAGGTCTGAGTGCTGGTCATACCAGCTCTTCTGCTCCTTCCTTTCCCAGGGGGCTCTGGGACCCACCTCCCAACCCCCTACCATGGTCTATGGTTTGCTGGGCCTGCCAAGAAACAGGGGAGCCAGGTCAGAGACCCACACCCCTCAGGGAGGGAGCCAGCTGCTTCTGGCCAGCCTCAGATTAATGGCTTTTAATTTAGAATTTAATCAATGCAGCTTTTCTCCAGAGAGCTGAATGCTCCAGTCTAAGACTGAATTGTATGATTTGTGAGTGGGCAGGCAGGGGGCCCATGAGGGCCTCTCCAAGCCTCCGCCCTGGCCCCACCCTGACTTTGCTCTGCTTTCCTGCAGCCAGCAGGCGTCCTAGCCATGGAGGACTGCGACATGCACTCAGCTGCCAGCATCCTGGCCTCAGTGAAGGAGCAGGAGGCTCGCTTCGAGCGACTGACACGGGCACTGGAGCAGGAACGGCGCCATGTTGCCCTACAGCTGGAGCGAGCCCAGCAGCCTGGTGTGGGCAGTGGTGGTGTGGGCAGTGGGCAGCCCCTGCCGATGGCCTGGCAACAGCTGGTCTTGCAGGTAATAGCCCAGTGACTCAGGAGGGATAAAACTGCCAAGTGGGAAAACAAGGGGCCCTAGTGGGCCACAAGCCAGCATGCATTGGTTTATTGCAAGACCTCCTGGGGCCTCTGGGGAGGGGAGGAAAGTGGGATCCCAAAGGGACCAGAAGTCCCACTTGGGTGTGCAAGGCACCACATGACAAATGGGCAGGACATAACTTGACCCTCAAAACATCACCCTCACTCAAGCCACCAGGGCACAGGCAGGGTCTGTTCTGGGCAGCTCAGTGATCAGCATGGTGACACAGGGTTTCTCCAGCCCTGGAATCTCCCTGCCATGTTGTTCTTCAGAGCACACAGTAGTGAGAAGGCTCAAGCAAGGCCCCAGGCTTTGTCTGCAGCTCAGAGGGTAACCTGGGAGCTCAGTTTCCCCACTGGCTATTGCCCTTACACTGGTCTCAGGCCACTGCTCAGCCCCAGGAGGTGTGGAGTCCTGCCTGCTCTATGGCCAGGCCTTGAGAATTCTAACATCGGGGTGCATGCTTCAGAGTCAGACTGCCTGGCTTCCTCCCACAATCTGCTTGTCCCAGTGCCTAACCTGTGGACAAAGGACAAAAGCACCTGACTTGGGCAGTAAGGACAGGATGAGGACATGTGAGGGGCCTACAGTTTGGTGAGATTATTTTGGTTCCTGTAATGGACTGAGGCATGGGGCAGGGGAGAGGTGGGGTGGAGCTGTCGTAGGAGCTGGGGAGGGCCAGGGAGGAGGTCTCCTATGTGGGGTTCCGTCCTGCAGGCATCCCACTGAGGTCTTCCTCACCAACAGGCTCAGATGCCTGGGAGCAGAGGCCTGCTGAATCTCCTAAACTCTCATAATGATCCAAGAGGGCCCCCTCCCAGTGAGTTCCTCAGATACTTGGATCCGCTCCCTAGGTAGGACATCAGCGTTGCTCTCCTAAACTGGGCAGCCAGAGCCCTCCTGGTTTGTCCACCAGGACATGCACACCCTTCCTTCTCTGGCCCTGCTGAGCCTTGCAAAGGTGAGGCCTGTACCCCCAAACTTGAGGGGAGACAGAACAGCTTGGCTGGGCCACATGGTAACAGTGGCAATCAGTGACCCTGAGGCTACCCCTCAGGCACTAGGCACTCTTATCCAGCCCTCCTAGGCCAGAAAGGGCTCAGGCCTCTAGCCCAGAGGGCACTAGCAAGGGTCAGAGTCCCCGAGGGAAGATGTTCCCATGGCCTGGAGCTGTCTTGGCCTCCTGGAGACTGCAGAGGGAAAACCTCAAGCCACCACTCCTCCTCCTCAAGGCATTCCCAGCCTGCCTTCAGTTTTCTGTCTCTTGGGAGGAGATGGTTTTCTCAGGCTGAGATAGGAAAGAGCATGTGTTCCCAGGGCAGTAGCTAGGTTGGCAAGGCTGATGGGGAATGCTGGGGGAGGTGGGGCCACATCCGGCTGACCAAGCTTGGCAGCTTCGATGCCAAACCTGCTTTCCAGACCCATTTCAGCGGGAGGTGCTTGGTGACCTATTTGCTGAGCCACAGATGCTACCTGGAGCTGGTCCTCAGGGTCAGAACTGGGCTCTGCAGACCTGGGGACAGTGGCAAGGCAGCTGGGGCTAGGGGATTGAGAGGCTAGAGGTTACCGCTGCTCTGCACTGCTCCCCCGCCCCAAGACGACTCCGCAGCCCAGTTGCCTGTCCTTCATCCTCCAGCAGGAAAGGTCTCCTCCAGCCAGACACCTGGGTGGAACAGGACTGGCTCTCACCGTGTGTGTGTGTGTGTGGTGTGTGTGTGTGTGTGTGTGTGTGTGTGTGTGTGTGTGTGTGTTGTGTGTGTGTGTGGCTGCATGGCCTCGGTAGTGGCATTCTGTGGAAAAACGTGGCCCCTGGGTTGGGTCAGTGTTCTGAGTGGGGTCTGTGGAGAAACAGGTAGGAGGCAGGAGGCCTGGCCTGGGCCTCCACTCTTACCCAACCCACTGAACCTCCCTGGGCTGGCCCCAGCTCCTTTAATCTGAGAGCCTCGTTACCTTGTTCTTGATGCAAGAGCCATTGGCTCGTCTTCGTGGGGTATGACGCAAGAGGTGGCCCAGTCCGGCCCTTCTCTTGTCTGTATTTCCCTCCAGCTGAGCCCCAGGTGTAGCTGCACTTTCACACAGGGCCGTTGAGAGCCAGAGTGCACCTTGGTAGAAGCAGCCCTGATTAACTGACTATCCGCTCTGAACACCCCTGCCACCACTTCCCAGTGGATCAAAAGCATGGAGGAGAGAGCTTCTGAGGCCTGCTGGCGACACAGTCTGTTGCCCGGCCAAAAGTGCCCTCCGCTTTGATCTGCTCTGACACTCCAGAGGGTGGAGGGGTCCCTGGGCCTCTGTATCTTGACTGAAAACCCAAGCAAAAATGGGTGTGCAGGTCTGTTTGCCAGGTCCAACTTGAGCTCTGTGGGGACACTTACTAAGGGGGTGCCTTGCTGGGGATTGGGCAAGGGACGGAAGCCAGATCGGAGAGATTTTGCAGCGCTGTCATCGTGGTAACTACTCTCTTGGGCCTCCATTCCACAGCAAGGGGAAACTGAGTTGCAGCCACAATGAACAGCTTGTGTCATTGAGGGTGGCCTTGCACTCTGTCGTGGGGACTGGCCCCTATACTGCAAGAACTGTTTTCCCAACTGTACAAGAGGAGGGACTTGTGACCTCTTTTACTGGGGACAGGTCGAGGCCCGGGAAGGGGGACTCGGCGGGAGAAAAAATGTCGCCTCCGTTGGGGGCTGGAGCAGGAGAAGGACAAGGAGCCCAGATAAGCTGCAGGGGGCATAGGGGCGACCCTGGCTCGCGCTGATTACAGAGCTCCGCTCCCTCCTGTCCCACCCACCGGCCCCCGCCCCGCTCCGCCCCGCCTGGGCGCGGCCGGGGCCCATTGGTTGCTCGCCGTGATCGCGGCCAGATCCGCTCCCGCGGGGAGCGAGTCCGCGGAACCCGATCCCGAGCGGCCGCGGCGCCGCAGTCGAGCCAGGTCCAGCCGCCGCTGCCGCCGCCACCGCCCCCTCGGGCCCGCGCCCCCAGCCGGCCCGATGCCGGCCGAACTCAGACAGGTTGGAGGGAAACTGGGTCCTGGGAGAGGGGAGCCAGGTCCTGGCTACCGGCGGAGGGCGGGGCGCCGGCCTTCCCGGGAGGACCCGCTTTTGTTCCGCGGAGCCGCCGGCCGGAGGCGGCTATTGTCTGCGCTGCCGGCTGGCGCGCCAGGCCCGGGCGGGGCTGTGGTGAGCGCGCCGCGGGGGCTGTGCACCGGGCGGGGCCGCGGGAGCCCCGGGAGGTGCGACCCTGCGCGGAGAGCGGGGGGGACCCGGTGGGGCACCCCTAACCCAGCGCCCAAGACAGGTGCGGGCGACAGGGGTGAGGGGCGAGGGCCTTCTGGAGCAGCTCCCTCCGTGCAGGAGGGTGGCCAAATCTTGAGAGGGGAAGCCCGGCTAGTTCTGCCCCCGGGGCCTCGCTAGGCACCCCCTCCCCTCCAAAGCCCCAGCGCGCACTCGGACTTTGGGGACCTGCGAAGGAGCTTCCCGAGGGAGCTTTAATGGAAGCGCTGTCTGCCGCGGCAGCGCACGTGAGGGGTGGGGTGAAGGACCGCCCTGCCCACCTGCGGAGGCCGGAGGGGTCTGAGGAAATCTCCGGCAGCCAGCCTTCCAGTACTGGGGTGCGGGGAGACAGGTGGGCAGCCTGTACTCTTTCCCAGAGTGGGCAGGGCTCCTGTAACAGGCCCAGAAAGAGTGGGGGAGCAACGGCCCGCACCTCTTGTGCTGGGAGGTAGGTCTCCCTCACACCTGCCTCCTGGGGCAGCTGGGTCTCTGCCTGATGTTCATCAGTGACGTTGCCCCCATAGTCTGACCACTGACTACCCCAGAGATGGAGGGGCCATTGGGGAAGTCGGGGAATTTGGGCTCCAATGTGGCTGATGGATGTGGGCTGGGCTTGGGGAAGTTAGGGCCGGTGACAGCCAGCTTTGCTTTCTGTCCCTCACAAGCCTCTTCTCCCAGTCTGCTGGTCACCCATTGCCTGTTGGCCTCTCTGCCACTCAGCGTGATGCTGTGCCCTGGCAGGGGACTGCGGCTGTGGAGGGGTGAGCTCCGTCTGCCAGGACCAGGCAGAGGCCATGGGCACCAAGGGAGAGGGTGTCTGTGGTAGCCAAGGGCTTATTCCCTGATGGGAGATGCCAGCCTGGCTTGTCCTTTAGTCCATCCAGGATGGTCATGCTGATGGGAAGGGGGCCGTCACTCCTCCACCGCTCCATTCATTCATCTGTCAGTAGCCGTCTTGTGCCCTCTGGGAGCCTGGCCCCTGGGGGGTTATGGGAGCCAGATGTGGGATCCCACCTTAACCCATCCCCTGTTTGTCAGCAGGGCATGGATAGGGTGGGACACCTGCCCTGAGGTTTGTTATTCATGATACAGACCATGGGTGCTCATCTGTCAGGTGCAGGTGGTGCAGGTAGATCCATGCCTCTGGGACCTCAGTCTAGCCTGCCTCCCATTATGACTTGGCTTCTTTTCTCTGTCCCCTCTCCTCTTCCACATTCACCCCAGAAGCTGTTGCGGGCTTTTGCCCAAATAGTGGTTCCTCAGTGCATCTGGCCACAAAGGTGGATTGGCATAGTTCTACGTGCTCCACGGTCTTGACACCCGGGTCTTTCCTATTTCTGTATGAAGAAGCTGAACCCTGGTGTGTGACAGGGCCTGGGCCCTCTTGCCCGACTCAGCTCTGTGCCTCCCGGGACCCTCTTGAGAGTAGTGTGGTGAATGGTTGGGTCCACTTTTCTGGGATACCAGCTGCTTCAGCCCCCACTCTGAATCCTGGACCAGGCATCCTCAATAAATTCAAGGGAGCTCATGGGAAACCCCAGGCCTGGGCAGCAGCCCCTTTCTGAGCTAGACCTGTGGACCATGGACCAGGTGAACCATGGATGGGAGTACCATAGGACGGATTTGGGCCCTGGAGGTGGGTGATGGGAGGTTGGGCAGTGGTCTCAGTGAGAGTGGCAAGGATGAGGCCGGGGCTGGGGAAGGGGTGACAGGAAACAGTTGACAGAACTTGGCAGGATTTGGGAAGTGCGAGAGTGTCGGGGTAGTGTGTTCAGGCTCATGTTCATGTTTGGGGTCTGAGGGGACCTGGGGCTGCAGGGCCAGGGGTCAGCCTGGGTAGGTGTACATAGGACATAGGGCCCCTAGAGCAGGGCCTTGAGGCCAGACTAGTATCCATGCACCCTGGTCAACTGCCTCCATTAAGTGCCAGTTGTGCTAGTCATCAGCCCATGATCCCATATCCGCACCCTAAAGATGTTGCAGAGGCTTAAGCTGAGGATTGATCTTGTGCCTCTCCCGACCCCAGGCCTCAGTTCCTACATCTGCTGCCATCTCTGAGACCCCCATAGTGGACACATGGGCGTTGGTCGAGGGAGTCCAGACATGTGGTGGAAGACAGGAGGAGGTGATGGTGTGTGCGTCTGTGCAGTGCCTCTGCAAACAGTGGGCACTGTGTACTGGGTTCCATTAGAGCGGAGTGCTGCGCTCAGGCCTGTGGGCCAGGCTGGGTGCTCACGCACACACGTATCCCTGTTAGAGGGACCAGGTACATGCACAAGTATGTGTCCAGGTCCCTGTCTGCATGTGTGTGCTCAGGCATGTATTATGGGGGCCAGGCCTTTCAGTGATCACCCGCTGACTCACGCTTCTGCCTGCCTGCCTGCTTTGGTGAAGTCATCACCCATTTTTAGCTCCCTGAGGTCATTTACCAGCAGGGGTTCTTGGTGCCTTGGGATCCCGCTGCTGGGCTGCCCTGGCTGGGTGTTGCTGGGTGATGCTGCAGGGTTTCCAGGCCTTGTTAGGGGCCCTGGCTCTCCTGGACACCCCATTCCCTCATCTTCCTGCACTCTACACTGTATCAGACGCTCACCACAGGCCAGAGTGAGAAAAATAAGCTGGGCTGCAGAGTAGCACTGGGATCTGAGAAGTGCTCCCTGTCCTCCCCCCCCCGCCACCCCCCATCCCCACCCCCTAGCCTGAGAGTAGGGACTCGTCTCTGAGAGTTAATGTATGCAGATATGTACAAACCTACTGAGAGGCCATATCCCACTGGCAGTGTTCTGGGTGAGGTCCTGGTCCCCTCATGTCAGTCTTACTTCTCTCTGCTTCCCTGCACTTGTAGCCACCACCGTGAGACCCGAAGCCCTTCCATGCCTGCCCCTCAACCATCCCACCCTAGGCCCTAGCAGAGAGAGCTCAGTGCCTGCTACACGCTTGATCCTACAGTTGCCAAATAAAGATGGGGCAGCCAAGGCCCCAGCGGTGACTGGCTGTGTCTGCACCTTCTACTCCCGAACTGTCCTAGCTCCCGAGTGTCTTCAGAGAGCCCAGGCCACCATGCCTGGCAGCCCATCAGCATGTCCCCACTCTGGGCCTCAGTTTCCTTCTCTTTCCCAGGGAACAGGGCTTCTCCTTTCTGGCCAAGTCTCCAACAGGCACTTCACCTGCATCCTAAGACTGAGAAGGTTACAGCCAAGGCTGGGGCCCATGAGGGATGAGGTGTGGCTAAAAGGCTTTGCAAAACTGAGTTCTGAATGAATGCCTGAAATTCCTGTTAGCAGTTTGTGAAGATCTGGGTAGATCTTCTCCCCTCTTTCAGGCCTCAGTTTGCCTTTTATAAAATATGTGTTGTCCTCTGCTTAGAGGGGTCGGGAGTGCATATTCTACAGCTTTTTCTCTCTGTGTCACCAGAGCACCTGTCCTAACATGTTGGTGCAGAACCCTCCCTGGACCCCTGAAGAGTTTGAAGGGGCCCAGAATCTCAACATTATGAACAGCTGAGAAGGTCAAACATTTCTTCAGGACAAGACCCCAACCTGGGGAGTTGCTATACCCTGAGGACCTTGAGAGGCAGACCCTGAAAGCAGATCTGGCCACCTTGCCCTGAATACCTCTGAGGCCCAGGGACAAGAGCAGAATAGGGCTCCGGTGCTAGGCAGACGTGGGTGAGGCTGCTGGACTTCCCTGGGCTTCAACTCTGTGTGCTGGCCTCAGGGGCCTGGGGCGCGGGCAGGGGGCCAGTCCTGCAAGGCATGGGGCCTGGGCTGCAGAGCAGAGCCTGTCCTCCTGCTGACCCAGCCCTGGCTGTCCGGGAATGTGCTCTCAATTGCCAGCTCCCGCGGCTTGGGTTTCAGCCCCTATTTGTCCTGTGGCTGATCCTGGGATGCTGGCGCTGTAGGGAGGACCCATGTGGTCAGTGGCCCAAGGGTAGACTCTTAGTGCCTGTGCCACTCAGCACAACAGGGGTCTGACCTAGCTCTGCTGTGGGCTGGCCTGTCCTCTTTGAGCCTCAGTTTCCTCCCTGGCAAGTCTGGGCCTTAGAAGGACCTCTGTCCAGAGTTGTCTTGCCTAGAATTCTACCATGGTCATCCCCTGCAGGGGTGATGATAGCAAGGTGGGGGGGGGGGTGGGCACAGGTTGAGAATGAGGCAGGTGTCTGAGAACTGAGGGCTGAGGGAGATCTGGGGGTGTACAGGGAGGGGACACCAGTGTTCTTGTCAAGGACAAGCCAGATCTTCTTGGTCTGAACCCACTCACTTTGGTCTCTGATGTGACACCTAGGGTCTTGGTGGGAGGGGGCACTAACTGAGGTAGAGCCAGGCCTTACCCACTAAACACTCTAAGAGTGGCTGGGCCGGAAGGAGTGAGGGTATTTTGGTGCTCTGAGTGCACAGGGCATTCTGGGAGCTGGGTATTTCTGTCCTGCGAGGGCGTCTAACTGCCTTTGGGGATGGTAGGAACCTGGGTGTGGCCACAGGGAGTTGGTGAGCAGTACTGAATCTGCCACCCCAAGGCCTCTGCTCTCAAGGTTCCTGAGGTGGGGCAGGGAGGAGGCCCAGGACATCTAGAGGGCCTAGCCAGGGATGGTGAGCAAGGTCAGGGGAGCATCCTGTGTCCCACCTGGCTTCCTTGGTCCTCCAGGAGCCTGTGGTAGTCAGTCCTTGTAGCTCAGACAGGGCTGCCCAAGACTGCACCATTGGGGTCTGGGACCTTATCTGCTAGCTCAGCCCCAGGAGGTCCTGGAATGGGGGGCTAGACCCCAAGGACCCCCTTGGGATGGGTCACTAGGGCAGCTTCAGCGCCTCAGCGTTCAGAGGCAGGGACATACTGCCGTCCTCACCAGCCGGGGCTGAGACAGGCCTTAGGGTGGGTGGGTTCCAGGGGCGGGGATGAAGGCATTCCTGGCATCCACGCCAGCAAGAGCATCTGTACTCCAGAGTGGGGTGAACACTGGGTCCTCCCACCGACACCTGCCCCTCGCTTGCCCAGGAGCAGAGCCCGGGCAGCCAGGTCTCACTGGCCACGATGCCGGAGGCGCCCGAGGTGCTGGAGGAGACCGTGACAGTGGAGGAAGACCCTGGCACCCCTACCTCCCACGTGTCCATTGTCACATCAGAAGATGGTACTACGCGGCGCACAGAGACCAAGGTATGGCCGGGCCCAGGTGGTGGGCAGGTGAAATGCAACTGCAGTTGTCCCATTTGTAGAGTGGGCGCACATCCCAGGCTCCCTGGCGTGGTGGTGGAAGACTGAGGCCACTCTGTCCCTGCCAGACAGTGTTCGGCTTCTCAGGCTGCCCAACCCATCGGCTACCCACTTACTCACCAGGTCACCAAGACAGTCAAGACGGTGACTACACGAACAGTGCGCCAGGTGCCCATGGGCCCAGATGGCCTCCCTCTCCTGGACAGTGGCCCTCCGCTAGGGCCCTTCGCCGATGGCCCCCTGGACCGGCACTTCCTGCTGCGTGGGGGTGGCCCGGTGGCCACACTTTCCCGCACCTACCTCAGCAGCGGAGGCGGCTTTCCTGACAGCCCCGAACCCCGTGACATCCCCAGCTATGGCAGCCTGTCCCGTGGGTTGGGTGTGCGACCCCCGCGTGGTGGCCCCCTTGGTCCAGGCCCTGGTGAGGGCTGCTTCACGTTGCCTGGCCGCCGTGAGGCCTTCTCCGAGGGCCCTGAGCCTGTGCCACCTGCCAGCTGCTCCCAGCCTGAGCGCTTCCAGGCAGAGCCCTACGGCCTGGAGGACGACACACGCAGCCTTGCTGCCGATGACGGGGGTGGCCCGGAGCTGGAGCCTGACTATAGCACAGCCATGAGGAGGAGGCCTGACTGTGGGCGGGGCCTTCGCACTAGGTGAGCACCCTGTGCCCTGCCACTGCCTCCAGGGAGTTTGCCTTCCACTCTCCCTACCACAGAGTACCCCACACGTAGTCTAGCTGCTGGGGGCTAAGCTAGGCACACACACATCAGTTGGAATTGGCCTCTGTTCTTCTGAAGTAGAGAAGCAAGTGCAGGTTCTGGGATGGCGGAAGTGGCACTGAGCACCTTTCCTGTCAGTCTGGGGCATGAAAGAAGCTGGTGACAGTGCTCAGCACCTGCTGCCCTTGCTCTAGGCAGATGGCCTGAAGACACAAACCCAAGAGGCTCAGGTTCTCTGAGCTTGAGGCCCCAGCCTTTCCCAAGGACTCAATTTCCCCCATGAACAGTAGCAATAAGAACCCAGATGCCCTGGCCCTTCCCAGTGTAGCCTCTGGTTCTGTCCCCTTTGCTTTCCGGTTCTCTATCTATAGGGTGGGAGCATGACCACAGCCTGAGTGGATTATGCTGCTTTACCATGGGCAAGACACCTGACCCCTCCTATCCTCAGCCCCTCCCCTGGGCAGTGGGTTTGATGGTGACAACTCACAGGGATATCTTGTTACCTGGGGACTGGTGCTGTGAATGTCCTTCGGAGGGTCCCTCCAAGATGGCCGTATGCAGGGAAGATCTAAATCTTGGCAAATCCTGGTACTAGCCAGAGATGGGCCTCATTGGAAGCTGGGACCCCAGTCATGGACAGGAATGGGAGTACGTTTAGTGCAGAATTGGGGCATATTGCCGAGTGTCAGGAGTGAGTGAGCGCCTGTCTGGGAGGAATGCAAGTTCTGATAACCACTGGCTGGGGTTTAGCTCTTTACTGGTTTCGAGTCAGTTCTTGCTGGGCTAGGGTGTGACCCTCAGTCCCCACACAGTGCTTAGGAGCAAGTACCGATGCTCTAGGCCTAGTCCCACCCTCTGGGTTCATGTCCCCGGAGAAGGTGTGTTGGGGCAGCTTGGGGGCAGGGCTGGTGGCTGCTGAAAAGACGTTCATGTGCCCTACTCACCTGCACAGGGCCTATGAGGATGTGGCAGATGATGGCGGTGAGCTGGTGGAGGAGCGGCCCCCGTTCCCGGCTGCAGCAGCACCCCTGGCCCAGCCAGAGCAGGGCAGCCTGGGCAGCCTGGACCGGGTGGTGCGGCGCTCACCCTCGGTTGACAGTGCCCGCAAGGAGCCTCGCTGGCGGGACCCCGAGCTACCTGAGGTACTGGCCATGCTACGGCACCCTGTGGACCCTGTGAAGGCCAATGCAGCTGCTTACCTGCAGCACCTGTGCTTCGAGAACGAGGGTGTCAAGCGGCGCGTGCGGCAGCTGCGGGGGCTGCCGCTGCTCGTGGCTCTCCTAGACCACCCAAGGGCGGAGGTTCGGCGCCGGGCCTGTGGGGCGCTGCGCAACCTCTCCTATGGCCGAGACACTGACAACAAGGCCGCCATCCGGGACTGTGGCGGTGTGCCCGCCCTGGTGCGCCTACTGCGGGCCGCCCGGGACAGCGAGGTCCGAGAGCTCGTCACAGGTGAGTGGCACCTGGCTGCCCTGCATCCCCCATCAGGAGGTGAGAGTGAGGCTGGGCCAAGGCATCCTGTTTAGTCAGGAGAGGTCTCAGCTGTTGGTGGCAGGCATGAGGCTCCAACGCTATGAAAGATCCCCAGTCTCTTACCTCTGAACTTTGCGCCACTGGTGGCCTTGGCACCAGGCCCCTCAGGCGGGCCTTCTCCACCGGGCCCCATGTCCCTGTGACAACACCTCTGAGTCCAGCCTCCCTGGTCCCACCCCCAATAAGGCAGTGGTGGGGACTGTGCCTTTTGGGACCCGAGTGGCCAGTCAGGGTTATGCGACCACCTCTTAGTGTGGCCCTACGGCCCCAGGAGTGATAGTCCCACCCACCCATGTGGCTGGAAAGAGGTTGAGACAAGAAGGTACCTGTTGGGTCCAGCCCCAGGCCCCTTGGAAGCCACTGCTTGGTGCCGTATGCCCAGGCCAGGGGGGCACCCAGCACTTCTCACAGCTTTTGTCACTTTGTCCTTTCTGGCCTCAGTTGGGGCACATGGAGGGGGGGTGTGGGCAGGTCCTGAACAGGGTCACATGGGAGGTAGGGAGGCAGTGCCTCTGGTCAGCACTGGCTGGTCAATGGTGCCCTGCAGGCACCCTCTGGAACTTGTCATCCTACGAGCCCCTGAAGATGGTCATCATTGACCATGGCCTGCAGACACTGACCCACGAGGTCATTGTGCCCCACTCGGGCTGGGAGCGAGAGCCCAATGAGGACTCCAAGCCACGGGATGCCGAGTGGACTACTGTCTTCAAGAACACTTCGGGCTGCTTGAGGTGGGGGCGGGGCTGGGCTTGGGCACCCCCGAGCAGCCTCCCGGGGCTGTTCTTGGTCAAGAAGTCAGGAGCCAGGCACCAGAGCCTGCATGCAAATAGCTGTCCTGGGGATAGTCATGTCCTTGTGTCCCAGATAAGGTAGAGAGCAGCTAACTACCCTGGCCTTAGGGCTTCAGAGCCATGTCAGAATTCCTCCCCAGAGTCCCGAAAATGGGGCCTGATGGGGTTGTGCTCATCCCCAAAGGCTGCCTCTGGACAAGGTCTGCCACCTTGTTGTGCCAGTACCCCATGGCTCCAGCCCTGACCAGCTTCGACTCACGGTCCTATCACTGTGACAGCCAGGGGTGGGAGAACTAGGACCCGCATCTCTAGTCTGCTTCAGAGGCCTCATCCCACCTCTTGTGACTCTGTCCCCCCCCCGCCCCCCCCTACCACATCCTAGGAGGCCTTGCAGAGACCCTACAGGTAGTCTTGGTCCCCATGGTCCTGACTGTTCGTTAAGACACACCCCTGTGGCCCTACAGAGTCCTGACCTCAGGAAAAGCAGAGCCCAGAGCTTCCACTGAGGCAAGAGGAGCCCAGAATTACCCGTGTACAGGTTTAGGACTCTGAGCCTACTTCTATCCCTTTCCAATTTATCTGGGAGTCAGTGAAGCACTCCTACTACCTCAGGAGATGCCAGGCTAGGCCTCCTTCCCCAGGGTCTCAGCCATCGGGCCACCCCTGCCCACTGTCACTACTCCAGGTTGGTGTCACCTGCCAACAGCCCCGGTAGGGCAGTGTCAGGACCATCTTGCAGATGAAGACAAGAACCCAAGGCCAGGTGGGGACTGGAGGAGTTCCGCTGGGAGCCAGGGGTCACAGGGTTTGCTCTTGGCCACCCAGGAACGTGAGCTCAGATGGCGCAGAGGCCCGGCGGCGACTCCGGGAGTGTGAAGGGCTGGTGGATGCACTCCTGCACGCCTTGCAGTCAGCAGTGGGCAGGAAGGACACAGACAACAAGGTGGGTGGGCGGGGACAGGGTGGTCCCAGCAGGTCTCAGACAGGCTTAGTCTCACAACCTCCCACGAAGAGTTGGGGAGACAGACCAGATGGGGCCTACGAGGCTTGAACTGTCTGGGCAGCACAGAGGGGGATAGGTGTGCACATCTGGGGCAGCGTGGGTTACCTTGTAGTGGCCGTATTATGAAGCGGGCCTACCACAAAGCCACAGACAAGGCCCTACACGCAGCAGGTATTTTTACCCTTTTCCTCCGTCTGCCCATCCCTGAGGGTTCTTGCCTGTGTGGCCCCCTAGCTCAGACTTCCCTGGTCCCCTCAGTGCACACTTGGCTGTGGCCAGTCTTCCCTGAGAGGGTCAGCGTTCCTCTCACCCACCTGGCCATGCCCCACCAGCTCTCCTCTCCCCACAGTCGGTGGAGAACTGCGTGTGCATCATGCGGAACCTGTCCTACCACGTGCACAAGGAGGTACCTGGGGCTGACAGGTACCAGGAGGCTGAGCCTGGGCCCCCGGGCGGTACTGCGGGCTCCCAGCGCCGGAGGCGGGATGACGCTGGCTGCTTTGGTGGCAAGAAGGCCAAAGGTGGGACTGGGGTACCACTTTAGAATCACTCCTCCCTGCTCCCTGGCTGAATGCTCTCCATACCCATGACAGTCATGTTCAGCTCCCAGTGGGCAAACAGGGAAGCAGGAGTGTACCGTCCTGGGATACCCGGCTGACAGGCCTCGCCTTTGCTCATCTGCACTGTGGGGCCCCCAGGGGATGGCAGGAAAGGCCACATGATGGTACAACCATGCCTGGACCCAGTCCCTCAGCTCTAGGAAGGGTTCTGTGGGTCCAAGTTTAAAAACTGCTGAAGATGATGCCATTTCCTAGTGTTGACAGACCACCTGAAGACTCTGAGACCCCTGAGGGCAGGACCCCACCCCACCTGCATACCACCCTCACCTGCAGGGTGCAGATTCCAACATTCCCCACTAGCTACTAGGTAGAGTCCGTGCACCACCTTCACCTGCCCACCCACGTGGGCCTTTTCTGATCTCTGTCGTGCTTGTGGGCACTCAGCTTCCAAAAATAAATGGGGTGAGATTCCGTGTCCCACCTGTTCAACCCAGGGTGCACAGTGGGAAGTTGTGGGGTTGCTGCCTGCTCAGGCTCGTCTCCTCTCTCCTG
Organism: Eonycteris spelaea; assembly: GCA_003508835.1. Taxonomy (NCBI): domain Eukaryota; kingdom Metazoa; phylum Chordata; class Mammalia; order Chiroptera; family Pteropodidae; genus Eonycteris; species Eonycteris spelaea. Next base: position 483,786 of record PUFA01000339.1, read on the forward strand.
TGCTTCCTCCGGCTGCCCAGAGGAGTGGTTCCATCAAGGTGAGTCCGTTTGTCCTGACATTTAGGCCTGGTGTACACCAGACAGTGCACACCAGGGAGGCAACCCTTATTGCTCAGGTAATCGTCTCTATGACAGTTGCAGGCTTTCCAGCCTTAGGGCCCTCGCCCTATTACTGGTTCCTTCCCTGGGCAGCCTTCTCTATGACAGTGACAGGAATATCATGCCTTGGACTGGTTTGGATGCCAAGGGGCTATCACCCTGTAACCTCAGACTTTGTTCCTCAGGCAGTGCTGGGCCTGGAACTGGAGCGAGGGCAGAGCTGAGACAGGCAGGGCCTGGGGTTGTCAATCCTCAGGGGCACCAGGGAACAGAGTATGTCTCTAATGGAATGGGGTGATGTGTGACTCAAGACAAAGACCATACAAAGGCCCCAGGAGGCCAGGCAGGGCAGGGACTCGGACCATCTGAACTCAGCTCTGCTGCTTTTCAAAGGAGGAGAGACTCCCTCTGAAATGGGGAGGGTGGCTGGGAAGTGGTAACACTCACAGAGGTGTGCAGGTTGAGGTTGACAGGTGTTGGGTGGTGCTGCTGCAGGCTCTTGGCTTGTGAGTGGGGGGTCTCCTGGTCAACAGAGCCTGGAACAGGGTCCAGTTTCCAGGTAGGGGGAAGTTTTCACATGGGTGGGACACAGCCCGAGCCCTGCTTCATTGTGCAGCCAGGTGTGTCCTGTTAGCCCTCAGCTTCCCAGTCTGTACCTGCCTGTCACCCAGCTGGGCTCCTGGATCCCTCCATTCACACATCTGACAGCCGCAAGGAGGCCCTTGGGCAGGTCTGCAGTGCAGCTCCTAGCACCCGATGGAAGATAAGTCTTGGCTGCTCAGAGCAGGGCTGTGATGTCCCCAGGTTCCTTTGCTCCCACTGCTGTGCCCTGGACTAACTCAGAACACCTCTGTTCCCTTGGCCTCTTGGTACTTAGGTCTGGACATGGAGTGCTTTTTGAGTTCTGGGCAGGAAAGTGCTGTGTCCAACCCTCCTAGCAAACACCTGCCCAGCACAGGGTCTGCCTCACCTCCACTGCTCTTCTGTTTCAGGGAAGAAAGATGGTGAGTTGGACCGGAACTTTGACACACTGGACCTGCCCAAGAGAACTGAGGCGCTAAAGGTGAGTGGGTGGAGGCAGAGTCCAGGCTTTAGGCCTATGCAAGAGGTGGAGTTCAGTCTCAGGCCTGTCCAGGTAGTAAAGCTTTTTGCGAGCAGGCCTAAAGGGCCTTGGGGGATACAATGGGGAAACTGAGGGCCATAGCTATGGATTCTCCAGAGGACCATCCAGTCCCTGGGCACTTGTTGAGGGTTTAGAATTAGGGTCAGTGCCACAGATCACTTTAGGTAGGGTGAGACGACAGGCCAGGCACTTGCTGGTCACATGGCTTTGGAGTGAGGCCCTCAGTGAAGGGCAAAGGCTGGTCAGCAGGGCCTCCAGTGTCAGCTGAGGGGCTCGGGTTCAACTCTGAGAAGCTGGGGAGCTGGAAGATGCAGTCAGATTCAGTACAGAGGCTAGGCCAGATCACCCTGACTCATGGAGGGATAGAGTGGTCTGTCCTTGTCCTGTGTCTGTTGGAGCCCTACTGTGTACTGGTACTGTTCTGAATAATGGGAATCCAGCCTGAGTGAGAGAGGTCCCACCTGGTGAGCCCCAGGCCACAGCCCCTTCTGTGAGCTCAGATGCCCCCAAACAGGGTAGAAAGGACCAGCCACGGGAGGTTTAGGGGAGCATCACAGGCTGAGCAGCCAACCTGGGCAAACACCTGATGGAGCAGTGTGTTTGGGGAACAGGAAGCCCAGCCAGCTTCGAAGTGGAGGGAGCATGGGACATTAGGACTGGGGAGAGGTTGATGACATTTGGGGCAGGAGGATGGGACAGGGAGGTAATGTCCGGGAATAGAAGCCCCAGTGTGGGTACAGCAGCCTTCGAAGGCTGCTCTGTCTCGCATCTCCGGAACACTGGTAAGGGAGCACTGTTGTCAGGCCTGGGCTTCATGGAGGCTGGGCTCTGTTGCTAGGGCCATGACCCTGGTAACACAGCCTCAGTTATATATGGGAGAGATTGGGCCCTGTTGTTACGAAAGATGGGTCTTGTTGTTAGGCCCCACTCTCCAGTTGCAGGGGTTTCTGTTAGTTACCCAGGAGGTTGGGCCTTGTTGCTAGAGAATTTGAATGCTGTTACTAGGGCTGTGGCCATGTTTACAAGGCCTAGTTAGTAGTCAGAAGGTCAGGTCCTGTTGCTAAGGGAGCTGCCCTGGTTGCTGCCTTTCTCCCCACATCAGGCCTCTTGGATGCTCCAGTTGCCTGACAGTTCTAATCTCATTTCTTTGGCAGCAGGGTTAAGGGAAGAACAACTTCACCCAAACCCACTGTCCCCTCACTGAGCCTCTTTGTTTCTCTGTGAAGTGAGAATGCTTTTCCTCTTGGACGATTGTAACATTGATGTTAAACGCCCCCTCACTACACCACACTCATCCCCTGGGCCCCAGCTCACCCTTGCCCTGGGAGGAGAGGAGGGAGAGGGGGTGATGGGAGGAGGTCTGGGTGACCGTGGGGAGCCGGTGCTCTGTGCCCAGGCTTTGAGTTGCTGTACCAGCCCGAAGTGGTACGTCTCTACCTCTCCCTTCTCACGGAGAGCCGGAACTTCAACACCCTGGAGGCTGCAGCTGGTGCCCTACAGAACCTCAGTGTTGGCAACTGGATGGTGAGAGGACAAGTCTGGCAGGGAAGGGACACAATCCCAGACGTCCCTTTCGGTGCCCGCCCCTGCACAGCGCCTCCCTAAGGGAGGCTTTTTGTGGGGTGGAGTTGAACTGCTGGGATCGGGCTTTGTCAGGACAGTGCAGCTGGAGGGAGTGGTCAGGATTCACATGGGAGAGCGGTATGTGTGGCGCGACTCTGCGTGCTGAGCACGCTCTACACCTCCGCCGCTCTCCACCTCTGCCGCCGCCGCCTCAGTGGGCCACGTACATTCGCGCCACGGTGCGCAAAGAGCGCGGTCTGCCGGTTCTGGTGGAGCTGCTGCAGTCGGAAACCGATAAAGTGGTGCGTGCTGTCGCCATCGCCCTGCGTAACCTCTCGCTGGACCGGCGCAACAAGGATCTCATCGGTGAGGACGCGGATAGGGCTCAGTCGAATGTGAACAGGCTGGGTTACCGTAGGGGGCTGGAGGTCAGGAGGTTCAGGGTTCCGGCCTCGTCCCCGTCGCTCGGTCTCAGCTGAAGGAGCTCCTTCCTGTCTTCCTGGACCTTTCCAAGGCCTAGCCCCCTGGGCACCCGGTCGTTGTTGGCTTCCTTTCTCTGAACCCCGCTCCTCCCTGCAGGGTGGGGTAGGGGCGTGTCCTAACCCCCCACCCCCACCCCGACCTTGCCTGTCAGGGAGCTATGCCATGACGGAGCTGGTGCGGAATGTGCGCAATGCGCAGGCTGCAGCACGACCCGGGGCCCGCTTGGAGGAGGACACGGTGGTGGCCGTGCTCAACACCATCCACGAGATCGTGTCCGACAGCCTGGACAACGCGCGCTCGCTACTGCAGGCTCGCGGTGTGTGCCAGCTCTAGTGGCCCTGTGTGCCTCCAGGTGGGTAGAGGCGGGGTCTGGGGGTGGGCCGGGGGCGGCTAGGGCGGGGCTGGACACTGACCCCACCACGGGCGGCCTCAGCCAATCGGTGCGCGAGGCGAAGGCCGCGTCCCACGTGCTGCAGACTGTGTGGAGCTACAGAGAGCTGCGTGGTGCCCTGCAGAAGGATGGCTGGACCAAGGCGCGCTTCCAGGTGCGGCCTGTGCAAGCTTTCCTCTCTCACTTTGCCACAGTGGTTCACCTGCTGGAGCGCCCCTGACCCCCCACCCTTTGTCTGTTTTGTTCCCTCCTCCAGTCAGCCGCTGCTAATGCCAAAGGGCCCAAGGGAACACTGAGTCCCGGAGGCTTCGATGACAGCACTCTGCCGCTAGTGGACAAGAGCCTTGGTGAGTACGAGATAGGGTTGGCGTGGGGGAGGTGGCATAGGAATCCATCCCTGAGGTTCAAGAGTGGCTCCTCCACCTGGGTGCATTAATGATGACAAGGCAGGTGAAGGGTGGAGGAGGGAGGCAGACCTTTTTACAGGAAAATGGCTCCAGGGCGGCTCCTTTCCCTGTTTGTAGTCACCTACATCCTCTCCATCCATGGTGACCACATTGATGCTAAGCTGGCGTCGGGGCACTAGTGGGCAGTGGCCCAGCAGAAGGGTGCAAAGATGTTAGTGACAGAGGGTACCCAGGGTCCCATGGGTTTGTCCGCCCTAGTCCCCCAGCTGCTTGCTTGTGTCTTGCAGATGGTGAGAAGCTAGGCAGCCGGGACGTGATCCCCATGGAGGCCCTTGGCCCAGGTGAGTACGGGTGCAGGTCCGCTTGTTTCCTATGTGGGGAGGAAAGGCTTCTGAGACGGTTTTGCCGATTGTGTGTGTGTGTGTGTGTTCGGTGTGCTGGGAAGGCCTTCTCAAGAGGTGCTGGTTGGACAAGAAATTTGGGGCACGCAGGAGATGAGGAGCAGGGCAGCCAGGGAAGGTCAGTGCTCAGCTAGGGTCACTGGTCTGCTAGTTAAGGGGATACTGGAAGGCTGTGAGCTGCCTAGGGGTAGCAAGTGAGTGGCTGCAAGTCTTGAGCCACAAGAGGCAAGGGGTGGCAAGAGCTGGGGGAGGGGCTATGAGAAGACCTGTTCCTGTCTTCCAGGGTAGTACTGGGGAAGGGCAGGTGGCGGGGGCGGGAGGGGGATCCTCTCCAGATGCACCCTGTCCCAAAAGCCCCTTGTCTGGGCTGAGAGGGGGATCTACTCCTGTGGTGCCTGCCCTCAGAGTTCTTGTGCTACCACCCCACAGACGGATACTCCACGGTGGACCGAAGGGAGAAGAGGGCTCGAGGCAGTGCCTCCGCAGGGGAGACCTCAGAGAAGGAACTGTTGAAAGTGAGTAGCTGTGGTCAGGTATCCAGGGAATAGTATGTCTAGGGGTTTCCTGTAGAGGGGCCCAGGCAAGATGCTGAGTTTGGTCTGGACCTCGGGTCCACCTGGAGTGAGGTGGGGAGACCAAGCCTGAGCATTGGGCCCTTCCACTTGGGAACCTCACATCAAATCAGTCTGTGGGTACAGCTGGTTTGAAGCTTACACCAACTGGGAGGGGGGAGGTGAGTGACAGGGCACAGCCTAGCAGAGTACACAGGGCTGGAGAAGTCTAAACAAGTATGTCTGTATCCTTCCCTGCGTGTGAGTGTGGCCAAAGGCCTACCGTGGTCCTACCTGCCACCTGCTCTGCACCAGTCCTCTGGCTTTGGGCACAGTCCACTCTAGATCTGTGTGAGCCACACTAGCTCAGCTCCCCTCCCCCCCACCATTCCCTTCCTGAGCACCAGCATCAGCCCTGCCTCACCGACCAGACCAGCCTCCACTGTCAGCTCTGACTAATCTGCTGTGTTCTGCCTCTAATGCCCTCCTGCCTTCCTGCCCACTGCCTGTCCGCTACAGCCCGACCCAGCAGGAAAGCTCCTCCTCCTGGGCCCAGTAGGCCTGCAGTCAGGCTGGTTGACGCCGTGGGGGACACTAAGCCTCAGCCCGTTGACTCCTGGGTCTAGCTTGCATGCCTGGTACGTTCTCTCTTCTGGTTGTTTGTCTGTCTCCTATTCTCTGGGCAGGGCTTCTCATTAATCTCTGGTGGCTGCATGTTCTGCTTTCCCTGAGTGCTCCCTGGGAGGACCCCTGCCTTGAGCCCAGCCAGCTCACATGCCCATCTTAGGAAGGACAGGTTGAGGTGTGAAAAGGAGGGGCCTCCCTGGGCCTGCAGCCTGGGTCTAAGCACTGTGCCATCAGGGCTTGGAAGAGATGGGATAAGAGCAGTGACAGTCTTCCCACCCCCTTCAAATACCCCAAGCGCATGGCCTCTGAGTTCCAGCAAGTTGGAGTTGGCTCTGGTGCCGAGACCCTCAGGGTTGGCCCATGCCACCCACAGCAGCTGCCTTCGTACATACCTCCATGTATCTAGCTTAATGGAGGCAGCCCCCAGCCCCTAGGCCACGCTGCTTAGCTCTCCCTTCTCCCTTCTCAGGGCTCGGGCCTAGCCTTTCATTCTTAGGGATTTGGTCAAAGGAAGAAGGGAACTCCAGTGCCGGCCTGCACAGACCCTGCTATGGAGCTTGGAGCCCCCTGGCGGCAGGGGTTGATGGTGCCTCTGCATCGGACCCAAGGCGGGACTTTCTGGACACACCTTCCTTCCTGACCCCAGGATCCCTCCCTCCTAATTCCCTAGGCAGTTAGCTGTTTACTGACTTGGTGCTGAGTGTGAGTGAGAGAGAGAAGGCTGGTGGGGCCCAGGGAGGCAGCAGGAGAGGAGGCTTGACCACGTTGGGGCTGGAGAAATAGGAGAGTGTGGCCCTATGTGTGCAGTGCCCCAGAGGAGCAGGGCAGCCTGGCTCTGGGGCAACCAGCTGGGCAGGGAAGGGGGCTCAGGAGTTAGACTCTGAAGAGTGGAGGGGATCCCCTGGGCTCCCCAACCCACTTCATGGCAGGCCAACCATGGGTGGGGCTGCTCCAGTGGGGCTGGCCCACGCAAAGCAGGTTGAAGGCAGCCAGATGGGGGGCAGACTGTGCTTACCCCCATCCTGCCCTTGGATGCGTGGAATCCCAGTGCATCTCAGGAGCCTTCCTGAGTGATGCTGACCCTGGCGTGGCTTCCGCATCTTGTCTGCTAGTGCCCTGAGTAACGTCGTGGGGACTGATGCCTTGGGGACTGACCCTGGCAACAGCGGGGATTGCTGTTCAGTGCCTGCTGTTTGTGACTTAAAAACAGAAAACTGACAAAAAGCATTAAAAACAAAACCAAAATAAGACTGTATTGGTAAATATGTAAATTTTTCTAAGAAAATTTAAAAATTAAAAAAAAAGCAACAAAGGGACTACTTCTCTTCTATGGCTCAGACCTCTCAACAGAAGCTGCTCACTCCTCCCTGTTTGCCAGGTGGGGGAGTTGGGGAAGGTGGCCCCAGGTGTCTGCTGTGTCCAGCAGTGGCTTGGCTTCTAGGCCCCATGGGTGTTTCCTCACACACATACTCGCAGGTTCACTGAGATCCCCTTTCCACATGCAAAGAGGAGTGGGTTGCCCTTGGGTGGTTAGCTAGTCCTGAGGTTTGGAGTGTGTCCTGGTCAGAGGCTTCTCTGGGCACAGGTGGGCTCATCTAGGACAAGGTGATCACTGGGAGCCTCTGAGATGGCCAGAGGTTCAAACCCTCTGGGGCTTAGGGCTGGAAGACAGGGTTGGGGCTGGGGGCATCTATGGATTTAATAGATGCAAACTAGCTCTACGTCATCACTCGCCAGCTGCATAGCCTGCAGAAGTGCTGTGCTGCTTGTTCAGAACCAACTGTCTCTTCCATAAACAGGCTGAGTGGGACGGGGATGGTGCCTCTACTCAGTGCCACACACGGAGCTCGGTACTGAAGAGACGGAGCCTGGCACTGCTACAAGGCAAAGTCCCCCTTTCCCCACCTGCTCAGCAACCGCCCTATTCTGGCTTACCAGGTGAAGCAGGCTCCAGGTGGGGGCTCTGCCCAGCCTGCAGATATCCCTGTGGGGCTGTGGACTTGTGTCCTCAGGCCTGGCCAAAGAAGTGCTGGGACTGGGAGTTCCCTGGGCCTGAGGGCAGCATTAGCATCCAGTCAAGGGGCATGGTGCCATGTGTTTAGTGACAAAGTAGAAGACATCAGGAGAAAGAAGGAGCACTGGTTCAAAAGCACTAAGTTGATCTCATATCTAAATATCTAGATCTTTTATTATTTTAATACCTTTAATCATGATATTGGTATATAAGATTATTAAGAATCAGCCAATCTTAGTAAATTACATCTCATTAAAGACAAAAGAACTCAGAGGAATCAGAAGCATGTGTGTTGATCAGTGCCGTCCTTGGGGCATTGCTGCCACCTGGTGACAGCAAACCTCAAGGACAGGCTGTGGGTGCACAGCCCAAGTTTCCAGATTTTCCAACTTCCGTCCACTTAGGAAACCCTACTGGAATACTGGTGAAGGTGAGTAACTCTCACAGTTACCACCTGCCTTGATCTGGTATTTACAGATATTTTCTAGATTTATTGCAGTGATTATGCACCTTGAGCCAGTACCTTGGGGTACATTTAGTGTGTGCAGCCTAGAGCTGCGTGCAGAGGGGTAGGTGGGGAGGGTCTTGGCCTTGCAGACCTCAAGTGTACTGCATTGAGGACAGACCTAGGGAGGGTAGGCCATCAAGGCTGCTCTGGGCTGCCCGCACCCATGTAGACAGCTTTCTCCAGGCCATCGACAAGCTGCGAGTACTCCAGGTAGGCTTGGAAGTGTGTGCACTCAAAGCGGCTGCTTCCTCGCACGTGTGCCAGGAAATCCGGTGCTCCTGGGGTGATGACGTTGTCGGCCAGTAACACTGTCCCCTTCCGTAACAGGCCACACTCCTGCAGGGGACAGATGGTTGGAGGAGGTGAGGGTCAGGTGCCCAGAGAGCTTGTTCCAAACCAGCAGGACAGGTGTGCCTGGCCAGGCAGAGGCCCATACACTGGTCTGGCCCCGGGGTTGGCTCCACCCCAGCTCCTGTAGTCACGAGGATCTCCCCGCAGTTGTCCCATCTCCTCCCTGGCAACGACCGCTACAGGAATGGGCTGTGTTGAGCACAGGTCCCACCTCTAGAACGTCAGTTCTGTGAGGAAGGATCTTTTCCTCCTCTGTTTACTCCGGCATCCATGGCCCCTAGAACTGTGTGGTACACAGGTACACAGCTAGAGCAGATGATGGGGCCAGGATTTGGACCACAGCGCTAAGGCCAGTGGCTCCAGATCACCGGTGCCAAGAAACGTGGCTTCTCCACATGAGAGAAATACCTGGTGCCCTGTCGTGGGGTATTGGGGGTAGTCACTGGAGGTGCCATCTGGCCGATTAGGGTGATCATGTAGGGCTGGGGTATGGAGGAGGGGCAGATCTCCCCACTCACAAGCCTGCCCCTCGGGGGTCGTCTTTGGACACCCCAAGTCCCAGCATGTGACACGCCCCACCTCCAACAGCACCTGGGCCCTAGGTAGCCAGCTGGCATTCCTGGGCCTGGGCTCTGCAGAAGGAAGGAATGGTTGGATATAACCAAAGTCTTCTAGCATTCATGGTCTCTCTAAACTGGGGGAGGAATATGAAAGGAGAAGTCTTTATTTTTTTTTTTTAACATAATCATAATAGTTAAAAAAAAATAAGAAATCTCAAACATGGAAAAAAACAAAGACAAGTGGCCCCAGGTGTATCTAAAATTACCAGCAGGACTACATGCATGGGGTGTACCCAAGTGACTGAAAATCATGGGGCCATAACTCTACCCTTCCAGGGATGTGCCCTAGGACATAGTATTACAGGGGCCTCAGCCCTTGTGGTGGCAGCCGTCACTTGCAGCCTGTAGGCTGTGGGGGAAACAGTGCCTTGCAGTCAGAGCTGCACAAAACACACAGCTGTGAGGTCAGCCAGGCTGGGACAACCCATCAGGCAGAATTTGAAAGTATCACTATAAATCATGGAGTGTTTTCTCTCTCTCTCTTTTTTTTTTAAAAAAGGAAAAAAACTTTCCAGCAATATTACCTAAAAAGACCTAGAAAGAGAGCAGCCTGGGAGGAGGCAGCCCCGGCCCAGGCCCGAGGAGGGCAGCTCAGGTCTGGAGCAGGAATTGCACAGGTTGAGTCAGAACGGGGGCTCCAGCCTTGTGTGGTCATAGCGTTGTGCTCAAGGACTTGAGGCACTGCTGACAACAGATGGGACTATCAGTGGATTGAAAGATACCAGACACTAAAAACCAAGTTAGCCATGAAAGCAGGGATGAAGGGAAGAAACTTCGGTCATCTTTGAAAGGTACTAGGGCCTAGCCATCCTCAAAAAAGCTTCTCATAAGGGAGAAGTTGGCACCTTTTCCACCTTTCCCCAGACACCCTGTGCCTCCTGACAGAGGACACAGAACCCCTGGAGACCTCCGGCCAGAAGCTCACCACATCTGAGCAAGCCTCTTGTGTTAACAGCCGTGGGGTGGAAACGGCGTTCAGAGGACCAGGGAGCCTAGCAGTGAGGTGGTTTTAAGCTAGCTTCACAGTTCTTTGACCTTCAACAGGTAGATGTGGGCTGGGCTTAGTGACCAGCTTCTGACAAAAAAAAGAAGCGATGGTGTGTGGCTTCAGAGACTAGGTCATACACGGCACCTGGGCCCTCGTTGCTCCTTCTGTCTGTTTCTCACTCACTCACCTCTGGCTTGGGCGGGGAAGCTAGCTGCCATGTTGTGAGAACACTTGAGCAGCCATGTGAGATGGCCTGTGTGACAAGGGACTGAGACCTCCTCGAAGTGGCTATTTGACTTTGAATTGCCACCTGCCCCTGCCAGTCCCTGAGCCCTGACCAAGGGGAGGCGTGGCTGGGGGGCTGCAGAATGCACCCTTAAAAGGTACAGCCATTCTCATTCACAGTTTCTCTTCTTTTGAGATAATTACCAGCTTTGAACAAGGAGCACTGAGAAAACTATTAGTTTTCTAGTTACTAAATGGCAATGTTTTCTGCTTTTCTGTAAATAGACCCCTATAATTATCCCATACACCAAAGCTGCTAAAATCCTCCTGCTCCCTGTGACACAGGCCCAGCTGCATTGGCCACCTGATCTTGCCCTCAATTTCCAGGTTCATGCGCCCCTGGTGGGCCTCCCCCAGCCCAGGCATACCCCACAGCTTCCCCACTATTGGCCTATGGGTCTCCTCGTAATTCCACCACTGACCTCCTGTGTCAGCCAAAGCAAGTGACTGGTCCAACTTCTAGTCTCCAGATCCCCTCCTGTCCACTCCCAGCGGCTCCGGGCACCCTCCCCACAGCCATTCTTTCCCCCTCTCACATGCCTAACAGGGATCTTTCCTGAAGACAGGTCTAACATCTTTCTCATCTGCTACAGCTCTGTGACCCTACCCACATGGCACTTGAGGCCCTCCACACACAGCCCCTGTTCACTGCCCCAAATCTGTCCCCTCCGAGAACATTCGTGCCCTCGTGCCCTTTCATACCCATCAGGCCAGTGCTGTTTCCTTCCCACCATGTCCAGGCACCTGGCCCTCCACTCACACCAGAACCACTGGGTTCAGGTGCTGCTTGGCCTCCAGACAAGGCTCCAGTGGCCACGCTCTCTGTGCTCAAGGCCCCCCTGCATGGGCAGTGTCTGGCCCATGGGGAAGGCGAGGTGGGTGAGCACGGATGGACAATGTAAGCAGGGATGCCGGGGTAGGACCAAGCAAGTGTCCCAAGCCCTCTGTGACAGCGAAGGAGCTGCTAAATGTCCCCTTGACCACCCAGAAGGGAGAAGGCAATAGTTATCAGTATTAAGTTCCACACGTCAGCTCACTAAGGGCCCCAAGGTCCACTCTCCTGGGGACAAGGCTGCCCCACTGGTCACCACATGATGCTGATTGAGCAACTGGCACTGAGGGCTGGGACAGTCTGGGGGTGGGATTGGGGGATGGGAGCACAGGAGGATGTACAACAACGAGACTCAAGAGGAAGAAGTGCAGGAGAGATGCTGATGTCCCTAGCCAGCACCAGCCATCCAACTGGGAGAGCTGGCATGGCTGTTGGCTGCTTCTGTTCTGCCTCCTCTGCTGTGCCCTTTCAGATCAAACCATCTGGTCCATGGGTTCACCCAACCCTGCCACCCCAGCACAGGCAGGCCAACATGAGCCACCTATGGCCCCCAGGGTCCCCCTTGGCAGGGCTCAGCCAGGGCACCTGACTCTTCAGAGAGGCTGAGGCCCATCAAAGGGCAGCAGCAGCAGCCAGCCCACCCCAGACAGGCAGCTCACCTCTAGGAGGAGTGTGTCTGGCAGGTACCGGTCCTTCCAGTGGTCAAGGAAGACCATGTCTAGTGTATCCACATCATACTTCTTTTTCAGCTGAGGGATGATGTCCTGGGATGCTCCAATGACAAGGGTTACCTGGAACGGTTACCATCAGTGTCTATGCCCATGGGGGTGAGAGACTACCTCACCTGGATTTCCAGGCGGGTGTCCACCGACAGTTTCTTTGGGGTTCTGGGGACAGCTTTAGGAATTTCCTGCTCTGTGAAAAAGGGCAGCAGGACTGCCCTCACAGAACTGCTGTGAAATCTGGCTCAGGAGGTGCTGTGGGTCTGGCTACAGCACGATACATGTGGCCTTGAACTACACGGAGCATGCCCTGGGCCCGCCCTCCCTCTCTCCCACTAGAGCCTCATGTCTATATCTATCATCAGGGAAGGTGCTGCACCTTGTCCTGCAGGCCTGCGAAGTCTAGCATCTGCTGAGTGATGGCAGCGTAGTCAGGATTGAGCTCGATGGTGAGCAGGCGGGCACTGGGTGGCAGCAGGCGGGCCATCCGTATGGCCGAATAACCGCAGTAGGCCCCCAGCTCCAGCAGTATGGAGGGGCGCAGCTCCTGCACCACTGTGTCCACAATCTGGCCTGGGGTGGGTGGAGGAGGAGGTTAGCACAGGCAGAGGGAGGAGACCCACGCCCAGTCTTGGGGTTGCTTCTGATTGAGCAACAGCCCCTCCCAATGCCTGGTCCCCCTGCACATACCTTCCAAGCTCCATTGGTCCCTCAGGCCCTTCACCTTTGCACACGCTGGTCCCTCTCTCTTTTCTATGGTCCCTGGCTGACTCCAACTTGTCCCAACTTGTCCTAACCAAGAACTCCCCTCCCCTCCCTGCGTATGGGCTGCACTGAGGGCATGCCTGGCTCCCTTACGTTGGACACTTTCAAGGTCTTTGAGGGTGCTGAACAGTGGCTGTCATGTCTGTCCCCAGAACCTAATGCAGGGGGTGCAGCACAGCACATGCCTATGTCCTATGCTGGAGTCCAAAGGTTAGGAGTAAGCTGGGGGAAGGGCCCAGTGCCTGGGCTGAGCAGAGTCCAAGGAACACTGTGCACCCTTATGCCCAGCAGGCACACACAGGAACCTACTGCCCACTGTGCACCAGCCTCTGCTGTTGTCTACGATCAAAATCTGTAGCAAGTGGGGAGGGGCTCAGAAAAGTGGTCTCCTGGGTGGTTTGTCAAACGTCTTTCCCTCCCCACGGGAACAGTGATGTGGGTCTCTGAGTCTCTGCACAGCGTTTGCCCTTGTTTGGGGAGAGGCTGGGCTGGCGGCTTGGGCCCAGGGCTCCAGGTAAGCCCCTAACCCAACACCCAGAAATGGGGTGATAATAGGCCACTACCATAGAGACTGTGTTGCCAGGCCTGGGGTCCCCATTCCTGTATTCACCACCCGACAGCCAGGATACCCACCTTTCTTGGGGCCCACATGCATGGCCCACTCCTTCTGTGAGCAGTAGGTGTCGATGGTCTCCAGAACGCTCTGTGGGTCTCCCTCCACTGCATGCTGGAGCACGTATTGCAGGATGCGCTGCTCCTTGCTGTTACCCATCAGGAGTTTGTAGACGGTGCTCAGGACTAAATCTCTCCAGATGATAAACCGCCAGTTATAGTACATGAAGAGCAATAGCACTACTAGTGCCAGGCCCAGTGAGAAGGCTGCCAAGAGGAGGGGTGAAACTTCCAGCATCTGAGATAGGACAAAGGTAGGATAGGAAGGAGGGGGGAGAAGGGGGAGGAAGGGAGCCAGGGAGAGGGCAGCTGGCTTCAGTGCTGTGTAACTGGCCAAGCAGCCCTGCAGCCAGCTGGGGAGCCTAAAACCTCTGGGATTAGTGCAGAGCTGCCCACCTGATTCACCTGCCCTCTCCTAAGTTTAATGGTGCTGTGATTGTCCCCCTTGTGCTGATGGCAGCCCAAGGTTTAAGAGGTCAACCAAGTGCCCCAGTGCCAGGGGAGCAGAGTTTTCCCCTGGCAAACAGCTTCTGGCGAGGACCACCATACCCTCAGACAGCAGGTGTCTGACAGTCCTGCCTGGGGGGCCTGCTGATCATAGCCCCCCTTCTCTGAGCGCATTCTCAGAGAGCCCGGGGTCAGCACCTGCCCTTACTGAGAAGGGCACAGCTGGCCCAAGCATAGGGCACACGGCATAGGTGAGACTAGCCTTACATGCAATCCCCATGGGCATCCACTTGGGACAGTCTGGGATTCCTGTGTGAGTTTCCAAATAAGGACACAGGCAGTCCCTAGGTCAGGCACACTCACCACTCTCCTTGGGGATAGCCACACATGGCTAGTCTACCCCAAGTCCTGCTGTCTGCACCAGTGTGAGAGAGACATTCCAGCTGTATCAGCTGCTACAGGTGCAACGTGACCTCCTCCCGGCATGCCACCCTTTGGGCAGATAGCTTGGGACCCAGTACCACAGGGCCGGGCCTAGACTCCCAGAGAAGGGCAAATGCTCAGATTTCAGTCCAGAGACTTAAACGTTAACGATGAAAGAAAGAGGAATGTGGGAAGCTTCCTTGGTCACTCACAGGTCATTCACAAAGAAAGGCCCCCAGAACCCTGCTCTCCAAGAAGTTCCCACTTGGAAAGGCACATGCAGGAGAGCAGGTAGGCTGAGGGCCTCAGAAAGGAGACCCCTGAGGACAGCCTATGGCTCTAAACCCCAATGCCCTGACCGTGAGGAAGAGGGGACTTGGCAGACAGATCAAAGAACAAGCGGGAAAGCTGAGACCCTGACCAGGGGAATGTAGACACCCGGGTCTCTCTAGGTTCTCTCAGGCCACGTGGCTTAAATAGGCCAAGTGGACACATGCTCAGCAGGTCCAAGTCTGTGCACCCAATGCCTCCGAATCTTTGGCCCGTGCCCTGCTCCGAGCACCACACTGATATTTAGAGTGGCTTTCCCAGCCAGAGCCTGCCCTCCGTAGTCTTTCTCTGAGCTCAGGAGCAAGGCAGACAGAACTTGTGTGGAGTTCTTTTGCCTTGAGATAATGAGTAACAGAAACTGTAATCTGAAAATGACCAGAGTCAATATCCAGCTCCCATCACTCCTACTCTGAGGCTAGCTTTGCCCTTTACCTTTCCCTCCTCAGAGGCAAGAGCGCGGAAGGCCCCAGAGAGGTGGCAATAGCCCAGGATGCTGGGGATAGTCTCTCTGGTCCTCACTGGCACTGCCCAGGTTATGAGGGCACATGCACCTGTGCCTTATAAAAAGCAGGAGAAATGAACCGCTTTGCTCAACCTCCATTTCCCATGAAAACAATCATCAATTTGGAAGAGACATATAAGACCAAGGGTTAGTTACAAAGAACACATATGAATCAATGAGAAAAAGATGAGGCCAGGGGGAAAAGGGGCCAAGGTGGCAAATACGCAGCTTACAGAAAGACCAGAAGCCCCAGGCAGGCATAGGAAACCAGGTACAGGACTTGGTGCCAGTGTGAATGCCCCTGTGTGGGGTGGACCCTGGGCCCCACCAGCTTGACAAAACTGATCTTTCTGCTGGAGCAACCAGGTCCCCGCTGGGAAAGGGCTCTCAGGGCAGGACATGCCACACAAGTGCAAGGAGCACATGGGGAGAGGGCAAAGTGGATAAGGGCAGAGCGTCTCTCTTTTAGGGGGCAGATGACAGGACACAGTAGGGAAGACCTATTCCACCTAAAGTGTCCATGACTTTCCACTGTGCTCCTCTCTGCATGTTAACCACACACCTGTGTTGCTTTATTTAACACTATGTTACTAGTCGTGTGTTTGGGTGGTGTGATAATGGGTCATTTTGTTTTATTCTCTGTATTAAAAAAATTTAGTGTTAGAAATAAATATCTAAATAAAGAAGGAATATTCCACTTAAATAGTGAATTACTTGGTGGACTCTGGGATCATCAACTGTAAATTTCAATCCCTATGATACTTGAATTGTGCCTTTTACATTTCTGTCTCCAGGTCTGTCTGTTCATAATCTTGCAGGCATCATATCCCTCAAAGCTGAGATAAGGGGGCAGGGACGGGCCCCAGCTGTGCTGCAGTCAGAACTGTCCTCCAGCCAAACACAGCTAGTAGCTCCTCCCCTTTCCTGTCACGAGAGGGTGGCATGCCTGACAGGCAGGGTGGCTCCAAACAGTGCCAAAGTGGCCCTACTGTGCAGAGATTGTGATGCTTCCCTGTCACCCACCATGCCCACCTCCCACTGGCCCTTACAGGGCCTTCCTGGGCCAGGGGCATGGGGCTCAGGGAGACATTTGAGGTAGTGCCCTGATGCCATGCAGTGCTTAGAAAAATAAACTTCATGCTCACTTCACCTGGTCCTCTAAGATCCTGAGGAAAGAAAGTTCTGGGATTCTCTTATGAGTATGGAAGACTGAGGCCCAGAGAGAGGGACTGGCTGCCCTGGCCACTGGCCTCCTCCCCTTCTAAAACCACAACCCCACCAGACATTCCTGACAGTAGAGCCCCCCTGTTTGGGAAAACCACTCTGTTCTGCCCAGCTATGCTGGGTGAGGCTGAACCCACTCAGCTGTAGGGGGAGAACACGTCCAGGTCTGCCCAGAGCTTTGTAGAACAAAAGAATGAGCAAGCGAGTGGAGGTTGGTGGTGTTGAAAAATCGGGTCATGGCATTAAAACACACACACACACACACACACACACACACACACACACACACGGAAGAGGAAGCCATTCAGGGCTTACAGATGTTCTGGCCTGGGATTTGCCCCATGAGCCCTTTGTGGGGAAATAAAACATGGGAAGCTCCTCTTGTCTTGGGTCCTGGGACCTGAGTGCCTGCTGCTCTGCCATTGGAAAGAGCCAAGGAAGAGGTCACTCAGTTTCTCTGAGAGACAGCCTCAGAACCCTGTAATTGTCCTGCTTTGGATCCGAGCCATGGGTGGAAGGGTAATGGGGCGGGGCGGGCAAAGGAGACTTGACCACTGGCCAGGAGGTGAAAGCGTGGAAGCCAAGGGTCACCCTCAGATCCTCTCTGCTTTTGTATATGTTCGAAACATGCCATAACAAGTTTTTAAGTAGATTGCCAAACACACTTTTCAAATATGGTGTCTTGCCCCTGGTGAGGGGGAGAAGTCAAGCCTTTGGTGCAGTGTCTTGTGTCTCCATCCTGTATGGCTCTTGGCCTCAGCAGGCAGAACCAGAAGACGCTGCTCAAGGAGTTCTGGGTTTGGCTGAGGAGGCTGGGCCTTCATGAGTTCTCCACAGGTGGCACCTGTGATAGTGTCACGAGAACATGAAAGAAAATGAGGAAGACACAAATAAATGGAAAGACGTCCCATGTTCCGGGACTAGAAGACTTGAAACTGTGACGCTGTCCATAATACCCAGTGGTCTACAGATTCAATGCAGTCCCTATCAAAATTCCAATGGCATTGTCGCAGAAATAGAAAAATTCCATCCTAAAAGTCATGTGGAATTTCAACGGCCAAAAACAATTTTGGAAAAGAAACAAAGTTGGAGGACTCACACTTCCTGACTTCAAAAATAACTCCAAAGCTCCAGTAGTTAAGACAGTGGAGTACCAGTACAAGGTAGACATAAAGACCCACGGGACAGATTTGAGAGGCCAGAAATACACCTTCATGTCTATGATCAAATGATTTTTTTTTTTTTTTTTGAACAAGGGTGCCAGGACCACTCAATGGGAAAGAAGAGTCTCTTCAACAGATGGTTCTGACAACTCAATTTCTTCCAGCAAAAGAAAACCTGCACTCTCACTTCATATCATCTATTTAAAAATAACTTAAAATGGATCAACAACTTTAAGAGCTAAAACTATAAAACTCTGAAAAGAAAATACTGGAGTAAATCTTCATGACCCTAAATTTGGCTATGGATTCTTAGATATGATGCCAAAAGCACAGGCAACGAAAGAAAAAAAAAAATTAAAAGCCCTATCAAGAAAGCTAAAGGATAACTCACTGAATAGGATATAATGCTTTCAAATTATATATCTGATGAAGGTCTAATAGTCTGAATATATAACAAACTCCTACAAGGCAACAACAAAAAGACAAAATGAACCAATTAGAAAGTGGGCGAAGGACTTGAATATATATTTCTCCAAAGAAGATACACAAATGACCAACAGGCACATAAAAAGATGCTCAATATCATTAGTTATTATGGAAATGAAAATCAAAACCACAATGAGATACCACTTCATACCCATTAGGATGGGTATTTGGGCGGGGGCGGGGGGGAAGGAAAATAACAAGTGTTGGTGAGGATGTGGATAAATTGGAACCCTTGTACATTGCTGACAGCAATGTAACATGGTGCAGTTGCTATGGAAAATAGTTTGATGGTTTCTCAAAAAGTTAAATATAGAATTACCATATGACCCAGCAATTCCACTCCTAAGTGTATACTCAAAATAACTGAAAGCAGGGACTCGAACCAATGCTTGTACACCCGTGTTTATAGCAGCGTTATTCACAATAGTCAAAACATAGAAACAACCCAACTGTCCCCTCAACAGATGAATCAAAAACAAAATGTGGCCTATTCATACAGTAGAATATTATTTAGTTATTAAAATTAACAAAGCACTGATACATGCTACTACGTGGATGAACCCTGAAAACATTATGCTACGTAAAGTAAGCCAGACACAAAAGGATAAATATTGTATGATTCCACTTACATGAAATATCTAGAATAGGCAAATCCATAGTAACAGAAAGTAGAATAGAGGTTATCAGGGGCTGGGAGGAGGGGTAATTACTGCTGAATGGGTACAGTTTCTGTTTGGGATGAAAAAGTTCTGGAAATAGTGGCAATGGTTCCACAACAGAGCCATTGAACTGAATAAAAAGAACACAGTGGAAAACAAACAACACAAGCAGCCCTGGGCTTCGGGCCCTCTGAGTTCCAAAAAGGGAAAGGGACATGCCATTCTCCTTAAGGAAGCAGAAGACAGAAGAACAGCCCAGCTCCCCTCTCCCTGGGGAACCCATGCACTCAGGAGAGCCTTTCTGTTGGTCTGCTGCCTGCCTGCTGAGCCCAACCTAAAGTGATGCCTGCCTCCTGGGATGCACACTCATCTCCCTTTTAGCAGGCAGTGGAAGGGGCCTTTCCGTCACCACAGAATCTGCCCACTCACTTCTTTCCAACAGGCCCACAGTGTGTACATCCAGCGTCCATTTCCTCAAAGACAGCACATAGAGCTGTAACTTTAGAGATATGCCAAGCTAATTTAAATACTATATATTCATTGAATATCTAAAAAATTTCTAACTAAGATAAAGTGCTACACCAACCATTCATTATTAAGCATAGTTTTATATACTTTTGGCTTCTTATTTTTATATGGTACAGAGAAGCTATAGATATCTGGGTCTGTAAATAAACATATTTGTGCCATATTTCTAAAATTTATACTATTAAAAGCATATACCTCTACAGATTATGAAATGTTGTATTCATAAAATTTGCTAATCTGCTATAGAATACTGGTATGTGACAATTTGCAATCGTCTACTTCCCAGATTTCTCTGTAAAATAGAGGTTGTTAATGGTTATAAAATTATAATCAATAAATGAAAAATGTAACTATTAGAAACAATAAGAACGAAGGGAAACAACATTTTATACAAAGTATTGGAGGATAACAGGGATAATTTTATATGAGAAGTATGCAAAGAATGTAGGATGTGTTTTTGTTAAGGAAAGGAGAGTAATATTGCCCTAAAGTAAAATTAAAAGCAGGGGAATTAAAACTTGAATATACAGTTGCAGGGCTGTGGAAAATAAATTTTATGTTAGGTCAAAGCCAGCTAAGATTAAATGGATTTCTATATAAAGTTAAAAAAAATGAGCTGTGGTATCAATAGTGTGTTGATGTCTGATTTTCTTTCTGTGAAAACAAAAAATGTCCTGGATTGTAGGTATGTTTTTATTAAGAGATTATAGAAGGTTCTTCTTTACCATTTACGTAATCTGCCTAGGAAACAAAGATTCTATGTTTTTAAAATAATTTCCTATGCTTCATGTTGTCATTATTACGGCTTTGATTACTTTGGTTAACTAGATAACTAAGTATTGTTTCACGGTGACCTGAGATTCTATCTAGTCAAACCTTTTGACATCTGTGACAACTTTCGCTTCCCCAAAATCATATCCTATATGAAGTCTTCTTGATCTCAAACTTGACTTTGGGGTTTCACAGAGGGTCCCTGGAAGATCTCAAAGGATTTGTTCTTTCACCTTATAAAAGAGAGATATTAAACTAATTCGGTTTATTTGATATGTTAAATTTCATGATGGGCATATTCAAATAAAAAATGCTGCTTAACCTTCTATAAGTTCTATTTATATGAGTAAATGTCATTAATATAAGGATGTCAGAAATTACATATAAAGTTCCTATAAATATGTCAATGGCCTCACTTTTCATGAAATGTTTTTGTACAATATTATCAGTCATAATTTATTATTTAAAATATCATACGTTATAAAAACCAAATTTCTATGTCAAATGTATTTTTACTAATGAACTCTCATCAGATCTTTAACCACAGCCATTTTAAGTCTTTTGTCATTCACAGGTAGTGTTCGTTTCACTCTGATTTTCCTCCAAAAGCATTTGCAATCTGATACAGGCCAGAGTACTTCATCTTCGACAGAAAGGGACTGTCTCTGAGACCCATGGAAAGGATTATGATGGGTACTCTGGGCCTTTTGAGGCAGGACAGGTAGCCTAGGAAAGCTCCCCCACCCCTCCAGGATATGCCCTGGAATTTGTCCTGAGTCCCTTACTCAGCCCTCTCCCTGTTCTGCCGCAGAGCTTGCAGAGATTCCAGCACCAGAAACTAGCCAAGCCTGGACACAAGACAGATGACCCTGGGCAGGCCCCTCCTCTCCAGGTGGCTTGAGAAATAAGCAAAGACCAGGAGGCAGTATGGATAACCTGGGGCAGGCTCTCCCCAAGAAAACAAAAGCCGTAACTCAGACAGCTCAGGTCTTTTCTCTTGTGAGCACTTTTAAGTGTGGACTTTGGCTTGAATAAAACTTGTGCTTTCTTGCTTGCTGTTTTTCATTGTCCTCGAATTCTTTCTCAAGGCATAAGACAAGAACCTGGTCACTGGAGCTCCAGGTCGGGGTCTCTCTTTGGACTCCTGCACCAGTGATCTCTCCAGCATCAATCTCATGGGCATGGCTTAAATAACCTTCAGACTGTGGATGAAAAAGGGGCCATACCACACCTGATAAGCTCAGGGGAGGGCCAAACTCAGCAACTGAAAGTAAGCACACAGGATGGTCCAAACATACAAATTCCTAACTGAAAGTGAGTCGTGTCAGGTAGTCAGTCCTAGACCTGTAGTCTCTTGAAGTCAACCTTTACCTGAAGTGAGCCTACTGTCTTTTTACAATTAGTATAACATATCTTTGAAAGGTCAGAGTAAGATTCTTTTCCAGACACCTCAGGGAGCAACCTCAGGCACCAGAGCAGGAGACTACAGGACCCCTCATTGTTATCTTTTCTCCCAATACCATCTCTATGTGATATAAATGTTAATTATTAACTATCCTGTACCCACCCATGTAAAAGAAGTATGTGTTTCTCTATTTTGCCTTTTTGGCAAATCCCAGAGATTTCTCCCCTTTGCTTTCTCCTGCCCCCTTAATCAACCACCAGTGGATTTCATGTAACACTCCTTTACATTTCTCCTATAAGGTCCTCCAGACCTCTACCGGAGACACTGTTAGGCTCATGAAACCAAGTTCAAAGAGAACAAGAATTAACTGCATGGGACTAAGTATACTCATAAAGGATGATAATAATTTTATTATGGCATCTGTGTGAAATATTGTTGGATCTTTAATGTTTTATTTTGTGGATGTAAAAAAAAACCCTCTTTTTTTCTTAAGCGATCTATGACTCATAACAATCTAGCAAATTATACTTATATGAGCAAAATTGAAGCATTTACCTTTTTCTCCCTGCCTGATCCCTTCTCAAATCAGAAACCATTATGGGAGTATTCTTATTTTCATGGCAATATGGTTATTTCCATAGGTTCAAAAAGAATCTGTCCTTCTTGTTGATAGGGCACAATTAAAAACATTGGTTATACTACCAAGGAATGTAATATTTGAAAATGATACACAGAATCGGTTATGACCAGATAGTTTTAAGGAACTATGGTCGACTTAATTGAGTCAATGCTCATAATCCCTCTAGAAAAACTAGCCTGGTACCTGGCTTACAGTGTTCCCAGCCTTCTGGTGAGCAAGGAACGTCACTTCCTGGCAGGCCTAGGAACCACAGGATATTTTGGAGACCTTGAGAATTCACCCAGATCTCTAGGTGAAGTTTCATGTTAAGTTATTGGCTTGACTTCCTAGCCTTAAGAGATTAAAAACAAACAAACAAACAAACAATTTTAGATTCCTATAAAAAGTTCCACAAAGAAAACTTTAAAAGGCCTGTATGGTCAATTACCATTCCTATTGAACTTATATAAATGATTCGGGCCAACTTTAATGAGACCAGAATTATTTTAAACAAGAATAATTACTTTGATTATCATTGATCAAAAAGGCAAGCGGCTGTAGAGAGAAATTTTATGTTTCAATGGAGAAAAATGACACACCCTTGTGGGTTATCAACTCCTTGTCCTGTTCACTGTCTTTAATGTTTTATTATCTACATGTGAATTAGACCGTATTCAGCCATCTTACACATTTTATCAGCCCTCATAAAATCATTTCTAGTTTCCTTTGCTATCTGGCTCTAACTCTTCAAGCTGATGTTTCCACTTTCCTTCCTCCTGACTGAGAACTGAAATCTGACTGTCCAGACCCTTACTGGACTCAGGATGTTTGGTAGCTGCCCTCTTTTCTCCAGGATCTGAAAAAGCCCCACATGCTGAAGCCAGACAACTTGATATAAACTTCAAACTATAATAAATCATGTACAGGCAACCTCTGTATGGGCCACTCAGAATAGCCACTGAACTCCCTGCAGCTTCCATGCTCTGTTCCAGGAAATGATCTTAACTGACATGCTGATGTCTACGCCATCACCACGAACATTAAAATTACAAACCAGGAATCAATCAGGCGTCCTCACACCCTATCTAGAGATCCTTTAGAACTCAACTTTTAAACTCATCTCAGCTGTTTACTCTCAGGACTCAAAAATTGAGTTTACAGTCAGCTCCAACAATTAATCTTGGCTTTTTTTTTCTGTTTCCATAGAAATGCCTCCTCATTAAATGCCTGATAGCTTGCATCATCCAGCAATTATCCTTTACTGCCAAATCCAAACAGACGGTTCATCTAGTCCTTAATGAGCAAAAAGTGATCAAACAGAAAATGGACTTTAATTCTTCTTTCTTTCAACAAGAAAAAAAAATTATTTTCTTAACCAAATCCTAGCTGGAGTTCTTTGAGCCTTCTTCTCAACTAGACTTCAACCTTGGCCTATAAAGACTTGGACAAACACCAACATAGTTTCTAACAGCTCCAGGCTGCATTCCTAGGATGACCCCTGTAGCAGTTAAGATGCCTGAGAAAACTTGAGGACTGCCAAAAGATGTGACTGTTCCAGCCAACACCTGAGGACACACCTCATCTCCCAGGCTCTGTAGGAGGAATCTAACTTCTGTTAAGGGTGGAAAATTTTCAAATGAGCCAACTAGCTAAGTCAGCTATAGGGAAGAAATATCTTTAGATACCAGAAGTTGTCCTACTTGCTTGGGTGTGGGTTTAGGAAATGCATTGTATAGGATATGAAAATGGCCAGTGTCTGCTTCTGTAATCTGCTACTTATTAACCAGAATGTAGTACAAGGTGATGTATTTGTATTGCGTTAATGGTTGACTTCTGCTTCTGTAAACTGCTTACTTGTTTAATGTAGTTTTGGGTTTTGTGAGCTTCCTCTTGTGAAATTGTAAGAGTGAAGACTTCCCAGTAAATCAGTAACAAGGAGGTGATTCCTCGAGGCACCAAAGTCCCAGGAAGAGGCACAACATTCCAAGATACAGATAACAAGACTGTCTACCAGGCTATGTTTGATCTAGCAATTCCCCAGATACATTTATCTTTGTAAAGGACATTAACGGTTAACTTCTGCTTTCTGTAATTTCCTTGCTCTCTCTGTTCTAAGATGCAGTCCGAGGCTTTATAAAACTGCCTCAAAGACCTGGGGCTGATCTCCTCTAACCCTGCGTGGTAGAGTCAGTCACCGGCCGGCTAATAAAGGCTCATAATTAATCTCGATTGGCTCCGTGGGTCTTAGATTTGAACACACCACACACTTCCATAAGTGCCAGTTAGCAAACCTAGGTGGGTGTCATGTGAACCAAGCCCCCATTCTACTTTTTGTAATTTTTCACTTCCCTCTCTCAAGCACTGTCCCCCCCACCCCCAATCATTCATTCTTCCTTTAAAACACCCAGTTGTATTTGAGCAAATCAACCAAAATGGAGCTCCGCTCTTTTCCCTACTATCAATAGAAGATACTGAATAAAATCTGTCCTCACTGCTTTACTGGTGTCTGGCTGTGTTCACTGTAAAGCCAGTGCTCCCAGGGAAGGCCCCAAGGCTTGCCCAGGGGCAGGTCCCCGCCCCTAGCTCCCACCTGCTAGCCACCTGAAGCCCATGGACCAATCCGCGGGGCCAGGATTACTCAGTGGCGCCACACTGCTGCACCAATGATAGAGCCTCACGCTATGCTTTTGCCTTTTTGAATCTTCTTCCTGGACGCAACCCTTAAAACCCTGCCCCGACACCGCCGGGCGACTTCTCTGGTCCCTTTCCTCGGGACCAGAGAACCTCCCCTGGACCGCTTGCCTTTCAAAAAGGACGCCTGTTATTCCTGAGTCAGACTCTGTCTGTTGAGCGGCGGAACCTTACATTAATCTATGACACTGCTCTCCTTGGGCCTTGCCCAAGGCCTCCAAAAGGGAACCTGTTGGGGAGGCATCACTGAGCCTTTCGGGGCCTGAGCCTCCACAATTCTCCCACTTCCAAGGGTCTGATTCCAGCTTAAAGATAAAGTATGACCCTCCCAGGGTGAGTCGGGCCTCGACTCTGCAACCTGGTCACTAGGTCAAAGCCCTCCCGCAGAGACAGGACCCCCCACCCTAGGAATCTGTATTTCCACGAGAAGTGGGGCTCTCCATTCCTTTCTGGACCCCTATCCCCCTGTCGGATCCTGCCACCCGACACGAGCTCCCACTCCCTCAATCCAGTTTGGTACCCACCCCTCCACCCTTGTCCAGAGACCCCTGCCCAAAGTCGGATCCCTCCGTCCCGGTCCGAATACCAACCCCAATCGGAATCCCTCCCTCGCGATCCAGAAACTCACATCCAAAGTCGGAAGACCCCCGCCGTTTCGGGTCTGGCCCCACAGCCCGCGCGCGCAATCACCGCGCCCTGGCGCACACACCCTGGCGGCGCAGGCAGCGCGGCGGGCAGCCCGGCCGCCGAGGCCCCGACGCTATGGCGGCGACCGCAGTGCGAGTGCAGGCGCTGCGAGCGGCTGGCGGGCGCTTCCGGTGGCGTCCGCCGCTCGCAGCGGGCGGGGTGCGGGGCGCGGCGCAGGACGCAGCAGGTAGGGTGGGGTCTGGCCAGGAATATGCGCGCATGGGTGCACAGAAGGGGTGTCCAAGTGGGAGGTGTCCCCGCGTGAGGCAGTCAGCTGGGACAGAACTCCGGCTTCCAGCCACCCTCAATCCCCTTTCCAGATGGAGAAACAGCTGGGGGACCCCCGTGCTAGAGCTTCTGCTGGGTTGAGTGGCCTGTGCTTGCTCCTTCCCACTCCCAGCCTGATATTAACTGTAGTCCTGACTACGATGATGGCCCACCTTCTCTGGTTACCAGTGGCCATCCCCTCTACACCCTGTTGGCCAGACCTGGCTACCTCCTCCCCAAGGTCCTAGCTTCCACATACAGCAAGTGCTCCATACATGCACATGCAGGAAATCAGGGAGGGGACTCTAGGGAACAGATGGACTCTGAGCACCCATTGCTGGCTGCTGTTCTGCAGGTGCTCTGGGGGAGGGGAGGATATATGACATCCTCCTGGAGCTACAGGGACACTTACCAAACCAGGACAGTAATCACATAACCACCAGTACTAAGATGCCACCAGTGTTTGGAGCAGGGACTAGTGACTCAGGAGAGTCGGAACCCAATCTCCCAGAGCTGTCCCACCGTGCCACCACATCTGCCATGGCGGTATGGCTGGCCCGTGCATCAAGGTGCTACACACCCCATATGCCTGTGCCATAACCCACCTCCAGACCTGCTTTTGGACAACTCCCCATTGGGAGTGTTGAGGGGCCTGGGTAAGGATGGGATAAAGGCTCTTTCACAGAAATGGCAGCTGTGGGAAGAAGAGTGACCATGCCCTTGGCAGTGATGGACTGGAGAAAGAGGGCTGACCGCATGCTTAAACGAACAAAGCTATGTATTGCTGTGGCCTTGGGAAATCCAGGGGAGCCAAGGGAAAGATCTGTAAACAAGAGCTGCCTGAGGTCACACACACAGGGCCCTTCAGGCTGAAGGTAACCCCATGGCCTTGGGGTGGAGTGTTTTGTTTCCAGATGGGCAGGAGGCAAGGATTCTGCCCCCAGGGCTTCAGTGTTGAGGAGCAGATAGGCCTGGAGACAGTGCCAACTCCCAGGAAGGACACCTGGTCTGACTCTGAGCCTCCTCTTCCATTTCACCCCCAGTTTCTCTGAGGGCAGGAAGATGTCTGCCCTGTCCCAGGCTTGGAAGGAGGCTGATGCAGCCCCTGAACAGGAACCAGCATGACAGTGTTGCTATTATCTATACCCTAACATCTGCTCCCAGTGGTTCTCCCAGAGCAGCACACTGTTCATTCAGCCTTGTCACACTTCCTGGTTCCTGTGTCAGGCACTGTGTTCAGAGAGGAGCAGAAAATTAAAAGACAATAGGTTCAGAACACAAAGGCCAGACAGACTTTCCAGGATCAGCCCTGCCTGCTGTGCCTGTCTGAGGTGGGGAGGACGAGGCTGTGAGGCACTTGAGTGCATGGAGTGCACAGGTAACCCCAGGTAACCCTGCACAACAGCCCCTGCCCTGCCCACCGTGGCTCCTTCAGGGTCCTTCCTCCCCAGCAGGCTACTGAGACCCCAGCATGTGTTTAAAGGCAGATTTCCTACACATATGGAATGCTCCACTGCTGGCCTCTTGCAAGTGATTATCAGACACAGAGAGTTCCTGGGTGTGCACAATGGGTGAGGAGAGCAAACCGCCAAAGATAAGCCCACAATCCAAATGGCCAGCTGCTCACCCTGCCCTCTGCCTGATAGTTGGCTGAGGGGCACAGCTGGGGCTTAGGGGTGTCTAGACCCAGCTGGGGACCCTGCTGTGATGGCAGGAAGGAACAGCGCCTGCAATGGAAGGTAGGAGCATGCTCCTAGGCAAACCTCCCCTCTGTCCCCACCATAGGCAGTCAGAGAGATTTGGCTCTGCCCAGTAGTCTTGTGCTCCTCATCCTGCAGTCGCTTTTCTCCAACCAGCAGTTGGTCCTCTGTTCTCTAGGCTCATATCAAAGCCATCAGAATAACTGACAGCAGTTTAAGGCCTCTTCAGAGTCTTTGAGTGGAATTCGGAATTGGGTCCACTTCAGACTGGCCGCTTGAATCGAGTAGTGGCTCTTAGATTCCACATGTACCTGTACATGCATCTCAGGTGCACTCAAATGCTGCCAGCTAGAGGGAACCTAGGTGAGCCTGGCTGTGGGGTGGGCACAGCTGAGTGTCCCCACTGGGCAGCTGCTTCCTAGACTGCCCCAACTGCATACCAAGGCCTCCTCTAGGCTTGAGCTCCTGTATCCTTACAGGAGCACAGACCCCAGACCATGGTCTGTGGGGCATTTGTGGAGCCAGGTTCCCTGAGAGGCATGGGACTCCAGATGTTTTCTGACTTAGCCAGGAAGGTTGAGGTGGCTGTACAGATGGCCAGCCTTCTCACTGACAAGCCAGGCTCTGATGCTGGTGTGGGGCAGGCACACTGGCCTTGGATAGAAGACCTGCGACCCTGGGCTTTGCCTGGGAGCAGCGGTGAGCTCTGGATGCCCTGGCAGCAGTCTGTGCCCACCCCTAACTCCCCGCCTATGATCATTTTCTATTATTTTTTTCTTCCTTCACAGGGAGCAGGCTTGTGCCTGGTGCTGGATGTCCCTGACTTGGGCCATCAGTCACAGGCCGGCCTCACCTAAGGACACACCTACCCTTACCTACCTTCTCCACAGTGTCCCTTTTTAGTTTAGTTTTTTGTTTTGTTTTGTTTTGTTTTTTGTTTTTTTTTTTTTTTCCTACCCTCCATGCCAGTAGTTTGCAGAGGAGAGACAGGCAATGCCTTCTGCAGGGCAGGAAAGATGTGACCGGTCTTCTGTGCCAGGCTCACGAGTGGAAGGGGCATGCTGCCTCTGAGATGACACCACAGTGAGCCTCAAGGACATTTCAGGGAGGAACTCAAGGCCTTGCTGCTCTTGCTGTTGCTCAGATTGGCTTCCCTCCGGAGCCCAGCATGCACTGGATGGTGCTCTGAGAGGCATGGCTGATGCAGGGGCAGCTCTTTATTCTCCTTCACTTATAACAAAGGTGACCTTCATAACAGGTGGACAAAAGAAAAATGTTTGAGTCCTGTGTCTGGCTCAGAATGTTGGATGATGTTGGAGTTCAGAGTAGTCCTATCAGTTAAATTCTCTTCTTGAGTGGTGGTGGTGGGGAGCGTGAAAAGGCCCTTGTACACCTTGCCAGGGAAGTTGGCATGGAGTAATCTCAGGTCTTGTGCAGATAACTGTGCACCCAGTCACTGCCTTCTGCTGCATGTGTGATATATCACCCCCTCATCATCACAGAGTGGGGTCTCCCATGTGATGAAACTGATCCTATGCCACTTTTAACTGGATGGGACTGCTTGCCCTTTGGAAATTGGTGTCACCTTCTGGGATGATCCTGGCTCTTTCTTTTCACCCTTCACCCCTTACCCCAGCAGGGCAGCAAGACTATGATCTCTTGGTGATTGGCGGGGGATCCGGCGGGCTGGCCTGCGCCAAGGAAGGTATGTGTCCTGTGTTCTATGTCCAGCTGGCACCTCCAAGCTTTCAAGGCCCCCTGGAGTGGGAAGTGTTGTTCTCCAAGGCTGGGTGGGGATGTGCCTTGTGAGACCATGAGCAGAATGCATTGTCTTTGCAGCTGGCCTGCTGGCCTCCAGGGCCATATCACCCTGCCAGGGTCACCCAACAGTCTTGTCATTGTGCCCTGCTCCCCGCTGCGTCCAGTCATCTGTGTAGCACATAGCTGAGCCTACCCTCCTTGACAGCACTTCCAGGCCTCACAGGATCTGCCACTACCCGTTGGATATGTCTCCTACCACCCATACTGTCACTCATACCGCTCCAGACTCTTGCCTCTTTGCTGTGCTTCAGTGCTTCCCTAGGTCTTTCTGGCCTTGCACCTTACCTTGCCCATATGCTGTGCCTGGTCTGCTCTTTACCTGCTCAGTTGTCTACGAGGTTCACTCACCTTCCTTCAGTCTTTGCTGCTGAGGAAGCCCTACTCAGAATTGTACCCCTCCTACACATCTGGCCCCCATCGCTGGCTCCACTGTTCTTGTTTTTAGCCCTGACACTGTCCCTCAGAGATCACGGTTTGTTCTGCTGACTGTATCTTGCTCTCCAGATAGACCTGGGCACCCAGGTGGACCTAGGCACCAAGGGGTGATGAGTAAAGATGTGTTCAGTAAGTGGGCTGGATCCAGAGGCATCCAGATACATCATGTGCCACTAACCCGGTGGGGAGCAGATTGCCAGTGTTGCACTGTGGACGCTGTGCTCTGCTGTAGCAGTGCCCAGTGGTCTGCTTCCCAGTCTAAATGACAAGGAGGCAGATATGGGAGAGTGGAGGGGAGGAGACGGGAGAGAAACAGGGCCCAAAACGAGAGGGAGTTAGTTGAGCAGCATCCTGGCTGTGAAACTAGCTCTCTGACATCAGATACTGGGTTTGAGAATCATAGTTGGTGTAAAAGAAATTTACTCTTGCTCCAAGGGGTCGGAGAGGGGCCAGCCTGCACTGGGGACAGGAACCTGGGAAGTCTCCCGGCTGATTTGGGGGCCCACAGAGGGATGCAAGGTTCTCACCCCACTAGACCACAGAGGCACCCCAGGAAAGACTGCACAGACGGCCAGTTGTCTTTCCCTTTAGCAGGAGAAAGCCATGGCCTTTGTATCCACTTCAGTATTGTCTCTAGAGACACAGCTCATTGACCCAAAAACAGTTCCCAGGTCTGTCTTTGGCTTTTGTAACAGTGGCATTTGTCATACTTTTTTATAGCTTTATTGAGACATAGTTGACATAATATAAACAGTACATATTTAAAGTGGACAGCCTGACAGATATACAGACCTGTGACACCAATATCATAATCAAGATAGTGAATATACCAGTCACTCCTGTATTAGTGTGCCCGGGCTGCCATAACACATATCATAGACTGGGTGCTCAAACAGCAGAAATGTATTTTCTCACAGTTTCGGAAGCTGAAAGTGTGAGATCAAGGTGCCATCAGGGTCAGTTTCTTCTGAAGCCTCTCTCTTTGGCTTATAGATGGCCTCCATCTAACTACGTCCGCCTGTGAGTGTGTCTTATTCTCCTTGTGAGCACACCAGTCAAATTGGATTAGGGCCCACCCTAATGACCTCATGCTAACCTAATCACATCTGTAAAGACCCTGTCTTCAAATAAGGTCACATGCTGAGACCCTGGGGGTTAGGACTTCAATTTGGGAGGCCACCGTTCAGCCCGTAATAACCCCTAAAATTTCCTCAAACCTGGAGAAGCCCTTCCTGCTCTCCCCTCCCTGCTGCATCCCCAGGCAACCAGTGATCTGCTTTCTCTCACTATAGATTAGTGTGCATTTTCTAAAATTGTGTATAAATGGAACATGCTACATGTATTCTTACTTTTCTGGCATCTTTCATGTAGCATAATTATTTTGAGTTTTATCTGTGTTGCTGTATGTATCCACAGCTCATTCCTTTTTCTTGCTGATTGGTATTCCGTGTGTATGTGTGAGTGTGAGTGTGTGTGTGTGTGTGTGTGTGTGTGTGTTTTAAATTCTCTTGGGTATATGCTTCAAAGAGGAATAGGTAGGTCATGTGCTATATCTCTTATTTAGTATTTTTTTTCATTTCTTTCAGCAATATTTGTAGTTTTCAATGTACAGGTCTTTCACATCTTTTGTCAGATTTATCCCTAAATATTTCATTTTTAAAAAGCTTTATTGAGATAAGTCACACACTATACAGTTTACTCATTTAAAGTGCACATTTCATTGGTGTTCAGTTTATTCACAAAGTTGTACAGTCATTGCCCCACAATCAATTTTAAAACAGCCTCATATATACTCTGTGCCCGTTCGTAGTCACTGCCCATTCCTTCACTCCTCGGCCTCTGGCAACTACTATTTTACTTTCTGTCTCTATGGATTTGCCTATCCTGGACATTTCATGTACGTATGTGGTCTTTTGTCACACAGCATGATGTTTTCAGTGTCCATCCGTGATACAGCATGTGATAGTACTTCATTTCTCTTTATGGCTGAATATTATTTCATTATATGAGTAGACCACATTTTGTTTATCCACTTGTCTATTGAGGGACATTTGAGTTGTTTCCTTTTTTTTGGCTGTTATAAATAATACAACTATGAACATTTGATTAAAAATTATTGCTTAGACATTCATTTGTATATCTATGGAGAAATGTCTGTTCAGAACTTTTGCCTTTTTCAAAATTGGGTTGTCTTTTAATTATTGAGTTATAAGAGGTTTTTTTGCTTGTTTGTTTGAACGTATGTATTCTAGATTTTAGACCCTTATCAGATATGTGATTTGTAAATACTTTCTCCCATTCTGGGATTATCTTTTTACTTTCTCATGGTGTCTTTGCAATACAGCAGTTTTTAATTTTGAATGAGTCCAGTTTATCTGTTGTTTCTTTTGTTTCTTATGCTTTTGGCATCATATAAGAAGCAGTTGCCTAGTCCAAGGTCACAAAGATTTGTGCCTATGTTATCTTCTAAGAGATTTACAGTTTCAGCTTTTAGAGTTAGGTCCTTGGTCCTTTTTGAATTAATATACAAATATGGTATGAGGTAGTAGAAGCCTTAGGGTTTATGGTAGACATTTTTAACTTGTCACAGGCTACTTTCAAGGGATATTCTCTCACTTCACGTGTAGTTTATAGCATGCTTCCATTTCTCCCCTCCCAGCTGTATTCGATCTTGTGATACATTTTACTTTTATTTACATGTTTTAAACCGCAGAATACATTGTTCTTATTTTTGTTTAAGCAGTTACTTCTCAAGAATTTTAAACAATCAGAAAAAAATCTTATAAGCCTGCCATGTGGTCACCGTTTCTGGTGCTCTTCATTCCTCAGTGTGGATCCTGCTTTCCATCTGATATCATTTTTCTTCTACCCTGTGGACCTCCGAAAACGTTTCTTGTAATGTGGCTCTAGGCATAATGAATTCTTTCTGCTTTTGAATGTCTGAAAATATCTTTGTTTTGCCTTTTTTTTAAAAAAAATATATTTTCTCTGGGCATAGAATTCAGGTAGACAGTTTTCTTCTTTTAGTACTTTAAGGATGTCCACCCCTACCCCACTTCTCTCTTGCACTGTTTCTGATGATAAATCCGCTACCCTCTTTATCTTTGTCATTCTGTTGTGTGTGTGTATTTTTTTTTTTTTTTTTTTTTAGGATCTTCTCTTTTCATTGGTTTTGAGTGTTTCATGATAGTGTGCCTTGTGTAGTTTTTAACCGTTTTTCTTCTGGAGTTCACTGAGCTTCCTGGGTCTGTGGATTTATAGTTTTCATCAAGCTGTGAGAATTTTTAAACATTATTTCTTCAGAATTTTCCTGGTCTTCCCTCTCTCCTTCATTTCTGGAGACTTTAATTACCTGTACATTAGGCTGCTCAAAGTTGCCCTGCTGCTCATTGGTGCTCTTTTACATTTTGGATAGTTTCTATTCCTGTGTTTTCACATTCACTAAGAAGGATTCTACAATGTCTAATCTATCATTACTCCCACTCAGTATAGTTTTTGTCTCAGGTACTGTATTTTCATCTCTACAAATTTGACTTAGGTCCTTTTTTATATCTTCCCAGTTGCTCCTTAACTTTCTGAACATATGGAATATACTTATAGCACTTATTTTACTATTTTCTGCTAATTCTGACATCTGTGTCAGCTTTTGGCCAGTTTCCATTGACTGATTATTCTCTTTACAGCTTGTACTTTACTGCTTCTTTGCTTGGTCATTTTTGGTGAATCCCAGACACTTTGAACTTAACCTTGTTGGGCTTTCGATATTTTGGTATTCCTAGAAATATTTTTGAGCATGTTCTGCCAGTGAGAGAGTTTGGTCTTTTGGGATCCTCTGCTTAAGATTTGTTTGACAGGTCTGGAGCTATGCCCAACCTAGGATCATTATTCTCAGCTACCGTGGCATAACCTCCCTTCTGCTTACCCAGCCCTCCAGGAATTATGTGTTTTCTCCAGGCTGGCTTCTGGGAACAGGCAGTGTTCCTGGCCTTGGGTGAGCATTATCTCCTTTGATCCTTCTGGATGGTTCTTTCCCAGCCTTGCGTAGTTTCCTCACATACATGCCTGGATCAGATGTCCGAGGTTCTTTGTGCAGCTCTCTCCTCTCTGGTAATTTGTGCCAGAAACTCTGGCCGCCTTGGTCACCCTAGCCCCTCAGCCCCTCTCCTCACCAGGGAGTCTGCTGAACTCTACTGGGACCACCCCCTATACTGGGTCCTGGAGACTCCGATTCTGGGGCTCACCTTGTTCCTTTCCTGTCGCTCAGATATTGCTGTTCTTTGTTTTCTGATCTCCAGTGTCTTAAACCCACTGTTTCATGTACTTTGTGTGGATTTTTGATTATTTTAGGTGGGAAAGTGCATCTAGTCCCTGTTGGTCTATTGTGGTCAGAGGTGGGAGTTGGGCTTTGGCATGATTAATGAGGTCCCTTGGCCGGAGCTTTTAAAATGAGCACTGGAATCCCAATTAGTTGAGCCAAATGGGCTTTTAAATGAAGCCTTCTAAAACTTTATTCTGATACCCATGAATCGAGCGTGTTCTGTAGTATTTGGAACACTCATGGCTTCATGACGTTTAAGTCAGGCATGCTTTCTGAGACAAGTCCAGGGTCAGGGCTTGGCCAATGCCATGGCAAGGGGAAGCCCTGGATTAGCCCTGCCTAACCGGTATCAGGGTTGGCCTTAGAACTTGGGACTCTTAGCCAGGGGAACCTGCTGACAGCCAGAGAGGGGCCAGAAGGCTCCAGGCAGCAGGTACGGTTTTGAGCCTGGGTTCACTCTACCTCTAGGGGCTGCCTGGCCCTGGCTTTGCCGTTTCATTTCTCCAGAGCTTCTGTGTCCTCACCCTGAGAGCAAGGCAGCAAAAGCACACCCGAGAGGCCCTGATGAGGGCAGACCATGAGTGGAGGCCACACGTAGTGTCTGGTGGGGAGGAGAAAAGGTGGCAAGTTCATTGGGAGGGCCTGGAGAGGTTACGAGGGGGAGTCCAAGTCCAGAGCCTCTCCTGGGAGGTAGGCGCTCCTTCAGTGTATCTGAGCATGCTTAGGGTGGGCACCGGGCTCAGGTGGGCACTGCTGAGTGTCTGGGCCTGGAACCACGTGGGGTGGGAGGTGAGGGAAGACTGTGCTCAGTGCTGCTGTGGTGAGTGGTGCAAAGGCTGTGGTCCAAGAAGAAGGTTCCCAGCTGTGGGCAACACGGCTGGGTGGCATCAGGCACAGGAGACCTAGATGCAGAGCTGGCCAGCAGCTGCTGGCCCAGGTCCTTCCCCACTCTCTTCTAGGCCTCATGGGCCCCTGGGGTCCCTGTTCCCAGCTGTGAAACAACTCCCTGGTTGTACCCATTGCCTTCTCTTGTCATTCCAGCCGCTCAACTGGGAAAGAAGGTGGCCGTGGTAGACTATGTGGAGCCTTCCCCCCGAGGTAGGCAGCCCCCGATGACAGGAGCCGTGTGCCCGGGAAAGGGGGCTGGGTGGAGGTGCAGTCATGGAACAGAGGGCAGCTTTCTCTCATAAGCTGCCGTTACATTAAAGTTCTATTCTTCTCATTTAAAAATGATTCTGAACACAATTATATGGAACAAATCTGTGGGGCAGGGTCACCTGGGCCGTGTTTGAGTTATAAACCCAACTTAAAGGAATTCTAAACAACTGTAGAAGTATAGGAAATCCTTTGAAGTCACCTGAATATAAGTCTAAATGTGTTCTTCCCAACGTGCCAGGTACCAGATGGGGCCTCGGTGGCACCTGTGTGAACGTTGGCTGCATCCCCAAGAAGCTGATGCACCAGGCAGCGCTGCTGGGGGGCATGATCCGAGATGCCCCCACTATGGCTGGGAGGTCACCCAGCAGGTACCGCACAACTGGTGAGGAGCCCAGCCCATTCCTAGTGCTTTTCTGCTACTCACGGAGAAGTAGAGGTTTGTCTTGTTAGCCCTCAGAGGAGCATGCCGTCTCACCTGGGCTTCTCACCTGGTACAGTCCTGGGTGCCTAGACTTTTGTCAGTGCCTAGTGGGGCAGGGGGCGATGCTGCTGCATCTACTGGGTAGTGCCCTGGGATGCTGCTGAAGGTCGAACAGTACACAGGACACCCAAGAGGATGACGCAACCCAAAGGCCAGTGGCTCATTATGGGAACCACTTCAGGTTTATTTAGAGCTATGCTCAGGCACCATTATGGTTCTTGGTTGACCTGGATGCCGGGCCTCTGCTGCGTCCTAATGGCTGTGGACCAAAGCCTTATTTTTCATGAGTCCAAAGATTCACAACCCCAAACCTGGGACAGAGGTGGTGGCTGTAGGGCTAAATGTCACATTTTACCACCTTTAGAAATACTATTTCTGTTAATGCACTATTTGTATCTAATAGTCTTATGGGACTCTACAGCTAAAGCTTCTATGGTGGTTTTAACGTTTGGTTTTGCATTAATAGGAGGAAGATGGCAGAAGCCGTTCAAAACCACGTGAAGTCCCTGAACTGGGGGCACCGGGTGCAACTGCAGGACAGGTACTGAAGCCTCACCTGGCTCTTCTCTGGGTCATTTTATGCCTTGACGACACGCCCTTACTAATGGGGGGCTCAGTAGCAATAAGATGAGGGGCCCCTGTTCATGAGGTGGGGCATGCAGACAAGCAGTGGATGAACTGAGTGCCCTGGGAATGGAAGGCCACCATTTGGGGGCTACCTGCAAGGCCCAGAGCAATGAGAGCAAGGGGCACATTGGCGGAGTGGCTATAACCGGGAGGGGGAGCAGGTGTGCTCAGGGCTGAGAGCACGAGGGCCAGATGTGGGGGCTGGTGAGGGCCATCCCAGTGGACAGTTCCGTCCTTGAGTGGGCAGCCTTTCTCCTGCCAGGGGTCAACCACAGTTATGTGGAAGGAGCCAAGTGAGCCCTACCTGGCTGGTGTAAAACTGGAGGCCCAGGGGCTGCCCATGAACCCCACACCTCGCCTCTCACCTTCTAGTTCCCACACTGTGAACCCCACACCTCACCTCATGCCTCCTACGCTGTGAACCCAACACCGCGTCACATACTCGCAGCTCCCTGGGCTTGGTGAAGGAGCCTGGCATTGTGTGCTGGAGCAAATGTATGACCTGATCACTCCCACCTGAGACTACCCAGCCCCACCATCCCCTTACGGTCCCGCAGTCCAAATGCTAATACTTTGCCACGCTGAAGAATCCTCTCCAAGGATGGCTGCCAGGAGAAGAGATGCCTGAAACTGCACTTGACCAAGGATAAGCTTTGCTCTTGCTCAGCAGTTCTGCTCTGTGCCCATAGAGGTCATGAAAGGGATAGTGGACCCTCAAAGGTCCGGTGGTCCTCATCTGAGCATCCCTAGCTTGGCCCTGAGGGGTCTTCCTGCGTTGTGCAGTAGGCAGCTGTTTTGTACCCCCTCACCCAAGGAAGCTGAGCCGGGAAGCTGCCACCTTGGCTTCCCCAGGGGTCACCCAGGGAGCCAAGCTGTATGGTGTTATTTCTCCTCTGAATGGAGCTCCCATCTCTGGGTCCCCTGTGCAGTTTTCTGGAAACATTGGGCTCTGCCATCCGTCCTGCCTACTCTGGGTGGGCACCAAACAGGCCAGGCCTCAGGCCAGCTCCAGAGTTGCCTGCAAAAGGAGGCCAATGCAGTGTGTCTGTATCCTGTGCTGTTAGCCGGTTGTGGGGTGAGTGAGGATGTCTGCAGAATACGGAGGCCCAGCTACCGCTGTCATCACACGCCAGTACTTGGGCTCAGGACTGCGCAGACCTGGCTTCCATCCCTACCTGGCGGCTGTGGTCACCATGTCCCAGGGAACCCCTGGGGGACATGGGAGATGGCGAGCTGCTCCCCAGTGCAGTTCTCCACTCCCCTCTTACCCACCCGAGCTATGGGTGGTAGACAGTGGGCCGTGGGTCTTAGCTCACGTTTTAACAGTCTGCACAGCGCTCTCTATTTAATTCCCTAGGTGACACTTCACTTGTATAGGAATGTTTGAAAATTCTGTTTATTTTACAGAAAAGTCAAGTACTTCAACGTCAAGGCTAGTTTTGTCAATGAGCACATGGTTCGTGGTGTCGCAAAAGGCGGGAAAGAGGTGAGTCCCAACTGTTCCATGGACTTTGGTGCTATTCTCACTAATGAGTTTTGCTCAGCTGACCAGAGAGATCCCTCTGAGGCTCCTTGTAATCCTTTATGAGGGGTGAAATGGATCGCAAGCTATGCACGTTTCTCCTGGATGCCATTTTCAGAGGGCAACAGGCAACCTGTGACAAGGCTGGATGATCACACCCTTGCAGAGTTTTGTGAGATTCAAGGAGACACCTGCAAGGTGCTTTGTAAACTGAAGTGCTTGGAGTTGGAACATTTCCCTGCCATCCTCTGCCTGTCCCCTTGACCCTTGATGGTCTCCCAGCTTTGCGGGGCCTCTGAGCTACTGCCCACAGGGTCCACAGTTAGAATGTGGTTCTCTGCCCAGGGGCACCTGGAGGCATTGAGCCCTCCTTGTGGATGACATCGGTGTACCTGTTTGACTGTGGCTTTCTTGGTTTCTTCTCAGACTCTGCTTTCAGCTGAGCACATTGTCATCGCTACTGGAGGGCGGCCGAGGTACCCCACGCATGTGAGTGCCCTCAAAACACCATCTTGCCCCACGCCCTGGCCATGTTCATGGTCCTTGGACTCACATGATACACTGTTTACGTTCACACTTCCCGTACTAGCAGTCTTTCCCACGCTTCTTTAGAAATTTGTGTGTGTGTGTGCTCACAGTTATCTATTTCTATTTTTATTCTCTCTCAATTTCATTCTGCTGAATTAGGTCACTGGGGACCCCCACACTACGAATCCTAAGAGCCGTCTCAATTCATTCTTCAGATGGCTCCCGGGACACCACCAGATCTGTTCTTTTATCTCAGTATCCCTTTTCCCAATTCCCTTTGTTGATTCCTCCTTTTCTCTCAGCCTCAAAATATTGACATGTCTAGGACTTAAGCCTTGTTCCTCCTCCTCCAAACCAAAATCTTTTTTTAACAACGTAAAATTCACATACTACAAAATAAGCCCTTTTAAAGGGTACAATTCAATGAGTTTTAGTGTTCCACAGAGCTGTGCAGCCATCAGTCTATACTACTTAATTCCAGAACTTTTTTATTACCCCAAAATGAAACTCTGTACCCTTTAGCAGTCACTCCCTGCTTCCCTCAGCCCCTGGCCTGCTTCCTTCAGCCCCTGGTCTGCTTTCTGTATCTATGGATTTACCTGTTCTGGGTATTTCACATAAATGGAACACACAAGATACGGCCTTTGCAACTGGCTTCCTGCATTTAGCATATGTCTTCAGGGTTCATTCATGGTATAGCATGTGTTGGAACTTCATTCCTTTTTATGACTGAATAATATTCCATCGTGTGTGTATGCCACATTTTGTTTACCTCCTTGTCTATTAATGGATGTCTGGGTTGCTTCCACTTTGGGCTGTTATGAATAATGCTGCTATAAACATCTGTGTCGAAGTTTTCCTGTGGATTTAAATTTTCACTTCTCTCGGGTACATACCTAGGCGTGAAGTTGCCGGCTCATAGGGTAACTCTGTGTTTAACCCTTTGAGGAACTGCCAGACTATTTTCCAAAGTGGCTGCACCATTTATACTCCTACCAGCAGTGCTATGAAGGCCATACTTTCTTGTTTCTTTGCATGTCTTATAGTTTTTTGTTGATGAGTGAATTTTTCAAATAAAATAATGTATTAACTCTGGAAATCAGACTTTCCCTCCGTAGGTTTTTTTGTTGCTCTTCATTTGTTGGGTGATTTTCTGAACTGATTTTGTAAAGTCTTTTTTTTTTTTTTTTTTGGTCATATGAGGACACTGAAGTCTCTGCTCAGTTAGCTTAGTGGTCAGCTAATGACTCGACAGATATTTCCTTAAATACCTGGAACTAAGATATCTCCCAGGTTTTGCCAAGGACCCTTACGGGCACCTTTAACACTCAGGCAGACAGAAGAAACTCTGCCTTAGCTCTAACTTCCTGCTTGTGCAGAGTCTCAAGATCAGCCAGAGGTGAGAGCATCTCAGGGACATCTCAGGTCGTTTCTGGGTGTGTGCACAGCCCAGTGCTTACACCTCGCTGCCTAGATCTCAGGAATATAATGGAGCTTTTCAAAGCCCCCGTGGACCTCTCATTCCTCAGCTTTTCCTTTTACACTTTTGGTTAGTCTGTTGTTTGCGTCAACTGTTATCCATCACTTCAGGCAGCCGTGATGTTTAGTCATTGGGTAAATCCTCCCCAGGGAGAGGCTTTCAGCACTGGGTGAGTTCGAGCAAGGTCAGATGAAGACAAGCCTATTGAGCGGGGTGTTTCAGGGAACGACTAGCTAGGTCAACCAATGACTGTTCTTTGGGAAGGAGCTTTGAATAGGCTCTGGCTCTGTTCTGCTCTCTTTGGTAATGTCATTTTTCAAGGCTGCCACTGAGTTGGGGGATGGGACTAGAATAAGTTAAAACTTCACAAAACTTAACCATTCTTACCAAGTTTCAGCCATTTTTCTTTTCTTAATGTTCTCTGTGTTGCCACAGGCCTTCAGTTCATTTCCAGAATTATGAAAAAGTTGAATGTGACAGTTTTTTTCCAGTTCTTTTGCTGTTTTTATGGAGGGGTGAACTTTGAGGAGGTCCTCACTCCACACCCCTGGCCCATTCTTACATGTGGGGGCTTTCTGTCCTCCCCCGCCCCCACCCCGTGAGGAAGGTGGGTTGAGGAAGAGGCCCCAGCGGGTGGGGGCAATGAGAAGCAGGAAGGGGGAACAGAGGGGTTTGGCTGAGGCCATATCCTCACGGGTCTCACAGGGGATCCCGTAACTGGGTGCCTCGAGCCCTGAGCCTCCACGTGGGCCACAGTAAAGTGGACAGGCCTACAGGTCCCATGGGCCTCGAGGCCACTCCTGCCTCCTACTTAGACCTAGATGAGCACGAATGGAGGAAAAACAAAGAGTGTGGTTCTGTTTTTTCTCAGACGTGTAACTCCTGAACCTGCACTTTCTGTTTCATGCTTTCTCTGAAAATGGAGCATGGAGGGAAAAGCACACCTCTGATTCTCAGGGGCCACTGGACCTCCCCTCCTGTTGTCAGGCCAGCAACAGCAGCCTCCAGAGGCAGCTTGTGCACAGGGCTGGCTGTTGGGCAGGCTGCGTGGTTCTGTAGGATGGCAGGGTGCTGTTGTTTACGGCAGCTACAACAGACGGGCAAAGTGAGTTACCATTAGTGACCCTTCACCCAGCAGCCGGAGCCATGCTGGTTCTGCCTAAAGCCTCTAAAGGCCATAGTTAGCTTCCGGCAGCCAGGCGTCTTCTCAGCTCCTTTAAGGCACCAGGCAGAGCTGCGCACATGCCTGAGTCAGGACACCCTGAGGAGGGGCTGGCCTGGCTCACCCTGCTGGTCCTCGGCTGAGCCGCTGCTGATGTCTCATTTGCCCAGAAGGGGATGAGGCAGGACCTGCCAGCCCTACGGAGGGCCGCTCCGTGGCTGTTCTGCTCTCTGCCACCCTGCCCAGGTTGACCCCGCAGCCCACACCCCTGGGTGCCTGCCAAGACTTGCTTGTGTTTTAGTCCATTTGATTTTCAGAACTTTGATTTTTCTTTCACAAACCCAAGAAATTTCTGACT
Source organism: Eonycteris spelaea (assembly GCA_003508835.1). Taxonomy (NCBI): domain Eukaryota; kingdom Metazoa; phylum Chordata; class Mammalia; order Chiroptera; family Pteropodidae; genus Eonycteris; species Eonycteris spelaea. Next base: position 524,980 of record PUFA01000339.1, read on the forward strand.
TTATTTTATTTTATTTTTTGCTAATTGGAGTCATAAACTGTAAAATCCATTTCCTCTCCACCAGTACGTCTTCTTCTCAAGGCCTCTGAGAGGGCAATTGTCTTGGGGACTCATCCACCTGCTTAGCGCCCCCCCCCCATCAGTTCCTGTGGGGACACAGGTGCTCTGTATAATTTCTGGGCACAGGGCCCACCTGTACTGTCCCTCAAGGATGCCCAGTTACATTCAGCCTTCAGCCTGGTGCCCTTGGAGCTGGCTTGCCCTTCCATCCCTCACTTCCCCCGTCCTCCCCACAGCCCTGGGTCTGGATCAAGGGGGTGTCCCAAGGAGCAGAGAGGAAATACTTGCTGGTTGTACCCTGGCTCTGTGGCCTCCTCACACAGCCTAGGAGAACTTGGTGCTTTTGTGTTAGGCACATGGCACACCAAGTTAGATATAGACAGGTTACCTGTCCCTAGAGGTCACAACCTGAAGAAAAGTCTGTGGAACAATGAAGCACACCCACAAGTGGGCTGGGGTGGTTATGGTTGAGTTGGGTCTACTAAACGGGCATCCCCTTTGAGGACGTCTCTAGGACAGGCCAGATGACACTCTTCTCACATTGATCCTTTTTTCTGCATAGATCGAAGGTGCCTTGGAATACGGAATTACAAGTGATGATATCTTCTGGCTGAAGGAATCCCCTGGAAAAACGTAAGACCTGATGTGTGCCTGAGTGGGGGGTCTTCTTTGTTCACCTTCCTATGTGCTGGGGCCACGTAGAATGCTGTGTGGTCCTTTCCTAGTGTGTTCTTTGCCATCTACTTGAGAGGAAGACAGAAAGCCCACTATTCGTGCCCCATAGAGGGATCGTTGACACATCCTGTGACTGTCTTAGAAAGGATGGCATATGTGTCACCGAGTGAACCGGACATTTATTATCTAGGGCAGTGGTTTCCAAAGTGGCATTCAAGGAGGTAAAGAAGGTTTAAGTCATCAGGAAAAACCCTTGACCTTTCCAGCCTTGATTAAATGTCCCCGCTTTCATTTGGTCACACCTTGGGCTTCCCTGTGGTCTAGCAAAGGCTCCAAAGGTCTCAGTAACCACAGCCCAGTTGTGGAAATCCTGTGGAATGAGTAGTTTTATACTCTCCAGGAAAGTGAAAATGCACTAGGTTCATTTCATGCACCCACAGGGCAGGCAGTTGGAGCTTCCAGGTCCAGACGGCTCCTGCTTGTTGGGTGTGGTGGGGATTATGCTCCCTGGGACCGGAAAGGCCACCAGAGGGCAGCAGAGGCTTGGTCGTCAGCCGCACTACGCTGCCTGGGGACTTGGTACAAGAAAACATGGGTGGAAAAGTTTATCCAGAGGTGGACAGACGTGTGTGCACAAGTATACGTGTGAGGCAGTGAATATGCATGTGCCGTGTGCATGTGTGTTGCGTACATGGGGAGTGTGTGTGCATGCCATGTGCTCCGCTAGCCATCATCGTTCCCTGTTCACATGGCATCTTGGGTCAGGGCTGAGGGTGGATTCCCTTGAATGGATGTGGGTCGTTTTTTTTTTTTTATCTTTCCACCATTTACAGGCATCTCAGTAGTTTCTCTTTTCGGTTGTTATAAAACGTCGCAACGAAAACCTTTGGGGTGCATCTTACATACTGTCGTACGTGCTTCTCCTACATTACAAATCGCTATTGATGTTCCCACAGGTAGAAACCCCACGTCTGGGCAGGTGTCCTGCACACCTCCACACGTCTGCTAACATGTTCCCTCCCGGCGAGCCACACCGTAGCACGTGCGCTCGTGCTCCCTGTCCCCTCCTCCTCACGGGGGCATTAGCTTTTCCCAAAGGCAGAAAACTGAAAGGAGCCTCTCCTGTGTCCATGGGGTGCCTGCACATTGCTCTGCCAGAGGCGTGTCGGGTCCCTCCCGATATCTGTGCTCAAGCTCACTCAGGTTTGTGCCCATCACCTTCCGCTGGTTCCTTAGGCTGTGGTTTGTCTTTTGACTTGGCGATGGTTTTTTATACGGAAACTTTTAATTTTTTATATTGTCATGTTTGTTACTTTTTTTATGTGTAATTTCTGGGTTTCTGTTCTTTTATTGTTGACTATCCAATAGGTAAATGAGACGTGGTTTTATTCGTTTGCTATTCTTAATCTTTTTGTGTATTTATTGACTGTTTAAAATTGAGTGCCTGAATGTAAGTTCATATATGAGGGGTGCGTGCGTGTGTGTGTGTGTGTGTGTGTGTGTGTGTGTGTGTGACTTCTCAGCTTGGGCCTCGGCCCTTTTTCTATCTGGCTTTTCTTTTTCTTCTCTTATCTCTTTCTTATCTTCCAACTGGCTGCATATTAGGGCTGTGATCCCATGTTGTTTATGCTGCAGATTTTCTCAGCTTGTCATGTCTTTTACTTGTGCAATGTACAAATTTTTTTTTTAAATGTAACTTAGATCTCTTTTTACACTTAATGGCTTTTAGATTTATTGCATGTTCAGGAGAGCCTACCCCACCCCCAAGATGTTTTTGAAAATAAAGCGCTTATATTTTCCCTTAGGGTTTCCACCTGTCAGATTCGCCTTTGTGTCCTTGAGCGTCTGCAGTTCATCCATGGTGTGGTGAGGTGGAGACAGGGCCGCCAAGGTCCAGCATCGCCACCAGTCCCCCCCCACCCCCAGCCCCTCAAGCTATCTGAAAGCTCTTTCCCCGAGTTGAGTCCCTGTCACTCTGGCTCGACTCTGGCTTTCTGGGCCACTGGCAGGAGTGCCTGGCATCGTCTCCAGGCGGGACTGGGGAGGGAAGCCCAGGTGCAGTGGGTACTGGTGGCGCTCAGCAAGGTGGCCCTGGCTTGGGCTACTCCTCTGTGACTGTGTGCTAGGGGCAGCAGCTCACTCAGTTGAGAAGACAGGAAAGAAACTGCAGTGTTTATTTTCTTCAGAAAAAAAACATTTAGAAGATTTTTTTAAAAAAAGCTCTTTGGTTTAGAAGGAATCTAGGTATGTTATTGTTTAAGAAAAAAAGTGTTTGCAATGTATCAGTCACCCGTTTAGTTCTGAGCATGATTTATGTGAGGAAATGGTTTTTTTAAAAAAATTAAGCTGGAGATATATCCCTGTACGATGCTTCTGTGAAAATGCGGCTTTTGTCCGGTGCTGTTAATGCAAGTTGTAACAGTGTGATATGGGAGTCAGTGTTTACATGTTACATTCCTCTGCACAGTCAAAATAAGCCCGCAGGGTCTACAGTAGCATTTCTGTATTTTATCAGCTTGGGCTGGGGCTGAGGGGGAGGCCTCTGCTCACACTTGGAGGGGCTGTTTCTGCCAGATTTATTTGCCTTATAAATATTCCCCATGTTTATTTTAACTCGCCTTTAAAATGGAGCTGAAATTAATATGGACCTGAGGGCTGCCCCCTAGCCCCAAGTGCCTCCTGTCACTGGGCGGGGATGGTTTTACTTGGTCCTATCCAGGAGGCCCAGCTGGTGGCTAAGGGTGCCCAGCATGCCTGGCCTCCACTTGCAGTGGGCGCTATGTTCATTCACTGAGTCCCCGAGGCCTGTTGGAAGTTTGGATGGGCACGCCCGGCCCCAGGTCTCTTGTGGAGTCTGCACACTGCACAGGGCCTCCCACCCTCCTTCTCTTCCCACATGGGTCTTGGGTAGCAGTTAACCTTTCAGGGTGTGCCTGTGTAGGGCAGTGACCAGTAGCTTCAAAACTGGTGAGTGGAGCCCATGGTGGGGCCTCTCTTGATCACTTCATGCCACCTTAGCGCACTTTAGACCCCCTGGACAGTGGTGTCCCTACTACATGGGCATCCCCCTCTTCCTTTGTTTGTGGACAGGTATCTGGGTTGCCCAGGGCTGGACAGATGGCAGAGGCAGGTGGCCAGGCCTGAGCCCAGTTGGCAGAAAACAGAATCAACCCCTTCACTACACAGTTGGGTACTTGGTTTAGAACCCCTGGAGGTGATGGATCACATGTAGAAGACTCCAGCAAGTACAGGGGGAGCTCCAGAGTCTGTGAGCAGGACCCTCTAGGGCCAGGCTGGGGTATGTGGGGCCTGAGGTGGGCCTCCACAGGTAGGCATCTTCAGCTCAACCTCCTGAATGCCACTTTTGTGTCTGGCTTGTTTGCCTTTTCCATTATTCTTGTTTCCTCATTTTTCTGTGGAAATTCAGGATGGATTGAAGATGGCATGGATAATTCCGGAGGAAGGACAGGGTTCCCTGGGCAGGCAGGAGCCCCCTGGAAGGAATGGGCAGGGGAATGATGGTCACTTTGGGAAGCTATCCACTACCAGTGGAGGAAATGGGGGCACAGAAGGGATGCATAGCCTTGCACAGGAGGCTCAGTAGTGGTGCGCAGCCCTGCGTGGCTCAGCTGTTCAGCTGGGCAACCCCTGGGCAGGTGGAGGAAACATGGAAGGGTGAAAGGTGGGCCCACTCCGCATAGCTCCTGTAAGGAGGCAGGTACTGGGGTGTTTGGATCCAAGTGCCCCTGAGGCAGCCTGGCTCCACCCCGATCTCACAGCTCCATGACCTTTGATTGTTCATGTGGAGGGCTGCCTCTGGCAGCCAGGTGGGGACTTGGGCCCAGCCTCCCAGACTGCCCAGGCCGAGGACCCTCTGGTCCTTGCCTGTGGCAACTCTTCAGGTGCCTTAAGGGTGGGGCATCAAGGTCACTCTACTCCAGACTCCCTGGCCCATCTGGTCAGCACTCCTGTCTGGAGCTCCCTCCAGTTCTGGAGGTCAGCTCTGCAAAGCAGGGTTCTGAGTTGGAGTTGGGCTGACTTCGGTGTCAGCACCTTGCTCAGATGGAAAAGAGGATTTGAATGAGACTGGAGGCACCTAAGCGGGGCTCTTCCCCAACATTGGACATACCAGACAATGGAACTGCCATTTCCAGATAAGAATCAGGATCTTGTTGTTCCTTCTGCCCACTCAGTTCCCGTAGGGCCTGTCTCCAGAGTGAGGGGCTGACTGACCTCTCTTATAGCTGCCCAGCCTGCTCACCAGCCCAGAACTGTATACTGTCCCATGGCTGCTCCACAGCCTGACCCTCTCTGTCCTGGGGCCCCTAGGAGAATGAAGCAGGGAGAGTTTTTGTAACTTGGGGTGATTTAATGCTGCCTGTCAGAGTTGATCATGGAAGGAGCTTTTGTTTGACTCTTATTAAGTCCAGAAGCTGACCAGGTACTATAATCCTTTTTGTCCTCTTCCTTGGCATAAGAGACAAGAATGTAAATTTTATTTTGCAAAGAACCACAGCCGTTAATTTACGAAAACTCCCTGCCACTTAGTTTTCTCATTGTCTGCTTAACTTTCATATTCGTTTAGTGTGACATCTTTGTGTCCAGCAAAAGGGAGACTAGCCAATAGCCTGGACTTGGCTACCAGCCTATAAAGCACTGCTAACCATGTCCCTGGGTGTGTCCCTGTGGCTAAGATATGCAGGGCTCAGAGGCTGAGGAAGACACCTCTTCAGGGTAGCAGTAGTTATGGGGCCAGAGCCTCAGGGAGGCATCTGTTATGGGCCAGAATGGAGAAGATCTGGCTTGGTGGAAGTGGGCCCAGCTTTGGGCTCTGAGGGTGGGATAGGGCTAGCCCCCATTGGGGTAGAGGTTTGCCCCCCCACCCCCATCTATGCACTACCTCCCTGGGGCCCACTTGGCATTTCCTGCACTGACAGGACTGCCAAGGGGCCAGGTGCCTGCCTGAGGCCTTCACTTTGTATGGGTGTTCCCCTTGGGCAGCAGATCAGGGGCCTTCCAACTCGAGAGGCAGGTGGAGAGCTCTTTAAGCCAGGGCTTCATGGGCTTGAATTAAGGCTTTTGTTTTTGCTTCCTCCCCCCTGTTCAGATTTTGAACAAGAAAGCCTGCCCTGTGATTAGGCTAATCCCACTGTAGTTATACCTTCATGTAAAATGTTTGCACACTGAAAGGCACAGAGAGCGGAGCTGCCCAGAACACGTGGAAAATTGAATCGGGGCTCCAAGGTGCTGGTGCTGACTTCCGGCGTGGGCTGTTGCCCTAGTCTCAGGCCTTCTCACGATAAGGGGCATGTTTCCAGCCCCCAGAGCCTCACTTATTCCCTTCCCCCCAGTCCAATAAGCTAGTCCCCTGACTTCTGCTGCTGCAAGCCTTGCTGTCCTTCCATGGCTGGCCAGGACCTGTGTTGGTCACTGTGCCTTGGAACCTAGTCTCGGCCCTGCCGTCCCAGACCCCCATTCAGGCCAGGGATCTCCTCAGTAGCCACCAGAAGCGATCTGCAGTTTCAAGCTCACCAATAAAATCAAAATGGTGCCCTTGTCTTCAGGCACACTCCTTTCTCATGACCTGGGAACTCTGGCGTCTGTCTCTAGCATGTTCTTGCTTTTCATTTCAAGGGAGTTCTCTGGCTGAGTTCTTGGATCCTTCATTCTGCAAAGAGTAATCATTATTTGCTAAATTGGGGGTAGGGGTGGGGTGAAAAACAACACGGTTGATAATCCTGCCACGTGAAGGCAAGAAGAGGCCCAGAGTTTCCCTTGATACATGTGGACACCTGCTTTTGTGAGATTTTAGCCGCACACATTAGGTCAAGGACACCCCCTTAAGAATGGCCTGGCTGACTCCTGCCTCCTCCCATATGTACCCTCAGAGCTGGCAGCCTGAGGGTTGGGGGTACCCTTAACTTTGAGGTGAAAGTAGGAGGCCCAGGACACTAAGCGAACTCCATGGGAGGACCTGGGGATTTGGCGCCCGCCCACCCTGCCTCCCTGTCCAGCTCCCCATCAGCATGGTGCAGGAGGGTGGGGAGACATGCGGGTGCTGCAGAAACAATATTTTTGCCCAAATCAGGAAACCATGTTGCTGCACATAGCGATGTGATATGAGAGCCTGGAGCTATCCTATAAGCCAAGAGCTGCCGGAGGGCACACATTAGGAAGGCAGGAAGGCTCAGAGATAAGCAGGGACAGGCTAATTGGTGGACAGAGGGGCTCCCCAGCACCTACACAGCACGCCTGGCTGGGAGGCAGTCAGCCTACGGAAGCAGGGAGCCACTGGAAGCAGGGAGCAAAGGACGCTCACTGTGTCCTCCAGTACTGATGCTCTAACCCAACTTTGTTCATGCATTGAGGGCAGGATATTCTGTTTGGCTTTTAAGCAACTCACAATTTCATCTCTTTAAAGAAAGACTTATACCTTTCTCCTTATACATCAAATCAAAAAAAAGTTAGATTTTGTAATTTTGAAAATGTACCTATGTAGACATGTATGTGATACCCACATGTGTGCATGAGTCCCCCTCGACCTCTTCATGCGCTGAGCCCTCTGCACTCACCCCAGATGTGACTTCATGGTTCTGTCTCCAGCTCCCAAGAAGAAACCATGTGCCAGTTTCTGCCCGCAGGGCACCTGCAGGAGTGTTCCATGGGATACACCAGTTCTTGAAATGGAATTATATCATTAGTACCTGCCAGGATTAGAGCTGACATTGGGCTTATCCATCCTTACATCACCTCCTCTTGTTCAAAGTCTGAAGGGGTGATCTGACAAGCCCACCCACATGTTGCCTCCCAGGCTGGGAGTTTTTTTGTTCTGTGTTAGGTTCCGTACATGTGCGTGTGTGTACATGTGCGCAAGTGTGTGTGTGTATGTGTGTGCATGCCAAGTGTGGAGCTGAATTACAGGAGGAGATTTAGACTACTGTGGCAGATATTTTAAATCATTCTGCTGGGTCCCAGCGTCCTGTATCTGCCCCTCCCCCCAGGTACCCTTGTCCTTGCTCAGAGGAGCAGGCTCACTGGCCCTGGGCCTGTGTGTGCTGGGGCTATACAGGCAGGTGTTGGCCTTCTGGCCTGGCTTTCCATGGTCTAAGTGTTCTGTCCACAGATGATGCTTTCCAGGAGCTCCCCCCAGCTCCCCACTATCCGGTGCCTTTCCCATCCCGCAAAGCATCTCTTTTGTTTCTACCTGGGCTACAGGAGGTCCAGAGAGACCCCAATACAGAATTTACCTCAGGACAGAAGGAAAACCCTTCGGCTTCCTCTGACTGGGCTCTTCTCAACATGTCCATGGAATCCGTGTTGGTCCCACTTCCAAGGCCATTCATGGGACATGTGCTGTTTTGTCATTGACCACTCACATCCTTCATCACCAGGCAATTTCCTGATTCAATGACACTGTCATGTTGTATTTCACAGCTGGAGCCTCTGGGAAGTGGGTTTTGTACCTTGGGACAACCTGTTTGAACAGTCAGCCTCAGCTGACTCATCAACAGTGACATATCAGCTGACCAAGTGCCTTGCACGAAGGCTGAAGGGCCCTGTCCCCACGGCAGAGCCCCGACTCAGAAAACTGCTTGTGCCTGACGGCAAGCAGCACGTGAGACTCACTTCTTTCTTTCTGTGCCCATCCTTCCAACAGGTTGGTGGTCGGAGCCAGCTGTATCTTTTGATAGCACGCAGATGACAAAGCTATGCCTCTAGTCTTGAGAGTGGAAGCCCAATGCCCAGAGCCCCTCCCCCACGGCTCACTCTCTCTCAGGGAGTACACTCTGTCGCCTGGAAGCAGGCACTTACAGGGCCACTCAGGGTAGGTGACCTGTACTCATGGGATAATTTGAGGCTGACCTTTGAGGCTAGGGCTTCCTGGAGGCTTTTCCTGAGCCGCACACTGAAGCAGCCGAGTCAGCGGGGCAGCTGGACACAGCCGTGAGGCAGGTGATCCTCCCTTGAGAGCAGCCCCACTCAGGCCTATTCCTTTCCAGGGAGCAGTAGAACCAAGAAAGGTCAGGAATGGAGCCACAGGAGGACCTGGAAGCAGGAGGGGGCACATCTGAGGGAAGATGAAAGTGCTGGGTCCGCTAGATGGGAACGCAGGCCAGAGGCGGCTGTCTTGTGTCTTTCACAGAAAGGGCGTTTTCTTTCTGTCACCATTCAGACCCCAGAGAGTAGGCCTAACCCCGGACGCTGAGATTAAACTCCAGGGAGTCTGGACAGATGCCCTATGGAGGCAGAAGCTGCCTGGTCCATGGGCGCTGGAAGGAGAACCCCCCGCCTCCCATCTCACCCTGGACATGCATTCAGAATTTGAGAGATGAGGATGGGAGAGTTGCATCTCTGCGGCGGGTGTTGAGAGCCTCTTTTGAGCTGGCTGGGACTGGTGGGAAGTGGGCTGCTGGCATAGGTCCCCGAGGGCTTTGCCGCCTGGCTCCCGATGTCACGATCAGCTAGTTAGCATTCCTTAGCCTGTCTGTGGCAGATGTGGCCCTGGAGTGTGCTGGCTTCCTCACCGGGCTAAGACTGGACACCACCGTCATGATGCGCAGCATCCCTCTGCGGGGCTTTGACCAGGTAACGCCTGTGGGCCCAGCTCCCACCCTATGGCTTTGCTATTTCCAGGGAGCTACAAGTTCTCTTCCCTCCTGCCCTGGCTCAGATGCAGTTTGGGCTGGGAGCGACATATCAGCCTTTAGAAACTGGCCTTTGAGTGGAATGATGGTGTTTGTGAAATATAAAACAGATGCCAGCGTGTGGAAGCAAGGGTTGGCACACAGAGTATGCAGCAGCTCTGAGCACACTGAGCCAGCCTCATGGACCGCATCCATTCCATCAGCAAGCGGAAGGCATGTGTTGGCAGAGGCACTGCCCTGTCTCTCTTGCTGAGTCCCCCAGGCTCTGAGGGGGTGTGCCATTGCACCAAGGGCAGCACCAGGTAGGGGAGCAGGTGGCAGACTGGCGATGCCCTGGGTGGCTACCTCAGGAGACAGCAGCCCCTGACTGAAATGCCAACCACCTGCCACAGGAGGGGAGGGCAATTTGGTGCCTAGGTAGAGTTTGGATGTTGTTGCCTTTTGGAGTCCATGGGGTCACTCAGGGGAGAGAGAGTCGGGAGAGCTGAGAGCAATCTCAGCTGAGCTCTGGGAGAGGCATAGTGGCCAGGTCAGGTGACTGAGGCTGTGCTTCACTAAGAAGGACCGTGGCCCCGTAGCAGGCCTAGGGGCTGTGGACCAGCCCTGTGTCTCAAGAGAATCTAGCAGTTCCCCCTCAGACTGTAAAAGAGACACCCATGCCCATCAGGAGTCCAGAGGGATGCAAGAGGGATAGCCTGCCTACCTGTTCCTGCACCCAAGGTGACAATCCCAGACAGGCAGGCTTCTCATGGTGTGCCAGTCCTTCAGTGAGCTGGCTCTTCTGAGAAGGTGTCAGGAATTTAAACAGTGACTTTTATTTTCAACTGGAAAAAAAAAAAAGCAGAGGTTGGATAGGTCTCTGTGACAAGGCCCCACAGTGACTTGGGCAAATGGGCTCCCAGTCTGTAGCCTGGAGGTACAGAGCCTCCTGGGCGATGAGGGAGACCCTCTGTGCAGATGCCACAGCCCCCAAGCCACGTCCACTCACCCTTGAGTTTCTTGGCAGGGAGTAGGTGTGCTTACCTATACTGTCCCAGCTCCCCAGTGGCAGATTTGCCTAAGGGGGTGCTTCTCTGTTACTGGTTTCAGCAAAGACATTTAAGTAGCATCTAAAGAAGAGTCCAGAGGTCAAGTCCATCCTAATCTAAAGGCCCAGGGTCCTTGGATTTGGAGCTGGGGGTTGGGTGGGAGAAGGGACACCATGTGCTCTCCCGGCTCAGCCCTTTGCTCTGCAGAGAGTAAGGGGACCCAGAGGTGGGTATGGTCTGCTTGGGGCCACAAAGCAGAAGGGGTGGGGACACTGAACCTATCCTTCAGAGACCTTGCTTAACCAGGGCCTCTCTTCTCAGTCATCAGTAGTGACATTCTCACTGCCACCAGGTCCTCACAGTGTGTCCTCTTGTGCTTTACAGCAAATGTCGTCCTTGGTCACAGAGTACATGGCTTCTCAGGGCACCCAGTTCCTGAGGGGTTGCACCCCCTTGAGAGTGAAGAAGCTCCCAGATGGCCAGCTTCAGGTTACCTGGGAGGACCTCAAGTCTGGCAGGGAGGACGTGGCCACCTTCGACACCGTCCTGTGGGCCGTAGGTAAGGGTATATGAGCCGTATGTGCCTGTGAGTGCGTGCGCGAGCCTGACCCTGAGGCTAGTGGCCGCTTCCCCTTCCCTCTGCCTCCAGGGGCTCCTCTCACCCTGCTTTCCGGTGGGTCGGCTGCTACAGAGCTCACCTCACGGACTGTCGTGAAGACTTGTGGGATTGCTTTAGATACTCCCCAGTGGTTGCTTCGAGTTCTGCAGATTATCATGTGCCTTTCTAAGTGATACTTTGCAGATCTAAAGACAGATCTAGTGATGGGGCAGAGGCCTCGGGCCTTTCCTAGCCAGGCATGGGCTGTGTTCTCATCCTTTTGTTCTCTGAAAGGACCAGGGGCAGCTTTTAGTTTGGGCAAAGGCTGGGCAAATGTGGCCATGCAGAACTAGCCCATTGCCAACCTCCTGGGACACACTCCCTCCCAGTCTAGGCCTTCTCTACACCCCTCGGCTGCCCCACTGAGGAGAAGGGCAGAGGGCATGGATGCAAGAAGGAGAGGGGAGACCTTTCCGTGGGGCCTGGGCCAGTCTGAGTCAGAGGAATGGGCTTTGAGGAAAGGCACTCTGGCCTGGAGCTGGATGGGGAGAGCAGGTAGCCCAGAAACCGTGCCACCAGGAGACAGCTCGCAGCTGGGGCACGTCAGAGCTGTGAGCGGGTTCCTTCCACAGAAGGTGATGACGGGTCTTGTTAGTAAGAGCACGTGGAGCACAAGCATGGCATACCTTCTGAGACATCGCGCCGCCTTGATACCTGTGGCTTCTGGGGTTAAAGTGTCGTTTTCCTAAATACCCATCAACTTACATGTTAAAAATAGGAGCAGAGTCTTTCTTATTCTTGGTATTTCCAATTTGAAGGGTTCTTTCTGTCCTGAGCCTGGTCAGTTCTTCCTCTTCTGTGAACCTGGCCTTAGAATCTGTGTGGCTAACAGAATTGTCATCAGGCTCCACGACAATGAAGCACATAGTTACTGAGCAGTCAGAGGGGCTGGCACTCGGAGGGGCTGTCCTATTAGTGTTTGTCAAGACCTGGTCTCCAGGTCTCAGGGCCCCCTGAGGTGGGACTTTCAGGAGGAGCAGGGCTGCATCACAGTGCAATGTACTTCTGGGGATCCATTTTTTCCTGAGTTGCTCAGAATGATTGGAAATCAGAAGGTAAACTAAACTCTGGAGGAGTCAGAGCTCTTCACTTTTGAGCAGTCAACATAAGCAAATTTGAGGAACAAGGGAAATCTGAAATGCCTGGTCTGGAGTGATTTTAGTGCCTCTTGACCAATTCAATAAATCACCAAAGGAAGTATTCTCGATCAAAGCGTAAAAGTAAATTTTAAGTAGGTTTATCCTGATGAATACTGAAAGAGTGTATAACTGTTCAGACCCAGAAATGTAAATTGACGTTTGATATCTTAAACTCCATTCTAAACAGGGAACTGGCATGTTCCTCCCCTCCCATCTGCAGCCCAGCCTTCCTCCTCCACCCCCGATGTTTCTCTGTGCCCCTCAAGCATACATGACCCTGGTCGTGGCCTGCACCCAAAGCTATCGGCTGAAACCATGCTGACGGCAGCAGCATGGCGAGAGCCTCTGCTCTCAGAAAGCCTCCGGGTCCCTCAACTTCCTGACAGGCCTGGTGGGCAACAAGCAGTGCCCTGGGCGCACAGGCCTTCCCTCCTTTACTGGGTGTCCATTTTATTTTTTGTATTTTCAAAAAGAGCATCCCCAGACAGTCTGCCCGGCGTGATTGATGCCGGGGGTGGAAGCTTTTCATAGTCCTTGGCCTTTGACCTTGCTTCCCGAGGCGGCGCTGCGGTGGCGGCGGTTTCTGGCACGCCTCTGGGGCTGCACGGGCTTGTGCTGACTTTGCTGCATGCTCCCGGGCCAGGTTTTGTAAACATCAGGAGCCACTTCCCAGTTTAACAACTGGGAATGTTTTCTGCTGATTTACCCCATAAGCCTTTAACCAAGCATTATTTCTGCTTGCAATAAGGGATGATCCAATCCAGGATGTTAAAATAAAATGCCCCGAGGGCCACATGGCTGGTGCAACGGAGAGCTCTTGGACTGGACATCCTGCCCCAGAGTGAGCTGAGCCTTGACATGAATCAAAAACAAGAGGGAAGAATACCCCTTATGCTCCACGGACATATGCCGAAGGCTGCGAGACTCTCCCATGAGGCTAAGCTCCTGCCTGGACCAGCTGCTCATGTACCTCCTGCCTGGGCCGCAGCCGGAGAGGACAGTGGACATAGGGTTGGCTGAGTTAGCCCTGCAGTCTGGAAGCCCAGGGAGAACTCCCGAGCCTGTTCCTTGGTGCAGCCTTGATCTCCGTGTGGTGGATTAAACACATTAGCAGTTAAAGCAGTTAATTGCTGTGCAGGGGGCCCACTCATTGTTTGTCTCTGAATCACCCACCCACACCAGGTGTCTCAGATAATAGACTGGGAACTCGCAGCGAGGAGGATTTCCTGTCTGCAGATGTGCCGATTACAGTGCTGAGTGAAGACAGTCAGCCTGTGCTGCCGCGGGCTCGAATTCACCCTGCACAGTTAACCAGTTGTGGCCTGAATCCCTGGCTGTCTAGGGGAGCTGGGAGCAAGACAGGCGTCATGGAGTGGACACCTTTGAGCGGAAATGCTTCTAGGCTGGAGGTTGAATTTAGCTTAGATGTTGTTTTAAAGCACAGAAGGAGGTCATCTGGATTGCAGCCTGGAAAACCAGGAGCTGAAACTGTCCGCTTGCCCTCAGCATCTCCAGCTTCTGGGGAAGGTTCTCTGTTTCTCACTCATGGGAAGGACAGAGGCTCTCGTACCTCCATCCTGGGGCCATGGGAGTCCTGCCCACTGTTGGGAGAGCTCAGATGGCCATGTTCGCAGTGTCCGTAGTGCTGGGAGGACTATTCCAGAACTGCCTCTGGAGCCCCCTTCGTCTGCTGAGTGAGACCCTGGGTAATCAGCCACTGTAGCCGTTTCCTTTCCTCAGGCTTTATCTCAGCAGAAGAGCTGTTATAGTTCCCCTGCGTGTACCACCAAGGTTAGGTCATTTCTGAGCTTCTAAGATGGTGTAAAAGAGGCAGCAGGCCCTGGCTTTCCAGCTTCTATCCAACTGTCATACTGAGGCCCCCACCGTGAGCCTCTCTGAGTGCAAGCTCCCCTACACAGCATGTGTGGATGGAACATAGCCAGGGACACAGGTGGTGTCTGGGGAGCCCGTGATGGGGGCCCACCATGCCTAGAGAGGGGAACACATCTGCCAGTATGGGCTGCAGCCTGGGGCTCCTCTCTTTCTCTGCCCCAGGGACTATGCACTATGGTGTACATGGTAGCTGTCCTCAATCAACTGTGTTCATCTGATGGCTCCCCCATACCACAGACACGGCCCACACAAATCCCTGAGGAATTTTCCCCACCGGTGCCAGGCAGCAGGAGAGGGGGCAGGAAACAAAACAGAACCAAGCCCCTGAGGCTGGGGATTTGTGGGTGAAATTGCTCTGAGTCCAGCAAGAAGGAAGAGGCAGTCCAGGGTTCCAGCTCTTCCCGAAGGCCATGGGTTTTGAGGAGGAGCTGATAGGCTGACCTGGTTGGGAGAAGTCCAAGTCCAAGGCCACCAAGCCTTTTCTCTGAGACCACATCTTGGGCTATGGCTATAGGAAAGCATGTGTGGTGTATTCTTCTTGATGTGGACTCTACAGTGGCCTGGCAGTGACAGGTTACATACAGAAGACTACTTCATAACAGACACCTCAACTCACCCAGTGCCCCCCTCTTCCCTGCTTTCAAGGTGGAGCAGTAGGCCTTGAAGCATGCCCTGCTCTGCTGCTGATAGTCTAATGCCTTTTTATTTTAGGGCAGATGTAGAGTTGGTAATTACTGATATCAGGAGAGCCAAATCTGCTTGTGAATGTGGTTTTTTTGGAGGGAAGAAGATATTTATGGAACTCGTGCTGGTAGGCACCTCCCACAGGCCCAGGGAAGTGGCCACGGCCTTCCCCACCACACCGTATGGCTCCCAGGCAGTGCGCCACTGCTCCTGAAGCAGCACCATTGGCTCAGGGACCTTCGTTGCCCTCAGCCCTGGCTGGCAGAGATGGTAATCCATCACAGAAGCCGAGAGGGCAGCGGGAGAACAGTGCCCCGTGCTCCCAGACTGGCCTCACGCCTTCAGCTGGGAGTCCCCAATACAGCCAGGGTGGAGAAGTGCCGGGCCTTCAAGCCAGCTCCTTCCTGTGTCCAGGGTGCCTTGCCCCCTTCACCCGCCGCCCCCATAGCTACCAGACCCAGCTGGCCTGCCTCACTGCTCACAAGCATCGGGTAGGGTCTGTTTTACCACATCAAATTCAGGATTTATGGTTAGAACTTAGTGGAAACCAATTAGGAAAAAGGAAAAAAATGACCCTAGTGACAGCTCTTTTAGAGATAAATGTGTGTGTGTATATATATATATATATTAATGTGTGCCATCTAAATTCTGCAAGTGCCACTTGGAGCAGCCATCCAGTGCGGGAAATTATATCTATAGTGGTTAAAACGATAATTGCCACCATAGAGCATGTTCCTTCCTGGGGGCTCCTATGGACGAGGCTGTAGCTGGGCCTGAGCCAGACGTTATACTATGAAGTCAAGGGTTTTAGGAGTGAGCGTGGCTTATCTTATGTTGGTGCTTGCACACAAGCTTGAATAGAAAAGTCCCCAAGGCTTAAGTTTGCCCCAGTTGTCCAAAGAGCCCTCCTAAGAGACTCCCTCAGGATGGCCTGGGGGGCACTGGTACCGGGTGCTGGTGGTCACAGAGAGCAGCCCACCTCAAGTTATGCTAAGGTCCAGGGGCTCACTCATTCATTCAGCCCTGCCTGGGACTTTATATTGAGGCCAGCAGGATAGGTGCTCTCCCCTGTCCCCAGGGGCCTTGCAGGTAATGATTGGGCCTGAGCCTCACTGAGAAGGGGCTGGTTGAGAAAATAAAAGAAGCCTTTTGCTGTTACTATCATTTTCCTTTAAGTATCAGAGATGACAAGAGACATATAATACGCTTTTGAAAAGTAGGCGTCCGAGAATCTGACTGGAGGTTCTGAAGGTGTGAGTTGCCTTTTCAGCCTGGTCCAAGGTGCTGCACAGGTCTGACCCGGTGGGAGGGGCCCCTCAGGAGGGTCGCCCAGGGTGGGCCCTCTATGAACTGTGTGTGAAGCTGCTGCTGGGCCCTCGCCCACGCAGCCCAGCCAGCCTCCCAGACCCCCGACCTCCCAGCACCGAGCTTCCAGCTGCTTCCTTTATATCCTCATTGCGTCTGATTACAGCCCCTCATTCACCCTGTCATACTCCTCCTGGCACTTAAATCTTACCTCGTTACACGGATTGCTCTTCACTCATCAGAACATGTGCTCCAGGCAGGCGTGAAATTGGAGGGAATGCCTGTCTTCCCAGAACAGATGAAAGAGGCACGTGAAACTGCAAGGGCCTGGTTGTCTGTGTCCCTGTGTCCAGCAGAGCAGGTAGCGGTGGCCACCAGCCACCATCTGGGGGGTTTTAATCTTCAGCTCTTTCTAGCTGGCAGGGTGAGCATGGTGGCCAGTGAGGAGCAGCATCTGGTGGGACTCCCAGTGCCATCAAAGGAGGCTAGCCTGGTCCAGCTGTGCTGAGAGCAATTGGGCTAAATGCTAATTCTGCCACCACTTCAGGGCCCTGGGAGTCCTGGGTGGTGGGCGCTGGGAAAGAGAGACTGTTTCACCTCAGAGACGTGAGGGGTTGCATGGTCCCCCAGAGGGACTCTGGCCTGGGCCTGGTGAAGGAGGCAGCTCCAAGGACAGAGGCATGTGATCCCATTACATATTTATGGAAATATAGCCTCAGGAGGAAGGAGAACATCTATATCTGGATTTTAATGTCCTCCTACGGTAACAATGGCAGAGCGTCAGGCATGTATTCCAAAAAAAGCTCTTACAACGCAAGAAAGTCATGAAAATGTCTATAAGTGAATGAGAAAATGCAGGAACTGACAATGAGGAAACACAGTTAACCAGCACGTGGCCAAAATAGTTCATTTTACTAGTAATCAAAGGCCAGCACTGAGAGAGCACTGAGCATCCTCCCATCCTCGGAGCAGAGGAGCAGAGCCTAAGAAGGAGCCATGGGGGTACTGAGGAAACCCCGCCTGGCCAGTGATCCTCCTCTGAGGACCTGCCACAAGGAGCTGAACTGACAACTGGACACACTTTCATCTCCGTCCGTGTGGTGTCCAAGGGAGCAGAGACAGGGGAGCCTCCGTAAGTCCCATGTCTTTCAACGGCATTTGGTGGGCTCAAGCAGGGTGCCAAGAGCCGAAGGGAGAGAGAGTCCTTGGGGAGTGGAGTGGGCGGCCTGCTGTGCTGGGGCGGGGAAGTGGCATGTAGGTGATGCAGTGGGGGCTCCCTCTTTCCTTAAATCGCCGAGGAGTGTTACCTTTAGTTAAGAGGGAAATGGTTAAGGAGATAACTTTGTACACTTGCTTGCATCTTGCTTCGTGCCATTTATGTTGGCCTGGGCCTGGCCTGAGCATCGTCCTTGTGGCAGAGCTGCCCTGCCTGTGTGAATGGCCACTGGGTTCCACTGTGGCACCCATTCTTCCTCGCTGTCCTCTGGGGCTCCAGGCTTGAGTTGAGTGGGAGCCCACACTATCTGACTGAGCCCTGTTATCCGTGGGGAGGCGTGACCCTGCTCTGAGCGTGAGGGAACAGAACTCAGGAGGGTCATGGGGCATGTCCCTCCTCCATGACCACCACCTAGGTGGTTTGCTCAGTGAGGCCCATGGTGGGCGCTCAGGGCCCAGAGTCCTGGCTGTGGCCCTGTGGGGCTGGGGGAGCCTGCCAAAGCTTTGGGGTATGGCCCCACTGTATGGGGTGCCTGGGTGGATCTGGGGCCCCTGTCCACCCCAGACCTCACCTGGCACGTGCCTGCTGGCACAGTTCCAAACCCCGATGTGCTACGGCGCCCCTTTTTAGAGCTGTCTTTGGCTGCCTGGTGTGGCATCCTTCTCCCTTCACTGTTCATTCTGGAAGCATGCAGGCATCTTCTTTGCTACACTGTTTAACCCCTCTACTCACCCACTTCCAGCCAGCCATCCATTTGATTTATATCAGTGGCCTGACTTACAAGTTCCCATGTGCATTCCAAGTTTATGAACATAGCATGTCCTAAAAGATTCTGGCTTCAGAATGGTCTATGGAAGTCACCTAATTCATGCATTTGTTATTATCTCCTGTTACTTTTATGTTTACCCTTATAGTAGTCCTTCCTTTACTTTCTACTCTTTCAGTTACCCATGGTCATCTGTGGTCCAAAAATATTAATTGGGAAATTCCAGAAATAATGCATACGTTTTAAATTGCGTGCCATTCTGAGTAGTATGATGAAATCTCACACAATGCTACTTCAACCTGCGCAGGACGTGAGTCATCCCTTTGTCCAGCATCTTCACACGGTGTATGCTTCCCACCCGTTAGACACTTAGCAGCTTTCTTGGTTATCAGATCAACTCTTGTGGTATCGCAGTGCTTGTGTTCAGATTACCCTTACTTTACTTAATAGTAACCCCAAAGCACAAGAGTAGACATGCTGATAATTCGGATATATCAAAGAGAAGCTGTAAAGTGTTTATTTCTTTTAAGTGAAAAGGTATGTACGTATAGGAAAAATCATACTATGTATAGGAGTCGGTACCATCCACGGTTTTAGGCATCCACTGTGGGTCTTGGATAAGGAGGAACTGCTTTATTTTCCTCAGGATCTCGGATGTGGTTTCGCTGGCATCTGCAAGGTGTATAGTTACCATGGTTACCACAAGGTGCATGAGGAAATGCTCTTAGCCTCCTGTGACTGGCCAGGCAGGAGTACAGAGGAGAGGTCAAGTACGCATGGTCTGCATCCGAACAGGTTGGTCTTGAGCCACTGGTTTTGCCCTTGAGCACTCTAGCCCCAGCCCAGAGTGCTTAGCAAATGGACCTGGTGAGCTGCTATACGCAATGCTCCCCAAAACCGGGGGCCTAGGGAGGCACTAGAAGGCTGAGCTATGAGCCTCCTGCCCATAGGGACCTTTGGTGCACCTAGCAGACCTTTTCTAGTCCTGCTTGTGGGGCCCAGCTCCTTTCTTGCTGAGGCATAGTATGTTCCAGTCCCTTCCCAAAGTCACGTGGGCCTTCAGGAATCAGACCCAGGACCCTAGGCCACTTCATCCAGGGAAGGACATGGGCCAGGTGGCACATCCCATTCTGCACACTCTCAGGTCTCCATTCATACAACTCCAGTGCTGACATTGATACTGTCAGAAGGCACAGACCTTGGAGCCTCGGGGTCGCCCATGTCTGGTCTGATCAGCAATGGGTGCCAGCCTGCCTGGCACCCGATTCCTGTGGCCAAGCAGAATAAAGAGGCTGGAGCCGGCTCCCCATGAACTTGAGAAGCACGGCTTAGCCAAGTCTCTGTTTTGACTTCCCACTCCAGGAGAGCAGCTGGAGATGAGGTTTCCCTTTCATGGGGCTTGGTCTTCCAGATGTTCGGATTGGCACCACCCGCTATCTGACCTCTTGTGTGTCTGAGCCGCCACGAGCTGTGGGAACTAAGCCTTTGAAAACATTCATCTTTGCCGTCAAGGGATCACTCTGCGTCTCTGGAGTCCCTGAGGGGCTGCCTGCTGCCTTCCTAGAGTCGGGCAGGAAGAGCTGCCTTTGCCACTCCTTAGCTCAGCAAGGCCACATCTTCTGAATTACAGAGAAAGGGAACTCTGCTGGCATCTCAGCTGTGACAAGACCCAAGGCTGTAAGCACATGGAACCCGGCAGAGGCAGCTGGGCTTATACCCCTGGGGACTGTGTTCCTTCATTCCTCCTGGCCTTTGCACCCAAGAGCAGATTTAGCTGAGCCGAGTACACCAAGGGTGGACGTGGTGTGTTCTGCCCCTTGGCCCAGGTCCTCTCTCAGTTTTGAGGGGTCTGAAAGCTGGGACTGTCTCCTGGGCAAGCACCACAGGTACATGGGAGATGGGTTGCTGAGGGCTTGTAGCATGGAGCTGCCACAAGGCCTGGCTTCTAGCCCCTACTTGCTTGGTGCCTGTGCTGGCTTTACAGAGAGGGCATTGTGGGACTTGTCCTGAGACCCTGAGCAGGGCATGAGTTCATGCATTCTCACTGCCTGCTCCAGGTCAGCTCCCTTCTGTGTGGCACCTCAAGGACATTCCCTGCCAGACTCTGGGTACACAAGCCCACAGCCTATCCACATAAATAGTCCAGTGGCAGGATCGAAGTGTAATTCACCATGAAGTGCTCTTGTGCCCCTAGTATGAGCCTGCAGGAAGAGCATGGTATGATTGTTGGGGAGCCCTAAGGCTATGGAGAGAGTGGGAGGGAAGGCATCCCACCCCAGAAAGGACCACATGGGAACTCATGAAGCTTTTGGCTCACCTGGGGCCCAGAGGCAGTCTCCCCGGAGACTGAGACACCCCTAGCTAGGAAACACATACACAAGACAGGACCTACAGCTTTTGTGAGGGGCCTTGGGGGCCTGGATTGTATATGTCCTCTGTCTTCCCCTTGGGGCATGACGCCTCTAGTAGCTGCACAGCCCTGTCGTGCTGTGTCTGTAGCTACTCTGCCATGTCCACGAGGCACCCAGGCCTGGAGTGGGCTGGCCCCTTCAGTAGGGAAGGGTTTAGAGATCACAGGCTGGATGCACATTGCTCTTGGGTCATCATTGCTTCTAGACCTTTCCATGGTCAGAGTCAGGAACTTTGTATTTAAAAAAAAGAGAAATCATGAATTTCCAATTCAAATTTAACATTATAGGGTTTTAACTGTCTTTGAATGACACATAAGGTGTGTTTGCAGCTTTATTTATTGTTAGGGCATAACCTTCTGAGGATGTTCGGTTAAAACGTGGCTTCCTGCAGGCTTTTGGATGAATTATCTTTCTATTGCTCTATTACCAGCTTCATAAACAGACTCCTTTGTTTCAAGTTGTTCACAGGACACTTTTTACTTAATTTTTATTTTTTGAATATAGAAATTATGTATATGATTAAGAAAAGAAAATTGTCTCACAGGATGTGTTTAGAGTCCTGTTTCCATCTCTGTCCCCTCCCCCATTTCCTTCCTTTCTGTAGCTCATTATTTCTACTCGTCCTGTTTCATCCTTTCATTGATTCTTCGTGTGAATGTAGAGGGGGGTGTGTGTGTGTGTACGTGTGTGTGTGTACGTGTGTGTGTGTGCACGCATGCACATGTATGTGTTTGAGGCCTGGGGAGGCCAGGAGCCCCTGGACGATGTTTGTGTTTGATGTTTCACCAATGTCTAAGTGGACATTCTGAGAAGTGTTTTAAATAAACCACGGGATCTTGGTCAAAACTGCTAAAGAAAACCTTCCAGCTTTGCTCTATTTTTTTCAGGTCGGGTTCCAGAAACCAGAGGTCTGAATTTGGAGAAGGTTGGAGTAAATACCAACCCCGACAGTCAGAAGATTCTGGTTGATGCCCGGGAAGCCACCTCTGTCCCCCATATTTATGCCATTGGAGATGCAGCAGAGGTACAGCCACCCACCCCGGCCACCGCCCCAACTGGGTTTCAGGGACACACATGGCTCACAGAGACTCTGGGCCAGGCCCCAGGTGGTATTAGATTTGAGTTCTGGCAAGAATTAGACATCTGTCTCTGTTCTCTCTAATGCTCTTCCTTTCTGTGGAGGGCAGGTGGGAAGGCTCAAAAAATGGCTGAGAGCACCCTTCACAAATTCCTGCGTGAATCTTCTCTGTGTGAGCCTCAGGATGGTTCTGTTCACACACACCACAGTGTGGGCCTCGACCTTCCCTCAGGTGGGCTGGAGATGCACAGCTCTAGAAATGCTGCTGCTGGGCACAACCTTGGGGCCATGCTGGCCCCACAACACCAGGCTTGACCTCCTCATCTGAGTCTACCCTCTGAGCTGTGGGTGGGTCAAGACTTTCCCTGGGCTGTCCCAGTCCCACTCAGAGCCTGCCTGTTCCCTCCCCTGGAAGGCATGGCACGCACCACCCTGTGAAGCCCTGTCTCCCTTCTAGGGAGTATAAAGTCAGCACCCTTCCTTCACGAGCCTCCAGCAAGACCTGCCGCTGGTCAGTTTTGGGCCCCCTGTGCCCCAAAACCTCAGGAGCAGTTGGCCTATCCTGCATCTGCACGTCCTGAGGAAGGTGGATCAGGAGGGTCCCTGGTCAGAGGGCTCTAGGAGGGGCACCAGGCCTCCAGACGCCAGCAGCCCTCTTGGCTATGAGAGCTGACAACATCATCAGTGATCCGTTCAGTTTCGTGGGGCTGCTGTCACGAACAACCTCAGGTTGAGTGTCAGCGGGGCTGTGCTCCCTCGGAAACCTCTAGGGAGAGGACCGCTCCTTGCCTTTTCTAGCTTCCGGTGGCCCCAGACAGTCCAGGCGTGGCGCGGCAGCACTGCAGTCTCTGCCCCGTCTTCACGGGGCCGTCTCCCCACGTGTCTAGGCGTCCTTGTTTGTCTCTTACCAGGACCCTCTCACTGGAGTCAGGGCCCACCCTAATCCAGCACGACTTCGTCTCCATCCTTACCTCGATCAGATCTGCCAAAGACTGTTCTATCCAAATAAGGTCACATTCTCAGGTTTCAGGCTGAGGCAAATTTGGGTGGGATGCTGTTAAATAAACCACGGTCGGTTAGTTTACATTCATTCATCATGTACTGACTGAGTGCCCACGCACTTTTCTGGGTTCTGGGGCTGCTACAGGAACAGATAAAAGTCCCAGGTGACAAAAGTCATAAAGGTGACGTTCTGGTGGGGGTCACAAATGACAGATAAGTAAGTAAACTATTTCAGATTCCAAAGATGCTTAATGCCAGGAGTCTGGAGAGACCTGAGGGCGGGCGGGAATGGTGAGGGGCCCCAGGGCTGGAGCAGAGCTAGAAAGGGCATGCGGGGGCTTGGCAAGGATATTCGTGCCCACATGCACCCCAGAACCCACGCTGAGAAATGCCTGAAGGTAGAGGGGTTGGTATCTAAGGTGAGAGCATTCCTAGGTGAGTCATCCTGGAGCCAAAGGGAGCACAGGTAGCAGTTGTCACAGATGCTGTGGGACCATCCTTCCCTCAGCGTCACCTTCCAGCCTCTGCTGCAGTCATGATGTTTGGGGGCTTCAGGAGAGCTTGGACACATGGAGACAGGCCAGGGTAGGGATGCATGCAAGGGTGGGACCTACCCTTTGTTCCTGAAGGGCCAGTTGCACATCTGGTATGGGTCTGTCTTGCCAGATACCTGAACCCCATGCAGACTCTTCCTGCTAGGGCAACATGGTCCCTGGTGTCCCCAGTGTACCAGAGGGATCACCCACCAGCTATGGCCAATGCTCAGAAGTGAACCAAGTGGCTGCTGCTTGAGCCTCTCAGACCCCCTGGGAACCCAGGCTCATAAAAGGGTCTGTGTCACCAAGCAGAGGTGAAACTCAGGGACAGCTTGGCTGGAGCATGTGGACAGAGCACTGGCCAGTTGTCCCGCTAGGTCATCTTTGACCATCTGATTGGCCTGTTGCTGCGGACAGAAGTGAGTGGCTTTACATGTCTGGACTGTCCCATGGATCTGGTCCGCCATATCCTGGAAGCACAGTTAGTTGCTCAGCGTGCTCTGTGGTGGCCTGGACATGGCATTCTCTGATAGTGTCCTTCTGTGTTCATCCTGTGAGCTGAGCCCTAAGATAGCACCGTGGTCTTGGGAGAGGGTGCTGTTCACATCGCAGATGTGCTCTCTGTGCACCTGGGAAGCCAGCCGCGTGAGCTGGAGTTCCGTCAACTGCAGGAGAAGCCTTTCCAGGTCTAGGGTGACACATGCTCCTGTGTGGTGGGCCACACCCCAAAGCTCCCCAGTTTCGTGCCAATACAGCAGAAACCATAATACTTCAGACCATGTTACTAGAAACATATGGTACATACAAAGGCATAATTACTCAAACATTAAATCTGCTGACTTGGAAAGGTCATTTTGAACAGAATCAATGCCCCAGTGGTCCTCGGGCGGCCATTGTTTAGTGTGATATTGTACGTGTGCGCCTGGAGGTTTCCGTACCCAGCCGGGCTCGGTGGAATGCGCAGCCTGCTTTCCCGAGTTATCTCTGTGGATCTCCATTCATTTCTGGAATGTCAAACAACATCTGCATTTCCTGCTGCTGCAGAGGTGATTGCAGCCGGTCCCAGGCCAGCGCGTGCAGGAACACTGGGGGCTCTGCCCCACCTGCCCCCTCCCCAGCAGGACACACGGAGGGCTCCCAGCGGAGCCGCGTTCTGATTTGGGATTTGTAAGGGGCTGTGATGTGCAAGGCGAGCTGCATGTCAGGAGCACACGGAATGCTTCCAGGGCCCGTTTTAGCCTGAATCCCAGTAAATGGGAACAGTTGAACGGTAACGGGATCTCTTTTTGAGCGTTGTTGTGGGGGCAGCTCTCCAAGGTCACCAACAAGAAGGGGTTCGGAGAGAGCACTACAAGTGAGCCTGGGAACTATGGTGGTCTCATTAGCAGCTCACCTCTCTGCCAGCGAAGGGGGTCAGCACCACAGATGTCTCCCAGAGCAGGACAGAGGGAGCAAAGAGAGAGCCAGCAGACCCGCCGAGGGCCCTGGGTGCTGCTGCTTCACCACAGAGGCCCCACATCAGACAGGATTCGGGAGTTTCCGAAAGGGGTCCACTTCACTAGGAACGTGATGGGTGGTGGCGGGGACACTACACAGACTCCCTTAGATCCCTGCCGAACTAACCCCATGCTGCTCCTTCCTCCATCAGGGCCGGCCTGAGCTGACGCCCACAGCCATCATGGCAGGGAGGCTCCTGGCCCAGCGGCTCTGCGGCCAGACCTCAGACCTGATGGACTACAGCAATGTGAGTGTTTGCTGCTTTTTGCAAGGCCAAGTTCAGCCTGGAGAAGGCTGCAGCTCGTCCTATGGAGTGTGTGTGGGTGTGTGTGTGCGCACACCCATGTGTATGTGCATGTCTGTGCACATAGGTATATATGTGCACATCTGCATGTGTGTGGGGGTGTGTGTGCACATCGTGCATGTGTGTGCGTGTTGTGTGCATGTCTGTATGTGTATTTGAGTGAGTGTGCACATCTTTGCATGTACGCGTGGGTGTATGTATGTGTGCACGCACACGTGTGAGGTTTAGCTCTGTGGCTGCGCCCCAGAAACGAGTGAGTAAGTCCACCTGCTGTCTTGTGGCTTGCCAACCAGCATATCTGAGGACTTGGCCCCAGTGGGAATTTTCAGTCTTGGGCCCCCAGGGGTGTTCCTGACTCAACTTGCTTTTCAGGTCCCCACGACAGTCTTCACTCCACTGGAATATGGCTGTGTGGGGCTGTCAGAGGAGGAGGCTGTGGCACGCCATGGAGAGGAGCATGTGGAGGTAAATCAGGGCCCTGAGGAGAAGAGGCTGCCACAACATGCCACCTGTGTGCTGCTCATGCCCCGTGGCACCCCCCCCCTCCCAACAGAGGCCCAGCAGGGAGCGGGAGTCTTGGCTTCCCTGCTTCCCAGGGCCTGCAGCTTGTCAGGGCAGGAGCAGGCAGGGGATGGAGACCCAGAACTGTGGTGGGATGGGACGTGAGTGGGAGTGATGGAGGGTCCTTGAAACTAGGGAGGCTTTGGGATGTGGCCCACCTCACAGGTGCACGTGCATCACTAGACCCGGAAAAGCTTCTCCTGCCCTGAACTTCTGCTCCTTTGTCACGGGCCTCCTGCTCCAGCCTGGCCCCACCCCCAGGTTCCTCACCTTCCCACAATTCCCTGAAGTCTCAACTCCCATCCCTACCCTAGCCCCATGCCAGCCCCTGCCTCTACTCCCTTTTAGAGATCCTCCCAGGCCCCGAAGGCACTGACAGCTCAGACTTGGGCACTCACCCTGGAGGCAGGGGGTTTCTATCAGACAAGGCTGTTTTTGGGGTCTGCTCCAGCAGGCTGGCTGTGGCCTGGGGGTGGCCACAAAGATGCTCCAGGTGGCCTAGTAGGGTGCAAGGAGGCTTTGGATGCTGGAAACCTTCAGTGTGGCTTCCTCTTGCTGCTGCAGTGGCTTGCAGACATACTGGTTAGAAACCAGACTCCATGTGGCCGCCACAGAAGGGCCTAGTGTCCTTTGGGAATGAGTCACTAGACTTCAGGGCCTGCCCCTTGCCCCAGCGCCCTGGTCCCCTCCATCAACAGGCCAGGCCTGACAGGCCGGCCTTCCCCCCAGCACTTTATTTGCTATTTTTGTTTGATTCATCACAAGTACACTGGGACATATGTTCATGGCATTTTATAATGTTGTTTTATGTTTCACAATGTTGAATGGCCAAATACTCTTTGTTTGTTTTCTTTTCAATTCTGTCTTAGTTAGAACAATATTCTCTGAAGCGCCATTAATTAATAATGGCTGTGTAGCACATGTGAGGCCCCTGCTCATTTTTTACTCAGCCTCAGCCCCGAACGTGCTGTCGAGCCCTTCTTGGGTGCTGAAAGCCTTTGTCCAAGAGCTCCGGTGTGGGCTGAGGGCTGCCCCATGCCTGCCCCCTCTTCCCTGCTCAAGCGAGGGCCAAGCAAGCACCAGGGTGCCTGAGGGGAGGCCAGATGGCCGCCTGCTAACCCACTCCCACCCCC
The DNA here is from genome assembly GCA_003508835.1 of Eonycteris spelaea. Classification (NCBI taxonomy): domain Eukaryota; kingdom Metazoa; phylum Chordata; class Mammalia; order Chiroptera; family Pteropodidae; genus Eonycteris; species Eonycteris spelaea. Next base: position 551,571 of record PUFA01000339.1, read on the forward strand.
ATGCTGCTGAGGCTGCCCTGTCCACTCTGCAGCATCTACCCGGTCTGTGCTTCAGGGAGGTGCCCATACCCTGGGCTGAGCCTTGTGCTCTGTGACAAGTCTCGGCAGACGGCGCTTGGCCACCCTGGCACCTGCTCTGCTGCTGCGGTTCGTGGGGAGCTCAGACTGGGTGGGAGGGTTTCTGTCCTGCAGACAGTGTGGCTCTGCCCCACAGGCTGCCTGTGTGTGGGAGAGAGGGGTGCTCTCCGTGGCCAAGTAAGCCATGTCCTGGCCCCAGACCACAACCTGTGGGCCAAGTGGGAGGTTCTGGGGCCCCGCTATACCCACATAGCATGTTGGGCCTAGAAAATGCCCACAGGGGTTGATTTGCCGCAGCTGCTGACTCTAGAAATTGGCATCTTTTCACTCAGGTTTATCATGCCTATTATAAACCGCTGGAGTACACAGTGGCTGAACGGGATGCGTCCCAGTGTTACATAAAGGTGAGTGTCCTCATGGGCCTGGGCCGGGGCATGCCAGGAAGTGAGAAGGAGGGAAGGAGCTGGGCCTGGGGTTGGGGGGCCCCACACAGTCACGCACGCCCCAGAGGCTGGGCTGTGTGCAGCCTCGGGGTCCCACCTCCAGCCAGGCAGCAGCTGACAATGTGGCTTTCAGATGGTGTGCCTGCGGGAACCCCCACAGCTGGTGCTGGGCCTGCACTTCCTCGGCCCCCACGCTGGCGAAGTTACTCAGGGATTTGCTCTGGGGATCAAGTAAGTCCAGAGGAATGTCGGCCGTTACGCGATGCTCGATCGGATCGGAGTCCCCCTCCCTGTTGGCGGCTCCGCAGTGCAGCGGTCACCGCTTTGCGCTGCTTTTATGCAGTGTCCGTGTTGTCGGCTGTGTCTGCGCGGATGGGGCAGGTCCAGCCAGACGAAAGGCAGCTTTCTTCTCCAGCCAAACACCGTGAAGCCAGACGCACCGAGTGTCTGTCTATGGCCAGGGCCAGCTGGAGAGCCAGGGAGAGCCTCGTGTCCCTGGCCGGCCCTGGAGGGTATCGCCGTTTGGTTCTTTTCTGCTCAGGATGAGCAGCAGTGGAACCCTTGTTTACGGGGCCCGGCACCCAGGTAGCCGCAAGCAAGGTCTCAGCTTAGAGTGTGCTGTGAGAACTGCCCCTGGGGTGGGTGTTAGTCTACTGGAGCTCCAGCCATGGCCTGTGTCTTGGGCACAGGCTGTGTGCATTACCAGGCTCAGGGATGCCTGGAGCCTTTGTTGATGGCGGCTCGGGTGGGAATGGGTCTTCCAGAGCAGTGAGGAGGTTGGGCAGCTGGGTGTGGGGCGTCAGAGGCAGGAGGGCTGAGAGAAGCAGAGATGAGGGCAGGGAGGACCTAAACTCATAGAGGAGGATGCACGGGCCGCCTAGATCCCCATGTGTGCTTGGGGTGTGTGGGTGTGGCTGAGAGCCTTGGCAGTGACGGAGGTGGGAGGTCTGAGGACAGGGTGGGGGCACAGAAATGATACACAGAAAGGCTGAGGGAGGATCCACAAAGGCCAAGGGTCTAGTCCAGATATCCTGGGGCACCCCAGCCTCCCATACGGTTAGCTTGGGCCCTCAGATGGCGGCTCCCCTGTCACAGAGAAGGAAGCCTCTGGCCCTCTCATTCCCCTCCTAGCCCTTCAAACACACATTAAGGCAATCACTGTGTCGTGGGGTCAGGTTCCCCCCAGAGGGGAGGGGAGGGGAGATCAGCCTCAGAGGAGAGGGGAGCAGGCAGGGCTGGGCCCAGGGCTAGAGTCACATCCTTGGAACATGTGTCTATGGTTCCCGATCATGGGATTCACGCTGCACCCCATTCAGTCCAGAGTGATCATTGGAAGGGAACTCCTGAGCCTGGTACCAGCTCTGCTGAGTCCAAATTGAGCCAATCAGGGATTGGCAGTCCACCCTGGGCACAAGAAGAGCAGCTGAGCGTGACCCCTGGGGTCGGCCCACTGACCTGTGTGTGAGTGCTGGCAGGCCGGACTGGCCACGGCACCACAGCCCATGTCTGGGGCCACTGGGACAGGGAGGGCCATGGCTCTCCCACAGAGCCATCTCCATGTACTCTGGCATGCCGATACTTTGTCAGGATGGACACTCAGCTTCGGGAACAATTTCCGGAGAGATTAACATGTGGCTGCCTTTTTTTACCATGCAACTGCAAAGAGCTGATGTCTTTAATATGCAAAAAGCTCTGGAAATCAACAGTAATAATTAGAGGAGAAATCTGATAGAAGGAGAACATGAATAGGCAATTCACAGGAAAAGAAAAGAAAAATAAGGAGAAAGCTACTGTGCCTCGTTTGGAATTTTAAAATGTAATCGAGAAGCAAGAAACCCTTTTGGTTGGCGAAGGGGTCCAGCAGTGACCGTGTTCCAGTGTCCGCGCAGTGGAGACACTGAAGGTTTGAGTAACTCAGCGGAGTGATGTGAATGATGTTTCAATCACAGTCAGGAGCCACCCTTGAGGGTGTCCTGTCCGCATTTGAAACGCGCACACTGGTCGTTCATGGCGGGGATCTTCCCACTACGTAGGTACTTCAGCACGCTGGTACACAAGTAAGAAGAGCTGCTTGTTGCAGCCTTGTCTGCAAATGACGGTAGCGCCCTGTGGAGCGTCCACATGCACTGTGCCCCCAAGGAGTGAACAGTGCATGGGGGATGGCCGCAGGGGACGCATGTGTGACAAGTGCTTGGGGCTGAGCAAAAGAGGGCTGCTAGGTAGGTACAGACTGCGGTAATAAGAAGCGGGCTCAGGTGGAGTGAGGAAGTGGGCTGCACAGAAAACCAGCCATGGCCCAAGTAGGGCTGTGCCTGGTGGACTGGGACAGCAAGAGGCCAGGCTGAACCAAGTGAGGGAGGGGCAGGCAGGAAGTGGGCTCAAGGGGGGGCTGCTTGGCCAGCGCAGACACCAGGCCTTTCCTTAGAAGGAGATGGGATGGGGCCAACAGTGTTGACAGGTGTTCCTTGTTGCTGGCAGAAGAGAGGGTAGAGCCAGGGCTAGGGGAAGGTGAGGAGACCAAGACTTCCAAGGCCCTCCCCTATGTGCCATCTTCCCAGGGACAGGGTGACGTGAACATACCTCCAGGCACGCACTACCTGATTACTCCCTCTCCCTGAGTGTAGGTGTGGGGCCACCTATGCACAGGTGATGCGGACAGTGGGCATCCACCCCACCTGCGCTGAGAGGTGGCCAAGCTGCGTATCTCTAAGCGCTCAGGCCTGGACCCCACCGTGACGGGCTGCTGAGGGTAAGCCGCCATCCCTGCCAGGCCCAGGGCACTCAGCATGTCCTGCTGCCCCCACAGCCCGCCCTTCGGAGGCTCAGATCCAGGTACGTGTGTGGGGTGGGCTCCATGTAAGGATGGAGCAGTGACGGAAGGCGGGTGGGGTACCACTGTGAACTGTTCTACAGGTACATGGAAGGCTGCAGCTGCTCGGCCACATCAGACAGGTGAACCCTGGGCCCAAGTCACAGTGGCCAAAAGAACAGGGCTGAGAAGGGAGGCCACCCTCACCAGGGTACCCCCAGACCCTGGCCTGGCTGTCACTGCTCCCCACATATAGGAAGTGTTTTATGGCTGGGCTTACACCCTGTCCAGGGTGGCCTGTCCCAGGTGGGACACCGAGTATGGAAGTACGCCCCAGACTGAGCTGAGTGGCCCCCCTCTCTTGCCTCGCTCCACTGAGAACACGGCTGGCTCTCTTCTCTTTCTCGCCCAGAAGGTGGAGATGCTGCCTTGAGCACAGCTGCCACCACACAGCTGGTTCCGTCACAGCTTCGCAAAGCCAGGCTGGGCAGGCGGCAGCCAGAAGCTCTAGCTATGTCGTTGATCCCAACCTTCTTCTGAGGAGGAAGACATTAGAGAGGCCCTCCTGACCCCTGCCGCAGGGATGCCTGTGGTCAGGGCCTTTTATCTTCCAGTCGGAGCAGCCAGCAGCCTCGAGGGCAGGCTTGGAGGGCCAAGCGGTGGCCAAGGGTAGTGGGCCCAGGGCCTCTCCTGGGGCACTCTGGGTGTCAGCTCTACCATGGCACCCCCAGCCAGGGCTGCCTTTGATATGGACAAACAAAGGGCATCCTGAGGAAATTTTTATCAGAGAGTCACACCTAACAGAGCTGTTTTGTTAAGAGTGTGCCATCAATTGTTATTGTTTCAGAATATTTTTCACAGCACAGTGCTCCCTGTGACGCATCAGTGGCGGGTGGGGAGGAGGCTCTCTTCATCTGCCCCGAGAGGTCCCCTATGTGTAGGCACAAGAGACGTGGCCAGGACAAGGCAGGCACAGTGTGGCCACCATGTGCTGACCAGCCTCCATCTTTGGCAGGACACGGTAGGCCAAGCCCAGGCGAGCCTCGCCCCTGCCTGGAGAGCCCCCGAGGTGGTCGGCGTGGGGTGTCGCATCAGGATGGACTTCTCGGTGTCCTGCAGGGATGGCTCCCCAGGGGCTGTCAGCCCCTACACTTGATCCTCACACCCGCTCCTGCCTGGGCCAGCCCCACCAGGCCCCGGATGCCAGACAATGACGACCTGCGCAGAAACCCACCCTGTGGGCTGCCCATGTCCGAGCCCCCCTGGTGTTTCTGGAGTGCAAATAAAAGGGTGTTTTTCTGAAATGTGCCCTGCCGGTGGCATTCTTGATGTCCTCCCCTGGATGGTTCGGGTAGTCATGGGACCCGGCCACCCAGCTCGTCACCCCCCACCACCACCACCTTCTTTAATCATTTGGGAACTGCTTTCCAGTCCCGTTCCGGTGGGAGCTGGAGCAGCACCATCGCATTCCCAGCAGCCATCTCTGGGAGGACGCTGACCCTTCCTCCCTGGCACAGACCCTGCCTCTCAGGACCCTCTGCTCTGGTCTCTGTCCCTCAGAGGTGCTCTGAGCTCATGGCAGGTGCTCAGGAGGGGCGGGAAGCCACTGGCTTTGTTTCAGAGCATCCTGCCAGCAGTGTGGCCCAGCGACAGGAGTGGGCAGGGGTATTGGAGGCTTTCTGTCCTCTAAACATCGAGCACTTCATTACATTTCCATGGTGGCCTCCAAGTCAGCTTGTCGGCTGTGCTCAGGCTAATCCTGTACATTGAGACTTGATGGGCCCAGGGAGCACCTGTCGGCACCGACCACACGTGTCAGTCACCACAGAGAGACAGCGCTGACAGGGATAGGCAGGGTGCAGCATTGTACTGGGGCTTTAGCAGTGGTTAATCTGGTATCTTTCTTAAGAAAACATCACTTAGTCTGCTGGCCCTGGAGCCCTGGGTGGGACCCTGCTTGTCAGCAAACAAAGGAATGTCTTTGCACCTTAATAGGCCTATGGGAACCTCAGAGTCTTGGTGTGAAGCGTGTGCAGGAGCTCTCAGACGCCCAATTAAGGCACCAAGTGCTGGGCTGGGCAAGGTGCTCTTGACAAGTGCAGTGCGAGATCAGTCCTGTCCCATTTACACAGCTGGTGGCATACCCCTACCTGGATCCCGCTGGGAGGGCCGCCTCTCCACGGGGGACGAGGTGTTCCCCTGCCTCGAAGACAAAGACGAGGTCTGCAGAGGTCAGCTAACACTGGGGCTGCCTAGGCCGCAGGAGGGGCCCCTTCTGGGCGGGGGTCTTCAGATTCCTCAAGCTGGATAGGCCCCTGCCTTGGGGCAAACAAGGAACCTAAAATGGTCTTGTTGTTGTTGTTTTTTTCCTTATTGCTTTTTGTAATGATGGAAATGATGCCACCTGTATGGGAGCTCTCAGTATACACTGGGCACTGGTCAGGAGTGCCCATTGCTGGCAGCCAGAGTGGCATGTACACACATGTCCCTGTCTCCTCCCTACCCCCGGCCCTGGTGGCTTTCTCTGCATTCCCCCTTCCCTAGCACGGACCCTGCTCCAGCATACCTGCTGTGTCTGTAACACCCACTCTCCGTGCTGTGTCCGGCCTGTGCCGTCACCTTGGAGAGAACAAAGCATCCTCGATACTAGGCACCACCGGCCTCACTGTCCAGTGAGGACAGTGCTTGGGGGATGCCACCTGTGTGGCCCTGAGGCTCTATAGCTCCTGTCTCAGAGGCCCCAGACCCCTTGGCTCCCCCAAACGAAGGCTCACACCCTTCCAGTAAATAATGGGCATGAGCCTGGCCCGGTTCATGATCAACGAGCGTTCCAGGTGAAAGCCTGCCACAAAGGGTCTGGCATCGGTGACTGCCGTCACCTGGGCCACCTTTGGGCCACATGCTGCATCAGTACGCCCTTGCTAGACATGGGGCCCAGTGGCCTGGATGTCCCGCATGCACCCACTGCTCTGGTGGGGCCCGGGGAAGAGAGTTCAGTTCCTGGTAGGGCAAGGTGTGTGGACAGCTGCTTCACTCAGGGCAGGGCCCACTGTGCACGTGGGTCTCAAGTCTAAACAAGAGCGTGAGTAGCAGGACAGAAGCGCTGAGCTCCAGAGGTGTTTGTCTCACACGTCTCACCGCACTTGTCAAAACCTCCTGGCTCCAGGCTCACTGAGGGGCAGAGCACCACAGGCCAGGTGCTCTCCCCCTGGGCCATCTTCCCACCGCCTTTGTGTTTTTATGCTGCAATGAAAATATGATTTTAATTCCTCGAATTATTTTATGTACCCTTCAATTACCCTTGGCAATGTCCTGCATGCTTTTGCTTATGGCTCTAGATTACACAGTGATGTGGGGGTGGGGCTGTCTGTCATTCAGGGGTGCAGCCACCCCCTCGCTGCCTCACCTTTGGCTCTGAAGCCGGGCAGGTCACCCTCTGGCTGGCCACCACTCCTCTTCCTTCCCAAGCCCCCTGAGGTACTGTCCCTGAAGGTCCAGAGGTCCCTCCGGATACAGGTACACAGAGGATGGGTAACAAGCAGTTATCCAGGACTGGACTGAGGGTAGAAGGGGTGGAGAAAGGAAAGGACCTGGCTTGGCCTGGCCTGAGGAAGGATCTGGAACTGATGGTAGGGGGGAGCAAAAGAGGGCATCAACTCGCAGGAGGTGGCCGAGATGCCTAGGCTGTAGTCCCCCTCGAAACCCTCTGCAGGCTGCTGGTGCCTCCCTAGCATCCTACACCCCTGCCCGACCCTCAGCTTTGCTTGGCAATAGCAGGGTCATCCATCCCATGCATGTATCAGCCATGCTTTAATGCAGCCAGGGAGGCCTGGCTGAGGAAGTGACAATTGCGCTGAGCCAGGAGCCTTTGCAGGCAGAGTTGTCCTGTGAGAAATAAGTGGGCATCAGGCAATGCCTGTGGTTTGGGGTGTCTGTGCCTGTGGCCTCAGGTTTGGGCTCGCCCCGGAGGACCCTGGGGTGGCTTGGGCAGCACATGCCTCAGGCGGCAGCTCAGAGTCACGGGCAATGCCCTGGGCCCCAGCCTACTCCCCAGCCTGAAGCAGGCCTGAGCCCCTCACCCATGGCTTACCACTGTGTGCAGAGCTGCTTTGAGCTGCTGCAATGGAAATGGCCCAGGACCCTGCAAGAGGGACGCCCTGAGTTGATAAGCCGTGTGCTCATAGAGGGCTGTGCCATCCTGAGAGACCTATGGCTTCCAGGCCGTATTGCTGAGCCCTCTAAACGCTGTTCAAGCTCCAGGTACCTGGGCCACCCCAGTGAGGGGGCTCCTTGAATGGCCTTACTGCCCTGTGCTCTCATCACTCAATGGAAGCATATCCATGGGTGTCTGGTTCTTACAAGACATCGGGGTCTGGGCCAGGGTACTTGGGGGTGAGCCACCAAGAGTCACTCCTGCCTCTCTGAGTTGCTCACAGCCCACTGAGCTTCCCAGGTCCCCTCTCGTAGCCACTTCCCCTCTCTCCCCATGCCAAGGTCCCTGGGTGTCCCTCCTCTGGACCAGGTCTCCTCCTTGCCCAGTCTGAACAAGCCTGCCTTGTCCTCAGCCTGCCCACTTCCTTTCTCATCAGTGCCCTCTGGTCCTGCTGGGCCTCTCCTTGGGCCCTGGTCAGGGCATACACTAGGAACAATGTGGGCCAGTCACTGCCAGACACAGGTAGGGGAGGTTCCCCCACTCCCAGTCCTCTGCGCGCCAAGGTCAAGGGCGGTGCCTGACACTCCACTAAGTGACTTCTCTGCTGGGCTTTTTCCAAAGTGTGGGGCTCCCCAAAACTGTCTAGACACCAGTTCTGTGCTGCCCACACCCAGAGTCGGTAGTGCCATGGAAAGGTGAGCTGTCAGGTGCCCCTCAGACAGGCCAGTGAAGGGTTGGTATGCTTAAGCATTGGTATGCTTAAGGCAGGTCCAGCCACAAGTCTTCTGGCTTTGGAGATAGCCAGACAGTTATTTTAAGATTCTTCAACAGGCAAGAACTTCCAAGAGACTGATGATAATTGGGAGAACTAGGAGAGACATCAGTTCATGTGGACAGGTGAAGTCCCATCTGTGAATGCAGAGGGGTCAGTGCCCATGCCCTTGGCTGGGGGTCCCCACCAGGCAGAGGCAGGCCTGAGTGACTCCAAAAGTGATGCCCTGGAGACGGGGCAGGGTGGAGAGGGCTATGGGCCAATTTAAGAGATGCTGCTTCTTGTTTGGCATGCACTCGATCACAGGAAGGCGGGGGCTGCGGCCTTCAGACTTGGGTACGACAGTCTTGGGGGCAGCACAGCCCAGTGCACTCCTCTGCAGAACTGCTCTGGGCAAGCCTCACCTGCTGCCTACTCTGCCCTGTGCCCCCTCCTTCCCCATCTGCCGCCCGAGCTCCCAGGAAACTCTCGGGTTTCCGGTCCTGCCACTGAGGACTCGAGGAACCCTGCACATTCTGGTCCCTGGCCAAGCATCTGAGCCTAAAGGACAGTTAAGAGACTGCCAAGCGGGCCCTGTGGGGCTCAGTAAAGCATCTTAGAGCTCTGCTCACCTAATGCCAGTCTCAACATGCTATGGTGCTTGGGTTTCCCAAAACCTGAACCAGGTCCAGCAGACATCCCAGCACCATCCAAGTGGTCAGCAAGAAGACCGTCCCCCCCACCGCCCGTGTGCGTGTTATGTTTGGAGCTGACCTCCACTAGGACAGGACAAGGATTTGGACACCTACAGGGTGAAGATCCAACCCTGACGGTCGGATGAGCTCAGGAAACAGCTGAGCTCTCAGCGGCCTGGCTGGTCCAGGCAGGAAGTTCAAAGCCGGCAGCTACAGCAGAAATGATGCGCAAGGCAGGCCCACCTCAAGCCTGCCGAGATCCTGGCCTCTAGGGTTTCGTGGGACAGCGTTCTAGCCTTGCGGTTCCATGAAATTAAGCTTTTTCTAATAAAATTGGGATATTTTTGGCTCTTAGCTAGTGGTCAAATAACACCAAGTGCTTGGGAATAAAGTGGGACCATAAACAAGGACCGTGTGGGCTTGGCAGGTAGTAGCTGCGGGTCAGGAGCCAGCCCTGACCGCTGGCCAGTGACTCAGCCAGGGCTCCTAGGGCACTGGGCACCAGGCACATGTGTGTGAGCACCCAGCACGGGGCACCCTGTAAGCTTCCTTTTTATAGTTCCATTAGGGAGACATACAGGTCACGTGTGGTGAGAACAGTTAATGGCACCTTGTGGCCTTTAGCATCTTTGAAGAATTTTCATACCCTTAAATTTCCCCAAAGCAGATGTAATTAGCTCCTGAGCTACCAGGATTGAGATAGGAGACAGAATGTGAGGAGATCAAAGTAACGTTCGGATGTTTTTTTTTTTTTTCTGACCTCCCACTTGATGAGTGAGAAAACCAATGCTCAGACCCCCCAGAAGTCCCTGTGGGGTGCAGTGGTGCAGCCATGCCGCCACCCTACCCACAGAGGCCTTGGCGCCAGGCCCCTGCCTGCAGGAGAGGATGGAAGGGAGGCAAGACCTCCACACAGCTTCAATGGCTCATTGTTCAGCCCGTGGTGGCTGGAATTGGGCTGGGTGATTATAATAATAAAGTCCTAACAATCAGCAGTGGTTGGGTTTCCATAGCTTGGGGAGTATTTGATTTTCAAAGTCTTTAGCAGGGGAGAAGGTGTATAAATGGAGTATGTTGTTCACATCGGCCCACTCTTAGCAAGTCAGAATCTCACCCAGCGCCTAAATTCTCTCAAAAAGTGTGGTACCTATCAGCTCCCTGGTGCCTGGGTATGTCAGGGCAGGAAGCTGCTCCAGGAGGCCCAGACACAACATGAATGAGTCCCGCCTTCACCAGCTCAGACAAGCTCTAACCCCCACCCCACCTCCTAGGGCCTCTTTGAGGACCTGATGTCTGCCATGGTGGAGGCACTCAACAAGCGGGCTTGCTCCTCTTACTCTTGCCCTGTACTTTCTCCCACAGCATACACACACCTGGCCCTTATGCCTTTGTCCATGCTGTTCCATCAGCTATGCCTCCATCCTTCTGCCCCGGCTAATTCTCTGTTGGTTAAGATTCAGCGCAGACTTCTCTGACACCTGGCAAGGGGCTAGCTTAGGGCTTCCACAGAATAGTATTTCTCTATTGCCTTCCCTTCCCCTCTTGCCCTGAAGGAGCCTCCCTGCCTCTCACATCTTTGTCTCCAGAAGGGTGCCTGGCACATAATTAGTGCTCAAAGCCTGGCTGGCAAATGAATGTTGGTGTGACATCTTTATGTGATGTTTTCTATTCTGCTCTACATTTGTCCATTGTGCCCTGCTCTACAAGATCTGAGTACGTGTGCTCTACACACACTATACATCCATGGAATGAGGGCTTAGAATCTGGCCCAAGTTCCTTCAGCTTACCTCCTCCCAGTTTTAACATGCCAGAGCCACACAAGGTGGGCAGGACACCAGCTCTGCTCAAAGCATTTCATCGGGGACCAAGTGTCCTCACCACAAAGGCAGGCACAGCTGGATCGATGGTTGTAAAACAAATATGTGGAGGCGGTGGTCTGGGCAGTGATTGGACAGCTTGATAGGGCTAACTTTTCCACAGATAAAAATGACCTACTCTAGACAAAACAGAAAAGATAACTGTTTGAAGGCACTGAAGATCAACCAAAAGCAGTCAGAAACTAGAGGGAATTCAACCACTGGAAGAAGAGAAAAGCACTGGGTGGGATCCATGTTTGTACAGCTTTCACCTCGAGGGCCCTCTCCAGCATATGGCATAGGTGACTAGAATGTGAGAAGAAAGTTGAGGTCTTATTGGCTTGAGGTGCCAGAGAACATAGTTGGGGTCAGGCAGAATATCTGGAAATGAGGGAGAAAATCCCTGAAAACCTACGTATAAACTCCCCTCAAATGGTTGACTCCGAATTGCACGTGTATGATCAAGACTCAAAAAGCTCAGGAAGAAGATAACAGCTGAATAGGCTTAGCTATGGCCTATTACAGAGGAAGAGAGAGTTTGGATCTCAAGTCCTGCCAAGTTACAGGGACTGTGTAAACACCATGGTCTCACCACTAGAACCACAGAAAGCCCATGCCATAAGAGAAGAAATTATGTTCTAAGACTAAAGAATTTGCAATAGGACTAAAGGCAAAACTGCAACAGACCCACCCTAACAAATATAAAACCAAGCCTCCAAAAGTTCAAAACGGAAGGCCTGTTAAACAAAAGTCAATGCACTTCAGGAGAAAACAGAATCCAAATCCTCTAACAGTGCCATTCACAATGTCTGGAGTGCAATAAAAATAACTAGACATACAAAGAAAATGAAAATGTAATTCCTAATCAAAGAAAAAAGTTGATAGAAATGAGCTCCAAGATGATTCAGATGTTGGAATTAAATTTAGAAACAGCTATTATAAATATGTTTAAGTACTCAAAGGGAAAAATGGTCATAATGAATGAACAGAGGAAATTTAAGCAGAGACATGGAAACTGTAAAAAAGAATCAAATGGAAATTCTCGAGCCAGAAAATACAACAAATGAAAATGTAACTGACAGGACTTTAACTGATCTTAACAAATTGGAGATGGCAGAAGAAAGGGTCAATGAACTTGAAGACAGATAAAAAAGAATTCTCCAATCAAAGGAATAGAAAGTAACAACAGAGATAATATGAACTCGAGATAATATGTAACAACAGAGATAATATGAACTGTATTAGAAAGTCTAATATAATGGTGCTTCAAAAGGAGAAAAGAAAGTAAATGGGGCAGAAAAAAATATTTGAAAAACATAATGACCTAAAAGTTCATGGATTTTGAATCAGCTTACAGATCCAAGAATCTCAGCAATCCCAAGCAGTATTAATTAAGCACGAAGAAAATAAACCTAGGTATGTCATAGTCAAACTCTTGAAAACCAAAGACAAAGAGAAAACCTTGAACACAGCTGGAGAAATTAGGATGCATTACATGTCTGACTTCACATCAGAAAAAATGTAGATCAGAAGCAACAAAACAAAATTTATGTATAGAAAAACAAAGCCAACCTAGAAATCTATGTACAGTAAAAATATTCAAAAATGAGGGAGAAATGAAGATGTTATCAGATAAGTGACAGCTGAGGTACTTCCTCATCAGAAACCTGTGCTGTCATGGGAAGTTCTTCCGGCTAAATAGAAATTACACCAGTTGGAAATTTAGACTGACAGCAATGAAGAGTACCAGAAACGGTGACTACGTAGGTAAGTTTAAAAGGCTATTTTTCCCTTCTCTTATTTTCTTTGAAAGACACTGATTACTTTAACAAGAATTATAATAAGGTACATTAGGGTTTATATGATTGGAAAACACATGACAACTGCAAAAAGATGGTTGCATATGGAATTATTCAGTCGCAGGGTTCTTATAGCCATTGCGAAGTGATACGCTATGTTAAAGCTAACTCTACAACATTAAACATGCGTGTTGTAACTCCTAGAGCAACCACTAAATATAACACAAAGGGATACGGCTAAAAGCCAATAATGGCATTGAAATGAAATACTAAAAAAAAAAATTGATATAAATGAAAGAAGGCACAACAGGAAGAACAGCAAAGAAAGAAGGCAAGAGAGAGAGAGAAGAGATGGGACAAATAGAACACTAACAGCAAAATGGTAGGCCTAAACCTAATCATATCAATAATTCATAAATAAATGGACTAAACTCTCCAACTAAAAGGCAGAGCTCGTCATACTTGATCTTTTAAGAAGCAAAATCCAGCCATACGTTGTCTACAAGAGATGCCTTTACATATAAAGACATATCCACGTGGAAAGTAAACAGATGGAAAAAGACAAAAGTTAAGTATTAGAAAGCTGATGTGGCTATATTTACATAAAACAACACAGAATGCAAGAGAAGGAACTTTACCAAAGATAGGGATATTTCACAATTAAAAAAGGCTCAAAGCATCAGGAAAACACAGTGATCGTAAATGTGTATATACCTAATAACAGAATTGCAAAATTAAAATGAGAAATGGACAAATCCATAATCATAATGAGAGGTTTTAACACCTCCTTCTCAGCACTGATACAATAACTAGAAATATTTCAGAAGAGTTGAACAACATTGGCCATCTAAGCCTGACATTGTAGAATACTGTGCCCCAAAACTACAGAACAGGTTTTTATTTTTAAACAAAAAGCCACTTTATTTTCTCCTTTATTCTGATGAGTAGCTTTTGTTAGAAACTTTATTAAAAATTGTAATAATATTTTTGAGGTGTAATTTACATATAATAAATTTCACCCATTTAAGGGGTACAGTTTGAGATATTTTGACAGATATACATACACACACATCAGGAAGCCACCCCAACAATCAAGATATAGAAAATTCTACCTCCATCATCCCCAAATTTCCTTATGGCCCTTTACAGTCTTTCTTTCCTTTCACTTCCTGCTCCAGGCAACCACTGATCAGCTTTCTGTCACTATTGATTAGTTCGCATTTTCTAGCATTTTATATGAATGGATTCATGCAAGTGTATGCTCTTCAGTGTCTGACTTCTTCCAGCTGTGTATTAGTAGCTGATATCAGTTTCTTTTTTTGATGAGTGTCCCATTGTATAGATGCATCACGTTTCACTTATTAATTCACCAATTGGTGGATATTTGGGTCATTTTTGGTATTATCGATGCTGCGGTGAATGTTAATGCACAACTCTGTGTGTGGACATATGTTATCATTTCTCTTGATTTACATCTAGAAGTGAAATGGCTAGTCATATGGGAGGTATATGTTTAACATCATAAGAATGCCAAAGAACTTTTCAAGGCAGTTGTATCAGATTCTCACCACATTCTTCACATGTTTTATTCTTCACATTCCTGTTAGGCACACATAGAACTTTCACCTAGTAGACCATACACTGGGACATAACAACAATAAAATACAAAGATATTTTGAAAATCCCTCAAATATTTAGAAATTAAACAACATATTTTTATATAACCCAGAGATCCAAGAACTCACAAGAGAAATTGGAACATATTTTGAACCGAATAATGAAAAAAAACAATGCATCATTATTTCTGGGATGCAGCTAAAGGTGTGGTTAGAGGAAAACGTAGAGCTAAAATTCTTATGTTAAAAAGAAATGAGGTTTATGATTTGTGACCTAACCAACCTCCTTATAGAATCAGGAAAAGAAGAGCAATTCAGACCACAGGAAATAGAAGAATAGAAATAATAAATATAAATGTGGAAATCAGTAAAACATAAGCAAATGATAGAGAAATAAATAAGATGTTAGTTATCTGAAAAAATAAAATCAATATCAGGGATGAAAGAAAGAAACTGTTACAGAACCTATAGGCATTAAAAAATAAGGCAATATTATGAACAAAGTTAATTTAATAAATTTTACAAATTAGAAATGGACAGATTCTTTTACTTTCACAAGAAATAATTCCAATTTTACACCAATTATTTTAGAGAGTGGAGGAGGAAGAAACATTTTATGAGGCCAGTACTACCCTGATATCAAAGCCAAAGACATTACAGGAAAACAAAATTACAAATCAATATCCCTAAAATACATAGATCAAGGTCCTTAACAAAGTATGAGCAGTTGAACCTAGTAATACATACAAAAATTCATATGGCCAAGTGGGGTTTATCCCAGGAATGCAAATGGTTTTACATTTCAACATTCAATCCATGTAATTTGTCACATTAACAGAATGAAAAAGAAAAATATTGTGATCATAGCAATAGATGGAGTAAAAGCATTTGACCAAATTCAACATTCATTTATGAAAAAACAAAACTTCCGTAAACAAGGACTCAAAGGAAACTCCTGCAATCTGATTTTTTTTAAAAAAAGAGGCAGATATAAAAAAACAGACAGCCAACACAAGACTTAATGGTGAAAGATCAAACACTCTCCTTCTAAAATTGGGAATAGCCAATGATGCCTGTTCCTACCACTTTTACTGAACTTTATTACTGAAAGTCCTGGCCACTGCAATAAGGCAAAAAAAAAAAATCATATAGTTATATGTACATATCTGTATGTATGCATACACACATTATATATAGATATACAAATGTCATATATATAAAAGAAAGGACAATTGTCTTTATTTGTAGATGACATGGTCATGTACATAGAAAATCCTAAGAATATATAAAACAACTATTAGACCTAATAAGTGAATTTAGCAAGAGCTCAAGATAAAATTTTATTTTATACACTAGTGAAGAACAATTGGAAAATAAAATTTTAAAAACCACTTTACATTGCATTAAATGCAAAAACATTTAGAAATAAATTTAACAAAATGCTTGCAAACCAGTGCATTGAAACCTATGACAATTCCTGAAAGAAATTAACAAAGACCTAAATAAATGAAGAGATATAATCTGTTCATGGATTGAAGACTTGTTACTGTTAAGCTGTTTCCTAGTCTCAAATTTATTTATAGATTCTATATGATCCCAATCAAAACTCTCCATGAAATTGACAAGCTAATTTTTCAAAGAAATCAACAAATTTATTCTAAAACATATGGAAATGCAAAAGAACTAGAATAGTTAAAATAATTTTGGAAAAGGTAAAGTTGGAGGACTTACATTATTATCTGATTTCAAGTCTTGGTATAAAACTGCAATTAATAATACATTATGATTTAGGCTGAAGGACAAAGGCCAGTGGAACAGAATAGAGGGCCTAGAATTAGACCCACACAAATGTAGTAATGGGATTTTCACAAAAGTGTCAAGGTAGTACAGTAGGGGAGAGGATAGTTTGCTTTTTAACAAATGGTGCTAGAATGATGGGATGATTGTATGGATAAAAATGAACTTCAACCCATAATTCATATCATACACATAAATTAATTCAAAATACACCGTATGCCTGCATGTAAAAGCTAAAATGATAGAACTCCAGAAGTAAACATAGGAGAAAATCTTCATGACATTGGAGTAGCAAAGTTTCCTAGGGTGCAAAAAGTACTAGCTATCAAAATGTAGAATTTGTACTCTTCAAAAGATACCATTAAGAATATGAATAGCCAAGTGACAGAGAACATATTTGCAATACATATACTGACACTTTTTAATTCAGAATATATGCAAAAACTCTTATAAATTAATAAAAGATGACAAACAACCACATAAAAGCATGGACATTATTAGTTACCAGGGGAATAGACGTCAAGACCACAATGGAATAACAATCCATTCCTGCCAGAATGATTAAATTAAAAAGACTGGCAATACCAAGTGTTGGTGAGAATGTGGAGCAACTGGACTTATACACTGCTTAGAGGAAGGGTTAAAGTTCCAACTACTTTGGCAAACTCTTAGCTGCTTCTTATAAAGTAAATATATGTGCCTACCCCATGACCCAGCGAGTCCACTCCTAGATATTTACCCCGAAGAAATAAAACCTTATGTGCACAGAAAGAACTTGTTCAAGAATGCTCATGGCAGCTTTATTTATAATAGTGGAATGACCACCTGAATGTCCACCAACGAAAAGATGGATGAACCAACTGTGTAGTCAGTCAGTCATGCCTGTAACTGGATGCCACACAGCAATAAAAACAAATGACACGCATGCAGCTATAACACAGATGAATCTTACAAGTACTACGCTGATCGTCCAAGGCCAGGCACAAAGAGTCTGTGCTATAGGATTCTATGCGTAAGAAGTTCCGGAAAGGGCAAAATAAAGTTTTGGAGTAGAAATAAGAACAATGCCTGTGAGGGATAGGAGTACTTTCTGAGTAATGGAATTTTCCTATAGTTTAATTGTGTGTCAAATAGTTAATAGTTTAATAGATAATTGTGAGCTACATAGCTTAACTAACGTAACTGTGCTATTAAGAACTGTTCATTTCATTGGAGTAAATCTTACCTCAATTTAAAAAGAGAGAGAGAATGGAAGGAAACCCACAAAGATACACTGGTTTCTAAAAGCCTGCCTTAGTGCAGGCTGCTATAACAGAATAGCATAGGCTGGTTGGTTCGAACAACAACAATTTATTTCTTACAGTTCTGGGGCTGAAAGTCCAAGATCGAGGCACCAGCAGATTCAGTGTCTGGTGAGAGCTCACTTTCGGTTCACAGCTGACTTCTTCCTGGGTCCTCACACGGCAGAAGGAGCGAGGGTGCTCTCTGAGGTTTCTTTTATAAGGGCACTAATCCCACTCACGAGGGCTCCACCCTGATGACCTGCTCACCTCTCAAAGGCCCCTCTCGTAATTGGAGCAAGACGGGGCTAGCTGAACAGAGATATTCTGCTCCTCCTGGTCCTGGGTTCAGACATCTACCAGCTGATTCTGGGAAGAGCTCTGATGAAGGTCCAAGTGTAAGGAGCACAAGCAAGCTTGAGAGGCTTGACAGTCCTCGAGCAGCTGGCAGCACCTCTCTGGGGCTGCATGTCCCTGCTTCCTTGCTTCCCCCTGGCTCTGGGGGATCATAATGCTAAATTAACCCTGAACACTTCAGAGCCAAAGTCCTTGCTCCAGTGTCCACTGCCTGACCATTGCCACTGGGCTTCTCAATTTAAATACTCACATCCAGCACCCCAGCACAAGTGGGGGCACTTCCAAAGGAGAGGCTGCAAGCTGGATAGGAACTCTTAAGTTTACCATTCCTCAGGCAAGTCTTGGTCCTCACAAGCCTAGCCTCTCCATCTGTGAAAGGGCTGACTCATCATCCAATGAGAGCCTTGAGGTCACATGCTGGGCACTGATGAGCTCGCAACAAAGTCAGCTCACCCCTCTGCATGGGTGAAAAGGCAGCACTGGGTCTTGTAAGAATCCAGCCCACAGGAAAGTTAAAATTATTAAAAAATATATCACGATCAATAGAAAAAAACCCACATGATCATCTCAATTGATAAGGAAAAAACATTTGACAAAATTCAACACCTTTTCATGATAAAACATTCAGTAAACTAGGACTAGAATGACATTTCCTCAATATGATAAAGACCATGTATGTAAAACCCACAGCCAACATCATATTCAATGGTGAAAAACAGACAGCTTTTCCTGTAAATCAGGAACAGACAAGGATGCCTGCTATTGCCATTTCATTCAACTTAGTGCTGTAAATCTTAGCCAGAGCAATAAGGCAAGAAAGAGAAACAAAGGCATTCAAATTGGAAAGGAAGAAGTAAAATGATTTCTGCAGCTGATATGATCTTCTATGTATAAAACCCCAAAGATTCTACAAAAACACCACTAGAGTTAATAAATGAATTCAGCAATATTGCAGGATACAAAATCAACACACAAAAGTCAGTGTTTCTCTATACACTATGAATAATCTGAAAATAAAATTAAGAAAACAATCCCACTTACAATAACATCAAGGAGAATAAAATACATAGGAACAAATTTAACCAAAGAAGCAGACTCTTACACTAAAAACTACAAAATATCACTGAAATTTAAAAAGCCCTAAATAAATGGAAAGTCAGTCCATACTCGTGGATTGGAAGACTTAATATTGTTAAAATATCCATACTACTCAAAGCGATATACAGATTAAATACAATCCCTTTCAAAATCCCAACAGTGCTTTTGCAAAAATGGAAAAACCCATCCTAAAATTCATATGGATCTCAAGGACCCCAACAGCCAAAACAATCTTGAATAAGAAAGAAAGAAGTTGGAGGATTCACACTTCCTGATTTCAAAACTTATTATGAAGCTGCAGTAATCAAGACTGACATAATGACAGACATAGAGACCAATAGAATAAAATAAAGATTCCAGCAAAAACCCTTGCATATATCACCAACTGATTTTTGATGAGGGTGTCAAGACCACTGAATGGAGAAAGGACAGTCTTTTCAACAAATAGTACGGGGAAAACTGGATACCCACATGCAAAAGAATGACACTGGACCCTTACCTTATACCAAGTTATACAAAAAATAACTCAAAATAGATCAAAGACCTAAATGTAACACCTAAAACTATCAAACTCTTAGAAGAAAACAAGGAGAAATCTCCACAACACTGGAGTTGGCAATGATTCCTTAGATGACACCAAAACAACAAGAAGGGTAATTCGACTTCATCATATTCAAAAAGTTTTGTGCATCGAAGGAAACCGTCATGAGGGTGAAAAGATAACTCACAGAATGGAAGAAAATATTTACAAACTACATATCTGAAAAGAACTCCAACTCAACACAAAACAAACAACACAATTTAAAAATGAGCGAAGGACCTAAATAGATATTTCTCCAAAGAAGATACACAAATGACTATCAAGCACATGAAAAGATGCTGAATGTCACTAGTCACTAGGGAAATACAAATCAAAACCACAAGATACTACTTCACACTATTAAGATGGCTATGATGAGTGGTTTTGGAGAAACATGGCAGAGTGAGTGATGTCCTCAGATTTCTCCCCTTGAAACAACAATAAGCTGAATATCTGAAACTCAACAAAAAACACCCAAACTGCATACCAGCATGTGAGTGTGGGATCTGTGCATAAGAGCTACCACTGGCTGCGAAGTCGAACATCAAGGTACAGGTGGATTTGGTTCTCCATTCTCCCACATTGTCACTAACCTTTGTCATGAGCAACCAGTGAAGGTTGATGGAGAAGAGCCCACAAGTGAGTAGAAACCATCTTTTTGTTTGTAGCAATTTGTTTTAAAATTTTACCCCATGAAACAAGTCACAGATGGACAAATCAGATATGATTGAAACAAGCTCATGGTGGTGGCCAGGTGGAGGGTAGGCGAAATAAGTGAAGGCAGTCAAAAGGTACAAACTTCCAATTATAAAATAAATAAGTGATGGGAATGTGATTTACAGCATGGTGGCTAGAGTTAATAATACTGTATTGTGTATTTTAAAGTGGTTAAGAGTATAGATCTTAAAAGTTCTCATCATAAGAAAAAAAATGTTGAAACTATATGTGGTGATGGATGTTAACTAGACTTATTGTGGTGATTATTTCATGATATATACTAGTATTGAATCATTATGTCATACACCTGAAAATAATGTCGATTATACTTCAATTATTTAAAAAGATGGCTATGATCAAAAAAATCCGAAGAGAACAAATGTTTGTGAGGATGTAGACACTGGAAACTTGGTGCATTGCTGGTGGGAATGTAAAATGGTGCAGCTGCTGCAGAAAAGTTTGGCAGTTCCTCCAAAAGTTAAACATAGAATGACTATATGATTCAGCAATTCCATATTTTGGGTATATACCTAAAAGAATTGAAAGCAGGGACTCAAACAGATATTTGTACACCCACGTTCATTAGTCATGATAGCCAAAAGATGGAAGCAAGTCAAGTATCCACTAACAGATAAGTGGATAAATAAAATGTGGTATATGCATAAATTGAATATTATTCAGCCTCAAAAAGAAACATCTGATAGATGCTACAACATGGATGAACCTTTAAAACACTATTCTAAGTGAAATGACAAATAACGTATGAGTTACTTACACAAGGTACCTAGAATAGGCAAATTCATTTAGACAAAGTAGAATAGAGGTAAGTTACCAGGGGCTAGGGAAAAAGGTAGTGTGTGAGGAGTTAGTGTTTAAAGGGGACAGAGTTTCTATTTGGGGTAATGATAAAGTTCTGGAGCTAGAGAGTGATGGCTCCACAACAATGTGAATGTACTTAATGCCACTGAACTATATACCTAAAATGGTTAGAATGGTGAATTTTATGCTAGATATATTTTACCACAATTAAAAATACATGTACTTAGATGGCCCAAATTTAAAAAATGCAATTTTGACCAAAAATGTCTCTAACAGCCTGGCGTCTTTTTCATAAGCATGCTGTCTTGCTCCCTGACTAGCTCTGGGTCGCCTGAGGCAGCCTGAGCTGCCAAGAGTGCTTGAGATAAGCCAAATTGTTGGAAACTTCCCCACTCCTTTGAGACAGGAAGTTTAAATTATCAGGTCAATTAGGAAAGATATAACCAAAAATACAAGTTGCATTCGCACTTCAAGGATGCGTTTCCTGGCCTGGTGCCACTTTTATTATTTTTTGGAGGAGGCAGCTGAAAGCCCCAAAGACCCAATTAAGGTACAATGTGATCTTTGATTTGCATTTCAAAGATCAAAGAGTGAGTTTGGGTGTAAATTCAGATAACATTTCAGAGATCTTTTCATGAAAGGAGTCAATAGACCAGGGCAGAAAGGGAGCTGGCATGTTACGTGTGTGTTCGCCTGGAGAAACATTCTTTTCCAGTGAATTCAGCAGCCCGTGACCCCAGTAAACTCCTGGCCTGCATCCAGGTCCTTGGCCCACAGGGCATTAGGTCTTTGGGCTGAGGGCCCGCACCCTCTCCTACCTCTTGTGTCGGCCTGAGGACACTGGGAGGAGGCGTCGGACCATGCTTGTGAGCACTCAACCTCATCTTTGACTGGCTTTTCCTACGTCTCTGGTGCTGACTGAACACACCACTCCTAGGCAGCCTGCTCTCACTGTCCTCCCTCTGTCCAGCCTCAGCTGGGGCAGAACTGCAAATACCCACCCGTGGTTGAGAAATCCACAGGCCTCTTTGCTAGCACGCAGGCGGAAGGTCCTTGGGGCCAGCCCTGTCCTGCCTTCTTGCTCTGAGATGTAAAGTTATTTAGAACCAGGCTCTGAGTTCTGAGCATGGGGCACTGGATATGATGAGAGACTTTCCAGGAGAGCTCTGCTGCCCCTCTAACCGCCAAGCATTCCTGATGCCCGCAACTCTCAGTGCCCAGCTGACTTAAGGGCAGTAACCCTGGGCTGCGGTAGCATCAGACCCTCCACCTCTACGGAATCCGAGTGGGCGCCGCAGCTGCTCCTCCTAACTCTTCAGTCCTCAGCCCTAAAGCCTTCCCCGTCCCCGCGTCACCGCCCCCTCCCATCGCCCCCCCATCGCCCCGCGCCTGCGCACGCAGCACCGTCTGCTCTCGTGGCACTTGACGCGGCACCGGGCTGAGGGAGTTCCCATCACCTCCCGCGCCGTGCTGCCAAGCTGGCAGGACCCGGAAGCGCCTGCGCGGCCGCGGCCGCACGGCGTACGGCGCAGGCGCGACTCGTATGGAGTCCAGCGTGGGTTGGGCCAAGAGCCGGCGCGGGACCGTACGCGGCGGCCGCGTAAACGTAGGGGGTGTGGCTGCGTGATGCGGTCGGGCTCTGGGAGCCGCGCAGCGTGGAGCGGGAGTTGCTGTCTTCGGCCGGAGGGTCAGTGGGGCGGCGAGAACCTTGTTGACCGGCGGCGGGACGCCGCTTTCCATTCCTTTCCAAATCTCCGTCCGCGGAGAGGCGCTCGGAGCCCCCGGACTGGGTTCCCGCTGTCCTTCTGGTCATCGGGCCTCAGTTTATCAGTCCGCGCCGGGAGCTGGGGGTGGGAGCGGAACGCCCGGTATCATTTTAGGGCGATTCCTGCTGTCTCTGGAGGTCGCAGCCACCTCGCTTCATGGCGGTCGATCTTATTCTCCACTTTCTAGGTGGCATTTAGACTCGCCATCGGAGGGAGAAGCGTCCGCAAGGTCTCTGGCCGCAGACCCGTGGACCCTTTTCGCGAGCTCCTCGCGTAGCCGCAGGTGGGTCGGCGGCTTCTTGCGGTGGGGCTTGTGAGCTCATATCCCTGCAGTTTCCGGCATGGCGGTTGCGGGAGGGGTGGTGCAGTGGTCTGTTCTGAAGTGGAGGCACTTGCCGTGAGGCTTTGGGCAGGTTATTCTACTGCAGGGGCCCCTGGATCTCCTTGGAGCAGAGGGCGCTCCAGCGTTCTAGGTGCTGCCTTTGGCTTTGCGGAGGCAAGTGTTTGTGTGCCGCGCTACTTGCTCCTCGATAGAGCGCTGTTCAGGCCAGGAGAAGGGCGCAAATTCCTCAGTGCCATGCAGGGATGGGGAGAAACGAGAGACACCAACAGACTGAGATAAAGTTCTCTCATAAGTCAGGCCCAAGCTTAGGAAGGTTCAAGCCGAAGCGTGGGGGTGGGGTGGGGGGACTGTTAGGTGCAGAGGAGCCTTCTCCTTGAGGCTGCTGGGGGCACACAGGCATGCCGATGAGCGGCAGGGTTGTGAGTGGGGATGGGAGGTCGGGACTGTGAGAAAGGGAGGTCAGAGACCTGGGTAGTGCACTGGCTCCTGGGCATGGGATGTGGTCTTTGCGGGCGGCCTGGTAGCTAATCTTAGATTTGGTGGTAGGAGCTGGGATGTGGTCATTGCTTTTCAGAGCTCAGTGAGGGACTGGACTGGACTTTGAGTGTACTCCATTCACGTCCTGCCCCTTGGGCCACTGCTACTGGCAGGCCCTAGCATATTCTTACCTTGTGTTAGGAATGGAAGGGCTTTCAGGTGGAAGACCCCACCCCCAGAGTAGGTGATGTATCTGAGCGGTTTCAGAATGCTTGTGGTGGAGGTACGTGCCTGTAGCCCTGGCACTTTTGAGTGTTTCAGGCCACCCTGGGAGATGTTGGGCAGAAAGGTCAACACAGCTGTGCTTGCCTGGAGGAACTCACTGTGATAGGGATGAGAGTAGATAAACACGTAGGTGTGTGCAGGCTGTGGTGCCCATAGGTGTGAGTTGATGGAGCATTAGGGTATGAATGGAGGAGTTTTGGGGGAAATTGCACAAGGAGGGGTGAAACAGACAATTCTGTGGAGGCCATGACGACTTCGTTTGCAGAGACTGGGCGGTGTGAGAGCCCAGGGAGAGGGTTCCTTGCACTGGAAAAGTACTGTACCTGCCAATGGTTGCAACCTCCTTTCCCGCTTTGGGGCTCTTTGGGCTGCTCAGGGTTGGTGATCATTGCTGTCCAGGCCATTTGCAGGAGTGACTTTGGGGAGATGAAGGAAGACACAGCAAGTGGGATTAAAATTGGGAGATCATAGATGCTGGGGTATTGATAGGAACGGGGAAGCTGGGAGGTGGTGTTCAGGGTGGGTGTGGCATTGCCTGCAGGCTGTGCTCTTTGATTGGTGAGGTGATTGTGGAAAGCTTGGGAGGAAGGCTAGAGGACAGAGAATAGTGGGGCCTCGTTCTTCTGTCCAGCATATAGGTAGCATCTACCATGCTCCTGGTCCTGTGATGTAAATTAATCTTATGGCACCATCTGTGTACTTAACGGTTACAATGTTTTGGGTAGCTAGGAGACTCCTTAGCAGACTGAAGTGTAGTTCCTAATTGGCATAGGGAAGTTGGTGCTTAAGAGTTTGATTGAGAGCCAGATTTAGCTGCTTCCGCCACAGACTAGTGACTTCATTCACAACTCTACCTCAGGGACCGGTAAGAGTCATCATGAGGGGGCCACTGTTTGGCATGGATACTGCACTCAGTAAAAGTTGCTGCTGTCATTCTCCTGAAATTCCCTGATAGGTAGGCTGTCCAATGAAGTCCATGGGGTTCCAGTCTGGCCCCCTTTCCTTCTACTGGGACTGACAGCATCTGCCATCACTCCTTGCCTGACAGGTGGCATTTGCCTGTCTTTGCAAACTGCCCAGGCCCTCCTTCCACTTAGAGCTCCTACTGGGTTACCTAGGGTTTGCCTGCTTGTTGCCTCTTGCAGCCCAGTCGTGATGGTTGGGCCTGGTTTCTGGTCTTCCCCACCTTGTTTCTGGACAGATCGCCTTGGATGGTGACCTGCGTCTGACAGTCCCATCAGCTCTTCTCAGATCTCCTGAGGCCGCAGCTGGCAGCTCCCCTGACCCTCAGCACTTGCCTGGAACACCTGGGTTTGCCACACCTCCTTCCAGCCCATCTCTGTCCTGTTGTGCCCTGAGTGTCACTTCTGACCACCCTTCCCCCTGCACCATCTTTTCTTCCTGTCTCCCTTTCCTTCTCTTGGAGAGGTGCAGCAGCCCCTCTCCAAATCCCAGCATGCCCCAAGGCTGGCACAGATGGCAGGGTCCTTGCAATCCCATCCAGGCAGCAGCTAATTACGCCAAGGCACACCCTTGGCAGCAGATGGATTGGTCTTCTGGGGCTACATATGCCCCCAGTGGCTCCCTAGATTGAACGGCCCTGCTGTGGGGACCCTGTGTGTGTGCACATCCATGGAGCAGAAGAGCACAGTGAGTTGTACTCTTAGCGGTAAGCCCACAGAAAGGGGTCCCCCTGCTATGCACATGTCCATGGTCCCTCAGGGTAGACTACTAGGTGCCAGGCTCAGACCCAGGTACCTTTGATGGTTCCCCATGGCTGCTGGACCTCTTTTTGGCCCAGCTGGGCTACTAATGTCTTTTTGCTTTGAGCACTACCAAGACAACCTCAGCCACATTTGTGAGATCCTGGGACACCTGACAGGCTGAGCTCAGGTGTGGGCAGCCCCCTACCTCAACGGGGACCTACCCCTGCCTGACAATTATGAGCAGTTTTGCCAGGATCTTGAGGAGGTAATTCAAGACCCAAACAATTTCACTGAGGACCATGCTGCAGTGCCCTGCCCTTTGCCCCCGGCCTCGAGCCAGCCACCAGTCGCCCTGCAGCTGCCTGTGGTGAGGCAGTACTTAGCTAGGTTCTCAGAGGCCCTGACACTCAATTTGGGTGCTCCATCCAGGCCTGTTTCAGCCACTCCGGCTATCCCTGCTGTTTCTAGTTCCAGCTCTACATCCAGAAATGCTCTGCCTGAGCACTAGCTGGCCAAGGAGACAAGCCCTGAGTTCATGGAGCCCCCTACCCTGTCTAGTTCTGCATGCAGTGCTGATCCTGGTCTGATGAGGCCAGCCTTCTCCCAGCTAGAGGAGGTGGCCCCCAAACTTGTCTCTGTACTTTAGAATCTTCTAACACCCCTGCCTAGAAGCCAGATGTAGCTTGCCCAGGGGGTCCAGAACCCCAGAAGACAGAGGAGGCAGTTTCTGAGACAGAGGGAGATAAGGAAGCATCCTTAGGTAGCCCTCAGGAGACAGTAGACACCCCGGATAGCCCAGGAGAGCCACCATTTGCTCCTGTTCTCCATTCTGCAGCCCTGGATTCTGAACAGAGTCCTGGCAGGTATAGCAGTGCCCTTCACGATGAAGTAGCCTATGTAGACAAGGAGCCCCATGGACCCCCATCAGGACATAGTGGCATTGCCAGATGATTCTAGACGTAACCCTGTCAGATGTTGCTTTGTGTGCTTGCCCTGTTGCTGGGCAGGAGGTGCACTTGTTTGGGCTCTGCTCTGCCTTGAATACAAACAACTCTTTACATCTGCCATCTCCCCCGACCACAGCAGAACATTGGCTTCTGCCCTGTGTCCTTCATCCTTCAGCTCTCCCAAAGGCTGCTTCCCACTGGGCTCTCTGCAACATCTCCACACTTGCCCAGGGCATACCATCTCAGCTGGACTTGTTCCCACTAGTTGGACAGAGTTCTGTAGATCAGGCCCCATCAGATATGTGCACTGTTGTTGTAAACCCCACCCACCCATGCACACATAAAACCCTCCTTCAGTGCTGGCTGCAACTGGACCAGATCTGCCCTGCCAGCCCTGTTTGGATCTGGTTTCTGGATGGTCTTTGCTTTGGTCCCCACCCTTATCTTTGTTCCCAATGACCTCTGTCCTCTGGGTGAGAATTTAAGGAGGGCTGCATGGAGAAAGTGGCCACTTCATTGTTGAGTGAGTGGGATGGAATCTTGGCAGAGAAAGATGTTTCCTTATGGATGTATCAGCCGTCCTGGCCAGCTGAGAAGGCTTGGATGCAGGAAAGTGGGATGTAAGCCCCCTTTCAGTCTCAGCTGCGTTCCAGGCATTTCCCCTCTGTATGTTAAATTCTAGTCACATTTGGTTTCCTTCAGAGGGTGGCATAAGTTTTTACATCTCAGTGCGTTTGCCCATGCTGCCCTCCCAGTTCCTGTCTTTAGCAAGCCCTGTCTTCTGCCCGCTCTTATACATTGCTGATTCAATGAAAACCCCAACACTACATGACTTCTGTCTCTGGATAGACTGTCTGTGAGCCTCTAGGGCAGGGGCTCCATCTTAGTCAGTTTTGTGTCCCTGGTATACAATTGGTGCTCATTAAATGTGTTGGAGTCATAGCTGAGCCTGTGGTGTGGTGGCTCCTGAGAAGCAGAGTCCTTGTTCTCTTGGCAGGAGCACGGTGCCCCTTCTATCAGGAATAGAGACTAGGTCTCAACAGTGAGTACCCCA
Source organism: Eonycteris spelaea (assembly GCA_003508835.1). Classification (NCBI taxonomy): domain Eukaryota; kingdom Metazoa; phylum Chordata; class Mammalia; order Chiroptera; family Pteropodidae; genus Eonycteris; species Eonycteris spelaea. The sequence continues at coordinate 578,997 of PUFA01000339.1, forward strand.
GGTCATAGCTGCAGGTGTGGTTTCCACTGGGGGCTTTGAGGATCCAAAGATCTCCTTGAAGGAGTTGGGCTGAAGTGGGTGGGAGTGGAAGGCTTGGCAGGTGGAGTGTGGCCTTGAACACTGGCTTCTCCAGAGCTGAGTGAGCCAGAGGTGAAGTGAGAAGCAGGCAGCAGACCTGGGCTGTGAGGTCCCTGGGGCCCAGAGGATTGGAATGAAGAAAGACCTGTTCTGCACAAGGATAAGTTTTCTAATAATGAGAGCTGAGCTTGAAGTTCCCTCAAGCCAAATTTAACACAGAATTGGTACAGTGCATCTGTGGTTAGGCAAGAAATTCAAGCTTCTTTCAGTTTTACAGTTGTGGAAACAAAAGCAAAAGAGCACCTTCCCGGAAAGTAGGAAAAAAATAAGGGGAAATGTTAACTGCAACTAAAACTAATTATCTTAGGAAAAACAGTAATAGTCAGACATCTGGTAAAAAAAAAATTTAAGTGAAATAGACGTTGGAATTGTTTTATTTAATAACTCACTTAAAAAGGCTCTGGGTTCATATAGTTTTATGTGTGAGTTATTTTAAGGCATAGATACTTTGTAAGTAAAACAGTTTCAAATCTTGGAAATAGGTGGGAAGCTGACATAACCCTAAAAGTAAAACAAGGTGAGGGAAGAAATCAATGTGCAGTCTTGATTCTGATCAGGTGTGGGAAATCCCTGGCCACCCTAGCCCAACCCTAGTGCTTCTGTGTGGGGTCCTACTACTACCCCTCTGCTGCTGCTCACGTCCAGGACCTCCTTTGCAGGCACAGGTCTGTCTGCGCCCCACTACCTCCCTTAGCTGTGGCTTGGCCTGCCTGTGGATCTCATGTCATTAGCAGTATCATCAGAAGGGCCCTCATTTAATCTGGTAAGGTGGCTCTGGCAGTAGAATCTAGAGCTGCTCTCTAGGACAGATGGCTCAGCTAACACCCCCACTATGTCACTGGCCTCTGCACAGGCTTCCTTTCCTGTCTGTTTAGTGGACCTGGTGTGAATTTCTTCAGCTCAAGACCACCGTTTGCCCTTCCAAACCCCTGTCCTGATGGGGCCTTTCCTCCTTCAGGCTCCAGGCAGCTCCTGTGGACTTGAGTTATAGTCTGACATACCTCTCTTGAGAGTCAGCTGTGCCCAGGCAGGCCTGAGAGGATTTGGTAAGAGCCCAGATGACCTGCTTTTTAATTTGGAGATTGGGTCCTATTGTGGTTGGGCTCTCATCACAAAGGAAAGGAGAGGAAGGTGGGGCCTCAGTGGTGATGGCAAAGTTGCCTATTCCTGGGTGCTTGCAGCAGGGATCAGGAGAGGTTGAGAGGGCTCTGGCCTGGCCTTCAACACAGGCGGTGCCTGTGGTGTTGCAGAGTGACAGCTGGTGTTTCGCCCTTCCTTTTGGCAGATGCCATGACCTAGCTTCTTTCTCACTGTGCTCTGTATGGGAGCTGGAACACAGAGGGCCAGGAGAGAAGGACATTGAGTCATTCACCACTCCTGGCTCTCCACACGGGTGGGCGAACTGGAGTAGGGTGCTCCTGGGAGTGGCACAGTTTGGCAGGGTTTGCTGGATGGGCTCAGGGGTGGGCTGAGGTGCAGGGGCCTACCTCCCAGATCATTGTGTCTGTCCCTTACTGCCTTGGAAATACCCACAGATTTTATTTCCTAAAGATGGGACATAGTAGGCTCTATGGAAGGGTTTTTAAAGAACCTGTCTCCAAGGGAAGTTATAGCACTGGAAGTACTGAGGAAAAGGTCCTGCGAGATACTGGACATTTTATAAAGCCATAATGAAGGTGCTCGGATGTTCGTTCGTGTGGACGGATGAACAGGAGAATAGAGCACTTTGGAATAAACCCAAATAAATAAGGAATTTAGTTCATGCTAGAAGTGTTACGTTTCAAATTAATGTGGGTAAAATGGATTATTCTGTACAAGGAGTTGGAACAAGTGGTTAGCTATCTGAAAAATAGTAAAACTGTGGATACATACCTCACTCTATATCAGCCTATACTCCAGATGGATTAAAGATTTAAACATATAAAAAATCATTACTACAGAGTGAATTTTTTTCCTGCCTATGATTCCAGGACTTTAAAAGTTTCAGACACCCAGGATTGCTGAAGGTATGGAGAAACACTTTTTCATGCTGTTGGTGTGGATATCAAATACTGCGATTCCCCGACATGTAGATTTCTAGGCACACAGACTATGACCACTTGCTTGCGTGCAGATTCGTTGCTCATTCTGCATTGTGGGGCTTCAGAGCATGGACTTGAGCTTGGTCACACCTTGCCTCTTCCACTTGCAAGCTGAGGGTCCTTTGCCTCACCCGACCTCTCTGAGCTGTTACAGTAGTTCATCTTTATAAGACAGTGGGAGGGTTGAATGAGGTAATGCCTGTGCAGTGGCCTGAGCCCCAGTGACCGCCTACTAGGCCTCACTGCATTCACAGCAAAACTGGGAATAACCTAAGAGTCCAGTGGTAAGGAGCTAAATAGCTATTATCCTCTTGTGTGAGTCAGGAGATGCCAGGCTGTGCTGCAGTAACGAAAACCTTCAACATCTAGCCACCCGTCTGTCACAGATCAGCTTGGGCACCCTCTGCCCTTTGGAGTGTCTCCAGGCCCCTGGAGCAGGAAGTGCCCTGTGTTGAAAGGAGCCCCACTGGATATTTTTCTTCACGACCGCAGAGGTAGCAGAAAGACCACAGAGAACCACAAGAGATTGTCACTTCTCTTCCATTACTGTGGCCAGAGAATCCACTAAGCCAGACCTGAATTCCAAGGGAAGAGCATCAGATCTTCCTGTGGGGTGGGGTGGGGCAGGATACTCAGCCTTGAAAAGAGCAAGCATCCACTGAGCAGGGCTCAGCAGTGCCACCATCAAGGCAGTAGGGCAGGCTGCATCAATACCCTGGGAAGAACTCAGTTCTCGAGTCCTGGAGGCTAGACGTCTACAGGGTTGGTTTCTCCTGAGACCTCTCCCTGACTTGCGATGACCATCTTTTTCCTATGTCCTCACATGGTTGTCCCTTTGTATCAGTCTGTATCCTGATCTCTTATAAGGACACTGGTTATATTGGGTTGGGGCCCAGCTATAAAACCTCATTTAACTTTACCTCTTTAAAGGCCCCATCTTCAAATAAGTCACATTCTGAGGTACTGGGAGTTAGAACTTAAACATCTGCATTTTGGGACGACACAGTTTATGATACTGCCCAGGATGGATTTCTTCATTTTCATTTTTGCAGTGAGCACCCTTTAGCACTGAGTGCCCATGTGCAGAGCCCTTCCAGGCCCCTGGAGCAGGAAGTACCCAGTTCTGTGTGCAGCCCTCTTTTTCTTAAGAACTCTTCCTACCTGAGAGTCCAAAGACATTGCCCTGTATTCCCAAGTCTTAATGTTTTGCCTTTTACATTGACTGGAATTTTTAACAGCATGGTATGCGGAGAGGTCTCCTGTCAGCATCAGAGAGCCCGTGAAAAACAGGATCCCTCCACCTACATGCTCTGGATATGTAATAGGAGGAAGAAATAAATGTTGGATGTGTGAAGCTGCTGAGTTTGGGGGTTTGTGTTTTTCACAGCACGGCCTACTCTATCCCGATAGGTAGAGGACCCCATTTCACCTTTTGCCATAGAGTAGGTGACTACCAGCCTTGGGTGCCAGATGCCATACTGGCTATACCTGTCCATAATACATATACACACCTGGTTCTCTGGTCTGCTCTGTCCCCCACTAATTACAGCTTTATGGTGACTTTTCATTATCTGGTAGGGAACCGCCTGCCCCCCACACACCCCTATTCTTCAAATTGTCTTGGCTAGTTTTTATTTTTTAGACGAAGCCACCCTTGGTTGACCTCACAGATTGCAAGGACCTTGTCAGCTTACAATCCCTTTAAAAAATTTTTTATGCCTACAGCACCTGGTCTTTCTAGGTGGTCTGTCTATTCAAGTACTAACCAGGCCTGACCCTACTTAGCTTCCGAGATCAGACGGGATTGGGCTGGTACAGGGTAGCATGGTCGTAGACGATTGGCTAGTTTTTAAAGTGTGTATTATCACAAACACAGAAATGGAGAGGATGGTACAGTGGGCCACAGCGTGCCTGTCTCCTGGCTCCAGCAGTGGTCAGTCCCCCTGGGGGTGTTTGTCGGTGGACTGCTGGGCCGAGCATGTTCTCTGGGACGGCAGGAGTGCTGAGCTCACTTGATTTCTCTTTGGGCTGATGTCTGTTACCGGGGCGTCAAGGATGGGCTGGAAGGAGCCACTGGCCTGCAGGATTCCTTTGACAGCCTGTTCCTTCTCTCCCTGCCTCAGCGGCGCACAGCCAGGGCTGGTACCTGTGGCTGGTGGGTACTTATCCACTTGCTAGGTGCTTCTTTCTTCCCGTGGGCAGGCCATTAGATGGTAGAGAAGGATGTCCCTGGGCTGCTTTCCACCTGTGGTCAGCACAGGGACACCTGCTGGCCACTGGGAGTGCCGCATCTTGGGCTCCACAAGGTCCCAAGTGCACAGTGTCGTTCACCTTGATGTTTTTGCACTGTAGCCAAGGCTTTCTGAAGGCTGCGGGTGGGAGGTGGGCCCCGCGTGAGGGCCTGCAGAGTGGGTGATCTAGGAGGCTGGTTGGTCAGGCACCTGATCCAATGTGCTGTCCTCCTGGAGCACTGCAGCCCCCCTACCACAGAGACCCGTGTTCCTCCCCTGAAATGCAGGGCACGAAAGGGAGCCTTGGCTGGGTGGGGAGGGTGATCCGAAGCCAGTGTATTTCTGCCCGTGTGCACCTGCCCCACTCCAGGGGCACGCTTTACAATGCCCACTGCAGCGTCCCGGTCCCCCACTCCCCTCAGGTGGCTGAATGCTCTCTCTCACTTTCGCCACCTATAAATTGGAGAGAACCCCTCGCATGTGCAGCAGGCCCCTCAGGGCTATCACCAGTGTCCCTCACCCTTCTCTCAGACTGTCCAAAACCGCTGGCGGCCACTGGCGTGAGCACACACATGTGGGTGTGTGCACCTGGTCGTGCGTGTGCACAGACTCGCAGCCCATTGTGAACATGTGATGTATCTGTAGGTGCATTATTTGCATGTTGTGGTAGATCACTGGGGGGACCCCTCACTTAAGGTGGCCTCTGCCATAGGAGCAACCCTTTGGATCCCTGTAAGAAAGTGCATTACTACTACCATGGTTAGGGATTTCCTTTCCAAGTGGGACTGGGTTCCTAGGAGCTTCCTGGACACCAGCCTGCAGGGATTAGCCCCTGTTCCATGCTTTAGGTGAGTATTGTCGTGGCACAGTTGTCAACACTGGGCAGATGGCCACTGTGGACTAGACCTGGCAGAAGTGGGCCCCAGAGCCAGCACTGGTGCACGGGAATGGTCACACTTCCTGTAAAACAACATGCTTTTCCGTATGTTCACCAGGGAAGAAAGGCTGACTGCCCGTTGCTGGCCACATTCCCACCCCTGCCCGTAAATGCCTGGGGGCAGGCTGGCTGGAAAGGCCCCTCAATTAGGCTTCCTTCCTGCCATCTTACTGAGCTCCTTGGACCTACTGGGGGTGACGGATGTCTTCAGCTGCAGCTTGAGATGCCTGTTCATAGAGAGGCCCTGCCTCCCCATCCTGCCCGCCCTGCAGCCCAGCGGCCCCTCACTTTGGCATTTCCTCTCAGCCTAGCAAGCGCGGCATGTCCCCAGTTCCAGGGAGAAGTCTGCGACTTGCTGCAGCACTCAGAGCAGCCAGAAGCTCCTGCTGGCTGTGGGAAGACTGGTCATTCACACCTCATACCTCTAGCCTCGAGGATGTCAGATATCACCATGCCTTTGTCACCCCAAGGCTCACTCTTGCTGTCCCAGCCCTGCCTGATCCTGCCAGTGCATTGGTTGTGGCAAGGCAGGGGAAAAGAGCAGGTCACAGTGAGCTGTTGGGACAGGTGTGTTCACCTCTGCCTGGACTCCGACCACACCACATGTGTCTTGACCCCAGCAGAGGAATCTGGTCCTTAGAGATGCAGCTATTACTTGGCCTCTGTTACCCTCTTCCCAAAACACAGTGGAGCCCATCTGGAATGGGTACTTACAGACCTGGTTGGGTGAGCATGTAGGCACCGTGGGGCAAAGCTTGGCTCACTGCAGGCCAGGAGCCCCCTGGAGCTTCACAGGATCCCTGAGATAATGCCACCAGGGAGATGAGATCAGTGCCCACTCCTGGGTCTTGCTGGAAGGCGTGGCTGAACTTCGCAGGAGTAGAAAGTCTCAAGTTATGGAGCAAGTGATTCTCTTGGATTGAAGGAGGAGAGGCTTCAGGCCAAGGACACAGGTAGGTGGCCATCCTTCCCCAGGGCCTTCAGGAGTCTGGCACTCTTGGCTCCACCACAGATACCAGTAGAGTCCTTCCCCCAAGTTCTGCTCTGGGGACTTGCTCTCAGGGAGATACCCTTTCTGCAAGGGTGCCCAGGCTGCATTTGAGCCTTAGAGGGAGCTCCCGACAGCGAACTGTGGTGTTTTCCCTCTGCACTCACAAAAGAGCTAGCATAGGGCTTTCCCCAGCCTTAGGCCCAGCTTCATCAGTTGAGGCCAAGGCCTGACGCTTCTGGGAGATGGTTGTGCTGGAGCCAGGCAGGCCTAGGACCGGCCCCTGGTCCTCTAGGGGAAGAGTTGTTAGGGGTGTGCCTTGTCACCCTCCCTTCCCTCCGCTACACATACACAGTTATATCAGTCACCCAGAGAGCTGGGAATGGCTGTGCTTGGGGTGTGCACTTGCTGCTATGGGGGAGGCAGGTGGGGATCATGCCTGGCTCCCGCCTCCCTATTGGGCTCCTAAGCCCAAGGCATGCAGGGCTGGGTTGCTTATGGTATCAGTGGACCTACCTCCCTCCCTCCCTCCCAGGCTGGCCAAGCTGTATCCCCGGAACCCTCCCCAGGATCTGCATCTTTGAAGCATAGATACTGACAGAGGATTCAATGAATCCAAGGTCGCCAGCCAGGCGTTGACAGATGCCCAGCCACGATACTATTTCTGATTTAATAACCGAATGGGAGGCTGGCCCTTGGTAATAATTAGGGCTAATTACTGAGGAGGTGTTGACAGATGGGCTGAGAGGAAACAAACTACCTTTATCCCGGGGCTTAGAGTCAGATTACCGGCCCGTGCTATCTGCCCCTCAGAAAGTAGACGCTTCAATCACTCACCAAGGCTTCAAAGGGGCAAGGGCCCTGACAATGCATGGGGTTTGGAAAGGAGCTATGAAGTGCGCCTTTGACTCCGACTCTCCAACGGAGCCCCATTCCAGAAATGGATTCTTTGTGAAGTTTGAGTTACTCTAGGCAAACCCGCCTCCAAGCTCAGACCAGGCTGGGCCGTGGCTGGCCCACCTGCCTGCCCAGGTCCTTCCCAGGCTGGGACCCAGCAGGGAGGTACAGTATGTCTCCATGTCCTGGGAGTCTGTCCAGTCCTTTGTGGCCAGGAGCTGCAGGTAACAGGATTGAATCTTACTATCCTAGCAGACTGTTCCTTCCCTTCCCTCATCTGGATGCAGTTTTTCTGAAGCTGTCATGGGCAGGTCTGGTGTCTCTGCAAAGTGCCGATTTATGGTAGGACCACCTCTTGAGGGTCCAGGCATTATTTAGGGGCTGCCCCTACCTCCATCATGGGCAGTGAGCCAACATCGTGAACAGGACGCTGACCCCAGGGGCCTCAGCGACGGAGAGGTGACAACTTGGCACAGGCTGGTGCTGATGCATTGTATATGTACCTGCTGACTTCCTTGGATCTCCATGTACCTCAAAAACAGTGGGGGCCTGTGGTCAGACCTCCATTTCCCAGTGTGAAGCAGCAGCACTGGGAAGTTTCCCAGTGATCCGGCCTGGATTGCAGGCTGCTGCGTCTATCATGTGACTTCAAGGGGCCAGCTGAGAAAATGTCGCTGGCTAAGGCCCTCACTGCTGAATGCAGGGACTGTTCTGGGATGCTGGGCTTTGGCTGTGGCCTGTCCTGATCAGAAAGGCAGGAGGACAACCAGACCTCACCAGAACGGGCCTGTGCAGACACCGTCTTACAGGTTCCAGGTGTGGCCTGTGAGGTGCAGAGGGAGTGGGCCTCTGTTCCTGCCAGCCCAGAGGACCAACCAATTCAGAATCTTCCCTCTAGAATGGTTGTGCTCCTTCAAAGAGAATAAGTAGGTTGGGCTGGTGGAGAGTAGTATTGTCAGATAAGTGTTCCTTTTCCTGGCATGCTGCTCTACTTCTGGAAGTAATGATGATAGTGATGATGGTAATGATAATGCTGATGGTAAAAGTCACTTGATAATTTGCCTAACTGAATACAGATTACCTTGTGTTGGGGGGCACTACTGATGAATTTAAATCTATTTATATTAGGGCAAAAATAAGGATGGCGAATTCTTTTAAATGGGAGAAACACTTAAAAATTGTCATTAAATCTGTTTAAAGTCAACTTGAATAGAATTAGAAACTGACCCTAAAGCCAGAAGAATCTAAGCAGGAAACTGGGTTTTCATAATACATTAATGATAAGTTAAATACTATTTCCTGTAGTGTGAGAAAAAATAGCACTCAAATATTGTACAATATTCATTTGAAAAAATAGCCTCCCAGAAAATGGCCTAGAAAGCAGTGGCCCAGTGTGTTGTGTTACCTTGTGCACTGATGCTGCCTGAGCCCTGTTCCCTTTTAACAACATAGATACATGGTTACTGGCTCAAGTCCATAGTTCATTCAGATTTCTTGTTTTGAGGTCTACGCTGTATGATATTAATATATCCATTCCAACTTTCTTTAATTGTTTATGTAAACATTTCTTTCATCTTTTTACTTTTTATCTACATTTTTAAATTAAAATGAGTTTCTTCTTGACAACTTATAGTTGTTTTTTTAAATAGCTTATAATCGTTGGGTCTTATAAATAACATTTGAGAACAGTTACAGTTTATTTTGTAACATATTTATGTGGTTCTATTTTGGTTTACCATTTTGTTGTTTTCTCTTTTTCCTGATTTTTCTGATTTTTTGTTTTTCTATCCCCTCTTTTCTGCCTTTTTTTGGATTATTTGGACTTTTTCAAATATTCTGTTTAAAGTTTCTATTGGCTTTTTGGCTATACCTTTTTGTATTGTATATTATGTTTTTACTGTTTGCTCTAGGGAATTACAGGGTACAAATTTAACCTTTCATAGTCTTCTTAAAGTTGTTTTTATTCGTTTCAAGTAAAATATAGAAGCCGTTACCCTCTCATCTTCATGTTATTAAAGCTGTTATAGTGAAAACCCACCAGACATTGTTATAATGTTAACACTATACATATTCACTTAAGAGGTGAAAACTTGTTTTTATATTTGCCCAGATATCTGCCTTTTCTATTCCTCTACCTTCTTGAAGTTCTACATTTCTTTCTGATTATCATTTCTTTTGAGCTGTAGAACCTCCTTTAGTATTTCTTTTAGAGCACATCTGCTGGCAAGAAATTATCTTAGTTTTCTTCATCTGAGAATGTTTTTATCTGTCCTTCATTCCCAAAGGATCATTTGCTGGATATAGAGTTCTTCTCTTTCAATACTTTAAAAGATGTTCCACTGTCTTCTGGCTTCCATGGTTTCTGATGAGAAATCCACACTCATTCAAATTATTATTTCCTTATGTACAATGTGCCATGACTCTCAAGATTTTAAAATTATTTTTCAACAAATTAATTATGTGTTTGAGTGTGGTTTTATCCTGCTTGTGATTTACTTGGGTTCTTGAATCTATAAATTTTTGTCTTTTCCCAAATTTGTAAAATTTCAGGCATTATTCAGGTAATTTTTACTTTCTAATCTCTTTCTCTTCTTCTCAGACTCCAAAAACATGAACGTTAGACTGTTTACTATTATTCCACAAGTTTCTGATGCTCTAATCATTTATTGCAATCTTTTTTTCTTTCTGATCTTATATTAGATAATTTCTATTGATCAGTTTTCATGTTCCTTGACTCTTTCCTTTGTCATTTCCCATTCCATTATTGACTTTTTTTTTGTTTTAAATATTGTATTCAGTTCTGAAATGTCCTGTTTTTAAAAACATTGTTTTTATTTCTCTGCTGAGAACTTCCATTCATTTCAAGTGTATTTACCTTTGCTTCATGGGGCATAATCATAACTACTTTAAAATCTTTATCTGATGTTTCCAATATCTGAATCATTTTGAAGTTGGAATCTGTAAGTTTTTCCCCTAAGAATTGGTCTCATTTCCTGTTTCTCAATATATTGAATAATTTTGTTCGTATCCTAGACATATCCTAGATTGAGTATTATGTTGGGTCCTCTGGAGAATGTTGAGTTTTGTGTTAACAGGCAGTCAGCCCAGTCAGCTTTGCAAGACAAGTTCTGTCTTGCTCTCTGTGGGATATGGTTATCTCGTTTCAATTTTCAAAGCTTTTGAGATGCTCTTTTGGGTCTGTCCCGTACATCAGCCACTCCATGGTCAGTCTGAGACTTGGGTGGTGATTTAAATCTTAGTCCAGTTGTTAAAGTGGGTGATGCTTTAGGTCCCAGGCATATGCAGCTCAGGAATGAGCCTGGGTCTTTTGTGGGTTCATTTTCAGAATTAAGGGAACTTTATCTTTCTCCTTTCTGCAATTCCCCCTCTGCCCTGCCCCGCCCTCCAACTTCATCCTGGGTTACTCTGGCCAGAAAGAGTCACTTCTTCCACACAGGTCCCTGTCTAGGGCTCATCCCTGGGGCACCACCAAGAGAAGAAGAAAACAAACCACCAGAGATTTCCTCTCACATTCTTTAGACTTTTTCTCTGCACAGAAATTAGCGGTTTCTACCTAAATTTTAGCTACTGCTGCCTTCTGGCTATGCAACCTAGGCCTACCCGCAAGACAATGCTGCAAGACATAAAAAATAAAAACAGGAAATTCGTCTAGGTATAGGTCACTTCTCCAAGCTTTTGCTTGCCTGCAAAATCTGTCAGCTATTGTTCACTTTTCAGAGTTTTCAGCTAGTTGCTTTTTTATATCTTGTCCAAAGTTTTTAGTTACAATCAGCTAGAGATAGAGGTATAGTGAGCTTACTTCATCCTAGCCAGAACCAAAAACCTCTCAATATAGTTTTAATTTATATTTCTTCACGAGTAAGGTTAAGCTTCTTTGCATATATTTAAGGGCCATCTTCTGTTTTTTTCTTTAATCCCCTCCCCCCCCCCCCCCCCCGACTTCCACCCCTGACCTACAGATGTTGCCGTCTTCCCTTAAGAGCTGGATCTCTAAAGGCGGGGTGTCTCCTCCCACATGCTTGTGGCACGCCCAGGACCTGACACACCTGTATGGGCCGTGGCTCCACTGGGGCTTGAACCCAGGACCTTCTGCATGTAAAAAGACTGGCTTAAACCACCATTCTATGGAACCACCCCTTTAAGGGCCATTTTCATATATTTTTTGTGAATTGTCTTTTATGCCTTTGCTCATTTTTCTATTTGACCTTTAGTTTTTCTTTCCTTGATTTTGAAATGTTCTATGTAATTCAAAGATATTAGAATTTGATCTCTTTTTACACGAAAAAGTTTGAAAATTTATTGTTAAGTATTTATCTTTTTAGTTGTTATCGTATATGGGGTTTTCTCTTAACGGGCTGTTATTTGTATATCTGAAAGCTATTGAATTCTTTTTGTTTCATTCCCTGCTACCATATGAAGTTTTTTTAAATGTTTGAATCTGATATATCATTAATTATCTAGGGCTCTATTGTATACCGTCATGTCATCTGGAAAATAGTTTAAACTCTTCCGATTCATATGCCTCTGATTGATTTTTCTTGGTTAATTGCATTGGCTTAAATCTCCAGTACAATGTTGAATAGCAGTGTAGACAATAGCTATTCTGATCTTGGTGAACATATCTTCAGTATTTCTTTATAAAGCAATATGTTGGTTTTAGAACTAAGGGTTTGTGTGTGTGTGTGTGTGTGTGTTTTTTATTGTTTTTAAGAAACCCATTTCATTGGTTTCTGTTTGCTTAACTGTTTTAATTTTTAAAAATGGATATTGAATGTCACCAAAGGCTTTTTCAGCATCTATGGTGACAATTATATAACTTTTCTCTATAGATCTATTAATATGGTATAAGATATTAATGGATTTCCTAATTGAACCAACTTTTTATTCCTAGGATAAATTCTGCTTGGTCATCATTTGTTATTTTCTTAGTTTGATGTTGTATTCTGTTTGCTAATATTTTATTTACTGTTCTTGTGTGATATTTATAAGTGATATTAGTCTCTTTTCTTCTGATCAAAGCTTTAACAATATTTCTTGAATTCTGGTATGTAGTGCCTTTTATTGTCATTTAAAAAAATTGTGGTTTAAATATTTCCCCTTTCACCTAAAAGTTTAGTAAATGGTTTTAGATTTTTAGTTGCAAGGATATTTTGGTTTTTTTTTGTTAATTTCTGGTTTAATTGTACTGTAGTCATAGGGTGTTGTTTATTATATTTGTTATTTGTGGAACTTACTGATGTTTCATCATGAACCAATATGTAATCAATTTTTACACATATTAATGTACACTTGAGAAGAAGGTATAGTCTCTGTTACTAGAATGTAAAGTTGCATATAGATCCATCATATCTTCCCTGTTGGGTCTTCTATCTCCTTACTTACTGTCCACTGTGTCTCACTTGTTGCTAGGAGTGGTACAGTGTGTTCTCCAACTACAAGTGAGTTTTTTTCTGTGACTCCTTGCATCCTGCTACAGTTTTTGCTTTATAAAGGTGGCATTTCTGTTATTTAGTGCATAGATACTTATAACTGTTATATATTTGTTGTAAATTTCCGCTTTTTGTATTCTAAAGTGACTTTGTCAAATTTAATGCTTTTTGGTTAGAATTCAACTTTGTTCATATCGGTATTTCAGCCTCTGCTTTCTTACTGCTTCCAAGTGCCTGATAGAACTGTTCATCTCTAATTTTAGCCTTTTGGAATTAATTTAGCGCTTTTGTTTTGTATCAGCTTTTATATTCTGAGTATGAATCCTTTATCAGATTTATTGTTGTGAATAGGTTCTCCCTGTCTGTACTTTCAGTTTTGTTGTCATTTTGCAGCCTCGTTTTTACTTCTTTGATGTCTCTTGATGAAATTATGATTTTGAGTTTCATCTCTGTGAGATTGGAGTTCATTCATTTTCAATTTTGTGGTATATTCGATCGTATGAATGTACTGAGTTTATCCCGTTCTGCAACTGGCGGTCATCTAAGAGTGGGGTTGCTATGTCATCAAGTGTGCAAAAATAGGAAAATAGTCCCAGATTTTTTTCCAAAGTGTTTCAGTTTAATGCTCCCTCTGGCACGGTAGGGGTTCCAGTTGTCCCACATCTTGGTCATTGTTTGACAAACTCTAATTTTTGCTAATCTGCTAGGAATGTAATTATACCACATTGTGGTTTCGACAGGCATTTCTAAGATTATTAATTAGGTTAAACATCTTTTCCTATGTTATTGGCCACTTATGTTTCCTGTGAAATGTCTAGTCAAGCCTTTTGCTTACTTTTCTTTTTGATGTTTTGGTTTTTTTTTTGTGTGTGTGTGTTGATGTGTGTGTGTCTTCTGGATGTGAGTCCAGTGTGGGTTTGTCTTCCTCCCCCAGCCTGCTTTTACATTTTTAAACCTATAGAAAACTTGCAAGTATAGTATAATGAATATCTATATATCCTTCACCTGTGTTCACCAGTTGTGTTAGCATCTTGCCACATTTGCTTTACCTCTCTGCCTATATACTTGTATGTAGATGGAGATAAAGAGATTTTTTTTCCTGAAACATCGAACAGATTGCAAGCATGACATTTTGCACCAAAATACCGTAACCTAGGAATAAGGACATTCTTATACATAAAATATCACTATCCTTCCCAAGAAAATTAACAATAATTCTATATTACCTGCAGTCCATATTCAGATTTCCTCAGTTGTTCCAAACATATCCTTTATAGTCCCCCTGCTTTTGATCCAGGGTCTAATCAAAGTTCCCACACTGCATTTGGTCGTGATGCCCCTTTAGTCTCTTAATTTAGAAGACTGGCCCTGCTTTTTGCTATTGTTGTTTCTCTTGACATTGACCTTTTTCGGTAAGTCCAGCTAGTTTTCTCGTCTGTGTCTCGTAATCTGGTTGTATCTGATGTTTCCTGCATGTTGTTGGCATGGATGTACCAGGATGGCGTCATGTCTTCTTGTGTCAACTCAGGAGATAAGGGATGTCAATTTACTATTGGCAGTGCCAGTTTTTATCAGATGGTAAAGGTGGTAACAGCCATATGTCTCTATTGTAAAGGAAACTTTTCATTTTGTAATTAGTAAATAGTCTGTAGAATAATACCTTGGTATTATGCAAATCGCCTGTTTCCCAATAACCTTGCACCCAGTTGGGCCCTTTTTCAAATCTGAGTGGCGAGTTTTATAGTTTCTTGCTCTCTACTTGTAGTTCAGTTCCCCTTTTTTTATATATAATTTCTTTAAAACAATTAAGCATTCTCATTTTCTACACCTGATGCTTTGCTCTGGGGGTCTAGTTCTGCTTCCTGTTCTTTCTGATGGTTCTCACTCATGGTGCCACATGTATTTATTTTTCTGAGTTTTGACTATGAGCTCAAATTTCACAGGCTTTATCTATCTGTGGATTTGTTGAGGCTGAGTTGAAGGTGGGCTCCTTCTGAGAGACTTCACAGGCAAGTTTGGGGGACCTCCCATGGTGTTCTGAATTAGAGCTGAAAACTGAGGACTGGCTTTATTCTGGCACCTCTGGGTGCAGCTTTAGTTCTGGTTCAGCCTTACACTGAGCGCATAGCCCTGTGGGGTCCCATCTTTATGGGGATGCTGCTTTGAGATTACCCACCTTGGGAGGGCCCTAGTTTTGTCTTTTCCAGGTCACTAGTACAGCAAATGCCCTCAGGTGAGGAGCCAGCTGCAGGCTCCACAGACCTCACTGGGTTTGATTTTTTTGTAGTGTTTGGCCTCTGAAGGTTCCAGGCTTTTTAAAAACCAACTTAGTGATGTATCGAAGATTTACTTTTTTTTATTTTATCAGCATTTTTATTTTTTATTTTTATTTCTTTTATTTTTTTATTTTTTTTTTGTGGGGAGGACCAATCAGGACTTTCATCGTGCTATAAAGTGGCCCCTCCCTAGTCTGTGCTGGTTATGGAATGCTCAGGTGCCTCGTAGGGCTGCTGGAGCTGCGCTGCGCCCTTGCCTGGCACTCCTGCAGGCCCCGCTCATGCACACATCGTTAGTGAGGCAGGACCTGGTGGGCTAAGGCAGGCAGGGGCAGGCAGTTCCCCCACGTCTCTGGGTGGCAGGTCCCCCATGTTGGCTCACTTCTTTCTTTATTTCTAGGCCTCTTTAGGGAACAGTGGTCCTGTTCAGTAAAAGGAACGGGTTCCATGACTGAGCACCGGGCGGGTGCCTGGACAGACCTGTGACATGTTCATGGGTCAGGCTGTGGCACGCACAGAGGTATGAACTCCGAGTAGCCCAAGAATGTAGGGTAGCGACCTGTGGTCTCTGGGCAGCAGCCCCTCCCCTGGCCCTGCCTCCTCTGCCTTTCTAATTGTCTGGGCTCTGTCTGCTGATGTGACCCCCAGAGATTGCACAGTCTCTGCCAGTAACTGGTCATCTGTGTACGAGCTCCTACTCTGCCAGGAGGGGTGTCCTCAGATCCCTGTGGCGGCTCGGTCTGACTGAGGTTGTGACCTTGATGGGAGGGCGAGTGCCAGGTGCACTCCCCACACCTGGGGGAAGGCTGGGTCCCCTCTCTATGGGATAGCCCTGAGGCTTGCCAGGCTGCTGCTGCTGAGGGGACGGAGGGGCATGCTATTGTAGTCTGTCTGCAGGCTGAGGGCCTATAAGGCTTTGGGGGGCATTTGTAGCATCAGTTGAAAAAGCTGTCAGAGTTGTACAAATTATGTCAATTGTCTTTTTAATTTTTAAAAGAATGTGTCTCACTTTGACATGTCAAGAACAGGCAGAATGCGAAGTTGTACGCAGTGGATTAAGTTTCATGTTCCTTTGCCCTCCAGGAAGAAGAGACAGTGATAGAACAGGGAAAGGGAGTGGTGGCCGGTATCACGTCGGCCTTGCGCAAGGGGCTGCAGCCTCCACTCCAGGGGCTGGGTGCCAGGGGAGATAGGGTAATGCGATTATTCTCAATTAGATTAATAAAGAATAATTAGATGTCATAAATCAAGTAATCATAGGATATTGTCATGGGAAAAATATGTAGCTAGAATTAATTAGTTTTCAAATAAAGCACTTATTTTAATTGCTTGAAATGACGGAACCCTTAATTGCCGATGCATCATTTTGGCCTGAGCATTTCGGTTGTTGTAACAACATGACGGGTTCGTTCCCTGCAGTTCTGGGGAAACAATAGAGGAGAACTTGATTTCATCACCTCAGAGAGAGCCTTGTACTGGTGAGGTTCTGGAAACTTCCATCAGGCCCCAGGCAGGTGGCAAGTGTGGGCTGGGCTTCGGCTGGCGATGTGTGTGTGTGTGTGTTTGTGTGTGTGTGTGTGTGTGCATGCATATGTGTGCATGCATGTGTGAGCATGTGTGTCCATGAGCACACAAAACACTGCGCGTGTGCACATCAGGACTGCACAGTGGGAGACCTGCAAAGGTAGTCTCTCAGACTGAGTGGTAGGTACCCCCTCATCCTGGACTGGGGCTTTTCTACTGGGTTGAGCTACTTTAGCAGGGTCTGCATTCTTGCTTTTCTCTGCATCTGGAGCCCTTCAGCCCTGTGCTCATCTCCAGCCAACTGTTCTGACAGGGCAGACACAGCTTTGACCAGCTGTGACTTCCTAGGACCTAAAAGCTGCTCTCTGAACTTGTCCATCAGGCTAGCCTGCCCAAGGGTAGCCACTGCAGGATTTGTGGCCCTGGCCCGCAGCATCTTCAGGTGGCTCACTTGTCTCATGCCGGGACAGAAGCCATGGGCCATGGAGCAGCATGGGTTGGGTCTCCCTGCTCCGCACAAGAGGCCATCCTTGTGTTGGAAGAGTCAGTTGACCTTTAGGAAGAGTCAAAGGTGAGAGAGGTTGTTAGGCTGAAAACCCTGAGAGAGAGAGAGAGAGAGAGAGAGACAGAGAGAGAGAGAGCGACACACAGATAGACAGACTTGGCCATTTGTAAAGCATGTTCCCAGTTACCCCCTTCTCTCTTTGAAAATCTGTGACAGGCAAGATCTAGTGGTAGAATATCAGTAAGGTGACCATCCACCTTAAGTCAGAGACTGGGGCTGTCCCTTCCCCTGGCCCTGGCTTTATAGTGTCTGCTCTGGGTTATCTAGGACCCAACCCTATTCCCACTGGCCATGGTGGCCAGACCTCATTTGGACATGGGTGCTGGTAGTGGCCTCCCTCCAGGGCTCTGGGCTTATCCTCCCTGCGCCCTGTTCAGGCCCCAGTAGTCTCCAGGCTCCGGACGTGCTCTTCCTCTGCTCTCTGGTGACCTGGAGCCCTGTGGGCTGCCAGCAGGGACCTCAGCCACTTCAACAGTGGCATTTCTCAGGTATTTCAACCTTTCGGTCCATTCAGACTACTCTGGCTCTCTTTTGAAGATACTAGAAGGAAAGGGCCTGGGCTTTTCTACTGGGTTGAGCTACTTTGCTGGGGAGGCTAGTTGGGGTGGGCTTCCTGAGGGAGAAGCTGGAGTAAGGCGGGACGAGTGATGTACGGCCCAAACAAGGACAGGCCTGCCCCAGCCTGAGTGGAACAGCGCTGGTGGCCAGTGGCATGCAGGGAGCTGGAAGGTGCAGCCGGGGGCTGACTGGAATTCCTGGAGGCTCGTGGAGGCCTCTGTGCTGGGCAAGCATGGCCAAAGAAGGGTGCACACTGCTGTGGGACCAGGGTGGGCACACTTTGGGACTAGGGTGGTCCCGCTTGGGTGCAGAGGCCAAGAGACAGATGGAAAAGGGATTGAAGGGTGGACAGTATCCAGGGAGGCCTTCTGCTGCCTTACCGAAGGGGGACAGTTGGGTCACTCACATGCCCTCTCTCAGTCCCCAGGTGACTGCACCTCCGTCTAACATGGCAGCCCAACTGCCCTTGCCACCCCCGCCGAGACCCCCAGTTTGTCCTCCGAGGGACCCAGTCAGCAGTGCATGCTCTACATTTCTGGGAAGGAGCCCAGGAGCAGGGGCACCCACTCCTCCTCTCAGGGTGAGTAGCTGCTGTCAACCTGTCCCCAGGGGCGAGCCCAGGGTGAAGTTTGGAGTGGGGGGTAGCGATGAGCCTGGTGTTTGGGGCTCCTAGTGAGGGGCTCAGGCTGCCCGTCATCCAGGTTCACTGTGCTCTTAGAGCCTATTTGACTTTCTGTCCCCTTGGGCCTTGCCCCTCGGGGAAGACAGGAAACACGCCCTCCCTGTTATAGGTGCACTGTTAACAGTGACCCTCTCTCCCTCTGCAAAGAAGCAGGCTGTACCTGGGGGGGCCCTCAGAGGCTCCTGACAGTCCCCTTAGAAGAGGAGCATGTGCCACTTTTACCCTTAGTTCACATTTAGAGCTGTCACCTAAACTAAAAACTCGAGCAGCTGGAACACCTGGTCCACCAGTGGTGTGGTCTCTTGGCTGGCCCTGTGGAGCGTGCTGGGCATGTCTGCCCTTCTCCGACACCTCCTCCTGACCCTGTGCCTGCACTTGTCGGAACAGGTCCCTGAGTGGGCTGGTGCACATCTGGAGCCTGCAGACACGGAGGGCGGTTGCCACCCTGGATGGCCACGGGGGCCAGTGTGTGACTTGGCTGCAGACACTGCCCCAAGGGCACCAGCTCCTCAGGTAGGTCTCAGTGGCAGTGAGTGTGGTCCCGATGGAGCCCTTCAGTGGGGGCCAGGAGCTCTTCAGTGGAGGCCGCCGGGGTGGTCCCATTTACTACAGGGTGTGACCTCTGTTCTCGGGCCATCCTGAGGCAGTATGTCCGGGGTGTGCTGGTGCTGCCTAGGTGGGTGTCCACGGAGAATGGCCTGATGAACATATAAGATGATTCTGTCAGTAGCCGCCATACCACCTGTGGCCTGAACGGAGCCTGCCTGGCCTGCTCAGGCTCTCCAGTGGCCAGAACTAGGGGCCCATGGCTGAGCTCGAGGCCTTCCCTTGGAGGAGCCTCAGCTTCCTCCTGCAGGCCCTGGGCCCTGGTGTCACAACACCGCTCTGCTGGGTGATCTCTCTGGCTGTGGAGCCATTTACCCACAAGGTGGCAAAGACCGGTTGCCAGGGCGGCACACAGAGCCTGAGCCTGAAGCTCACCAGGCTGGTCAGGGCTGCACTCCACTCCCTGATGTGGCTGCCTCCAGGGGCACTGGGAGCACCACACAGGTGCCCAGGCCTGCAGCAGTCAGGGCTGGCCAGTATAGGGTCAGCAGAAAATGGCCGGAGCAAGGGTGGCCTGGCACCCTGGTTGAGGAGAGTGCGTTTGCCAGGGCCGTGGCAGGCCTGGCCTGTGAGTGTCACAGGGGCCATGAGGGGCTGGAGGCTGGGCAGCAGACAGCAGACTGGGGAGTGGATGTGTCCTGGCACTACTACCATGGCCTGGTGGAGTTGACAGGCTGGGGACTCTAGGCAGGAGGTGAGCCAGGAGGCATCACGAAGGGGCAGGTGGATGAGAGAACAAGTGGGAGGGGCTTCCCTGCTCCCCGTGGGCAGAGGGAGGGACAGGGCAGGACACAGACCAGAAGGGTGTGCAAGGAGCCAGGGACACACCTGGCTGCCAGAGCAGGCCATTGTTTTGGGTCGCACTGACATCTGCCCCCATTCAGGGATCACCCCCGAAGCCCAGGAATCCCCAAGTCAAAGTGTTGCTCTCCTGGACGCTCTCTGCTGCAGCACTGCAGGACTGGCCTGTTTTCCTCCTCTGGACTTAGCTTCTGGACATCTGGCACCATAGAGCCAGTCCCCAGGAGATGAGGCCTGCTGGGCCCCACTGGTCTGCAAAGCAATGTTATGCCAGACTCATGCAGCTCCCCGCACCCTGAAGGTGGCTGTCAGGTGTCCAAGGGACCAGAGGTGTCTGAACATGTGTGCTCATAGAGCCTTCACAGGGCCTTGCCTCCTTCCTGGCCAGGCTGGCCCAGATGTCCTGCTCACACGCACACACCGCTTGGTGCACACGGCCCTCATGATCTTGGGCTTCCCCTGGTAGTAGAGTAAATGTCATGTCCAAATATCCTGCTAAGCCCCTCGTACCAGGAGTTGCCATTTGAATTGTTCCTACAGACTTTTCAGCCAAGGCGTAGGCCCTTCTGGGCCTCCTGCTCCTCCAGGGCCCAGCTGCCCTCTGGGAGCCTCTGGCAATCAGTGCTGGGGTGCCTGATACCCTGCTCTCAGGCTTTGCTCCTCAGAGAGCTGAGCTGATGTGGTGCTGGGTGGCAAGCTCCAGGTGTGACCTGTGAGCATTGTTAGATATCACCCCCCCCCCCAGCTGGGGTGGCACTGCAGCAGCCCCGCTCCAGGCAGGGGACCTGTGGGTCTGGAGGTCTGCAGCACAGACTGTGCAGATGCTTGGAATGCCCAGGTGCATTTATATTGCACTAGAGGCCGTGTGCCCAGCTGTGTTTGGAAGTTAAGTCCCTCCCAAAGAGGCCCTTGAAGAAGGAAGGTGAACTTTTATGTCAAGGGGAGACTGGAGGACATAAAGCAGGGAGCCAGGGGCTATAGCCCTCTCCAGCCTGTACACAGGCCTCCGGGAAGCCCAGGGGCTGCTCCACAGACACCTCCAGCCCCACCCGCAACCTTAAGGATGCACCTGTGCCCTCAACAGCCACCTGGGTAGGTTTTTTCCTGCCTTTTTTTTGTGAGGTGTAACATACTCACAGAGAAGTACCCAGAATACATTCGCAGACTGTCGTATTATCACAGAGTGGACACCTGTGTAACTACTCCTAGCAGGAAGCAGAGCGCTGCCAGCCCCGCCGACCGCCCCCATCCCCGGAGGCACCCCTCGTGC